>CM039678.1:214240032-214840032 GCA_022496015.1 Hordeum marinum
TATAGCACGTGATCCAAGACATTTTGTGAGATTATAAGATGAGCCAACTATTAGTGAAGTAGTATATATTGAAAACTTGCTATTGTAGAAGCCGGCTGTTAGGTTGGCTCTAGATGACAGTACAACTTCTTATACCAGATTGTTGGCTATATTATTAACAATGCTCTTATAGCCTCTTTCGGAACTTACCAAAACCTTCACCCCATGTATGCAATACATGATGACTCCCTACAATAGACTACCAATAATATAGTAATAAATTTCATTGAGTTACTGCTTTGGTAGACTGCCAATAATCTACCTAATTTTTTAAAATTTTCTTCTATTTTCTTATATTATGCGTATGCACTCTATGTTAATTTTTTAAACATCTTTTGCCTCATTTATTAATTAAGAGGAGAGTAGAGTTTTGCAATCATCCCTTACAACACTACATGACAATTACTCTGGCAATATAATTTCCCCTAGCTTCTTTGCACCCGTGGAGACCTATACTTTTGCCTCCTTCAAGATGATGTTGAGGACTATCAATGGCGGCACACTCGTGCCGGAAGACACAAGACCTGAGGGTTCCTTTTATTTAAAATTGTGTAAGAGACAAGCATGGTGAGAGAGTCCATGGCTTTTCCAGATGGAATATTCATGCCGGTTCTACTAGCCCACCAATCTTTGATAGAGCTCTACAAATGCCAAGAAGATATATCCACATGCATAAGGCCAAGTTTTCCAACCACCATATTCCAAAGCCTAAGGATGTACCGACACTTGAGGACAAGGTGCCCCCCGGTTTCTTGTTCCCTTTTGCAAAGAGGGCAAAGGCCGCAATTTGCCCTCCTGCGCTTGGCCAATATATCGGCGGTCCAAAGCTTATCTTGCAAAGCCAAGCAAGCAAAAAACTTGACCTTTGGCGATGCCCAATTCTTCCATACCATGCGATCCAAGGAGGGAGGACCAAACCAAAAAATTGGGCCTTGTAAGCGACGGTCGTCGAGTAAACTCCATCATTGGCATGCTTCCACACTATATCATCCTTGACAAGCTTATCGAGGTGCCAATTGTGCACAAGCATCCAAAGAGTCAAGTAATCCTGGATGTGCTTGGCGGATACAAGGGCGGGAGGCTTGATTTTAAGAATCCAAGCATTTTTCTTAAGGGCTTCACACACTTTCCAGGTTTTTCCCTTAATACTTGATCAATAAAGGGAGCGGTGACCTTGGGCTTATGGAATCCATATTAACTTTATTTTCAGTTTTTCACGCCATAATAATCCGTTTTTTTATGTCTATGCTCATATAGTTGAACACATTTCAAACCAATGATTTTTAAAAATCAATTTCAAACACACATAGGGTCCAAATGTTCCTAACATAGATCATCTAAAACAAAAGACCATTCATCAGAATTTCTCGGACATGAAGCATCACACACCCTGACTTTACCATCCATAAACCCTCCATCTCAGAACTGCAATTGTAAAAGAAAATGGAATTTGTACCTAAACATGTACAAATGCATTAGACATGCTGCTACTTGTGATTGCGTTGGGATTTCCCGAAGAGGAAGGGTGATGTAGTATAGTAGCACAAAATATTTCACTCAATTAAGAATCAAGGTTTGTCGAACCAATAAGAGACTATCACAACGAACGGTCGACATGACCTGCACACACACAAATAAAATACTTGCACCCAACACGGGCAAGAGGGTTGTCAATTCCCTTATACTCACTAATTGCAAGGATTAAATCTGATAGAGATTTGTTTATAAATTACAAAAGTAAATAAATTATAGCAAGAATATTTTTAAGTTTTAATAAATACGATATGTCAATAGACCCGGGGCCATAGCTTTCATTAGAGGCATCTCATGAACACTACAACGATGGGTGAACAAATTACTATTGCGCAATGGATAGAAAGACTAATAATTATGATGTTATTCATGGCATGATCACACACACACGCGCACGTGACAAGTAGACCGAAACGATTCTGCATCTATTACTATTACTCCATCAATCGACCGCTATTCAGCATGCATCTATGGTATTAGGTTCATAACAAACATAGTAATGCTTAGAGCATGATGATATAATGTAGACAAACTAAGACCAAACAATATGTTCAAACACCATCATGTTATCCTTAGTAGCAACAATACAAATGCGAGCCTCACAAATCCTCCAGTCACAGAGTGAGGACACGACAAGATTGAACCTACTACTATGCACCACTTCCTCTAAAGATCTAATCATCAACTTGACCAAAAAAACTCATAGATTGGAAAGAATACATAGCTATAACAATCACATAATAAATCTCAGATAGGATTTAAGTAATTTGAATGAATAATCTGATAATAAACCCATAAATCATTGGATCCTAACAAACACACCGCAAAGATTGCATCAAATAGGTCTCCGAAGAGATCATTGTATTGGAGAGAGGGAGAGAGAGACGAAGAGAGGGAGAGAGAGAGGGAGAGAGGGAGAGAGGGAGAGAGAGAGAGGGAGAGAAAGATCTTATACTTGGTCAAACGTGCAGGATAATCCTATACTTGAGCAACTTGATTAGAGAGAGATCATATACTTGGTCAAACGTGCAGGATGATCCTGTACTTGAGCAACTTGATTGGAGAGAGAGAGAGAGAGATCTTATACTTGGTAAAACATGCAGGATAATCCTATGATTTAGCAACTTGATTGGGTTTTTTACTTTAGCTAATTGGATCTCTTGTTACCCAATCACCAAAGTGCTCCCTCTTGCTAGGACCACTTCAGACCATGTTCCATGTGTGGTGGTAATAAAGACCACTATGCCCAAGGCTAACATTTTAAGATTAGAAAATTTTTGGGTGCAAGTTGAGGGATAGGTATTCAAGGTGTATGGTTTTATTACATTGATTTAGTAATATGAAAGGATATAGGTTCATGATCATTGGTAAGCAGTCCTGGGCCAAACCTTCTCATAAAACTCATGCTTCTGTTGTTATCTCTGACAAATTGAAAACCCTCATACACGATCTCAAAAAGTGGAAACTAGGAATTTCCAAATTGTAAGTGCTCATTGATAAGTGTAGCAAGGTGGTGGTTTTACTCAGCAATCTAGAGGAATTGATACCTCTCTACAGATAGGAGTTTAATTTCAGGAGGATTGTTAAGTTACATGTGGAGCATCTGCTACATCTGTAATTTTTATATCGGAGAGAAGAGTTGTACTATAAAATTTATAAAGGAAAGGATGATGGAGACTATGATTCCCCCACAAGTTGGGATGAGACTCCAGATAAAAATAAAATAAAAATGGGGGAGGCTAAATGAGCCCACCATATAAAAAATATGAATGGTGGAGGCAAAAATAAAAAAGAAGAGAAAATCTCACCATGAAAAAATAAGAGAAAAAGAGAGAATGGACTTTGCTACTATCCTTTACCGCACTTGTGCCTCAAAGTGGCTCCATGTTCTTCATATAGAGAGTCTCCTATGTTGTCACTTCCATATGCTAGTGGGAACTACCTTCTAATATTAAACTTGGCTTATATATTTCGATGACGGGCTTCCTCAAATGCCCGAGGTCTTCATGAACAAGCAAGTTGGATGCACACCCCACTTAGCTTCAGTTGAGCTTTCATACACTTACTAGATCATTTATGGCACACGTTGCCGCGCCCATCTATTCGTACACTCTACAAATATATGTAGAACTTATACATTGTTTTAGTATCAGCTTACATTGTATATATTAGTAATTTTGTGAGCCAATTTCGTCCATCATACCTGTCATTGGTGTTCACTTGTTATGATTGCGCTACTTTATTTCATATTTCATCATTGTTGGTGGTTTATTTGGGGTCACATAGTCCAGGAAAATAGCTCACTTATAAAGAGGCTAGTGTTAAAAGAAGTCAATTTTTTGTCAGTGACTCATTTGCCTGTGCAAAGGCAATATGCACTACCCACTTTATAATCTCTTATCAAAAAATCAGAACAAAACTGTGTTAAAAAGAATAAATTGGAACAAAATTGAATAAAAGTGCATAAGCATCCATAACATGGACTTAGTCCTTGGGTGGCTCAGCGGACTTGGCATTCTTCCATTGACCTTGTGCTTGCCATTTTCGATGTTTTTTTTCACTGGGACAATCTTGTTCTCGGCATCATCCATCTCGACCACTTGGCATCCAATTATTCCACGTCTTTACTTGAATGTCAGAATTGGTGCAGAATTGTAAGTGTCAATGGCACACAACATTGGTAATCGTCATAATTAGCTAACAAAGAGAAACCTAATGCGCTCACGGGGGGCTCCTTGACTTCATCATTCACATGCGGAAAGCAAAGAAGTAACATATGATCATTAGAAGTGTGATTTTTTTCATCCCAATACTACTAATAAGAAAGATCATGTGCCTCATTTCATGATATAGGGAATATATACACATTGGAAACGAATAACAGTATGAGTGGTTATTTTTGGCCAAGTGAAAATTTTGTTGCTGAGCCTAAGATCTTGGGAGCATCAATGAAGATATCTTCCTTCTAACTAAAATATCGGTAATGATGATTTCACCTTGTATGGAACTATGCAAGATGCAATAGCCTTCTGGATCTTTTTCCTCAGTTTAAATAGCCGAACTTCTAGATAGAGCAGCAAGAAGTCTCCTGACCGGTGCACAACAGATTAACAAAATCCATCTAATGGATTAGCCCGGTATTATATCAACGCCAGCTAACTCTAAAATACTAATGTAGCCATTCAAGTTTCCTGTAAACTGTATATCATATAATTTTCTACTGACATGATCAGATATCCGATGTAATCAATCAGGTGGACCAGCTTGACATCATGCTTCTGAATCATACACTCATGTAGCTTAAGTCAAGTAGATTAAAAGAATTTTTTGCTGAGCGTTTGCCAGTTCCTTATACTCCCTCCGTTTCTTTTTAGTCTGCATATAAGATTTGGTCAAAGTCAAGCGATGCAAAGTTTGACCAAATATATATCAAAAGACATCAACATCTACAATACTAAACCTATATGCTATGAAAATTAATATCATGATTCATCTTGTAATGTTGATTTCTTATTATGAATGTTGATATTTTGTTCTATAAAGTTAGTCAAAGTTTACGAAGATTGACTTTAACCAAATCTTATATGCGGAGTAAAAAGAAACGGAAGGGGTATAGTAGATTAAAAATAAAAGAACCCATGCACTTCATGGTTCAGAATATGGGAGTACATAGTAGCAGTAAGAACACAAGACACAGATTTATAAGCAGGAAAGTCAACATGTTGTAACATGTATGTGTACATTCGTCCTTCTTTGTCATGGTCTGCCATGTTTTTATGGGAGAAATTATTGGTATTTGCTTGACATCACGCCTTTCTAGAATATCTTGATTATGCTTTTGCTCATTTTACTATATCATTATAAGAAATCTGCTGCATACATCAACAAACAGTACCATGTCATGAATAAAACACATCATGACATTTATAAGTCCTAGTCAGGTGATGACTACTCCAAGACAATATATGAGAATGTGACAACCCAAGTGTAGTCCCTACCTTATTTGGCATGTAACCCATTGTATGAACCTGGTGTCAGGAGCTATGAGATGTGTGCACCTTGTCATCCATGTGTGGTTTTGCATTCATGCATCATGCATCATTCATCCATCATAGCATTCATCTTGCCATGTTTGATTTTCGTGTATCTTGGAATGATGTGGTGTTCTGAGTGTGCCTTGTGTTGTGTTGGTGTTTGAGTGTGGGTGGAGTCCATGTGTGCAACCTCTTCTCTTCCCCTCTCTTTCCCTTTGCAAAAACCTTTCAATACCCCTCTTTTCCCCATAATATTTGCATGGCAGAATTAATTTGCAAATTAAAATTAATTAAAATGTTCAATTGCTAGCATAATATTTTTTTGAGCATGTGAGTGTTGGTTTCTATTTGTTTGGAGCTTTATGCATTGGTGGCATTTAAATAACAGGAGCTGTGATTTGTTTAAAAAGTATTAAAATTACTTGGCCTAAAAATCAACTTAACATTTTTATTAAATAGTGCATATTATTTTGGTTGCCAAAAGTATTTTTGTTTGCCCAAAGATCATTTTATTTATTTTAGTGGGTTTTTCTAAGTTAGCTATTTATTTTAAAATAAAAATCCTCTTATCTGTTTTCCTGAGTGGGAGAGAAATGTTGGTGGGCCTCCTGTCCCTCCCCGCATGGCCCATCAGTGGCGCTAGCAGCCCAGCCGGCATTCCCTCGCTGCTACGTTCATTCTCCTCTGTACGACAGGGCATCGACAGCAGCCATGTCGGCTTGCTCGTCGATTTGATGGCCGACGGCGCCCCTAGCCGCCTATTAAGCGCATCTCCCTTGCCCTAGCCTTTCCCCTCTCTCCATTCCACCCCCTCTCCTCTCCGTGCTGCCGCCAGGTAAGCTGCCTGAGCCATGCCGTCGCCGTGTCCTCCATGCTCCGGCCGAGCAGCAGCTCGCGCCCGAAGGTAGTTCCTCGCCGCGCCTCGTCGCTCTGGTGCGTGGGAAGGAGCCCCTCGTGCCCCCTCTTCTTCCCCGACGACCAAGTGGTGCCCAGGGAGCCGTCGGCGTCGCCCCTTCTTCTCTGTGGTCTGGACCAGAGAAGACGCCAAGATCGTCTTCCTCCTCACGTCTCCTCGTCGATCCCTGAGCCCCCTTTTCATGTCCTAGGTAAGGAGGTAGGACCCCTCCTTCCTTCCCCCCTTGTTAGCTCGTCGATAGCTGTATGTGCGCGTAGATCCGACCATGTCATCGTCGTGCTCCCGTAGCTCCGGCAAGCCTGCAGCTTTTCCTTTTCGGTCATTGCGGGTTGTAACGTGCTCGAGCTCAGCTCGTGCTCTGCACGTGCGTGGAGATCCCCCCTTAGATCCCGCGGCCCTGCCGGTGGTTCCCCTCGCCGAAGATGGCCGGATCTGGCCCGTGCCGCCGTTGTTTCCTGTCGCCGTCGTTGCTCCAACGGAGTTTAGTTTCGTCAGAAAGTGGCTATGTGCGTGTGTATAAGTTAGGCTGAGTGCCTACCCTGTTAACCTCCTTGAGTGTAGTCGAGTGGTAGTCGCTGGGGGAGCAGACCCTGGTGGTTGTGGGTTCGAGCCCAGGCTCCCCCCTTTTTCGTTTTATTTTATCTTTTGTTTTCTTTTGTTTTATGACCTGCTACAATGTATGTGTGTAGGTCATTCCAGGTAGTGGTTTCCTTTTCTTTTCTTTTCCTGCCATGTGTATATGTAAGTTGTAGTGTAGTGTCTGAGTGCATGTGCATGTGAGTATGCACATGTATGTGCTTGTGTGTGTATATACCTAAGGGTATATATATGCATGTGTATGTTTGTGCTTTGTGCATGTGTATGTGGGTGTGTGGTGCACCATGTATGGCATATGTGTGTGATGTGGATGTGGATGTGTTTTCTTTTTATGTTGCTCATGTGATTAGGGCATGTATGTTGAGATGTGTGTGTGCATGTGGCCATGCACATATGCATGTGTTTGTGAGTGTGTGTGCTAGTGCATACACACTTAGGTGTAGTGTGTGTGGGGGGGTTCATGTGTGCATGTGTATGTGTAGGGATATGTGCATGTGCATGGGTGGAATAGTGTGTTCATACATGTGTTCTTGTGTGCATGTGTGTGTGTGTGTTGTCATACACATATGCATATGCATATATGCATTGGGCATATATGAGTGTGTATGGTGTGTATGACCACCCATACACATGAGCTTGTGTGTGTGAGTGTGAGTGCCATGAGCACTTGAGCATGAGATGTGAGTGTATGCCTATATGCAATGCGCATAGGTGGGCATGTGTGTGTGTAGGGGACTAGTGGGTATTCCCACTTGAGACACCCCTTTTGTTAGTGTGCTTGTAGTGGGTTTCATTAGTGTTGCCATGGTTTTTGTTTAACATGAGAATCACCCATATAAGTGAGAAAACAAGCTGCTAAGTGCTACTTAAGTTTCTGTTTCAGCATGCTAAAAAAACTACCAAGTCTGAGAATCTGTTGTTATTTTTATGCCATGTAGAGTGGGTGTCATCTTGAGATATGTTGAGAATTTGCTCATGCTCAGTGTTAGTTATTTTAAGTAGATGTTGTCTACTACCATCCTGTTAATTTTCATGCCAAGAGGTGGTCTCTAGCATATTTAACTACTGCTGTCAACTTGCTACTTTATTAACTCAGATTCCAGAAAAATGGAATTTTCATTTAGTCCTAGAAAACTGTTTCATCATGTCAACTTGATTGCTTCATGCTTATTGATGTGTGCCTCCTTTGCTGATTGTGTAGTTGGATAAGTTGAAGTGTGTGTTGTGTAGATTCTGCCAATATCTTGTTTGTGGCTGTAAGGTTACTGTAGCTCAAGTTGTGAGCTGTGAAAGTTGCTATGTTGCTGTTTTGTGGCAGATTGTGGGTTTAATTGTTTTGTGGCTTGTGGGAGCTATGCTCCATGAAATTGATTGATTCTTGACACTATTGTGATTGGTTTTTCATCACCTATCCAGAGGCTACCTTGGAATGCCAAGAATTAGCCCAGGTCTCGGGTGACTTGTGTTTTGCCTCCTTACCTTGTTGTGAGCGTATCGTGAGAACCGTAGCTCCGTTTCTTGCGATCTTTATATGCATTTCTATCGATTTTGCATGATGCGTCCAGATTTGCCATGATCATGCATGTTTAAAAAACTTAACATGAGGTTCTGTCCAGATTCATTAATGAACAAACTTTGCATGTGAAACATGACTAGTTTTGGATTGCCATGTTAATTCTTCATAAATGAATCAAGCATCATCTTGGTTGTGCATTGCACCTTGGTTGGATGTTTATTGTTGCTATTTGTCTTGGGTAGACGCGGGTGTCGATACTGAGTACGAGGACCCAGGAGAGTACCACCACGAGGATCCCGCTACTTGTTCCGCTGAAGAACCAAGAGGCAAGATGATCGTACTCGGATCCCGATACTATTTTTGCTTGATAGTTTATCACTCTTATCGTTACAATTGCGCTACCTACCACTTGATATCAGCCTCCATGTTGCCATGACAGCCTCTAACCTCCATATCCTAGCAAACATTTGATTGGCTAAGTTACCGTTGCTCAGCCCCTCTTATAGCATTGTAGTTGCAGGTGCAGGTTGCTCCATGTGATAACATGGATTTGGATAACACAATATTATCTGTTATTTAATTTAATGCACATATATATCTTGGTATTGGTGGAAGGATTGGCCTTTTGCTAAGTGATTTGTTTCGCTGTTACCGCCATTAGTTCCTTGTTACCGGTGTTATGTTTTCCATATTTTGCGCTCCTAACATGCTCGGGGTTGTTATGGGGACCCCCTGGTCTATTCGGCTGAGATTAAAACTTGTCTGGCAAGACCCAACTTTGGTACTACATCTACTAATAACTTAATAAAACTTGCATAGGGCTTGCAACCCCATGGATAATTTAATCAACCCCCGGGCTAGCGCTCCGCATGAGTGTTGGTCCAAAATGTCAATAGCCGGTGGCCACCAGGGGCAACTCTGTGTTTGGCCTACCGGAAGTTTGGACAATCCGTCGTGTCCTGGGACTGAGATACGCGGCTCTTATCGGGTTCGTCGACACATCGGGAGGTCTTGTTGGACTTGTTTTACCTTTATCAAATATCTTGCGTGTGGACTCCGACTTTCTTCGGGTTTTCTCGAGGTGTTGGAATTCCTTTGGAATTACCTATGATGATTGCGAGATCCACGGTCGAGTCTATTCCCGTGGAGTGTGGTTAATTTGTGATGGATTAGTTGGAGCACCCCTGCAGGGTTAAATCTTTCAGAAAGTCGTGCCCATGGTTATGTGGCAACTTGGATATTTGTTTAACACCCGGTTATAGTTAACTTGAAGTAAATTCCAATTAAAATACACCAACTGTGTGAGTAACCGTGATCGTCTCTGCTCGTGAACATGATTCGAGAGAGAACACGGTGGGGTTATGATTGACGTAAGTAAGTGTTCAGGATCTCATAGAGGTCATACTAGATTCGATCGTTCATCGTAGGCCACTCATATTTATTTTCATGTTGCGTAAGTTAGCCACCTTAAATGCTGGTGCTGCTGCAAACTAAACACTTACCCCATCCCAACCTTTAAGCTTGAATAGTCTCGGTACCCGGGCACATGATAGCTGAGTCCTCTGTGCCTCATAGTTTACTACAACAACTCCAGGTACAGGTTCAGATGAGTTCGTGCAGGATGATCTCACCCAGCTCCAGTGGGAATATGATGAGGAAAGAGGCAGGATGTATGTGACTTACCCAGATGAGTAGAGTACCATGGTCGTGATCTTTGGGATAGCTTGATAGTATCATTTGCAATTGTTTTATCGTTTGATTTCGTCCGTAGTCGGACCCTGTGTTCAACTTGATGATATGAATTTGAGTGACATTGTAAGTTAGCATGTGGCGAGTGTAAGACAATCTTGTATACTCATCTCTTTCAGTATTATATGTTGTGATGATACTATTCTTGCTAACGGCAAGATGCGCATCTATCCCTTGCAAGGACCTCGTGCCTTAAAATGGATAGGCACATATCTTGGGCGTGACAGAGAATCAACCTCTAATATTGCCTAAATCATTTAACCAGAACCAGGATGAGCACTGCCTATAGGAAATTAAGATTGAAAACACATTAGCACATCAGAATGTCTGGGTGGGGGAGGCAAATTGTTGTGGAAATAAATTCTACCGGAAGACGAAGATGAAGTGGCAACCTAGCCAAGAACATATTTCCACACACGCGCATGAACTCAAGCGTGGTAGGTTGCCAGTAACGTACCTGGATTAACTGAGGACGGTAAGTGACGTACTTAACTACCAAGGATACGAACTGCCTTCACGCTGGTGGATGGCCATCGATGGCCTCTAAACAATTGCAGTGTTGTTTCCATCTCCCTGAAGAATCATCTGCTGGAAGCTGCATCCCCTTGCACCACATTAATCGGCCATGCCCATGTCACACAACCCTGCATCGTGTCGATTTGCGAGCCGCATCGTCTCACTACGCAGTATGCTCGCCATTTGCATGCCCTCATGTCGCCACCTCTGGATAGCAAAGACTCATTGGCTTTTATTCTCTCTCCCGAACAGACCGATTGGATCAGATCAAAGAGTTGCAGGGAGGAGGCATATATACATGTAGCACTTAGAAACTGAAGTTTCTAGTAGATGACTCGTCAGCCCCCGCCTTGAATGTGTGCTTAGATATGAAATTATGATTGCGTGTTTCAAGTTTGAGGAGCAGTTACCAGTAGATGCGACATCGACCATTATCGCCCCCTCGCAGGCGCACGATTCATCTGCATCCTGCTTGTCTGCAAGACCGTTGGATCCCCTCACGTGCCTCTCTCGGCTGGATCGACTCATGCGCCTCGGCTCGATCAAGGAACATTGCGCGCCTCGGCTCGATCCACAGTAGAGCAGAGACAGATACTCGGCTGGATCGAGAGCCTACCCATCTTATTTTTTTGAGATGAAGCACCTACCCATCTGTTCTGTCCCTAGCGAACATTTTTTGTTTTATCGAGACAGGAGCGCAGCCCAGTTTAAGAGAGAGCGTGCGGGGTCAGATGGATGGACTGTTTGAAGCGGCCTAATTAACCATAGGCCTTGGATTTTTCTCCTGGAGCAGCAGCCCCTTAGGACAGTTAGGCCCAGTTTAATATTTTTTTGTTATTTAAGACAGATCTGACGGCCAGAAAAGGCTAGATCAAGAAAACGGACAGCCAAAAATACTAATGACATGAGAGGGCTGGGATTAGGTTCAGTTTTACTATCCTAAATAGCTCTAGTGCATCGTTGGCATGGCAATCCCTACTCCTTGCATTGACATCTATCGATGAGCATGTCCATAGCTCGTTGGTACACCTAGTTGATGTGAGACTATCTTCTCCACTTTTTACCCCTTTGATATCTACCATCATACTCTATTTCACCTATTGATATGTCCAATGGTTCACGCTCATGTATAGCGTGAAGAATAAAAAGTTGATGCATATTGAAAAATTACGATCCAATTGTCTGACTTGGACACAGTGGTGCTTAAGATTTGTATTGATGTGGTGAAGACAGAGTCATGCCTTGCTAATATAATAAGATGAGTAGGGCTAAACATTCTTTTAGGATCATATACTTTTAAAAATCAATGATTTTGTTTCTTATACTTATAAATATTACTATGTTGTTGTTTGTTAATTCATCATCTCTCAATGAGAATACATACCAAAGATTACATAATGGGTAGCATGTAAAATAAAAAATTCTGTTTTTATAATTTACCTACTTGAGGACGAGCAGGAATTAAGCTTGGGGGTGCTGACACGTCTCCAAGGTATCAATAGTTTTTATTGTTCCATGCTAATATATTATCATTCTAGGATACTTTTTGGGCAATTGTTTACCAATTTATAATATTTTTAGCACTAACCTATTGAGCCAGTGCGTTGCTGTTTTCTGTGTGTTTTTGACTTTTCAGGTTTACAATACCAAACGAAGTCCAATTGCCACAAAACTTTTTGATATATTTTTCTGGACCAAAAGAAGGCCTGGAAGCTTCGGGAGGTGGCTGGGAGAGCCACGATGGGTCCACAAGCTAACAAGACGTGCCACTAGGGAGCATGGCCTGATGGCTTGTGTCTCCCTCGTGCACCTCCCGATGCCCCTCTCTGGCCTATAAATTCACATATACCCTATGTAGCGACCCGACCTGAAAGGTCAAATCTCTGGTGTTTCCGTACCATCCCAAGATCATGCTAGTACACACACGGTACATCAATGTATATATCAAAGGGAAATCACACAGCATTTATTAATCATAAATCTCATATCGAGTCCTTTATTACAATAAAGATTACAATAAAGTGGCTGAAGGCCAACTCATGAGAATATCTAAATCTTGCGGAACCTTCAAAGGTAGTGAAGTCCATCTGACTCCAAGGGCATCTCACCGAGCGTAGAGCGTATCCTCACTCCTGGTTGGAAAAATACTCTACAACATGATACGTTGCAGCCATGTAGGTCAGCATATGGAATATGTCGGCAAAGTCACAAGAGAGGGGTGAAAAGATAATCATCTAATCTACATGCATATATGGCAGGTGGGGTAGTAAGTTTTTGCATAAAGCCAATTTTCCTACATCAAGAGAGGGCTAAACAGAATTATTACTAAGTTGGTTGATTAATGAGATGGTTCCACCAACCAATTCCCATACCCAAGTTATTAATACCCACATCATCATATTAATTGTGTTGAGGGTTCCGGAAGTTTCAGTTCCTTTGGCTCAAGTTGTCCATGACCGTGGACGCGGCTAATCGATTAGGTTTGGGTACTTTGCAGAGTTTTGCACACGTTCCCCACAAGATTTGGTCGCCTCGATTTGATTTCTCGCACTTCAGCATGTTCGAGAAACGTATGACCAAAACATGCTCTTCTAAAGGGTTTCCCTGCGACTCTGTCGGTGCCCATCCTTTCCTACCGTTCTTCTACATCTCGTAGCACCGCCTGTCTAGGGTCACCACGATATCCAACCAAGCCAGAGCCCATAATGACCCGTGGCTGTGCAGGTAAGCCTTGGGTCTTGAAGCATCCATCCATCTCTTTGTGCCTGGGTGGACCTTTCCGCATGAATAGTGGCACATCTCCAGCATCATCTAGGCTAACCACTGGTTTCTCCAGGGCGTCGTTCAACCATCATCCACCCAGAGGTATATTGAAAACTTGGAAATCTTGAAGTCTTGATCATCATAGTAGGTCTTGAAATTATTATCTCACACTCTCATGAATCACATAACCAATCCCCGTCTACTAAAAGCATAGCATGACTAACTTAACGTTTCCCAGGGCCATGTGTCAAAGGTTGAGGGGGTACCTACCACATGATACTACATCAAGTAACCAATTTCCTATTTACCTACTTTGCATGCAATTGGGGAGATGGAAGAACTAATGCAACAAAACATGGATAAAATATGATCAAAGTGACTTGCCTGATTGGCGATCTTCGTACTCGAGGGACTCTAGGTAACAAGCCTCGCACTGGATGATCTAACGAATCAAACAAGAGCACTCAATAAGTATTCAACAAAATATTGTGACTCACAAAAATCAGGAATGAACTAGTAATCACTCAAGACAAAACAAGGCACAATCAAAATAAGATCAACACATAGTTTGGATTTTCTAAAGTTGATGGGTAAACTACTACTAACAACATATATTTTTAAACTCTAGTTATTCAGATTTGATTAGTTTGAGCAAATTTGATTAAATTCAAATTTTAGAGGTCAAATTTAAAATCTAAGACTATAGGGTGAAACTACAAGAAATATGTGACCTAATGCAAAAAGAGTTAACTAAAAAAACTAAATAGTTTAAAAGATATAAGCAAAACAAAATCAGAAAGCATCTGTTTTCTAAAAAAACAAAACAGAAAATAAAAAAATAACGGACGGTGGAGGCTACGTGGCAAGCGGTGATTGGTTGTGCTAGCTTGTGATTGGGAAGCTAGCGAGCGGTGTCCGAACACTAGAGGATAACGGTTCGCGTATTAAAAGCTCTAATCTGGATTGTAGGATCCATATCCGAAGGCTAAGAGGAGGTGGGGGCTCACAGCGGTGGTTGGGAAGGTCGCCGATGACGTTGACGGCGGCCGGAAGTGGGAGGTGGTCGGGGAAGGCGCTCCGGTGGTCGAGGGCGATGTCTGAAGACTCCAAACGACGGCGGTGACCCTCCGGCGATGAACGGCGGCGTTGGACGGTGCTGAGGACGAGGGAGGCGACGACCTCGAGCTTGGAGGGGTTCGGTCGTTGACCGAAGTCCGGCGAGGTGGTGAGGGGCGTTCTGGCGAGGGAGAGAGAGGGGTTCGGGGGGGGGGGGAATGGAGCACGGAGGTGGCCGGCTTTATATAGGGCCACGGGTGGGGCGAGGGGAAGGAAGGGGAGTGAGATCCGGCGAGCGCGCGATCTCCGGCGATGACCGTCGGGCGCGAGGAGGGTGATGGCCGCGTGATTGCAGTGAACGGTTGGGTGGGCTCCACTGTCAACGAGGGTGATGAGCGCGGCAGAGGCATCGGTGGCCGATAGAAAGGAAAGTCGGGAGGGGCTTAAATGCAGATGGGCCGGCCGGCTATTAAACGCTTTAAAGTTTTTCCTATTTTCAAATACCAGCGCAGTAAAATTCATTTAATGCCTTCGATTTAATTCCAAATATAGGAAAAGTATATATTAGAATTGACAGAAGAAAAAATGCCATTTATTGAACATTTTTATTCTGTCATTTGTATACTTTGAAAAAAAATATTTTCAGAAATTGCCTATTTGGTTTTAAAAGCTTTTGCAAATATTTTTCAAAATAACCCCTGGTTTTTATTGTTCAAATAAATCACCAAGAAGTCCCTGGTGTGGAGTGTCATGTTCCGCCCTCTTATTTTGAACTTTTCCAAGGGTTTTCAATTAGGTGAAAGCAACTTAGAGAAAATAGAAAGGGACTTTCAGAAAGTCAGATGAAGCATTTCAACCAATTCATACATTCAAGCAATGATGATGATGATGCATAGCTATATTTCATAACATTCCGAAATGGAATTTTGGGATGTTACAAACCTACCCACCTTAAGACGAATCTCACCCTCGAGATTCGGGTTGGCTAGAAAATAGGTGCGGGTGGTCTCTACGAAGATCTTCTTCGCGTTCCCAGGTGGCTTCTTCCTCGGTGTGGTGACTCCACAAAACCTTACAGAACTTGATGATCCTGCTGCGGGTAACTCTGCTGGCAGTCTCGAGGATCCTGGCAGGCTTCTCCTTGTAAGTCAGATCACTGTCAAGTTGTATGGCCTCTAGGGGCACGGTGTCTCTCAAAGGAATATTAGCCATCTCAGCATGGCATTTCTTCAACTGGGAAACATGAAAAACATCATGTACTCCGGACATTCCTTTCGGCAATTCGAGCTTGTATGCAACTTCGCCTCTACGTTCAAGAATTTTGTAGGGGCCTATGAATCTGGGTGCTAACTTTCCTTCAACACCAAACCTCTTGATTCCTCGAAGTGGGTACACACGGAGATATGCTCGATCCCCTACTTCATATGTCACCTCCTTGCGTTTGTTATCAGCATAGCTCTTCTGCCGGGATTGAGCTATCTTAAGTCGGTCTCGAATCAGTTTGACCTTATCTTCAGAATCTCTGATAATATCGGTACCAAAAAGTTGTCGGTCTCCAACACCATCCCACATCAATGGTGTTATGCACCTCCTTCCGTATAAAGCTTCGAAAGGGGCCATCTTCAGACTGGTCTGATAACTGTTGTTGTATGAGAATTCTGCGTAAGGTAAGTTGTCATCCCAACTGGACCCATAGTCTAGTGCACAGGCTCTCAACATGTCCTCCAGAATCTGGTTGACTCTCTCAGTCTGTCCATCGGTCTGCGGATGAAAGGCTGTACTAAACTCCAGTCTTGTACCCAAAGTTTCATGTAGCTGATGCCAAAACTTTGAGGTAAATTGTGTTCCTCTATCTGACACGATACTCCTCGAAACACCATGCAGACATACGATCCTGGTCATATATATCTTAGCTAGCTTAGCACTGGTATAGGTGGTCTTCACTCGGATGAAATGAGCCACCTTGGTCAAGCGGTCAACCACTACCCAGATGGAATCATAACCTGAATGGGTCCTGGGTAATCCTATGATGAAGTCCATAACAAGCTTTTCCCATTTCCACTCCGATATCGGCAAAAGTTGGAGTAACCCTGCTGGTTTCTGATGTTCCGCCTTTACTCGCTGACAAACATCACATATTGCAACATGTTCCGCAATATCCTTCTTCATACCCGTCCACCAGTAACTTTCCTTCAAGTCCAGATACATCTTGGTGTTGCCTGGGTGTATCGATTAAGGTGAATCATGGGCTTCCTGAAGTATCAACTTCCTGAGCTCTGGGTCATTGGGAACATAGATTCGGTTCTCAAACCACAGAGTTCCTTGTTCATCCTCACGAAAACCTTTAGCTTTACCATCTTTCATTCTTTGCTTAATCTTAGCTATCTCCTTGTCCATCTTCTGGGCTTCACGAATTCTATCGGTCAAGGTGGACTGAATCTCTAGTGTGGCAACATATCCTCTTGGAACTATCTCTAGCCGGAGCTCTCTGAGATCATCGGCTAACTCCTGGGGTAATCCTCCCGCGGTGAGTGTGTTTACATAAGTTTTCTGACTCGACGCATCTGCTACCACATTTGCCTTACCTGGATGGTAGTGTAATCTCATGTCATAGTCCTTGATTAACTCTAACCATCTCCTCTGTCTGAGGTTCAACTCTTTCTGCGTGAAGATATACTTCAGGCTCTTATGATCGGTGTAAACATCACAACTATTTCCGAGAAGGAAATGTCTCCAGGTCTTGAGTGCGTGCACTACGGCTGCTAGTTCCAAATCATGGGTGGCATAATTCAACTCATGGGTTCGTAGCTGTCTGGATGCATATGCTACAACTTTTCCCTCCTGCATGAGTACTCCTCCAAGTCCTTGACGGGATGCGTCACAATAAACCTGGAAGTCCTTTCGGTTGTTTGGCAGTATCAACACTGGGGCTGTGACCAAACGTTTCTTCAACTCCTGGAAACTGGCCTCACATTCCTCGGTCCAGATATACTTAGACTCTTTCTTCAACAGCTCTGACATGGGCTTGGCAATCTTTGAGAAATTCTCAATGAACCTCCGGTAATATCCGGCAAGTCCGAGGAAACTGTGGATCTCCTTAACTGAGGTGGGTGACTTCCACTCAGTGACTGCTTCAACCTTAGTGGGGTCTATTGCTATTCCTTCACCGGAAATAATATGTCCAAGGAATCCGACTTCCGTCAGCCAGAATTCACATTTGCTGAACTTGGCATATAACTGATGCTCTCTCAGCTTCTCCAGAACTAAACGCAAATGTTCCTTGTGTTCTTCCTCGTTCTTGGAGAATATCAATATGTCATCGATGAACACCATGACAAACTTGTCCAGGTATTCCATGAATACTTTGTTCATCAAACTCATGAAGTAAGCAGGAGCATTTGTCAAACCAAAAGACATGACGGTATACTCATACAAGCCATACCTTGTGGTGAAAGCTGTTTTGGGTATATCCTGTTCACGAATTTTCAATTGGTGATACCCTGATCGAAGATCAATCTTGGAGAATACTTTGGCGCCTACTAGCTGATCAAATAGGTCATTAATCATCGGCAGAGGGTACTTATTCTTGATAGTCACCTCGTTCAAGGCACGATAATCGACTACCATCCTCAAGGTTTTATCTTTCTTCTCCACCAAAAGAACCGGGGCTCCCCAAGGTGAAGAACTTGGACGAATATACCCTTTGTCCAATAGCTCCTTAATTTGCTTCTTGATTTGCACTAAATCATTTGCAGGCATCCGATAGGGTCTCTTGGAAATTGGGGTTGTTCCTGGCAATAGCTCTATCAGGAACTCAATCTCTCTATCTGGTGGCATGCCTGGTAATTCTTCCGGGAATACATCTGGAAAGTCTCGTACAACGGTACTTCCTCCTAAACAACTCATGTGAGAGAATTTAACCAAGCACTCATCTGTGTGCGTCGGGATACATACTTAATCCTCTTGTTTTCCGGGGTGGTGAGCAAGATTGACTTGCTGAGACAGTCAAGATTTCCTTCATACTTGGTCATCCAATCCATGCCTAGGATTACATCCAATCCCTGCGACTCTAAGACGATGAGGTCGGTGGGAAAAACGTGATTTCCTATGTTGAGTTTCAGGGCGTGGCATCCTATTCCTGCCGTCATCATTCCTCCTGGGGAATTTACTTTAATGGGCCGACTAAGGGTTCTGGTGGGTAAACCATACTTTTCCACAACTACCCTTGATATGAATGAATGAGTTGCACCAGAATCAAAAAGTACCGTAACTGGACGTGAATGTAATAAAAACTTACCAACCACATTCTCGGGCTGATCATAGACTTCCTCCACATCAATGTGGTTCACCTGAGCACGGGGAAAAGGGTTGGGCTTCTTAGCTGCTGAGTTGCCATTGTTGTTGCCGTTTCCATTTCCCTGCTTGCTCTGGGGACACTCAGTAGCATAGTGCCCTATCTTCTGGCACTTGAAACAGGTGATGTGGCTTAGATCCTTCTGAGTAGGAGCGTGACGGTGCTGGTTGTTGTTCCCATTCCCATTGTCAGTCTTGAAGTTGCCATTGTTGGGACGTGCATTCCCATTTCCTCCATGGTTGTGGCCTCCATGGTTGTGCACGGCATGAGTGTGCCTTCCAAACTTACCTGTCCCTGATCCGGTATTCCCTGAGTACGGGGAGTAGCGGGGCTTCTGATGAGCTCCAGAGTTAAACTTCCCTTGAGTATACTTCCTCTTGCGGTTCTCAATTTGTTGTTGTTTTCCCTCCAAGATGAGGTCCTTGTCCACCAACTCTTGGTAGTTGTTGAAAGTAGACACTACCAGCTGCATGCTCAACTCATCGTTGAGTCCTTCCAGAAACTTCTCCTGCTTGGCCGCATCATCAGCCACATCTCCTGGTGCATAACGAGCCAACATGCTGAATTCGTCCACATATTGGGCCACGGAGCGATTACCCTGGCGCAAGTTGCGAAACTCGCGCTTCTTCAGACTCATGGCTCCAGCTGAGACATGAGCGGTGCGGAAAGCAAGCTTGAATTGTTCCCAAGTCACACCAGCAATAGGATATGTGGTAGTGTAGTTCTCCCACCATGAAGCTGCTGGTCCTTCAAGTTGATGTGCGGCAAAGCGCACCTTCTCAGCATCAGTACATCTAGTGGTGACGAGTTCCCTCTCCATCTTACGGAGCCAGTCATCTGCCACAATGGGCTCAATGCTGCTGGAGAAAGTTGGAGGGTTCAATCTCAGAAAACGGGTGAGGTTGTCGCCTTGTGGTGGAGGGTGGTTGTTGTGGTTGTCGGTCTGATTCTGGATCAATAGCTGCATCAGTGCATTCTGCTGCTGAAGGAGTTGCCTGAGTTCCGACGGGAAGGTGAAGTCGGACTCACGTCGTGGAGGCATCTTGCTGTTTCCACAGGGATGAGAATTAGAATAGAACAAGGGCCTAGAAAGAAAATCAGTACCCATATGCAATGCACAAACATATCACATCAAACACTCATTCATTAATTCAACTCAAGGATTTAAACATCGAGATACAAATCTCCATTCAAACTAAACATCGACCTACGCTTTAACGACAAAAATGAAGATACATGGGGGCATAACTAAAGTTTTCCTCAAAAGTACATGGTGACGGAGCCTCCTCCAGTGGTGCTCTCCTCATAGTCATCATGTTGCTGATCAAAGGAGCCATGTCTCCTTCGGGATGAAGATTTTCACCCATGTCCATCTGTTCCTCTAGAGTTGCTTTGCGAGTGTTTAGCTTGTCGATCCTTTCTAAGAAATCCTTCACCTCATACTCATGCTCGTACTCGGCTTCCCGTAAGTCAGCTTCGAGGTCAATCTCACGGTTCATCAGCCTCTTGATTGTGTTCGTGTCGGCACGTACCCGAAGCTCCAAGGTCCTGACGTGCGTCTCCAAGGTTTCGATATAGGAAATGGTGGTGTCTTCAGTGGGAGTGGTTATGATGTTTCCATGGGCATCCCTGTGACAAGCCACGCTGAGTCCTGGTGAAATGGTTCCACCTCTGTATTCCTCCTGAATACGTCCAAGGGCACAATGAATGGCCATGTCCCTCCCAAGTATCCAGCTGGGTGCCACAAACTTGAAGTCGATGGGTTCCTTCTGATTCCCAAAGGTCTTCCCTAGAATGTGCACCTCAATCCTGTAGCGTTCATCTTGTGGAAAGGACATGATAGGAGTCTCAGTGATGCTAGGAAAAGCAATCCTCACGTCCCTGACGATCCTCATCAGCTCCTTGCCAAAGGGCACCGTTGCGTCAGGCAGGCAAAACTCCGTGATCAACACTGGAATGAAGGTGGCCATCTATAAATTTTGAAATAATCGGAGGGAAGTCAGAAACAAGTAGATGAGAGTATAAGAATTTTAAAGACAAAAGAGAAAATAAATCCTAAGGCTTTTCCAATCCTAGAGGTTACGTCCTACGATCAGCGTGTGCTCTGATACCATTTCTATAGCGACCCAACCTGAAAGGTCGAATCTCTGGTGTTTCCGTACCATCCCAAGATCATGCTGGTACACACACGGTACATCAATGAATATATCAAAGGGAAATCACACAGCATTTATTAATCGTAAATCTCATATCGAGTCCTTTATTACAATAAAGATTACAATAAAGTGGCTGAAGGCCAACTCATGAGAACATCTAAATCTTGCGGAAGCTTCAAAGGTAGTGAAGTCCATCTGACTCCAAGGGCATCTCACCGAGCGTAGAGCGTATCCTCACTCCTGGTCGAAAAAATACTCTGCAACATGATACGTTGCAGCCGTGTAGGTCAGCATATGGAATATGCCGACAAAGTCACAAGAGAGGGGTGAAAAGATAATCATCTAATCTACATGCATATATGGCAGGTGGGGTAGTAAGTTTTTGCGTAAAGCCAATTTTCCTACATCAAGAGAGGGCTAAGCAAAATTATTACTAAGTTGGTTGATTAATGAGATGGTTCCACCAACCAATTCTCATACCCAATTTATTAATACCCACATCATCATATTAATTGTGTTGAGGGTTCTGGAAGTTTCAGTTCCTTTGGCTCAAGTTGTCCATGACCGTGGACGCGGCTAATCGATTAGGTTTGGGTACTCTGCAGAGTTTTGCACACGTTCCCCACAAGATTTGGTCGCCTCCGTTTGATTTCTCTCACTTCAGCGTGTTTGAGAAACGGATGACCAAAACATGGTCTTCTAAAGGGTTTCCCTACGACTCTGTCGGTGCCCATCCTTTCCTACCGTTCTTCTACATCTCGTAGCACCGCCTGTCTAGGGTCACCACGATACCAAACAAGCCAGAGCCCATAATGACTTGTGGCTGTGCAGGTAAGCCTTGGGTCTTGAAGCATCCATCCATCTCTTTGTGCCTGGGTGGACCTTTCCGCATGAATACTGGCACATCTCCAGCATCATCTAGGCTAACCACTGGTTTCTCCAGGGCGCCGTTCAACCATCATCCACCCAGAGGTATATTGAAAACTTGGAAATCTTGAAGTCTTGATCATCATAGTAGGTCTTGAAATTATTATCTCACACTCTCATGAATCACACAACCAATCCCCGTCTACTAAAAGCATAACATGACTAACTTAACGTTTCCCGGGGCCATGTGTCAAAGGTTGAGGGGGTACCTACCACATGATACTACATCAAGTAACCAATTTCCAATTTACCTACTTTGCATGCAATTGGGGAGATGGAAGAACTAATGCAACAAAACATGGATAAAACATGATCAAAGTGACTTGCCTGATTGGCGATCTTCGTACTCGAGGGACTCTAGGTAACAAGCCTCGCACTCTGAATGATCTAACGAATCAAACAAGAGCACTCAATAAGTATACAACAAAATATTGTAACTCACAAAAATCAGGAATGAACTAGTAATCACTCAAGACAAAACAAGGCACAATCAAAAGAAGATCAACACATAGTTTGGGTTTTCTAAAGTTGATGGGTAAACTACTACTAACAACATAGAATTATTGGTATTAACAAAACAATAGTTGACAGAAAAGAACAATAGAAATATTTATTAATAAACAGAATTAAATCCATTTAAAGTTTTGTTAAGAAAAATCTTAGTAGGGTTTTAAAAGTTTTGATAAACACTACTACATGAAGTGGGCTAGAGTTTATTAGCAATAGAGTGAAATAAACTAAAATTTTATTAATAAAACAATTATCCTAATAGAAAAGAATTTACTAAAACTTTTCTTAGAAAACAGAATTTAATTATCTAAACTTTGTTAAAGGAAACTATTACTAACTAGTTTGTTTTTATCAAACTAAACCTAATTGAAAAATAGTAGAGAATCCTATAATATTATAGAAATAAACTAAGAAAATTATATTTTTATTATCAGCAAGTAAAACACCTAATGTTTAAACAACAGAATCTACTGAAACAAAATATAACTAATTCTGATTTGAACTAACTAAAAACTAAATTATTTAAACTATACTAACCACTAGGCAGATTCTGTTTATAGTTAAAACACTAAGCAAATCCATCCTAAAAATTCTCAAACTAATCATGCTTATAGTCCTAACTAATACAATTCAGTAGCAGAAAGATTCATACAAAAATCTATTTTTAAACTCTAGTTATTCAGATTTGAGTAGTTTGAGCAAATTTGATTAAATTCAAATTTTAGAGGTCAAATTTAAAATCTAAGACTACAGGGTGAAACTACAAGAAATATGTGACCTAATGCAAAAGAATTAACTAAAAAAACTTAATAGTTTAAAAGATATAAGCAAAACAAAATCAAAAAGCATCTGTTTTCTAAAAAAACAAAACAAAAAATAAAAAAACTAAAGGACGGTCGAGGCTACGTGGCAAGCGGTGATTGGCTATACTAGCGTGTGCGTGGGAAGCTAGCGAGTGGTGGCCGAACACTAGAGGATAACGGTTCACGTATTAAAAGTTCTAATCTGGATCGTAGGATCCAGATCCGAAGGCTAAGAGGAGGTGGGGGCTCACAGCGGTGGTCGGGAAGGTCGCCGGTGACGTTGACGGCGACCGGAAGTGGGAGGTGGTCGGGGAAGGCGCTCCGGTGGTCAAGGGCAACGTCTGAAGACTCCAAACAAAGGCGGTGACCCTCCGGCGATGAACGGCGGCGTCGGACGGTGCTGAGGACGAGGGAGGCGACGGCCTCGAGCTTGGAGGGGTTCGGTCGTTGACCGAAGTCCGGCGAGGTGGTGAGGGGCGTTCTGGCGAGGGAGAGAGAGGGGTTCGGGGGGAATGGAGCGCGGAGGTGGCTGGCTTTATATAGGGCCGCGGGTGGGGCGAGGGGAAGGAAGGGGAGTGAGATTCGGCAAGCGCGCGATCTCCGGCAATGACCGTCGGGTGCGAGGAGGGTGATGGCCGCGTGATTGCAGCGAACGATCGGGTGGGCTCCAGTGTCAGCGAGGGTGATGAGCACGGCAGAGGCGTCGGTGGCCGATAGAAAGGAAAGTCAGGAGGGGCTTAAATGCAGATGGGCCGGCCGGCTTTTAAACGCTTTAAAGTTTTTCCTATTTTCAAATACCAGCGCAGTAAAATTCATTTAATGCCTTCGATTTAATTCCAAATATAGGAAAAGTATATATCAAAATTGACAGAAGAAAAAATGCCATTTATTGAACATTTTTATTCTGTCATTTGAATACTTTGAAAAAAAATATTTTCAGAAATTGCCTATTTGGTTTTAAAAGCTTTTGCAAATATTTTTCAAAATAACCCCTGGTTTTTATTGTTCAAATAAATCACCAAGAAGTCCCTGGTGTGGAGTGTCATGTTCCTCCCTCTTATTTTGAACTTTTTCCAAGGGTTTTCAATTAGGTGAAAGCAACTTAGAGAAAATAGAAAGGGACTTTTAGAAAGTCAGAAGAAGCATTTCAACAAATTCATACATTCAAGCAATGATGATGATGATGCATAGCTATATTTCATAACATTCCAAAATGGAATTTTGGGATGTTACACCCTAAAACCCCAGAAGCACTCCCGAAACACTTTTTCCGCCACCGCAAGTCTCTGTTCCGACGGGAGGCCATCTACACCTCCGTTCCCGCACCCTGCCGAAGGGGAGATCGATCATGGAGGGCCTCTTCATCAACCTTGCTGCCCTCACCATGATGTGTGAGTAGTTCACCACAGACCTATGGGTTCGTATGTAGTGCCTAGATGGCAATTTCTCTCTCTCTCTCTCTTCAATAAAATGTCCATCGCATCTTTGCCTTGATCTATCTGATGTAATCCCTTTGTATGGTGTGTTTGTTGGGATCCGATGAAATGTGTGTTTATGTTCAGATTATTCATGAAAAGTATTTGAGTCAAACCTGAATACTAAGATATTTATTTGCATGATCATAATAGCCTCGTACTGCTCTCCAATATATTGAGATAGTTTGGTCAACTAGATTGATATTTCTTCGGTGGGAGTGGTGCATTGTAGTAGGTTTAACCTGACGAGTTTCTATATCTTAGTGACAGAAGAGGACAAGTTGCATATTTGTGTTGTTGCTACTAAGGATAAAATGATGGGGTTTATTCATATTGATTGGGTGTACTTTGTCTACATCATGTCATCGTTCTCCAAGAATTACTCTATTTTACTTAATACTCTAGATGCATGTTGGATAGGGGTCGATGAGTTGAGGAATAGTAATAGGTGCAGACAAGAGTCGACCTATTTGCTTATGGACGTGATGCCTATATACACATGATCATTGCCATGAAAACTGCATAACTATTTGCTTTTCTATCTCAATTGCCCAACAGTAATTTGTTTACCCACCGTATGTTATTTCTATGAGAGATGCCACTAGAGAACTCTATGCCCCCCGGGGTCTATTCACTTATATATTCACAAACGCTTTCATTAACTTGCTGTTATTTATTTGATTTTATTTTATTTTACAATTTATAATTATCTACAATTATCCACACAACTCACTTTCTCGCAAATAATGAGATCAAGGGGATTGACAACCCACTTGCCGGTGTTGGGTGCAAGTTGTTTGTTCTTTTGTGTGCAGCCACTGAAGACGGTTGAGGATTGGTATTCCTATTGGTTCGATAGTCCTTGGTTTAATAACTGAGGAAAAACTTACCCACTTTGTGCTGCGATAACCCGTTACTCTCCATGGAAAACCCAACATAGATCACGAGTATCAACAACTGGCGGAGGCTGCTGGCCAAGTTCTGCGCCGCCAACCGACAGCACCGCCGTCCCCGCAGAGGACACGGCTGCCCCACCAGCATCTACATCCACCATCACATCTCCAGTAACATGCTGCCCTGAGCTCGACCAACCTCCTCCCCGCCATAGCCGAGCGGGACACCGAATTAATCCTCCGGGACGGGCGCCATCCCCCAGCTCCGGGAAGTACATGTCCAGTGATGCGTAGCTGGCAAGCTCATTGGCCCGAAAGGCGATGGCCTTGTCACGCCGCACCAAGTCGCTCCGCGCCTCCGCCCGTAGGGTTGCCAATGGCCTAGATTGATTCACAGATACCAGGAGAGGGCGAAGGACAAGGCCATCCGGGCGCCGGCCCGTGCCGCAGATGCCCTCTAGGCGTCGAAGTGCTCCACGGCGTGCTCAAGCCACCTGGCCACCCGACCGACAAGGATCAACACCGTCCGACCAAGCCAGAGAACCTCGATGAGATCCTCACCCGCTGCATGGAGCCGCTCGATGAATGCCTTCATGTGGGTCACGCAGACCTCGCATGCAAGCGCCACTTCCTTCATCGTCCAGTCAGCACCCTCAGTCGTCTCGCTGCCCCCTAGAGGAGATCCTCCCGGCACTGCGCGATGGCTTGCTTCACCCGCTGCTGAGTCTACGGAAAGTGGTTTGAACCAACGAGAATGGTGAGAAAAAGGACAAGCAAAGCGCCAGCTGGTGACGGCTGTCGGCCGAACACAACCAAGGAAGGACTAAAGTACTTACTGGAGAAGGCCTCATTGACCTCGTGGAAGATTTTGAGCGCACTGACCATCTCTCACTCTCTCCGCCTTCACCTTGGTCGCCTCCGCCTTAGGAAGCTCCTCTCCGAGCCGAGCCACCTCTGCGTGGAGGGTCTCCACCTTCTGCTCTCTCGCAGCCGATGCCCTTGTCGCGTCCCCCTTCTCTACCGCCTCCTTCTGGAGCGCCACGGCGAGCCGGTCCAGCTCCATTGCGTTGGTGGAATTCAGCTGCTCCATTGCTGTCCACTCGGCCTTGAGCTCTTCCCCTAGTCGGTCGCGATCACCAGCGACCTCATCCCATTTCCCCTAGACGCCCGCGAGCGCACAACGCAGCTCCATCGCCTCGGCTTCGGGGATGATTCCTTCTGCATCAAGGAAGTCGGTCAGCAACCAGCATGACAAAAGCTACCAAATAGGAAAAATATGAGAAAATTCGGCCCGGCTACCGCGCAGCCACATAGCTGGCCCGAATCTTGGGGACTACATCCAGTGGGTGTGCTAGTGCGCACCCACCATTTGAAGACGTACCTCGGGCTTTCTACAACTCTGTCGTGCGGGCTTCGAGCTCCTTCTTGTTCTTGTAGTAAGCACTCTTGCAAAAGTGACACGGCGCGACAACCTCCTTGAAAAGCGTCTTGCGCTTTGCAATCTCCGCCTAGGAAGGAATCATAAAAGAAGGTTAAGAAGATTGAAGGAAGATCCTGCTCGGCTGCCACGCAGCCGTGCAGCCGGCCTACATCTCAGGGACTACACCCAGTGGGTGCACTGGCGTGCCCCCACTAGAAAGCAAAAGCAGAAAGATTTGGCGCAAAACCTGGACGGCTTGCTCCACCTCTTGGAAGTTGCCCATCGTGGTCTGGGCGAAGGCCGCCACCTCTTGTTAGTACCTCGCCATGACCTCGGCCATGCCGACCAGCGCAATGGTCTGCTCCCAGACAGGCGGGTCCGGCCCGGCTGCTGCGGGGGCATGGCCTAACTTTGACCAGTCCTCCAGGACGACGAACATTGACCGGTCGGTCCGGCTGGACCCACTGCCGGACGCCCCAATGCATCCGGACCGGCAGGCGCAAGACTCAGCTACGCCGATGAAACAACCAGGGCCCAGGCATCGTAACCCAAAGCCCTGGGCTCGGGCCGATGCGGCAGCTCAATCACCGAGATAATCAGCCTGCCCTCCTCAACCACCACTGGCTCCCGGACCTGCGATGTGACCATCTTTGGCATCTTCATGCCCAAGGGCCGACCGACTCTTGTCGCTGCTCCATGCGGGTTGGCTCCGACTGCTGCTCCGTGCGGGCCGGCAAAGCCACCAGAGCTAGTGTCAAGGGTCGCCTGTGTCTCGACGTCCTTTGCCCCCTTGGCCGCGAAACCCTCTGGGTGGCCGCCTGTAGGATCGAGAGAGCCGTGCCAAGAGGGGGGGGTGAATAGACTACTAGCAGAAATTTAAAACCTAACCTTTTACCAAGTTGTTTGGTTGGTAGATTTTAATAGTTTTAACAAGTCTAGATAGTCTAACAGCCCTATACATGCAAGTCTATGAGTATGGCAGCGGAAAGTAAAGACATTGCACATGTAAGTAAAGAGATGGGATAGGAAGATCAAACACAAGTGATGACACAATGATTTTTCCCGTGGTTCCGATAGGTGGTGCTATCGTACGTCCATGTTCATGGAGTCTTCAACCCACAGAGTGTAACAATTGTGAGAGTCCACGGAGGGCTCTACCCACGGAGGGTTCCATGAAGAAGCAACCTTGACTATTCCATGCGGCTTCCGTCCATGAAGGACTAGCCTCACTATGGGTAGATCTTCACGAAGTAGGCGATATCCTTGCCCTTACAAACTTCTTGGTTCACTCCACAACACGAAGTAGGAGACTCCCAAGAGACACCTAACCAATCTAGGAGGCACCACCCACCAAAAGGTAATAGGCTCGGTAATGACGATGGACTCCTTGATCTTGTGCTTCAAGATGATAGACTCCTCAAAACACAATCTCTCTCACACAGATTTGGCTTGGTAGAAGAGATGGGATTGGTGGAAAGCAACTTGGGGAGGCTATAAATCAAGATCCATATGGTTGGAGTGGAAGATCTTGACCTTAACACAAGGGTAGGTGGTTCTCTCTGAGAAAACTGAGTAGGATAGGTATGGAATAGTTCTGAGTGCTTCTCTATCAAGTGGGTGGTGATGAAGGGATATATATAGGCATCTCCAAAAATCCAACCGTTACACACAATAAGTCAGACTCGGTGACACCAAAGTGTAAAACTCTGTGGTACCGAAGTGATAAAAAGTGGAAACTTTTGAATGTCAGATGGACCGATATATAACTCTCGGTTGCACCGACAAGGTGACCAACGGTCAGAATTACCAAACTCGGTGACGCCGATTCACCATTCCCGGTCGGACCAAAAATGGGAATTTGCATAACAGAAAGTTGGCAACCCAACTCGATGGCACCGAGTGCAGTGTTGGCTGCACCGAAGTGTTAGGGTTTGGCTGAGTCTGTCTAGGGTTTGGAACTCGGTGCCACCGGGATAGTAAAGTTGGTTGCACCGATTTGGTATATTTGGCTTAGGATAGACTTTGGTGGGAGAGAATGTGGATGTCTTAGTGACTGTCACTTGTGCATGTTTGAGCATATTGTTCACCATCAAAACTTTACCCCCTTTTAATAGTATTGGCTTTCCTATAGACTCAAAGTGATTTCTCACAAATATAAAATGTAGAGTCCTCTTGCTTGAAGCTTGCCCAACCTATTTCCTTGCATCTTGGGGTAATTCCACAATCTCCTCAACCTTTTTGCCAACTCACATCTTCATGGACTATCATCTGAAATATACTAGATAGAGGTGTTAGTCCAAGAGACAATGTATCTTGTCATGAATTATCAAAACCACCAAGGGAGCATATTGTGCTTTCAATCTCTCCCTTTTTGGTAATTGATGACAACATACAATCAAAGCTTGAAATGACGATATGCACGGATGCAATGAAGACTTTGAGAAACACATGACTTAGATTTACTCCCCCTAAGTGTGTGCAGTCCTTTAAAGGATATTTGCTTTGGTATGCATGGACACACATATGGATGAAGGGATATAAGGAGTCATGCGTATCTTGGCTATATGCATCAATATATGTGAATGAAATGTATATCCTTGATCAAGACTTCACTCTTGCAAACAATATGTGCAAGAAGCAAGAGATCACGTTGATCAAAGATATGATGCATATACTTACCTTGAGCTCTTGAGCATTATAGTAGTAGAGACACACATGAGAAAACAATGTTAGTAAACACAAGAGTATTCTACTAAGCAGAAGCAAATGGAACTCAAAGATACCAAGATATGGAGAACATATAAAGTATGATAATCCTTAAGATTAATATGTCTCCCCTTAGGCATAAATTCTTTAGAACCTTCTCCCCTTTAGATATGAAAGTGGTAGTTCATCCTCTCCCCCTGAATCTTAGCATGTAGATATTGGGATTGGATAGGGTGAGAAAAGTAAGATATCAAATTCAACAGTAGTTTTCTCTCCCCTTTAGATATTATGTATTTTCTTCTCCCCCTAAATCCTATCTCCCCTTTTGCATAAGCATGTGACTCTCCCTTTAGAATGAAGCTTTGATATTCTCCCCCTTTGGCATAAAGTACCAAAAAGGTTAAACTTGGGAGTAGTGACAGGGATCATTGATAAGGAAGGGATCCTAGAGATCAAGGGTCATTGAAAGTAGGGTCCAATAAAAGACTAAGGGAATCACTGAATGTAGCTTCTCTCTCTTTAGCAAATTAGAGTTTTCTTCTCCCCCTTTAGCATGAAGTTTTTTTATTTTAGAAGGGGTCATTGAAGGAACATGATTGTCTCGGGAACAATAAGCAAAGTAAACTGGATCGGGAAAACATAAAATTTGAACTCCAAGAGAATCGGTGGCTTCGAGATTAATAAATCAATGGTACTGAGATTTGTGTGTTGCATCTTATCTGCGAATTTGGTAGGACTGAGTTATTTATATCGGTGACGCCGAAAGATAAACCAAGATTCTGTTCCAAAGAGACAAATGTAATTGTTTCAAAAGGAAAATGCAAAAGATTTACAGAGGACATTAAATAGATAAGATCTGAGTGGTTACGAGAAATCATGCAATAAGAGAGCAAACCACGCAAGTTACTTAACTAAATGGTGGGCGGTGACTAGGTCACCTATATTAGAGTATATTGACTTAGGAGCCAAGCACGAATACTTGATCATGGGTCATACTCATCATTTAAGCTCAAAATAGGGTTACCATTTTTTGATTAAGCATTTTGATATCTTCATATCTCTTGAGTTGCTTTAGCCCATGACTTGGAGTAAAGCCTTTTCAAGGATATGAGTAGATAGCTTTGAATGATATTGATGACCCTGCTCGTAGGTGAACTTTTGTTGAGATGCTTGAGGTTGATGAATATCATCTTGAGGTTGAAGCATTCCTTCTCGTTGTAGTACACTCATCACCTGCTAAGGTCAGTCATGCAAGGAAGAACAATGGATATATCCTATTGACGTGATGCCACTTATAGATTTGCAACTAAGATCAAGTATATGCCAAGGATTTTTTTGTTGTCTTCTTCCTTCCATCATCAAGAGGGGTTGTGGATACTTGGTAATGACAAGATTGCTTATTATTGGAGTTGATAGCAATCTTGTGGAATGAAGTTCTTCCAAGTACCTACAAAAGGTTAGATGCAATACAAGGGAGCATAGAATTCCATGGCATATGATAATGAGTTATGGGATCATGGAGACAATATTTAAGCTCATTTCCTTGCTTGCAACCGAGTGAGTCTAGCTCAAGTTTGAAGCATCAATGATGTTCAACTCACTCCTCAAATGACAAAATGTCTTCTCATCAAGTGGCTTAGTAAAGATATCTGCCAATTGCTTGTTAGTACAAACATCCTTAAGATTGATATCTCCTTTGGCAACATGATCATGAATGAAATGATGTCAAACTTGGATATGCTTGGTTCGAGAATGTTGCACAGGATTATGTCCAATTTTAATAGCACTTTCATTGTCACAAAGTAATGGAACATTTTTAACATGAATACCATAATCCTTAAGCATTTGTGTCATCCATAGTAATTGTGCACAACAAGATCCAAAAACAATATACTTAGCTTCGACAGTAGATAGTGATACCGAGTTTTGTTTCTTGGAGGATCAAGACACAAGAGATCTACCTAAAAATTTACAAGTACCCGAGGTGGATTTTCTATCAACCTTGTCTTCGGTATAGTCCGAATCATAATAGCCAACAAGATCAAAAGAAGATCCCTTGGGATACCAAATGCCAAAGTTTGGTGTTTGTATAAAGTATCTCACAATACGTTTCACAGCCAAAAGATGACACTCTTTAGGTGCAGCTTGATATCTAGCACACATGCAAACACTAAGCATAATATCGGGATGAGATGCACATAGATATAACAAAGAACCTATCATAGATCGATAAACTTTTTGATCAACTGGTTCATCCTCCCTGGTAAGGTCAACATGTCCACTAGTGGGCATAGGGGTTTTCATACCTTTGCAATCCTGCATGTTGAACTTCTTGATTAAGTCCTTGGTATACTTAGTTTGAGAGATGAAAGTTCCTTCTCTTGATTGCTTGATTTGCAATCCAAGAAAGAATTTCAGCTCACACATCATAGACATCTTATACTTCTCGGACATCAACCTTCCAAATCTTTCACTAAATTGAGGGTTAGTGGAACCAAGGATAATATCATCCACATAGATTTGGCACACAAATAATTCTCAAATAACTCTCTTAGTGAACAAGGTTGCATCAATCTTACCAATTTTAAAACCTTTTTTGATGGGAAATTTCGTTAAGCATTTATACCAAGCACGAGGGGCTTGCTTAAGACCATAAAGAGCTTTGCGAAGCTTGTAAACATGACTAGGTTTCTTAGGATTCACAAAACCAGGTAGTTGCTTAACATAAACTTCTTCCTCTATTTCACCATTTAAAAATGCACTTTTAATATCCATTTGATAGAGTGTGATGTCATGGTGATTAGCATAAGCAAGAAGAATACGAATAGCTTCAAGTCTAGCAATGGGGGCATAAGTCTCACCGTAGTCCATACCTTCCACTTGCGTATATCCTTGGGCTACAGACGAGCCTTGTTGCGTACGACTTGACCATCTTCGTCTTGTTTGTTCCGAAACACCCATTTGGTTTCGATGATGTTGTGCTCATCTTCGGGTTTCTCCATGAGTGTCCACACTTTGTTCCTCTCGAAGTTGTGTAGCGCTTCATGCATTGCGTTCACCCAATCTGCGTCTTCAAGAGCTTGTTCTAACTTTAAGGGTTCAATGCTAGAGATGAAATAATAATGCTCACAAAAGTTAGCTACACGGGTTTTAGAGCGAGTGATTCTCCCTGTTTGTATATCACCAACGATTTGGTTTAGGGGATGGTTCTTGGTCACTTGAGCTCGAACATGGGTCAGCTTCCGATTGTTGGATGGTGGAGCTTCTTCTTCTTCATTATCATCTCGTTCATCTTCGTTGTTGTTGAAGGTGTCGTTCCCTTGAGGAGGTGGTGAAGGTGGTTGTGGTGGATCTTCATGATGCACCTCCTCCTCTTCATCATCTTGTCGAGTACCGCTTGTGGATGCCTCCATGGCGTGTTGAGGTTCACCTTGACATGAGGTAGGGGCTTCCACTTGAGTTGATGAAGTACTTTCTTTCACCTCCATGGGACGAATCTTGCCAATGGTTAGATCTAGTATGGCTTCCGAAGGATCCTTATCACCTACATCATTTGGCAATTGTTCGACTTGCCAACCATTAGATTCATCAAACTTCACATCTACCGTCTCTTCAACTTTTCGAGTGAAGTTGTTGTAGACATGGTAAGTGTGAGAGTTTGATCTGTAACCAAGTAGGAATCCTTCATAAGATTTAGGAGCAAATTTAGTACGATGATGCTTATCAAGAATGTAGCACTTTGAGCCAAATACCCGAAAGTATCCGACTTGTGGTTTGTTACCGATGAGTATCTCGTATGCCGTTTTGTCGAGAAGCTTATGCAAGTAAAGTCGGTTTGTGGCATGACATGTTGTTACAACGGCTTCTGCCGAAAAGTGTCTTGGCGTCTTGTATTCGTCAAGCATCATTCTTGCCATCTCAATGAGCGTCCGGTTCTTCCTCTCAACAACTCCATTTTGTTGAGGTGTGTACGTAGCCGAGAACTCATGTGAGACACCTTCTTCATCAAGAAAGGTATCCACATGGGTGTTCTTGAACTCCGATCCATTATCGCTCTGAACCTTCTTGATCTTCACTTCGAACTGATTTTGCGCTTTGCGAGTGAAGTTCTTGAAGATATTTTGAACCTGAGACTTATCATCAAGAAAGAATACCCACATAAATCTGGAAAAATCATCAACTATAACTAGACCATAAGAATTTCCACCAAGACTCTTGTAAGCATTGGGACCAAAAAGATCCATGTGAAATAACTCGAGTGGTCTCCTAGTAGTCATGATATTCTTAAGGGGATGACTTCCACCTACTTCCTTTCGAGCTTGACAAGCACTACAAAGTATATCTTTGTCAAGGATAACATCTTTAACTCCAAGTATGTGATCACCTTTGATTAGCTTATGTAGATTTTGCATGCCTACATGTCCAAGTCTTCTATGCCAAAGCCAACCTTTAGAAGATTTTGCAAACTAAAAAGTGTGAGGCTTGGATCTTTTAGTGAAATCAACAATGTATAGATCACCTCTACGGAAACTGGTAAAGCATTTTATGATTATCTTGACGAAACACTTGGCAATCAATTTCCGTAAATAAAACATTTAAACCAAAGTCAGCAAGTCTAGATACAGAAAGAAGATTATAGCCAAGGGATTCAACAAGGATGACGTTTTGAATAGAGCTATCATGAGATATGGCCACCTTACTAAGCCTAAGTACCTTACCCTTAGAGTTGTCTCCAAAGGTCATGTACCGTCGAGGACCTTGGTTAGGCATGATCTCTCAGAACATGTCTCTATCACCAGTCATATGATCCGTACATCCACTGTCAAGAATCCACTCTTTTCCTCCGGACATGTAATCTCTAAAGTTTGCCATAAAACTCAGATTCTTCATGATCTTCTCATACTCGATGTCGAACAACTCATCTTCCTCATAATAGCCATGTTCCACATTGTCATCATCAAGTGGGAAATCCTCGTCATAAAGAACAAGAGATCCGTTAGAATAGTGATTATGACAATGCTCAAGTTTATGAATGCGAATGGCTTCAAATATAATGTTGTTGGTAGTGGTGATATCTCCTTTAGCACGCATAAGATAACGAAGCTCAAATAGACATTTATCAAAGTTTGGATCACTAGGCTTCATTTTGTGAAAAGCAACAGTTTTATGAAGAATTTCATCAAGATTTCCTAAGAAAAGATTTGGATATCGTTTATCCAAATCAGTCCGTAAGGTATAGGCACATGCAAAGTTCTTCATTTGAGAAAGCACGAATCTTGGTAAACTTCTAACAATAAGATTGACAGCTCTTAGGTTACCAAGCATGTTAATTTCATGTTCGTGTGTGGGATGCATTTCATCAATGGGGAGCACATAGGGTTGTTCAACATATTTAGTCAAATGTAATCTATTAAATAGATCAATCATGGCATTCCTCCATTGACTATAGTACTCTCCATCAAGAATGGGCACTCTACAACTCAAACTCTCTACACTAGACACATCCATCTTCCTCCATAGTGATTAAACCGAAGCAATGGAGACCAAAGCTCTGATACCACTTGTAGGATCGAGAGAGGCGTGTCTAGAGGGGGACGGTGAATAGACTACTAGCAGAAATTTAAAACCTAACCTTTTACCAAGTTGTTTGGTTGGCATATTTTAATGGTTTCAACAAGTCTAGATAGTCTAACAACCCTACACATGCTAGTCTATGAGTATGGCAGCGGAAAGTAAAGACATTGCACATGTAAGTAAAGAGATGGGATAGGAAGATCAAACACAAGTGATGACACGATGATTTTTCCCGTGGTTCCGATAGGTGGTGCTATCGTACGTCCACGTTCATGGAGTCTTCAACTCACGAAGGGTAAGGGTCGCGAGAGTCCATGGAGGGCTCTACCCACGGAGGGTTCCACGAAGAAGCAATCTTGACTTTTCCATGCGGCTTCCGTGCACGAAGGACTAGCCTCACTATGGGTAGATCTCCACGAAGTAGGCGATCTCCTTGCCCTTACAAACTTCTTGGTTCACTCCACAACACGAAGTAGGAGGCTCCCAAGCGACACCTAACCAATCAAGAAGACACCACCGTCCAAAAGGTAATAGGCTCGGTAATGACGATGAACTCCTTGCTCTTGTGCTTCAAGATGATAGACTCCTCAACACACAATCTCCCTCACACAGATTTGGCTTGGTACAAGAGATGGGATTGGTGGAAATCAACTTGGGGAGGCTATAAATCAAGATCCATATGGTTGGAGTGGAAGATCTTGACCTCAAATCAAGGGTAGGTGGTTCTCTCTCAAAAACTAAGTAGGATAGTTATGGAATAGTTTTGAGTGCTTATCTATCAAGTGGGTGGTGGTGAAGGGGTATATATAGGCATCTCCAAAAATCCAACCATTACACACAATAAGTCAGACTCGATGACATCGAAGTGTAAAACTCGGTGGTACCGAAGTGACAAAAGGTGGCAACTTTTGAATCTCGAATGGACCGATATATAACTCTCGGTTGCACCGACAAGGTGACCAATGGTCATTACCAAACTCGGTGATGCCGATTCACCATTCTCAGTCGGAACGAAAATGAGAATTTGCGTAATAGAAAGTTGGCAACCCAACTCGGTGGCACCGAGTGCAGTGTCGGCTGCACCGAAGTGTTAGGGTTTGGCTGAGTCTGTCTAGGGTTTGGAACTCGGTGCAACCGGGATAGTAAAGTTGGTTGCACCGATTTGGTATATTTGGCTTAGGACAAACTTTGGTGGGAGAGAATGTGGATGTCTTGGTGACTGTCACTTGTGCATGTTTGAGCATATTGTTCACCATCAACTTTACCCCCTTTTAATAGTATTGGCTTTACTATAGACTCAAAGTGATTTCTCACAAATATGAAATGTAGAGTCCTCTTGCTTGAAGCTTGGCCAACCCATTTCCTCGTATCTTGGGGTAGTTCCACAATCTCCTCAACCTTTTTGCCAACTCAGATCTTCATGGAATATCATGTGAAATATACTAGATAGAGGTGTTAGTCCAAGAGACAATGTATGTTGTCATGAATTATCAAAACCACCAAGGGAGCATATTGTGCTTTAACCGTCGCAGCCGCCACCGCCTTGTCCGCTTGAAGCTGGGCGACGCTCTCCATCTCGAGTCGCGTCGTCGTGGTGTGCCCTGCGGCTAACTTCGTGGCTACCTCGCCAGCCGGGCCCGATGGGGCCGGTGCCGAAAGATCAATGACGATGCTACCAAGAAAGAGAAAAGGAAACGCAAGCTCAAGCACGACGAACCAGGAATAAAAATAAAGTAAAAGGCACCACGGCGGAAAATTGCTTACCCAGACACGATGGGGAGTGGGCGCCCGCTGCCTCTCGGCGCACTCAGCCCGGGCGGCCGGGTGCCCGGTGGCAGCACAGTCGAACGCGCCTTCTTGGTGGCCGGGTCGATCGACGGCCCCTCGACCGAACGTTTCTCCCTCCACTGCTCCTTCACCATCTGCCCTGCTGCTGGCTGGTGTCCAGCCAGAAGCTCCTCGCTCCCTCCTGCTGACGGCTCCGGGGTGGCGCCACTACGACAGGCGGGGCGTCCAATATTTGGATGTCGTTATAATCATTGTTCGTCTAGTCCTTCAAAGATACATCAGGAATGAACTCACCGGCTGCCCCAGACCTACCGACCTCCTCATCCTCCTTCACCCCTGACACTTCCATGCCCCCGGAAACATCGGAGTCGTTTCCCTCCGCTTCATAGTCGATGAGGTCGGAATCCGTGCAGGTCTACCGCATGGATCAGCGGCTATGGGCCGTCTGGCGTTAGCTACCGGCTAAAGAGCTAAAAGTGCAATCGGCCATGTGTCAAACACCACGTCGAAAGACTAGAAGAAAGAAAAAATGTCAAAACTAACCACTGGCACGGGGAAGTTGCGCCAGCACAGCTCCTTGCCAAACCACCAATCGTACACCCGCAACTTGAACTTGGTGATATCATTGACCTGGCCGCCTACCTTAGCCGGCACCAGGTCATTGATTGACAACTGTCATGGGACCTTCCGGAGGCCCATGTCGTAGGTACGGTGTGTCGGTCCTGTAGCAGCAACACCCGACGGACGATGAATGCCACCACCAATTCCAAGGGCAGCAGTCCCTTCGAGGCTTTGAGCTACTAAAGCCGACTCATGATCTTCGTGATCTTGTCATTCCGCGGCTTGAGGACACAGTTGGAGCCGGTTGGTGGTGTGTCAACGAACGGCGGAAGGTTGACCCAGTCAGGCTCCTTCCCGACACTCTGGACATAGAAGAACATCCTTTGCCATCTCTTGAAGGAATTGACCAGATTCACGCGTGTAAAGAGCACATTGCGCCGAGCGTACACCATCGTGCCCCCGTAGGCATACGTCACCTCGTCGTTTTTCTGGGTGCGAAAGTGGAAGAAGGTACGGAAGAGGGAACAAAAGGGCAAAAAGCCAAGTTAGCGCTCACACAACATCGTGAAGCAGACAAGATAGAGAATCGAATTAGGCCCCACATGGTGGATCCGGAGGCCGAAGAACTTTAGGAAATGCCGCATGAAGTGGCTGGCCGACAGCCCGAAGCCCCGGCTGAAGTGCGTGGCGAAGACCACCAATTCGCCCGCGTGTGGCGCCGACATGCGCTCGCTCCCTACGGCACGAACCAACACTCGCTCCGTCGATGGGATCTTCCGCACATGACGAAGGCACTCGATGTCCTCCCGGGTGATCACCAAGCCCTCCCAGGATCCGAAGATCGGCGCGGCCATCACCAAGCCCGACGGTGATGGCGGGAAGAAGAAGTAGTGAGGAAGGAGATGTAGCAGCCCAACGGGTTGCCAACAGAGAACGCTGCGGGCACGTGGAGGAAGGAAGGACAACGACGAGGTGGGAGATAAGGGGCAAGAGGGAGAATATCTAATGCCCCCGGCTCCTCCTCCTCCCCATTTATAAGGACTGATAAGACATGGGGGCGCGGGATTAATTACGCCCACGTTCCTCACTAAGCCGAGGCGAGCGGGCGAATTAAATGCGCACGGAACCCCAACTGATTCCCTGCATCCATAGAAGATCCCGCTTATGGGCCGAGACCTAGAGGGCTAGGCCTACGGCGATGTCCCGTCGCGCGCATGCTGGCAACCCCTGTCCCCCTGATTAGGCTAGATGTGGCATATACCGGCTGGCGTCAAGCCCGAGGCGACGTCAAAGGACCCCAGGCACTGGGCGCGGCCATCCGAGAGCCAACCGAGGGCCAGCTGGCCAGTCGTGTCGGCAGCTCATGCCCGATGTTTTGCTAGCCGGTGCCCATAGGCCCATCAGTTTCGACGACTTCGATCTCTGGAGGGGAAGCCGCTGGCCCCCTTCGTCAGGAGGCCTCTGGATCCCAACTGCTTCGGGGGCTACTGAAGGGGATATGACCCCTTGGTATACCAAAGAGGAGCCATCCCCACTCCAAGACATTCGAGGGGCGACTGGCCCCCGTGGTCGCCTCGTGAGGTGGCTGGTGATAACTCACAAGTATAGGGGATCGCAACAGTTTTCGAGGGTAGAGTATTCAACCCAAATTTATAGATTCGACACAAGGGGAGCCAAAGAATATTTGAGAGTATTAGCAGTTGAGTTGTCAATTCAACCACACCTGGGATAAATATCTGCAGCAGAGTGATCAGTAGCACAGTAATATGATAGTTTGATAGTAGTGGTAACAACAACAGTAGCGCTAACAATAGCAGTAGTGATTTTGTAGCAAGTGTAACAGTAGCAGCAACAGTAGTAACTTAACAAGAACAATAAGTGGAAAGATTGTAGGCACTGGATCGGAGTATTTGTTGGATGATATTCATCATATAACAGTCATAACCTAGGGCGACACAGAACTAGCTCCAGTTCGTCAATGTAATGTAGGCATGTATTCCGTATATAGTCATACGTGCTTATGGAAAATAACTTGCATGGCATCTTTTGTCCTACCCTCCCGTGGCAGCAGGGTCCATAAGGAAACTAAGTGATATTAAGGCCACCTTTTAATAGAGAAATGGAACAAAGCATTAGCACTTAGTGAATACGTGAACTCCTCAAACTATGGTCGTCACCGTGAAGTATCCCAAATATTGTCACTATGGGGTTGACGGATCATAACACGTAATAGGTGCATATGACTAGGCAAGATCAGATCAAGAACATAGATATTATGAGGATAACATAAACAGTTCAGATCTAAAATCATGGCACTCGGGCCCTAGTGACAAGCATTAAGCATGGCAAAGTCATAGCAACATCAATATTAGAACATAATGGATACTAGGGATCAAGCCCTAACAAAACTAACTCGATTGCATGATGAATCTCATCCAACTTCTCACCGACCAGCAAGCCTACTAAGGAATTACTCACTCGGTGGGGAGCATCATGGAATTGGCGACGGAGAAGGATTGATGTTGACGAAGACCGAAGATTCCCCTCTCCGGAGCACCAAACGGACTCCAGATCTGGCCTCCCGATGAAGAACAGGAGGTGGCGGTGGCTCCGTATCGTGAAACGAGGTAAATTTTCTCTCTGATTTTTTTCCGGTGAATTGTGAATTTATAGCCTTGGAATTAGGGTCAAGGTGGTCCACGAGGTGTCCACCCTCCACCAGGCCGAGCCAGGGGGGCCTGGCGCGCCCTGGTGGAGCGTGGGCACCCTGGGCCCCCTCTCAGGTGGCTTCTGGCTCCAGAATTACTCATATATTCCAAAATAAATCTCCAAAAAATTTCGTTCCATTCCGAGAACTTTTATTTCTGCACAAAAAACAACACCATGGTAGTTCTGCTGAAAACAACGTCAGTCTAAGTTAGTTTCATTCAAATCATGCAAATTAGAGTCTAAAACAAGAGCAAAAGTGTTAGGAAAAATAGATAAGCTGCAGACGTATCAACTCCCCCAAGCTTAAACCATTGCTTGTCCTCAAGCAATTCAGTTGAGAAACTAAAAGTGAGAAAGAAAACTTTTACGAACTCCTTTGTTCTTGTTTACATACATATGCTTAAGAAGCACCCAGGTTTTCAGCAAAGATCGTGACTAACCATGTCAACAATAACTCTAAAGATTATATTAACTCATATCAATGACACAAGGAACTAGCGACCAATAATAAGATATCTCAAGTGCAAACAATTTATCAAAACAATCATGATATAATATGAGAATAGTGGTATCTTGCTAGCCCTTTCTAAGACCACAAAACATAAATGCAGAGCACCTCCGAAGTTCAAGCAACGACTAAACATTGCAATTCATGGTAGAAAATATCAAGTCATGATGCACCCAACATTCACTATACACAATGCATGAGGATGACAATAGTGCTCTCAGATCTGGCGCTTATTTTAGAAGGTGATGACTCAACATTAAAGTAAATAGATAGTCCCTTCACAGAGGGGAGCAGGGATTTGTAGAGGTGCCACAACTCAAGGATTAAATAAGAGATAAGTATAATTTTGGGTGGTACAAACTTCATGTCAACATTACGACCAAGAGCTATCAATACCTTCCATGTTAAACAAATTAGTGGTGGTTCCCAAGCAGTAAAAGTAAATGTTTACTCCCCCTCCACCAACAAACACACTCCACGGCAAGCCGAATCCACGGGTACCGTCCAAACCAACAACATTCCTGGGGGAGTTTGTTTAGTACTTTGCATTTATTTTTATTTCGGGACTAGGAATCCCTATTACCGCCCTTCTCGTGCAAGGACTAGTGAATAAACACTCATCATGAGAGTAACCCGCTTAACATGGAAGATACTGACCACCCCCTGTCACTCCATGAGTGGCCTAGACACACAAAATAGATGTTCATTTGATATTTTAGAGGTGGCACATGCAAATTTACTTGGAACGGCATGGTAATACCGCATATAGGTAGATATGGTGGACTCATCTGGAATAACTTTGGCTTAAGGTTTTTTGATGCACAAGCAGAATTCCCACTTAGTACAGGTGAAGGCTGTTGGGAGACGTAGTAGTAAATCAAAATTTTCCTACGTGTCACCAAGATCTATCTATGGAGAAACCAGCAAACGAGCGGGGAGAGATTGGATCTTCATACCTTTGAAGATCGCTAAGCGGAAGCGTTGTTAGAACGCAGTTGATGGAGTCGTACTCGCAGCGATTCAGATCGCGGTAGATCCGATCAAGTGCCGAACGGACGGCACCTCCGCGTTCAACACACGTGCAGCCCGGTGACGTCTCCTACGCCTTGATCCAGCAAGGAGGGAGGAGAGGTTGAGGGAGAGCTCCGGCAGCACGACGGCGTGGTGGCGGTGGAGCTGTGTGGTACTCCGGCAGAGCTTCGCTAAGCACTACGGAGAATGAGGAGAGAGAGGAGTAGGGCTGCACCAGGGAGGAGATGAACTCGTGTGTTGTGCGGCCCCAAATACCTCCACTATATATAGGAGGAGGGGAGGAGAGGTGCTGCGCCCTAGGGTTCCACCCTAGGGGTGGCGGCAGCCTCCAGAAGCCCATCTGGCCGGCGGCCAGGGCAGGGAGAGGTGGAGGCGCCCTAGGTGGGCCTTAAGGCCCATCTAAGCCTAGGGTTTGCCCCCTCCACCCTTGCTGCGCCTTGGGCTGGGGTGGGAGGCGCACCAGCCCACCTAGGGGCTAGCTCCCTCCCACTCTTGGCCCATGGAACCTTCCGGGGCAGGTGGGCCCACTTGGTGGACCCCCGGAACCCTTCCGATGGTCCCGGTACACTACCGGAGACACCCGGAACACTTCCGGTATCCAAAACCTCAATTCCTATATATCAATCTTCGTCTCCGGACCATTGCGGGACTCCTCGTGACGTCCGGGATCTCATCCAGGACTCCGAACAACCTTCGGTAACCACGTACACTATTTCCCTATAACCCTAGCGTCATCGAACCTTAAGTGTGTAGACCCTACGGGTTCGGGAGACACGTAGACATGACCGAGACACCACTCCGGTCAATAACCAACAGCGGGATCTGGATACCCATGTTGGCTCCCACGTACTCCACGATGATCTCATCGGATGAACCACGATGTCAAGGATTCAATCAATCTCGTATACAATTCCCTTTGTCTATCGGTATGGTACTTGCCCGAGATTCGATTGTCGGTATCCCCATACCTTGTTCAATCTCGTTACCGGCAAGTCTCTTTACTCGTTCCGTAATACATCATCCCGTGACTAACTCCTTAGTCACATTGAGCTCATAATGATGATTCCTTACCAAGTGGGCCCAGAGATACCTCTCCGTCACACGGAGTGACAAATCCCAGTCTCGATTTGTGTCAACCCAACAGACACTTTCGGAGATACCCATAGCGTACCTTTATAGTCACCCAGTTACGTTGTGACGTTTGGCACACCCAAAGCATTCCTACGGTATCCGGGAGTTACACAATCTCATGGTCTAAGGAAATGACACTTGACATTGAAAAGCTTTAGCAAACGAACTACACGATCTTGTGCTATTCTTAGGATTGGGTCTTGTCCATCACAACATTCTCCTAATGATGTGATCCCGTTATCAACGACATCCAATGTCCATGGTCATGAAACCGTGACCATCTATTGATCAACGAGCTAGCCAACTAGAGGCTCACTAGGGACACGTTGTGGTCTATGTATTCACACATGTATTACGGTTTCCGGTTAACACAATTATAGCATGAATAACAGACAATTATCATGAACTAGGAAATACAATAATAACCATTTTATTATTGCCTCTAGGGCATATTTCCAACAGTCTCCCACTTGCACTAGAGTCAATAATCTAGTTACATTGTGGTGAATCGAACACCCATAGCATTCTGGTGTTGATCATGTTTTGCTCGTGAGAGAGGTTTAGTCAACGGATCTCTGACATTCAGATCCGTATGCACTTTACAAATATCTATGTCTCCCTCCTGAATGTAATCACGGATGGAGTTGAAGCGGCGCTTGATGTGTCTTGTCTTCTTGTGAAACCTGGGCTCCTTCGCAAGGGCAATAGCTCCAGTGTTGTCACAGAGTAGAGTCATCGGGCCCGACGCATTCGGAATCACTCCTAGGTCAGTGATGAACTCCTTCATCCAGACTCCCTCCTTTGCTGCTTCCGAAGCAGCTATGTACTCCACTTCACATGTAGATGCTGCCACGACGCTTTGCTTGCTGCTGCTCCAGCTCACTGCCCCTCCATTCAAAATATACACGTATCCGATTTGCGACTTGGAGTCTTCCGGATCTGTGTCGAAGCTAGCATCGACGTAACCCTTTACGACGAGCTTTTCGGCACCTCCATAAACGAGAAACATGTCATTTGTCCTTTTCAGGTACTTCAGGATATTCTTGACCATTGTCCAGTGTTCCGCTCCGGGATCACTTTGGTACCTCCCTACCAAACTTTTGGCAAGGTTCACATCAGGCCTGGTACACAGCATGGCATACATGATAGAGCCTATGGCTGAAGCATAGGGGATGACACTCATCTCTTCTCTATCCTTTGCCGTGGTCGGGCATTGAGTCGTACTCAATCTCACACCTTGCAACACAGGCAAGAACACCTTCTTGGACTGATCCATATTGAACTTCTTCAATATCTTTTCAAGGTATGTGCTTTGTGAAATACCAATGAGGCGTTTCGATCTATCTCTATAGATCTTAATACCTAATATGTAAGCAGCTTCTCCAAGGTCCTTCATTGAAAAACACTTATTCAAGTAGGCCTTTATACTTTCCAAGAGTTCTATATTATTTCCCATCATCAGCATGGCATCCACATACAGTATAAGAAATGTTGTAGAGCTCACACTCACTTTCTTGTAAATACAGGGTTCTCCATAAACCTGTACAAACCCAAACGCTTTAATCACCTCATTAAAGCGAATGTTCCAACTCCGAGATGCTTGCACCAGCCCATAGATGGAGCGCTGGAGCTTGCACACCTTGTTAGCATCTTTAGGATCGACAAAACCTTCCGGCTGCATCATATACAATTCTTCCTTGAGGAAGCCATTAAGGAATGCCATTTTGACGTCCATTTGCCAGATCTCATAATCATAAAATGCGGCAACTGCTAACATGATTCAGACTGACTTTAGCATCGCCACGGGTGAGAAAGTCTCATCGTAGTCAACTCCTTGAACTTGTCGATAACCCTTAGCGACAAGCCAAGCCTTATAGGCGGTCACATTTCCGTCTGCGTCAGTCTTCTTCTTAAAGATCCATTTGTTTTCAATGGCTCGCTTATCATCAGGCAAGTCCACCAAAGTCCATACTTTGTTCTCATACATGGATCCTATCTCGGATTTCATGGCCTCAAGCCATTTGTCGGAATCCGGACCCGCCATCGCTTCTTCATAGTTTGAAGGTTCACCATTGTCCAACAACATGATCTCTAGGACAGGATTGTCGTACCACTCTGGTGCGGAACGTGTCCTAGTGGACCTTCGAATAGCGACTTGATCTGAAGCTTCATGATCATCATCATTAACTTCCTCTCTAGCCAGTGTAGGCTCCACAGAAACAACTTCCTGTGCTGCGCTACTCTCCGGGTCGAGTGGAGGTACAATTACCTCATCAAGTTCTATTTTCCTCCCACTTACTTCTTTCGAGAGAAACTCTTTCTCGAGAAAGGATCCATTCTTGGCAACAAAGACTTTGCCCTCGGATCGTAGGTAGAAGGTATACCCAATAGTCTCTTTGGGATATCCTATGAAGACGCACTTTTCCGCTTTGGGTTCGAGCTTCTCAGGTTGAAGTTTCTTCACATAAGCATCGCATCCCCAAACTTTTAGAAACGACAGCTTAGGTTTCTTTCCAAACCATAATTCATACGGTGTCGTCTCAACGGATTTAGACGGTGCCCTATTTAAAGTGAATGCGGCAGTCTCTAATGCATATCCCCAAAATGATAGCGGTAAGTCGGTAAGAGACATCATAGATCGCACCATATCCAATAGAGTGCGATTACGACATTCAGACACACCATTTCGCTGAGGTGTGCCGGGCGGCGTGAGTTGTGAAACAATTCCACATTTCCTAAGGTGCGTGCCAAACTCGTGACTTAAATATTCTCCACCACAATCAGATCGTAGGCATTTTATTTTCCTGTCACGTTGATTCTCGACCTCACTCTGAAATTCCTTGAACCTTTCAAAGGTTTCAGACTTGTGTTTCATTAAGTAGACATACCCATATCTGCTCAAGTCATCAGTGAGGGTGAGAACATAACGGTAGCCACCGCGAGCCTCGACACTCATTGGACCGCATACATCGGTATGTATTATCTCTAACAAGTCAGTTGCTCGCTCCATTGTTCCAGAGAACGGAGTCTTGGTCATCTTGCCCATGAGGCATGGTTCGCATGTGTCAAATGATTCGAAATCAAGTGACTCCAAAAGTCCATCAGCATGGAGCTTCTTCATGCTTTTGACACCAATATGGCCAAGACGGCAGTGCCACATGTAAGTGGGACTATCGTTATCAACTTTACACTTTTTGGTACTAACACTATGGACATGTGTAACATCACGTTCGAGATTCATCAAAAATAAACCATTGACCAGCGGGGCATGAGCATAAAACATTTCTCTCATATAAATGGAACAACCATTATTCTCGGATTTAAATGAGTAGCCATCTCGCATCAAGCGAGATCCAGATACAATGTTCATGCTCAAAGCTGGTACTAAATAACAATTATTAAGGTTTAAAACTAATCCCGAAGGTAGATGTAGAGGTAGCGTGCCGACGGCGATCACATCGACCTTGGAACCATTCCCGACGCGCATCGTCACCTCGTCCTTGGCCAGCTTCCGCTTATTCCGCAGCTCCTGCTTGGAGTTACAAATGTGAGCAACTGCACCGGTATCAAATACCCAGGAGCTACTACGAGCTCTGGTCAAGTACACATCAAGAACAAGTATATCACATATACCTTTAATGTTGACGTGCTTCTTATCCGCTAAGTACTTGGGGCAGTTCCGCTTCCAGTGACCGGTACCCTTACAATAGAAACACTCAGTCTCAGGCTTGGGTCCATTCTTGTTCTTCTTCTTCCCGGCAACTTGCTTACCGGGCGCGGCAACAGCTTTGCCATCCTTCTTGAAGTTCTTCTTACCCTTGCCTTTCTTGAAACTAGTGGTCTTGTTTACCATCAACACTTGATGCTCCTTTCTGATCTCGACCTCTGCTGATTTCAGCATCGAGTACAACTCAGGAATGGACTTCTCCATCCCCTGCATGTTGTAGTTCATCACAAAGCTCTTGTAGCTAGGTGGAAGCGACTGGAGGATTCTGTCAATGACCGAGTCATCCGGGATGTTAACTCCCAGCTGAGTCAAGCGGTTGTGAAGCCCAGACATCTTGAGGATGTGCTCACTGACAGAACTGTTCTCCTCCATCTTACAACTAAAGAACTTGTCGGAGACTTCATATCTCTCGACCCGGGCATGAGCTTGAAAGACCAGTTTCAGTTCTTGGAACATCTCATATGCTCCGTGTTGCTCAAAACGCTTTTGGAGCCCCGGTTCTAAACTGTAAAGCATGCCGCACTGAACAAGGGAGTAATCATCGCAGCGAGAATGCCAAGTGTTCGCAACGTCTTGTTCTGCTGGGAGAAGGGGTGGGTCACCTAGTGGTGCATCAAGGACATACAGTTTCTTGGAAGCTATGAGGATGATCCTCAAGCCACGGACCCAGTCCGCATAGTTGCTTCCATCATCTTTCAGCTTGGTTTTCTCTAGGAACGCGTTGAAATTGAGGTTGACATTTGCGTTGGCCATTGGATCTACAATATAGATATTAAAGGCAATTTTAGACTAAGTTCATGATAATTAAGTTCCATAATCATATTATTCAATGAACTCCCACTTATATAGACATCTCTCTAGTCATCCAAGTGATACATGAGCCATGTCAACTGGCCCGTGTTCGATCATCACGTGAGACGGACTAGTCATCCATGGTGAACATCTTCATGTTGATCGTATCTTCTATACGACTCATGTTCGACCTTTCGGTCTTCCGTGTTCCGAGGCCATGTCTGTACATGCTAGGCTCGTCAAGTCAACCTAAGTGTTTCGTGTGTGTAAATCTGGCTTACACCCGTTGTATGCGAATGTTAGAACCTATCACACCCGATCATCACGTGGTGCTTCGGAACAACGATCCTTAGCAACGGTGCACAGTTAGGGTGAACACTTCTCTTGAAATTTTATTGAGAGATCATCTTATTACTACCGTCGTTCTAAGCAAATAAGATGGAAACATGATAAACATCACATGCAATCAATATAGTGACATGATATGGCCAATATCATCTTGCTCCTATGATCTCCATCTTCGGGGCACGATGATCATCATTGTCACCGGCATGACACCATGATCTCCATCATCATGATCTCCATCATTGTGTCTTCATGAAGTTGTCTCGCCAACTTATTACTTCTACTACTATGGCTAACGCTTAGCAATAAAGTAAAGTAATTACATGACGTTTATGATTGACACGCAGGTCATACAATAATATAAGACAACTCCTGTGGGTCCTGCCGGTTGTCATAGTCATCGACATGCAAGTCGTGAACCCTATTACAAGAACATAATCAATCTCATACATCACAATGCATCACATCACATCGTTCTGGCCATATCACATCACAAGGCATATGCTGCAAAAACAAGTTAGACATCCTCTAATTTGTAGTTGCAAGTTTTTACGTGGTTGCTATAGGTTTCTAGCAAGAACGTTTCTTACCTACGCCAAAACCACAACGTGATATGTCAATTGCTATTTACCCTTCATAAGGACCCTTTTCATCGAATCCAATCCGACTAAGGTGGGAGAGACAGACACCCGCTAGCCACCTTATGCAACTAGTGCATGTCAGGCGGTGAAACTGGTCTCACGTAAGCGTACGTGTAAGGTTGGTCCGGGCCGCTTCATCCCACAATACCGTCGAATCAAGATAAGACTAGTAACGACAAGCATATTAACAAAATCGACGCCCATAACTGCTTTGTGTTCTACCCGTGCATAGATTCTACGCATAGACCTAGCTCTGATACCACTGTTGGGAGACGTAGTAGTAAATCAAAATTTTCCTACGTGTCACCAAGATCTATCTATGGAGAAACCAGCAAACGAGCGGGGAGAGATTGGATCTTCATACCTTTGAAGATCGCTAAGCGAAAGCATTGTTAGAACGCGGTTGATGGAGTCGTACTCACAGCGATTTAGATCGCGGTAGATCCGATCAAGTGCCGAACGGACGGCACCTCCGCGTTCAACACACGTGCAGCCCGGTGATGTCTCCTACGCCTTGATCCAGCAAGGAGGGAGGAGAGGTTGAGGGAGAGCTCCGGCAGCACGACGGCGTGGTGGCGGTGGAGCTGTGTGGTACTCCGGCAGAGCTTCGCTAAGCACTACGGAGAATGAGGAGAGAGAGGAGTAGGGCTGCACCAGGGAGGAGATGAACTCGTGTGTTGTGCAGCCCCAAATACCTCCACTATATATAGGAGGAGGGGAGGAGAGGTGATGCGCCCTAGAGTTCCACCCTAGGGGTGGCGGCAGCCTCCAGAAGCCCATCTGGCCGGCGGCCAGGGCAGGGAGAGGTGAAGGCGCCCTAGGGTGGGCCTTAAGGCCCATCTAAGCCTAGGGTTTGCCCCCTCCACCCTTGTTGTGCCTTGGGCTGGGGTGGGAGGCTCACCAACCCACCTAGGGGCTGGATCCCTCCCACTCTTGGCCCATGGAACCTTCCGAGGCAGGTGGGCCCACTTGGTGGACCCCCGGAACCCTTCCGGTGGTCCCGGTACACTACCGGAGACACCCGGAACACTTCCGGTATCCAAAACCTCAGTTCCTATATATCAATCTTTGTCTCCGGACCATTCCGGGACTCCTCGTGACGTCCGGGATCTCATCTGGGACTCCGAACAACCTTCAGTAACCACGTACACTATTTCCCTATAACCCTAGCGTCATCGAACCTTAAGTGTGTAGACCCTACGGGTTCGGGAGACACGTAGACATGACCGAGACACCACTCCGGTCAATAACCAACAGCGGGATCTGGATACCCATGTTGGCTCCCACGTACTCCACGATGATCTCATCGGATGAACCACGATGTCAAGGATTCAATCAATCCCGTATACAATTCCCTTTGTCTATCGGTGTGGTACTTGCCCGAGATTCGATCGTCGGTATCCCCATACCTTGTTCAATCTCGTTACCGGCAAGTCTCTTTACTCGTTCTATAATACATCATCCCGTGACTAACTCCTTAGTCACATTGAGCTCATAATGATGATGTCTTACCGAGTGGGCCCAGAGATACCTCTCCATCACACGGAGTGACAAATCCCAGTCTCGATTCGTGTCAACCCAACAGACACTTTCGGAGATACCCGTAGCGTACCTTTATAGCCACCCAGTTATGTTGTGACGTTTGGCACACCCAAAGCATTCCTAAGGTATCCGGGAGTTACACAATCTCATGGTCTAAGGAAACGACACTTGACATTGAAAAGCTTTAGCAAACGAACTACACGATCTTGTGCTATGCTTAGGATTGGGTCTTGTCCATCACATCATTCTCCTAATGATGTGATCCCATTATCAACGACATCCAATTTCCATGGTCATGAAACCGTGACCATCTATTGATCAACGAGCTAGCCGATTAGAGGCTCACTAGGGACACGTTGTGGTCTATGTATTCACACATGTATTACGGTTTCCGGTTAACACAATTATAGCATGAACAACAGACAATTATCATGAACTAGGAAATACAATAATAACCATTTTATTATTGCCTCTAGGGCATATTTCCAACAAAGGCTAGCAAATAGATTGAGAAGCGGCCAGCTAGAGAACGAATACGGTCATAAACATGCATTATGAATAATAAACCTTGAATGATATCATGAGTAGGATATGGACACCATGAATAGAAATATCATGAAGGTATGTTGGTTTTGATTCAACTACATGCGTGAACATGTACCAAGTCAAGCCACTTGAAACATCCAGAGGAGGATACCATATCATGTTACTACATCACAACCATTTTAATGCATGTTGACATCAAAGATAAATCATTATCCAATCCTAGCTACTTGATCATGGCATGAACCACTATAATCTCTAATTGTCATTGCAAACATGTTCAATCATAATGTGCTGAATCATGGATACTAGGTTAAACATATTTACAAAACAAGAACAAGTTGATTTCATACCCGCTTTTCTCTTCCACAGTCAATTCATCAAATATCGTCATTATTTCTTTTCACTTGCACAATCGAATGGTATGAAAATAATAATAGTGCAAGAGTGTCGTGGACTAAGCTGTAATCTGCAAACATTTTATTCAAGAGGAGAAGACAAATTAATATGGGCTCTTTGTTAGATCAACAATAATTTATATGTGAGACACTCAACATTTTCATCATGGCCTTCTCCTTGGTATGACTTGACAAAAGAATAAGAATTTCAGAGAAACACACTAAAATATTTTGGAATTTTTAGTTTTTCTTGAAGAAAGCAAACACGAGAAGGAAAAAAAAGGGAAAAACTATTTACACGGGAGAACTCCCAAGAAGCAAAAGAACAAATGATAAATCTTTTGGGGTTCTCTTTTAATATACAACTAACTAAACTAAAAAGAAAAACTGAAAAGAAACTAGAAGTATTTGTGGATTTTCTCAAAGTTTTTCAAACACACAAGAAGAAAACGAGAAAAATAGATCTAGCATGGATAATACAATGAAAGAGTGTGGACACCGACAAGTGACATGAAATGTGTGAACATGAATGTAATGTCGGTGGGAATACGTACTCCCCCAAGCTTAGGCTTTTGGCCTAGGTTGATGATCACCATCCGTGGCCTAGGTAATGGCCTGAGTGATAGCCTACCGAGGCTCTTGGTGCAACCACCTCAACCCTCCTAGTAGCTTCAACCTCTGCCTTGTACACACGGGCTTCACTCTCGTAGACGTGACATCTTCCCTTGTTGTTAAAATCAAAGAGAGTAGGAGCAGGCAATACAATAGGCACAATGGGACCATTATCAAACCTCAAGCTGTAGGTATAGTTATTAACTGTGCCTGTAAGAAATCTATGGTGTTTCATGGCATCAAAGTCTAAGTACTGGTTAGGTAAGATAGGATCATTAGGCCAAGGGGACACTCCCAACCTCGTAGCAAGACGAGAGGCATAAATACCTCCATAGAAATTACCATTAGAAGCATTGAGAATTAGTCTCCGTGCAACTATTGCTCCTAAGTCGTAGTCTTTAATTCCAGTTAAAGTGGTGTATATAAGACTCGAATAATGAGCACAAAGCGTGCTACAATCCTGCTTGCCTACAATTCATTTACCATTAAAAAGTGCAAGGTATTGAATAGACAAAAAATGGATGCTTTTCATTCTACCTTGTGTCACTCCTGTAATTTCACCACAATAAAGGTTTCTCAATAATGGTTCAAACTCAGGTTTTGTTGGTTCATCTAGCGAACCCCAATATGGAATTTTACACGCGTCACAAAATACGTCTAAAGGCATGGTGAAAGCATTATCATACAGACTAAATGAAACTCTTGACTCGCGAGGAAAATATTTGAATTTCTTAGTAAATGTCTTCATGGGAGTGAGGTGTTGAGTGCACTTATCTTTGATGAAGGGAACCGGATCGGTGTTGTGAACATACTGTTCAAATTCTTCCTTAATACCTGCACTTTCCATGAAAGTGTTACATGGCCAAAGACATGATTTAGTTTGAGTGTCCCGTATCAAGCTTGCACTTGGCTCAACATAAGATTGTCGTATGCAACTTACACTTGATGATGTCCCCGAGGATCTCCTCCTCGAAGAACTCCAGAAGAATTGCATTTTATTTATGAACAATTTTCGAAAAGTTTTGTGACACAAAATGTTGTTAACACAACAAAATAAGATTGATAGAAACTACTCCTAGGGATGCATGGAGGCCATATCAAGCATTCAAACTACTTGGAACTCTAAGAATTCAACATGCAAGCTCATCTATAGCAGAACCAAGAGTAGCTAATTATTCTGAAAATAAACCACTAAATCAAAAACTAATTGGAGCAATGGGGGAGTTACATACCAAGAAGCAATCCCCTAAAACAGTTTCAGAAATAGAGCTTTGAGTAAAGAGATCGAAATCATGAGGGACAGAGCAATGGTGAATTTTTTTCTCGAGGTAGGAGATGACATGGGCTAAAGGGATAAGTGGGGGGCCACCAGGGGCCCACCCTCTACCAGGCCATGCCAGGGGGTCTGGCACGCCTTGCTAGAGCGTGGACACCTGGTGCACCCCCCCTTCTGGTATTATTTGTTCCAGAAATTCATAGATAATTAGAAAAAACTCATGTTAAATTTTCAGGGCATTCTGAGAACTTTTATTTTTGGGTCATTTTTTTATTGCATGGGAAAAACAGAAAACCGGATAAACATGGCATTTTATTTTATTTAACTTGGGAAAACAGAAAACAAAAGGTGGATACACAGAGTTGTGTCTACTAAATTCATCAACTTCATACCTCTCGAAAATGATTCATTAATAAGGTTGATCAAGTCTTATTAACAACCACTTTCAGTTAGCATGAAACCAAAGAACTTCCATAAAACACTAGGTTACCTCAATGGGGATAGGCATATCCCCAACCATAATAATATCATATTTCTTTGACAGTAGGTAGAGGTAATTGAAAGCTTCCAATAACGAGTGTCAAAGAATTTTCGATAACATTCACACCATTCACTTGGAATTGTTTCTTTGGAAAGTGCATCGTATGATCGTTACCATTGATATGAAAAGTGACCTTGCTTTTATTGCAATCAATAACAACCCCTGCAGTATTCAAAAAGGGTCTACCAAGGATAATCGACATGTTGTCATCCTTTGGCATCTCAAGACTAACAAAGTCCGTTAAGATAGTAACATTTGCAACAACAACGGGCACATCCTCACAAATACTGACAGGTATGGTTGTTGGTTTGTCAGCCATTTGCAATGATATTTCAATAGGTGTGATTTTATTCAACTCAAGTCTTTTATAAAAAGAGAAAGGCATAACACTAACACCAGCTCACAAAGCACACGAATCAGTTTTGACATAATTTTATTTAATGGAGTAAGGTATAGTTGGTATTCCAGGATCTCCAAGTTTTTTAGGTTGTAACATCCCAAATTTTGGAATGCTATAATTAATATTAGATTGAATGCTTGTTTGCTTGAGTGATTGAAATTGAGTGAAATTTGAAACTTTTGAAAACTTTTGAATGAGAGGGAATAAAATGACTTTCCCATTTTCTTTTGAATTCAACTTCTTACTTTTCAAATCAGTGAGGGAAGATGACATGACTTCTTCAACATGAAAAGATTTGGAAAGGGAATTTGAAAACCATTTGAAAATTTCTCATATGGAGTTTCACCTACCATATTTGAATTCCCTATTTGAATTTGTAAGCATTCAAACCCCTTGACAAAATTTTTGAGAGGAGTAATATGACACTCCAAACCATGGGTATTTTTGTGAAGTTCTTAAACCATAAAACCCAAGGGTTTATTTGAAAAATATTTGCAAAAATAAATAAAGCCATTTAGGCATTTTCTGAAAATAAATTTTTAAAAGTATTTATTTTGGACGTGGAAAAATGTTCATTAAATGTAATTTATTTCCCTGATCATTTTGGTATATAAAACTTTACTTTTTGGACAGGTTTTGAATGCCTTAATGATATTTTAATGCTCTGTAAATTAATAATAGGAAACTATTAAATGTGTGTTAAAGCCCACCGGCCCACCGCCTCTAACCTCTCCCCCGAAACTCCTCCGCACCGGCCACTGCTGACCGCGCCCTCTCTCTCTCTCTCGCTGACAACCGGACCCACCGACCGATCCCACAAACACCGCGGTCAACCCCCTCCTCTCGCCCCGAACCTCGCCGGCGAGATCACCAGAGGCGCAATCTCCTCTCTCTTCCTTCCCTGACCCTCCTGACCTCTCCTATAAATAGAGGAGCTCGGACTCGTTCTGTTCTTTCTCGAACCCCCAACTCTCACGCCCTCGTGCTCGCCAAAACGCTCGCCGGAGTTCGACCGAGCCGCCGCGCCATTTCCGCACCACCTCTCGCTCCCGACCTCCCCAACCACCACCGCCACCACCAACCACTTTGCCTCGCCCGTCCGCACCTCCTTGTGCACTCGCCCTTGCTCCAAAGCCGCCGGAGTGACCTCCCCGTCGACCAACCGAACGCCATCGCCGCCCCGGAGCTCGTCGCCAACGCCTCCGACCACCTGCGACGATGCCAGGACCACCGTCGTACTCGCCGTCCTCGCCTGCATCGACCGGTGCCATCACCAACGCCGGAGGACCACCAAAATGCCGTCCCCATCGACCTCGCCGCCGTCGGACATCAGCGGCGCTTCGCCGGAGACCACCCCCACCGCAGTGAGCTTCTCCTTCCTCCTCCTCCATTCGATCTCTTTCCAACGGTCAGGATTAGATCGCGTATTTTATTTTAATTCCCGAACCGTTTTCTCCTAGCATTCGGTCATCCGCTCGCAAACCCCGCACGTACACGGCCTCGGCTAACCACAACCCGCCACGTAGCCCCTGTCCGATAAGATCCATTTTTTTTCTTTTTCTGATTTTGTTTTAGAAAACAGAATGATTTCCAATTTTGTTTTTGTTATATCTTTTAAAATATTTAGATTTTTTGATTGATTCTTTTTGCATTGTGTCACAAATTTTATGTAGTTTATGTAGATATCTAGTTTGACCAAATTTGAGTAATTTAAAATTGAATTCAAACAGATTTGATTCAAATCTTGTTTTCTGAATAACTTGAGTTTAAATTTTTTATTTTTGAGTGAATCTTTTTGCCACTGTTTTGTATTAGTTAGGTTTATCATCCAGCACTGTTTGAGATATTTTGGATAATTTAGATTAGGGTTTTTAACTAAAACCGAATCTGTTTAGTACCTAATAGGATTTAGTTAGTTTAATTCTCCTTTAGTTTATTTTGAAGTCTGATTTAGTTTAACTTTTGTTTTAGTTTTCTTTAGTTCTGTTGTCCAATATTAGGTGACTTATTTTCTGTTAATAAAAAAATGTTTTGCTTTGTCTTATAACCTAATGATATAGGAAACTAATTCTTCTTCATTAGGAAATGTTTTATAAAACAAACTAGTAGTAATTCTTTCACAAATGTTTTAGAGTATTTAATTCTGTTTTTTTTCTAAATAAAAAATTTATTTTAGTATTCTTTTCTGTTAAGGATTGTTTTGTTACTAAAAAATATTTTTTGGTGTTGTTTTATATTAGTAGTAGTTTAGCCACCAAAATTTAGAGCCCATTACCTTGTTTTGTTTTCCTTGTTGTATTGCTCTAGTATTGCTAGTTGATTTCTTATTTGAAAATATATTTTTTTTTCTATTATTTTAATATTTTAATTGTTTTAATTGTTTCTTGTTGTTAAGTTTATTAGGCTAAAACCTATATTGTTTAGAGTGTTGTTCTTCATAATTCTTAGTTGTTTTTCAAAAATAATCTTCTTGCTAGAAAAATATTTACAAAAATACATTTGTTATATTTTACTTTGTTTTGAGTTTTTACTTTTGAAAATAGGATGTACTTGTAGAGAAGACCAACTTTGGTTGTGTTGATGAAGTTTTGTTAATTTTTGTCGTAAGTATTTCCTTCATCACAAATTTGTTGCTTTTGGTTTGGTGTTACTTTTGATTGTTAGAATTGATTGCTAGTATGATTTCTTATAAGAATGCAATGTTTGATTATATAGATTTTCATTGGAGAGAGACGAATAGTCTATCAGTTATCTCTGAGAGCGATATTTTCTTCATCAACAGTACAGGCAAGTCACTTTGACCATGTATACCTATGTTTTTATTGCATTAGTTCTACCATCTCCCCAATTGCATGCAAAGTAGGTAATTTGGAAACTTGGTTACTTGATGTAGTATCATGTGGTAGGCACCCCTCAACCCTTGACACAATGGCCCCAGGAAACGTTGATTTAAATTTTGCTATGCTATTAGTAGACGGGGTGGGTTGTGTGATTCATGAGAGTTGTGAGTTAATAATTTTCAAGACCTGCATTATGATCAAGACTTCAAGACTCCGAGTTTTCAACTTACCTCTGGGTGGATGATGGTTGAACGGCGCCCTGGAGAAACCAGTGGTTAGCCTAGGTGTTGCTGGGGAAGTGCCAGTATTCACGCGGAAAGGTCCACCCAGGCACAAAGAGATGGATGGATGCTTCAAGACCCAAGGCTTACCTGCACAGCCACAAGCCATTATGGGCTTTGGCTTGGTTGGATATCGTGGTGACCCTGGACAGGTGGTGCTACGAGATGTAGAAGAATGGTAGGAAAGGATGGGCACCGACAGAGTCTCGGCGAAACCCTTTAGAAGACCATGTTTTGGTCATCCGTTTCTCAAACACCCTGAAGTGCGAGAAATCCAACAGAGGTGATCGAATCTTGTGGGGAACGTGTGCAAAACTCTACAGAGTACTCAAACCTAATCGATTAGCCGTGTCTAGGGTCATGGACAACTTGAGCCAAAGGAACTGAAACTATCTCGAACTCTCAACACAATTAATTGTATTGATGTGGATTTATTAATGACAAATTGGGTATGAGAATTGGTTGGTGGAACCATCTCATTAATCAACCAACATTGTAGTAATTATGCTTTTTGCCCTCTCTTGTTGTAGGAAAAATTTGGCTTTATGCAAAACCCACTACCCCACTTGCCATATATGCATGTAGAATAGATGATTACTTTACACCCCCTCTTTTGTGACTTGCCGGCATATTCAAAATGCTGACCTACACGGCCGCAACGTCTTATGTTGCAGATAAGCTCTATGACGGGTAAGAGTATGATTCAGGGTTACGGTCTACACTCAACCTGCCGTTGGTGTTACTGGGACTCCACTCCCGTTGACTGTTTCCACTGAGATTTTAAGGTATATATCCGTTTTACGTTAATTACATGTGGTTGCACTTTGATATATACATTGATGTACTATGTGTGCCAGCATACTGATCCAGGGATGGCACAGAACACACAGAGGGTTGACTCGTTTTGAGTCGGGTCGCTACATAGGTACTCCATCCTTAAAATAATAATTAGCAAGCATGGTGGAGATTTCAACCTCATGTATCTTTCTTTTATTAGTGATGATGTGTTTCATGTACTTAGCATAAGGAGGCATCTTTAAAATATCTGTTATACGGGTACGCAAAAAGACTGGCCTAATCATTTCAGCAAAGCGTTCAAATTCTTCATCATCCTTTTTCTTAGATGGTTTAGGTGGAAAAAGCATGGGTTTCTGAACCCATGGTCCTCTTTCTTTACCATGTTTTTGTTGGTGAATGTTGCATAGGAAACAATTTTTTTCCTACACACAAGCAAGATCTATCCATGGTGATGAGCATCTATGAGAGGGAGAGTGGATCTACATACCCTTGTAGATCGCTAAGCGGGAAGCGTTAAGAAACACGGTTGATGTAGTCGAACGTCTTCGCGATCCAAATCGCCGAGCGTCCCGCGACCCAATCACTATGCGTCCCGATCTAGCGCCGAACGGATGGCACCTCCGCGTTCAACACACGTACAGCTTGATGAAGATCTCCGCCTTCTTGATCCAGCAAGAGGGAGCGAAGAGGTAGATGAGTTCTCGGGCAGCACAACGACGGTGATGGTGGAACTATTCAGGCAGGGCTTCGCCTAAGCACCGTCAAAAACTAGAGGATACGATCTATCGGGGAGAGAGGGTTACACCGTGGCTTAGGGGATTTTTGGTGAGGCTGCCCTCTCTCCCATTCAGTATATATAGGAGGAAGGGGGGAGGCCAACACCCCTATGGTTCCCCTAGGATTCGGCCGAAGTGAGGAGGTGGAGGAGTCCAACTCCAATCCTACTTGGAGTAGGATTCCTCTCCCACTTGGAAACCCTTTCCCCCACTTGGGATTTTCCACCCCTAGCCACACGGACCTTAGTGGGGGGGGGTCGTCCAGCCCACAAGGGGCTTGTTTGCCTCCTCCCACAGCCCATGAGGCCCTTTGGGGCGAGTGGCCCCTCCCGATGGTCCCCCGGTACCCACCCCACACTCCCGGTAGACTACCGAAGTACCTGAAACTTTTCCGGTGACCAAAACAGGACTTCCTATATATCAATCTTTACCTCCGGACCATTCTGGATCTCCTCGTGACATCCGCTATCTTATCTAAGACTCCGAACAACCTTCGGTCACCACCATACATAACTTTATACTACTGAAACATCACCGAACGTTCAGTGTGCAGACCCTGCGGGTTCGAGAACTATGCAGACATGACCGAAACACCTCTACGGTCAATAAACAATAGCGGGAACTTGATGCCCATATTGGTTCCTACATGTTCAACTAAGATCTTTATTGGTTGAACCTCTATGTCAAGGATTCAATTAATCCCGTATGTTGCTCCCTTTGTTCTTCGGTATGTTACTTGCTCGAGATTCGATCGTCGGTATCTCTATACCTAGTTCAATCTCGTTACTGGCAAGTCTCTTTACTCATTCCGTAATACAAGATCCCGTGGGTAAAACTTTAGTCACATTGCTTGCAAGGCTTGTTGTGATGTTGTATTACCGAGTGGGCTCTAAGATACCTCTCCGTCACACGGAGTAACAAATCCCAGTCTTGATCCATGCCCACTCAACAGAGACCCTCGGAGATACCTGTAGAGCATCTTTATAGTCCCAGTTATGTTGCGACGTTTGATACACACAAGGTACTACTTCGGTGTCAGTGATTTGCATGATCTCATGGTCATCGGAACAGATACTTGACATGCAGAAAACTATAGCAATAAACTGACACGATCATATGCTATGTTTATTGTTTGGGCATTGTCCATCACGTCATTCTCCCAATGATGTGATCTCGTTATCAAATGACATCTTATGTCTATGGCTAGGAAACCTTGACCATCTTTGATCAACGAGCTAGTCTACTAGAGGCATACTAGGGACACAGTGTTGTCTATGTATCCACACATGCAATGCGTTTCCAATCAATAAAATTATAGCACGAGTAATAAACAATTATCATGAACAAGGAAATATAATAATAACCTTTTTATTATTGTCTCTAGGGCATATTTCCAATAGTTTTCTAGCCACAAAGTATTTTTTATCATATCGTTTATTTTTAGGTTGTGGGTTATCAAGATCAGCAGCAGGTTCTATTTGTACATCATTATCTAGTTCTTTATCATTGCTAGGTTGGGTATCCTTATGAACATCACTATCATTATGATTATCATTAGGTGGATGTTCATTACCAGATTGAGTTTCAGCATCAGAAATAGAAACATCATTATCATATGGAGGTTTTTCTATCTCAGGTTCACTAGAAGCATGCAAAGTCCTATCATCTTTCTTTTTATTTTTCTTCTTAGAAAGACTAGGTGTATCAGCATTAATTCCTTGAGAGTCTTGTTCGGTTCTTTTAGGATGACCTTCAGGATAAAGAGGTTCTTGGGTCATTCTACCTCCTCTAGTTACTACTCTAATAGCATGATCATTCATATTATTATTCATTTCATCAAGCAATTCTCTTTCAGATTTAGCAACTTGTTCTAACTGAGTTTGAACCATAGAGGCATGTTTTCCAACACCTCTAACATCATTACCGATTCTAAATAACAGTCACTTAAACGAGTAATCCTATCAGAATTATATTTCAAGTGTTTAAGAACATTTGCATTGAAGTGCTCTTGTTTGCTAATGTAGTTATCAAACTCATGTAAGCATTGACTAGGATGTTTATTTTAAGGGATATCACCTTCATCAAACTTTAATAAATAATTTACCTCTACCACCTGTGGAGGTGGTGGTGTGTTGATCCCATGTATTTCTTCAATAGGTGGAAAATTCTTAACATCCTCAGCTTTAATACCTTTTTCCTTCATACATTTCTTTGCCTCTTGCATATCTTCAGGACTGAGAAATAAGATAACCCTCTTCTTCGGAGTGGGTTCAATTGATGGTTCAGGGAGAGTCCAATCATCATAGTTCTTCAATATATTATTCAGTAGTTCCTCAGCTTGTTCAACAGTTCGTTCCATGAAAACACAACCAACACAACTATCTAGGAAGTCCCTAGAATCATCAGTTAGTCCATTATAGAAGATATCAAGTATTTCATGTTTCTTAAGAGGATGATCAGGAAAAGAATTAAGAAATTGGAGAATCCTCCCGCAAGCTTGTGGGAGACTCTCTTATTCAATTTGCACAAAGTTAAATATTTCCTGTAAAGCAGTTTGTTTATTATGAGTAGGAAAATATTTTTCAGAGAAGTAGTAAATCATATCCTAGGGACTATGCACACTACCAGGAGTAAGAGTATTGTACCACATCTTAGCATCACCCGTTAATGAGAACGGAAATAATTTGAGAATATAATAGTAGCGAATCTTCTCATCATGAGCAAATAGGGTGGCTATATCATTCAGCTTAGTAAGGTGTGTTACTGCAGTTTCAGTTTCATAGCCATGAAAAGGATCAGATTCAACCAAAGTAATTAACTCTAGGTCGACAGAGAATTCATAATCCTTATCTGTAACAAAGATAGGTGAAGTAGCAAACTTAGGATCACATTTCATTTTAGCATTCAGAGTCTTTTTGTTTATAACTGCATAGTAGTTTCTTAACATCATTCCTATCCTTACAAGCAAGAATCTCTCTAGCTATCTCTCCATCTAAAGCATTACCTTCAGATATCTTAGGCATTTCAAATCTAGAAGATCCAGGCCTATTAGGTGTTTCATAATCACCAGTTTCAAAGTTGTCATCGGTTTCAGCAAATTGAACAGTTTCAATAATTTCATTCTCCTTAGCTCTAGCAATTTGTTCATCAAGGAATTCACCTAATGGCGCAGTTTTATCAAACATGGTATTAGCATCATCATAAGCATCATTCATAGCAGAAGTAGCATCATCAATATCAGGATTAATAGCATGTGGTGTTGTTGCAAGCTTACTCATAACAGAAGGGAGAATCAAGTGTAGAGTGTGATGGCAGTTCCTTACCTCCCCTCGTCTTAGAGGGAAAAATCTTGGTTTTTAGTATCCTTAAGATTCTTCATAGTGATCAATTGATATAAATCCCAAGTGACTCAGAAAATATAGCTATGCTCCCTGGCAATGGCGCTAGACAAATCATGATAACCCACAAGTATAGGGGATCGCAACAGTTTTTGAGGGTAGAGTATTCAACCCAAATTTATAGATTCGACACAAGGGGAGCCAAAGAATATTTGCGAGTATTAGCAGTTGAGTTGTCAATTCAACCACACCTGGAGATAAATATCTGCAGCAGAGTGATCAGTAGCACAATAATATGATAGTTTGATAGCAGTGGTAACAGTAACAATAGCGGTAACAATAGCAATAGTGATTTTGTAGCAAGTGTAACAGCAGCAGCAACAGTAGTAACTTAGCAAGAACAATAAGTGGAAAGATCGTAGGCACTGGATATGAGTATTTGTTGGATAATATTCATCATATAACAGTCATAACCTAGGGCGACACAGAACTAGCTCAAGTTCGTCAATGTAATATATAGGCATGTATTCCGTATATAGTCATACATGCTTATGGAAAAGAACTTGCATGACATCTTTTGTACTACCCTCCCGTGGCAGCGGGGTCCATAAGGAAACTAAGTGATTTTAAGGCCACCTTTTAATAGAGAACCGAAACAAAGCATTAGCACTTAGTGAATAAATGAACTCCTCAAACTACGGTCATCACCGTGAAGTATCCCAAATATTGTCACTATGGTGTTGACGGATCATAACACGTAATAGGTGCATATGACTAGGCAAGATCGGATCAAGAACATAGATATAATGAGGATAACATAAATGGTTCAGATCTGAAATCATGGTACTCGGGTCCTAGTGAGAAGCATTAAGCATGGCAAAGTCATAGCAATATCAATCTTAGAACATAGTGGATACTAGGGATCAAGCCCTAACAAAACTAACTTGATTACATGATGAATCTCATCCAACTCCTCACTGACCAGCGAGCCTACGAAGGAATTACTCACTCCCGGTGGGAAGCAACATGGAATGGCAATGGAGAAGGGTTGATGATGACGAAGACCGAAGATTCCCCTCTTCGGAGCCCCCAAACAGACTCTAGATGTGGCCTCCCGATGAAGAATAGGAGGTGGCAGCGGCTCCGTATCGTGAAACGAGGTAAACTTTCTCTGTAATTTTTTTGGGAGAATTGTGAATTTATAGCGTTGGAATTAGGGTCGGGAGACCCATGAGGTGTCCACCCTCCCCCAGGTCGCGCCAGGTGGGCCTGGAGCGCCCTAGTGGAGTGTGGGCACCTTGGGCCCCCTCTCAGGTGTCTTATGGCTCCATAATTCCTCATATATTCCTAAAAAATATCCAAAAATTTCATTCTATTCCGAGAACTTTTATTTGTGCACAAAAAACAACACCATGGTAGTTCTGCTAAAAATAGCGTTAGTCCAGGTTAGTTTCATTTAAATCATGCAAATTAGAGTCCAAAACAAAGAGTAAAAGTGTTAGGAAAAGTAGATAAGTTGGAGATGTATCAGCCGACTGCCCCCGTGGGCCGACCGCTTTACTATAGTCCGGTTGGCAGCAGCCGGCCCCGTCCGGCCGGCCACAACGATAGCCGACAAGTCTGTGCCTACCCCATCCGCCCATACCATCATACGGTGACAAGACATGCCCCCGTGATGGGGTGCGCATGGCTACATGACTCGTGGCCGGAGAACGCGTGGCTACAACACCCGCTGACGCAGCAACGACGACGCCACACGGTCACGAGTATCGCTGACCCTTACCAAGCGGGTCGACCTTGTAGCCAGCGTGCACCCTCCCACTCCACGATGCCGACCGGCGCGTGGCTACAGTGGATCCGGATGGCGCCCCGCACCGCGACGAGACCAAGCGGCTGGCGGGCCCCACAAGCGACAAGTCAAGACAGCCGGCTGGCCCCACGACCAGCCCGGGAGGCTGCCGGCTGGGCCCCACCCCCATTGTCCTAGCATATTGTAAACAGGGGAGGTTGACCTATAACCCCCCCGGTGTCCCCCCATGCAAGGGGTTGAACTCTCTATACTCCCCCCACACTCATCCCTAGAGAGGTAAGAAGAGCAAACAGGCTCCTTCTTCCTCCTCTAGCCAACAACTCAAGGAGCAACCGTGTAATCCTGTAAGATCATCAACGATATAAGCAGGACTAGGGGTATTACCTCCCCCAGAGGGCCCCAAACCTGGGTACATCGTGTGTCGCACACCGCTTGTCCTCAATCCCGTTTCCAGAGCCCATCGACGCACTCTTGGCCCCAATCAGACTCGATAAACAACCCCATGGGATATGTTGTGACAAAACGACAACAAATTCATGATTTTTTGTCTCAAATTTGCAAAAAAATTAATCCATGAACATTTTGTTCCAAATTCATGAGCTTTTTCAATTCATGAACTTCTTTTCTCATAAATTTAAACTTTTTACAAATTCATGAACTTTTTTGACATTCATGAACCTTTGGTCTAAGATTGATGAACCTTTTCCTCTAGTATGTGAACTTTTTTTGTCTTAATTTGTGAATTTTTTTCCAATTCAAGAAAATTTCTTCCAAATTTGTGACTTTCTCTTCTCAAAATTTTGAACTTTTTTCAAATTCATGAACTTTCTTTCACATTCATGAAGTTTATAAGATTCATGAACCTTTTGACTCAAATTCATGAACTTTTTCCCTCAAATATGTGAACTTTTCTTGACTCAAATTAACATTTTTCAAATTCATGAACATTTTTTCAAGTTTATGAACTTTTCCCTCAAATTCATGAACATTTTCAAATTTGTGAACTTTTTTTCTTAATTTTTTGTTTTTTTCACATTCGTGAAGTATATAAGCTTCATAAACCTTTTGACTCAAATTCATGAACTTTTTTCCTCAGATACGTGAACTTTTTTGTCTCAAATTTGTTAACTTTTTACAAGTTTATGAAGTTTTCCCTCAAATTCATGAACATTTTCAAATTTGTGAACTTTTTTCTTATTTTTTTTCACATTCGTGAACTTTATCAAAATCAAGAACCTTTTGTCTCAGATTTGTGATTTTTTCTTGAAATATGTGATTTTTTCGAATTTGTGAACCTTTTTGTCTTGAATTTTTGAATACTTTCTGATCCGTGAACATTTCTTTCCAACGTCTTGAACTCCTTTTCTTAATTTTTTGAATTTTTTTCAAATTCATGAATGTTTTTTCACATTCGTGAACCTTTTCAAATTCATGAACATTTAATCTCAAATTCAGGAAGTTTTTTTTCTCTAATATGTGAATCTTTTTCGAATTCGCGAACTTTTTATCACAAAATTGTGAACTGTTTTCCAATACGTGAGAATCTCTTTGCCAATTCATGAACCTTTTCAAATTCGTGAACTTTACTTCTAAATTTTTTGAACGGTTTGCAAGTTCATGAACTTTTGTTCACATTTGTGAACCTTTTCAAATCATGAACCTTTTGCCTCATATTCATGATTGTTTTGCTGAAATACGTGAATTTGTTTATAATTCATGAACTCTTTCCAACTCGTGAACATTGCTTTCCACATTCGTGAAGTCTTTTCAATTTGCGAATGTGTTGTCTCAGATTTTTGAACTATTTTCAAACTTATGAACTATTTTTCATGCATGAACTTTTCACTCACGAACGTGTTGTCAAATCGCCAACATACTGCAAACCTTTTCACATTTCATAAGTTTTTTCAAAATTCTTGAACTTTTTTGCTAATTCGTGAACTTTTTCAAATTTATGAACAATTTTCATTTCCGTGAACATTTTCCAATTTCTGTAAACATTTTTTCAAATTCGTGCTTGTTATCAGTAGTTGTAGAATTCATTTTCAAATTCATGCAAGAGTATATGTTATTACTATGCAATAAAACTACCTTTATCCCGCAAAAAAAAAGGGTATATGTTATACAAACCCAGCGAATTTAGTAGTTTCTGGAAAAGCAGATTTAGGAACCTTAAGTCTGTTCCCGATAAAAAGAGGAACCCACCGTATTTTTGTAAACTGGAACCCGCAGTAATTACTAGGTCGGTTGACGAGGCAATCCCACGGTACAAAGTCGTTCGAGCCGGAGCCGGAGCCGTCGTGAATTCATAACGGGGAGTGCCTTCGAATTGTCCGTCCAACTCCAATCGAATCCCCACATCGTTTCTTGGCCTCAAGCCGCCGCCCTAGGCACGACGGCCGCCGACCGCCCGTGCGATGGGTTCTCGGTGCTGGTCCTGCGGCGAGGGCTCGGTGTCGCCGGACCCGGGCTCGGGCGCGCTCGTCTGCACCTCCTGCGGCCTCCAACACGACGCCGGCGCCTCGGAGTTCTACAATCCGACCGCTTTCACCGAGGACGGCCAGCTCGATTTCCGCGCAGCCTCCCTCGTCCGCCACCTCTCCCAGACCCCCTACCGCGAGCTCAAGCTCGCCGCCGCCTCCAACGCCATCACCTCCATGGCCGTCCAACTCGGCCTCTCGCCCACCCGCGCCGAGGAGATCCTTACCATGGCCAAATCCGCCACCGCTGGGAACCTCGCCACCCCCGGCACCACCTTCCTCCCGGCCCTCGCCGCCGCCTGCTCCTACCTCGTTGCGCGATCTCACCGCCTCCCGCTCTCCCTCGCCGAGGCCGCCGCGGCCGCGTCCTGCTCCACGGTCGCGCTCGGTGACCTCGCATCCCGCATCGCCTCCCACCTCTCCCTCCCTCCCCTCCCTTCCTTCGACTACCATGCCGCGCTTGAACGCGCCGTGCTCGGCTCGTACAAGCTCACCACCGCCGCGGGTGATGAGAAGACGAGAGCGATTCTCTCCCAAGCCCGATTTCTCCTCCGCTGCTCCTCCAAGTGGTCGCTCACCACCGGGCGGCACCCACTCCCACTTATCGCGGGCCTGATTGCCTTAGCCGCAGAGCTGAACGGCGTCGCTGAGGTCTCTGTGGAAGACATTGCCCAGGAGATGTCGGCGGTCGTGCACACCAGCCGTCTCCGATACAAGGAGCTCGTTAAGGCGCTGGTGCATGTGGCGCAGAAGTTGCTTCCTTGGGGTGCCGACGTCAATGCGAAAAACCTGCTCCTTAACGCCCCAATGCTGCTCCGGCTCATGGAGATGCGGTCGCAGTCTGACCCATCGGAACTGTTTCTTGAGAGCTTCGCTCCGGACATCGCCGGCATTGTGCAGGTGTACTCATCCGTTGATGAGGACGAATCCAAGTATCTCCAGATTGTTCCCCTGGATGTTGATGATTTGGATTTCGAGAATTCTGGGAAAGAGGTCAAGGAATCAGGGGATTTGAAAATCTCAGAGGATTGCCTGTCAGATACTTACCAGAATGTCTTAAAGAGGCTCTCTAAGCTAAAGGAACTTGGGAAGGTTGGGAAAGCTGCTAGCAGAAGGAAGCAGCAGAGGATAGGGTTCGAGCTGGAACCATGGATGGATTCGCTGGATGATGATCGGACCAAGCGCATGCCGCTTGAGGAGGTAGCAGATATTGACATTGGCTATGATGCACCTCCTCCATCGTTTACTGTGGGATTGGAGCAGCAGAAACGGAGGAGAGCACGAATTGAAGCTGCCAAGTGTCGAATCGATGCAATTAGGAAGGCTCCTGCTGCACGTACTGCAAATATAACTGATTCACCGGCTGTTCATGGAAAGGAAGAAGCTTGTCCACCACAAAAGAATAGTAGGAAGAAGCTGGTTCGAAAGAGACGAAATGGCAGGGATCATCTTATCATGTATGGAGAGCATCCAGCGGAGATGTCAGACGCTCCTAACTCTGGGAAGAAGAAACGGAAAACAGACCCATGTGATGGTATTGACTGGGAAGATTGTGTTATCGAACTTCTTATATTACATGGTGCAAATGAGGCAGAGATTGAACAAGGCCATTACAGAAGATTGTTGGAGTTGCATGTCTTCAGTGCAATAAGCGGAGACAGATAAAAACTTGGCGGTGCAGCGTCTTAAATCTTGCTTCCTGAACATAGGTTTCCATTATTCTATGGTGCACTCTCAGTTTTTGAGAATTTTTGCTTGTTTGTATTTTGTGGAGTTCAGTCAAGCTGATCATGGGAAGAACATATTGTGGTAGGGAAATGCTGCATGGTATACTTCCTGTCTTTTTCCTGCAAAAAACATATAGAAAAATACTACATAGGAATGATACGGTCCCCAGTGATTTTTATTGCATACTTGACTGGGATGTGTCAGTTTGTGTACATTGCTATACAGCTTATGAAGACATAGTCTGTTAGACTTGAAATTGCTATACAGCTTGTGAATGACATACTCTGTTAAGACTTGAAATTGCTATACAGCTTGTGAATGACATACTCTGTTAGACTTGAAATTGCTATATGGCTTGTGGCTTGTGATTGACATGCTGTGTTAGACTTGAAATTGCTATACGGCTTGTGAATGATATACTCTGTTAAAAAATGCTGGCTTGGTGGAATGAGCTTTAATAAGAAATATGTACTCTGATGGAATGTGCTCTGAAATCAGTTCGGGACATGCTTTTTTTGCCCGTATGACTTCAGTTTCATATACGAGCAAATTACATGTTATTGTAATTGCTATGTAGTCCTTGTATTTGTCGGGAGGGTCATTTTGCCAAAAAAAAACTTGAACATTTTGGGACACACCCCGCACTCCATCCGGTCGCCGCTGCCGCGCTCTGCTTCGGATCACTGCCGCCCTCTGCTTTGGGTTGCCGCTGCCGCACTCTGCTCCGGTTCGCCACCGAAAAGGTTGGACCTTTCGGTCCAAGAAGCCGACGAGTCGCGGGGTCCGGCATCGGTGAGGCTGTATACGGTGGCTGCGAGGCCGGACGCGCCGGATCCGGACCACCACCAACCGGAGACAACAGGAAACACAGCTACCGACAAGCCCGACGACGACGGCAAGCTAAAGGCTCTCCTCCGTGAGCTTTATGAGGAATACGGCGGCGGTGTCTTCTTCGCAGGCATTGTCTTTCTCCTGCTGCTGGATAGGTTATGCCTCGCCCTTCCATAGATCTTCCTTCGCTGCTGGAGTAAATTGTAAGCTTGTCATTGCAATTGAGTACTGTAAATATGGAGTTCTCTGAATATGACCGTGTACCAGTCATTGTAAGTAAATTCACAATCTGTTTACATGATCTTGCAAGTTTGAGTTTATTCTGAATTTACAGTACAGTACTCAACTTGAACTATTGCAAGTAAATTCACAATCTTGTCTACATGATCTTGTCTGAATATTTTCTGGACATATACAATTGAGCTATATAGACATTGTTCTGGCCTACTGATACATAGTTTTTTTTGAACCTGGGCTATGAGTACTTTGTCAGGTTTAGCTTGTTTCAGGATGTCCAATTTAGGAACATTGCTGAGACATACTCCAGGAATATGGAGTACTTTGGCAGGTTTAGCTTGTTTCAGGATGTCCAATTTAGGTACATTGCTATGAAATACTCCAAGAATATGGAGTACTTTGGCAGGTTTAGCTTGTTTCAGGAAGTACAGTTTGACAGTTTGACATAAGGCATTATTACTGAAAGCTTGACAGTTTGACAGTTTTCATGTTTAGTCCTGGCTCTACAGATCACAACAGGAAGTACCCCAAGTAGTTCAGTTTACAATATTCAGTGAATTCCTTACAGTTAACACTGTTTTTTTTCAGTTAACAAGTTTGTTGTATGCAATTCTGCAGGGCTATTAATTCTATAGTGCAAGGTTCAGTGTTCTTGCAAATTTATTTTTAGCACTAGCAATGAAGTAGTAAGAGAACTAGTGCTCTGATGTTTGAAAATTCAGTATTGCAAGCTCACTGTAACTAGTGCAAGATTCCCTGTAGAGATGTTTGTAGTGTGAAATGGCATAATGTAGTTAGTGTAACCTGCTGCCATGGCTTCTTCATTCAAATTTACTCCTTCAATATTGGCTTCATGTTGTACTTCTTCGTCTTTAGGAATCAAATTCAGATCTATAACTTCATTTTCAGGAATCAAAGTCAGATCCATAGTTATGTGCTGCTGTTCTTTATAATCAATGACAAAAGATGAATGTAAATCTGGTTAGCACCATAACACAAGATGAGAAAAAAGTATACACAAAGGGAGTACAAGTATTGTGTGCTTTAGTGGAGTACTAACAAAGGGAGTAGGGTAACCAGAAATGGCCGACATGGCAGCCAAACTATATACAGTGTCACATGTGAATCTTTATTTACATTCACATGCAACTATATTTACATTGACAGTATCAGTTGCTACTCCTGACCATTACAATCTGACAAACACACAATCTGACAGGTGCAATACACGGACAAGATGATAGGGTTTGGCTTTACTGAAAGAGAGTCAAGTTTGTGTAGTGCAAATACATGGTGCACATCTTTTTGATTGACTTTATTGAAATAGAGTTAACTTGAGTAGTGCAAATACATGGCAGCTAAAGAGGGATTGACAAGATGATAGGACAAATGCACATCTTTTTAGTTTCACTAGGATGGCACTGTGACAACAATAGTTTCACTAGTTCCATTAGCTGATTATTATTGGACTGTATACTGAAAATTTGACTTTACCGTGGTCCATTGTTTTGCAGTTGATCCTAAATTCAGCTAATGCATGGTGCACAACAATAATTTCAGCTGTGAGTATTGATCCTAAGTTTTGCTATGAGTAGATATGTGAAACTGTTCAATTAAACCAGATTTCAGTTAGCTCCTTACAGTTCACATCATAATTTGCTCTACAATGTGCAATGTTACTTGGAGTACTTTCAGTGCAATGTGCACATCGTAGATATGTGGAACATTATGTGCACATCGTAGATATGTGGAACATTATGTGCAAAAATGTTACAACAACAACAACAAAGCCTTTAGTCCCAAACAAGTTGGGGTAGGCTAGAGGTGAGACCCATAAGATCTTGCGACCAACTCATGGTTCTGGCACATCGATAGCAAGCTTTCACGCACCCCTGTCCATGGCTAGTTCTTTGGTGATGCTCCAGTCCTTCAGATCTCTCTTTACGGACTCTTCCCATGTCAAGTTTGGTCTACCTCGGCCTCTTTTGATATTATCAACATGCTTAAGCCGCCCGCTGTGCATTGGGGCTTCTGGAGGCCTGTGCTGAATATGTCCAAACCATCTCAGACGATGTTGGACAAACTTCTTTTCAATTGGCGTTACCCCAACTCTATCTCGTATATCATCATTCCGGATGCGGTCCTTCCTTGTGTGGTCACACATCCATCTCAACATGCGCATCTCTGCCACACCTAACTGTTGCACATGTCGCCTTTTAGTCGGCCAACACTCGGCGTCATACAACATTGCGGGTCGAACTGCCGTCCTATAAAACTTGCCTTTTAGCTTTTGTGGCACCCTCTTGTCACAAAGAATGCCAGAAGCTTGGCGCCACTTCATCCATCCGGCTTTAATTCGGTGGTTCACATCTTCATCGATATCCCCATCCTTCTGCAACATTGACCCCAAATATCGAAAGGTATCCTTCTGAGGCACCACTTGCCCATCAAGGCTAACATCCTCCTCCTCCTCGTTCCTAGTAGTACTGAAAGCGCACCTCATGTACTCGGTTTTAGTCTTACTAAGTCTAAAACCTTTCGATTCCAAGGTTTGCCTCCATAACTCCAACTTCCTGTTGACCCCCGTCCGGCTCTCATCGACTAGCACCACATCGTCTGCAAAGAGCATACACCATGGGATATCTCCTTGTATATCCCTTGTGACCTCATCCATCACCAAGGCAAAAAGATAAGGGCTCAAAGCTGACCCTTGATGCAGTCCTATCTTAATTGGGAAGTCGCCAGTGTCGCCATCATTTGTTCGAACACTTGTCACGACATTATCATACATGTCCTTGATGAGGGTAATGTACTTTGTTGGGACTTTGTGTTTTTCCAAGGCCCACCACATAACATTCCGCGGAATCTTATCATAGGCCTTCTCCAAGTCAATGAACACCATATGCAGGTCCTTCTTTTGCTCCCTATATCTCTCCATAAGTTGTCCTACCAAGAAAATGGCTTCCATGGTCAATCTCCTAGGCGTGAAACCAAACTGAGTTTTGGTCACGCTTGTCATTCTTCTTACACGGTGCTCAATGACTCTCTCCCATAGCTTCATTGTATGGATCATCAGCTTAATTCCACGGTAATTAGTACAACTCTGAACATTCCCCTTGTTCTTGAAGATTGGTACTAATATACTCCGTCTCCATTCTTCTGGCATCTTGTTTTCCCGAAAAATGAGGTTGAAAAGTTTGGTTAGTCATACTATCGCTATGTCCCCGAGGCCTCTCCACACCTCAATGGGGATACAATCGGGGCCCATCGCCTTGCCTCCTTTCATCCTCTTTAAAGCCTCCTTGACCTCCAACTCCTGGATTCGCCTCACAAAACGCCTGCTAGTATCATCAAAGGAGTCATCCAGATCAATGGTAGAGCTCTCACTCTCCCCATTAAAGAACTTGTCAAAGTACTCCCGCCATCTATGCTTAATCTCCTCGTTCTTCACCAGGAGTTGATCTGCTCCGTCCTTGATGCACTTGATTTGGTCAACATCCCTCGTCTTCCTCTCTCGGCTCTTGGCCATCTTATAGATGTCCCTTTCGCCTTCCTTCGTGTCTAACCTTTGGTAGAGGTCCTCGTACGCCCGACCCCTTGCTTCACTCACAGCTCGCTTTGCAGCCTTCTTTTCCATCTGGTACTTCTCTATGTTGTCTACACTCCTATCCAGATATAGGCGTCTGAAACAATCTTTCTTCTCCTTGATTGCCTTCTAGACAACATCATTCCACCACCAGGTATCTTTAGCTTCTCTTCTACTTCCCCTGGACACTCCAAACTCCTGTGAGGCCACCTTACGAATGCAAGTCGCCATCTTCATCCACATGTTATCGCATCACCTCCTTCCTCCCAAGGGCCCTCCTTAATGACCCTCTCCTTGAACACCTGAGCTACCTCCCCCTTGAGCTTCCACCACTTCGTTCTAGCGACTTTGGCACGCTTGTCCTGTCGTACACGAATCCGAAAGCGGAGGTCAGCAACCACAAGCTTATGCTGGGGGACAACACTCTCTCCAGGCATCACCTTACAGTCTAGGCATGCATGCCTATCTTCTCTTCTCAAGAGGTTTATCTTTTGGGTTTCATCTCCATAAGAGTGGTTGGGTTTTCACGTTGGCTCGCCAAGCCTATCACAACCCTCCTCCTTTACCCGGGCTTGGGACCGGCTATGTTGAGACAACATAGGCGGAGTTATGTGCAGAAATGTTAACATCAAGCAAAATGTTAACATCAATTGATATCAATGTGCAAATGTGGAAAATGTTAGGAACATTATTGCTGAATCTTGTTGCTTGGAGTACTTTCCTACTCCAAGCAAGGAGTATACGTACTCTCAATAATTTGCGGAGTGAATAATCTAAAGTAGGGGAGCATGGGTGAATCTCTGAATAATTAGGGGAGTACATGGCGACATCAATGCAAACCAAGTAGATAATCGAAAGTGTGAATCTCTGACAGCAATGGAAACCAAGGTAACCAAGTACTCTGACCACACCAATGCACTGTATCATGTCTGAATCTCTCAAAAGAGAGAGAGAGAGAGAGAGAGAGAGAGAGAGGAGCGCGTGGTCGTCACGCCGCCGGGGCAGAAAGGGAGAGGGAGAGAGATAGAGATAGAGAGAGAGAAAGAGAGAGAGAGAGAGAGAGAGGAGCGGCGGCCGCAGACTTGCCCAATTCCCGCACGGGAGTGGGTGGCTGCCTGGTTGCCTATCCAAAGAACACATCATAGTTGCTGAACGCTACAAAATCAATCATCCAGTGAGAAGCACCTCATTCGGCTTGTGGCAGATCTGTATCTTCTAAAGTTAAATAAGGCTTTGATTGCTTTGATCCCCAAGAAGCCGGATGCTAAAGAAATTGGTTATTTTAGGCCCATAAGCTTAACGCCGAGTTTTTCCAAGCTCTTTGCCAAGGTGCTTGCCAATCGTGCATGGAAGAAGATGGCCGAGTTGGTACATGCTAACCAATCTGCGTTCATCAAGGGAAGGAACTTGCATAACAATTTCTTGCTAGTTAGGCAAGTGGCAAAGAAAATGCTGTTAGGAATGAGCAACTGTATTCTCAGGAGGGCCAAGGGCCAGTACATATACATGTGTCCAATGGGGATAAACCGAAAAGAGAGACTATACACACACATCTAATACATCTAACACCCCCCTCAAACTCATGGTGGGTCAACAACACTGAGTTTGGAGAGAAAGAACTCATGCTGCGCTCGAGTCTGTGCCTTCGTGAAGAAGTCCGCCAGCTGTAACTCAGAGGGCACATAGTGAAGAGCGAGAACCTCATCCTGCACAGCAGCACGTACAAAGTGGGCATCCACACCTATGTTCTTGGTGAGCTCATGCTTCACCGGGTCACGCGCAATACTGATAGCACCGGTGCTGTCTGACAGTAAGGGAGTCGAGGTGGTAGCAGACACACCAAAATCCTCAAGTAACCACTGTAACCAGATCACCTCAGCCATCAACATAGCCATGGCGCGTAACTCAGCCTCTGTACTCGAGCGGGAAACAACAGTCTGCTTCTTTGTCTTCCAGGCAATAAGAGAGCCATCAAGAAAGACACAGTAAGCAGACAACGAGCATCGATCAGAGGGATCACTAGCCCAGGTAGCATCCGAGTAGGCCTAGAGCTCAAGAGAACTGGAGCGGGGAAAGAATAGGCGCTGAGAGATCGTGCCACGAAGATATCATAGAACATGGAGGAGATGACTATAGTGGACAGAGGTGGGGGCTGAAACAAACTGACTCAGGATGTGGATAGGATAGGAGATGTCAGGACGCGTAACAGCAAGATAGATAAGACTGCCAACGAGGTGACGATAGCGAGTGGGATTAGGAAGAGGGTCACCATCAGAGGCACGAAGCTGAACGTTGAGCTCCATAGGAGTCACAACTATGCGCTCATCACCGAGAGCAGCACGAGAAAGAAGATCCTGAATATATTTTTCTTGGGAGATGTAGAAACCATCATAGGTCGAGGAGATCTCAATCCCAAGAAAATAGCGAAGAGGACCAAGATCAGTCATGAGGAACTGGTCGCGAAGGCGAGCCTTAACAAAGGCAATGTAGTCAGAGTCGTCACCAGTGTTGATCATGTCATCAACATAGAGAAGGATAAGAGTCCGACCACGAGGAGATGTGTGAACGAACAAAGCGGGATCATGATCACTGGGCGAGAAACCCGCGGCAGTCACGACAGAGGCGAACCGCTCGAACCAGGCACGAGGGGCCTGTTTAAGACCATAGAGAGAGCGGCGAAGATGGCAGACCATACCATCAGGAACAGAGTACCCTAGGGGTGACTACATATAAACCTCCTCACGCAACTCACCATTGAGAAAGGCGTTCTGAACGTCAAGCTGAGATACAGACCAATGACGAACAGAAGCAACAACAAGGAGAGTGCGGACAGTGGTCATGTGGGCCACAGGAGCGAATGTCTCATCATAATCACGTCCTTGCTCCTGCTGAAAACCACGAGCCACAAGACGGGCTTTGTAGCGCTCAAGAGAACCATCAGAGCGAGTCTTAATCTTATAGACCCACTTGCATGTGATGAGCGAATACCAGAAGGAAGGGAAACCAGATCCCACGTGCCAGAACGCTCAAGGGCAACAAGCTCCTGGGCCATCGCAAGCTGCCATTCAGGCTGAGTTAGGGCAGCCTGATAGGAAGTTGGCTCAGCAACAACAAAGAGGCCGTACTGGGCAGGGGAGTAGCGAGCAAGAGGGGGTCGAGGTCGAGCACGGAGATTATGAGCTGGTGGAGGTGTGGAAGGAGGAACATCGGAAGTGGAAGGTGTGTCAGGAGAATCATCCTCAACACGAGGGCGACGAGTGTAGTGGAGAGGAAAAGGAGAGAGAGGCCGACGGATCGAAGAGGATGGGGGAGATGAGGAGGGAGGAGATTGGGGTGTCGGTGGTATGTGACGAAGAGTGAGACGGGTTGGAGGAAGGGGAGAGACCTGAGGCACAGAGGAGGATGTATCGGGAAGGAGAAGGAAAGAAATATTGTCCACAGAGAAACTCGAGGAGGAAGGGCGGGGGTAGTAAGAGCGAGACTCATCAAAGGTCACATCACGCGAGATGCGCAAGCGACGACCAACAGGGTCCCAACAACGATAGCCCTTGTGCTCATCACTGTAGCCAAGGAAGACACACTCAACCGACTGAGCAGTCAGTTTGGTGTGTTTTCGCGGGGCAAGCAGGACATAGCACACACATCCAAACATACGAAGAGCAGAGTAGTCAGGAGATCGACCAGTGAGAGACTCCATAGGAATACCACTCTGCAGAGCAGTCGAGGGCTGAATGTTGATGAGATAGGTGGATGCAGAAACAGCCTCAGCCCAAAAGTGGGGTGGAAGAGAAGCGGCAATCATCAGCGCACGAGCCGTCTCAAGCAGATGACGATGCTTACGTTCAGCAATGCCATTCTGATCATGAGCACCAGGACATGAGAACTGGGCAAGAGTACCCTGTTCCGCGAGAAAACTACGCAACAGCTGGGAGATATACTCTCCAGCGGAGTCAACACGAAAAGTACGAATGGGCGTGGAAAACTGGTGTGAACCATGGCAGCAAATCGTTTGTATATAGAGAGAACCTCGCTACGAGATTTCATGAAGTAGAGCCAAATGTAGCAAGAGAAATCATCAATAAACAAGACATAGTAGCGATGACCACCTTTCGTATCAAAGGGAGCAGGACCCTAGACATCAGAATGAACTAAGTCAAACGGATGCTGAGATACAGACTCACTGGTAGGATAAGGTAACTGGGTCTGTTTGCCAAGTCTGCAACCATTACAATGTAAGGAGACATCTCCATATACAGACCCTAAGAGGCCCTGACGAACTAAAGAAGACAAGCGAGAGCCACAGATGTGACCAAGGCGATGATGCCACTGCTGGAAGGACGCAGACGAAGAGGCAGCAAGAGCATGAGAGCTGGCAGAAGTGGTGGCAGCGGAAGGAATACAAAGCCAGTCAACCTCCCAAAGGCCCTCTGACTCACGGCGTCGGGGGCCAGCACCAACCAAAGCCTTGGTGCGACGATCCTGAATGGAGCAAGAGTCGGTATCAAGAATGACACAACAACCAGAATCAGTAAGTTAGGCAGCGGAAAAAAGATTCATGGTAAGACGAGGAACATGAGAAACACTAGGAACAGAAAAAGATGGAGTAGAAAGAATGCCACGACTAGCAACAGGAAGAGGTGTGCCATCGGCAGTGAGAACATTAAGAGGAAAATCAAGAGGTCTAAGAGAAGATAAAACAGAAGAATCAGAGGACATATGAAAGGAAGCTCCAGAATCCAGAACCCACGAGGATGTACCTGACTGAGTAGGCTCCGACGGGGGTGGAATGGTGGTGGCAGTCACAGCAGCAACAGAACCCGTCGAGGTAGAACCAGAGGAAGCCAGCATGCGCTTGAGTCGCATAATATCCTGGTGAGTGAGTGACGGAGTCGAGGGAGGCGCATGAGTTCCACTGGAAGAAGATTTCCTCTGGTCTCGCTGTTTCTGGCGGCAATCAGACTCTAGGTGACCTTGCCTGGAGCAGTAGCCACAGAAAGTGTCACGGCGCGACCGACCCTTCTCAGCATGAGGGGGGCGATCCACCCCCCTGAAGGTGTGGGCAGAAGCGGTGGAGCGGTGAGACGAGCAGACGACACAGGAGCTCGAGCAGCCAACACAGAGGGAACTGCAAGCAAACCAGTAGAGCGGAGGTGGGTCTCCTCAGCACGAAGCTCAGCAAGCACCTCCGAGATAGGAACACGACCACGAGCAAGCAAGTGAGCACGCCGAGGCTCAAACTTGAAATGAAGGCGAGATAAGAACTCATGGACACGCTGAAACTCCAAATCTGACCTCATAGTCTGGCAGTAACGGCAAGTTCCACAAACAATTGTCTGAAGAGAGTCAAGCTGGCGCCAGATGGTAGAACTCTGTGTGTAGAACTCATCAACAAAAGAGTCACCCTGCTGAAGAGCGTGCTCCTGACGCACCACAGATAAGTAGAGCGCATCACCAGAGGGCTGATAGCGCTGACAGAGGTAAGACCACATCGCTGCAACGGTACCGAGGCTCATGAACTCCGAAGCAAACTGAGGTAGGACACTAGCAGTGAGAACAGCAGCAGCCCGAGCATCATCATTGCACCACTGAGTGTAAGCAGACAGATCATCCCGGTAGAGAGAAAGAGCATCGGAATAGGCTGATACCTGCTGATCATAAGCATCCACCGCAGCATCATCGAGAGCCTTTGCTGCATCCCGATCAGCCTGAGAAGCACCAGCAGCAAGAACAGGCGGCACCGGTGGGGTAGGAGCCACAGGAGCGACAGGGCAAGGCGGACAGGGGACCTCGCCAGAGAGAACGCTCCATAGGAGAAGGCCGCGCATGTGGATCCGCATGAAGCCCGCAAACTCGGCATAGTTGGTGCCATCTAAGATCACCGAGCACCGAGGAACAACAACGTAGCCTGAAGCGGACATGAGGAGCTCTCTGTTTTTTTTGTCAACTGCTACAGGAGCCCCGATCTGGATCGGGATCGGGCGCGGCCGGGGCAGAGCAGCACGGGCTGGCGGAGGCAGGCAGCGGCCTCAGGCGGGTGCAGGCAACGACGGTGGAGGCAGGAGGAGGCAGGGCGCGGCCGGGGTGGGTGCGGGCGTGGCCGGGGCGCGGACAGGCGCGGCCGGGGCGCAACGGCGCGGCCGCCGGGCGTGGGCGCGGGCGGGCGCGGACGGGTGCGGCCGGGGCTCGGGCAGACGCGGTCGGGGCGCGGCGGCAGAGTAGCTCGGGAGGAGGCGGGGCGCGGCCGGGGCGGGCACAACGCCGGGCGGGGCAGGCGAGGTGCGGACGGCCGACGGCTGCTGCGGTGGAGATGACCGGCGACGAGGGAGAGGGTGGCCGGCGACGGGGAGCAAGCACGGAGCTGCGAGCATGCGGGAGCGGGAGAGCAAACCTAAGTATCTGATACCATGTTAGGAATGAGCAACTGTATTTTTAGGAGGGCCAAGGGCCAGTACATATACGTTTGTCCAACGGGGATAAAACGAAAAGAAAGACTATACACACACATCTAATACATGTAACAAATGCATGCGGCCAAGGTGTCCGGAGTCCTGCTCAAGTTAGATATTTCTCGTGCATTTGATTCACTCTCATGGGGTTTCTGTTCGAGGTCTTGATGAAGAAAGGATTCAGTTTTAAATGGATTACATGGCTGTCCATCCTTCTGCATTCTGAGAGCACAAAAGTTTACATGGCTGTCCATCCTTCTGCATTCTGCGAGCATAAAAGTGATTGTGAATGTAGTTCCAGGGCGGAAAATATCTCATGCAAGGGGCCTTAGACAAGGGGACCCGATCTTCCCTTTGTTGTTTGTGATCCCCACGGATGTGCCGACTGCGGTAATGGCAGCGTGGGTTTATTGATCCGGAAGACTGGTTCTTGCAAAATCTGTGATATCGGCTAGACCGGTTCATCATCTTCTGGTGGCCGATGCTCCGGTATGGGTATTCGAGGCTATTGAGAGGCTTTATCAGGGCTTTCTTCTGGCCTGAATCGGATGAGATTAATGGAGGAAAATCTCTTGTTGCCTGGGACAGTGTCGGCAAGCCAGTGTGCTTTGGCGGGCTGGGGATCAAGGACCTGAGACTTCAATCCATTGCATCGCGTGTGCGTTGGGAGTGGCAGTGCTTTCCCATGGCGGTTGATGCTGCTGCAGCTGAGGTTTTTCATAGCCTGGTCCGTATCGAGGCTGGCTCTGGATCGTCGGTAAGATTCTGGATTGACGGGTGGATTGAGGGACTCTGTACAGGATGTTGATTCTCTAGTTTGGGCCAAAGTTGCAACGAATTTCAGATATACAAGAACTGTTTCAACAGGGACTAAATGGACCGTCGATGGGTGCTTGACATTGGGCCTCTGTGCTTGCCAATGGAGCATATTCAGTTCAACCACCTGTGGAGATTGATCTACAACTTGCAGCGGGATCCGTGGCCCCTGATAAATACACCTTTTCTTTTGGAAATGAAGGCATATGCCCCCGGCCTCTGCATCATGAAGATGCATGCAATCATTTTATTAAAAATCCACAAAGTAACGTCATAAAGGTCTTACAGCTCGCAAACGGAGCAGAAACAAAGCAAAAAAAGAAAAGAAAAATACATGCTGACAAAAGCAACCGCTACGGTAATATGAAGGATAAGCTCCCTAGACTCCTATCCTGTTATGTGAGCGCCATCCGAATCGGTTGAATATAACCCGAGCTACCATCTCCCATTAGTTGCACCCAGTAACCAAAGGTTCCCTGGAGTCTATAGGAGTGAGTAAGGACCACGTACGGATCCAAGCTGTAACTCTGAAGATGACCTGTAGAAAAGTTAAAGTGTGTTGTCTGTTAAAAATCATATCATTCTTTCAGTTCCATATAGCCCATAATAGCGCGCATATTCGCAGTAATCTGTTCAACCCCAGCTAACCACGTCCCAAACAACGACGCAATATCGACTGGAGGATTAATGTTAACTCGCAAAAAAAAAAGGCAACCAGGCGCTAAAGCTCCAAATGGATGATTGCTTTGGTGCTGTAGAAGTCCTTGTGCTCTATGGTTTTCAGATGGCATTTGTAATCTTGTACTATATCACTGTAATATGTACTTGTGGATAACCCGGAGCACTCAACAATTGATGCCTTGTTTAATTTTCAATCTGAAAGAATTCAGTAAGCTGAAAAAGCTTATTTTATCAAACTAAGGTAGTGCAGCAGTTAAATTTTTCTGAATCATCTCTTTGCAAGATGAATGATTTAGCTTCCTCCATCTTTATTTGTCTGAAGCCCTTAAAGTAGCGCAACCAATCAACCGGTGTCTTGTTCTTTTGCCGATCTTTTGAAGCCCCTACGTTGCAGATGGTCATCTCTTAGTGATTAAGATGCATTTGGGGAAACTGAATCAGAAGGTTGTTCCTACACAAAAAGTGAACCACAAGCCAACCATTTCCCTTTATTTGTCCTATTCATCAGAATAACCTTTTCCTTTTGAGATATAATGATGCATCAATGGCATTACACTCTTCAGGCTGTACAAAAATGCACCCACAAACAATAATAAAAAACTTAGAAAAAAAGGAAAAGTCAGCAACCCTCAAACATTGGATGGATTGCGTATGCAAAAGAATCAAGCTCAGTGTATGCCTATCAAAAACCCCTTCCTAAGAAACGGTACATGTATACCAAACTCAGAAAACAATACATCTGAATTACAGTCATTTAGTGGTTGAAGGCAGTGCAGTCTCTTCTGATCTCTCCGCCGCTGCCGGTCTTCACCCCTAGCCTCCCCACCTTCATCATCGACGCGACGAAAGCCTGGAAAAACCTCGGCTCGCTTTCGGCGAATTCCTCCACCGTCTTCCTTGACGCCCCTTCAGTGTAGAGCACCTGGTCGGAGGTGAAGAGGCCGATGCCGTTCTTGAGGTTCTGGTAGTAGATGTTGTCGAAGACGACGGGGCTGAAAGGGTCCATGTTGACGGCGATGGTTGGGCCGACGTTGGGCGGGCACGCCTCCATGAGCCGCTTCGCGTAATCCGGGTTGAAGGACGGGTCGAGCTTCACGGTGCTGCTGTAGTTGTACAGCCGCTTGGTGAAGCGGCTGCAGTGCGCGAACCCGACGGTGTGGGCGCCGGAGAGCGCCACCATGTCGCGCGGGGACAGGCCGTGACGGTAGAAGATGTCGGTGAGCTCCTTGACGTGCATGTCCGGGCTGGGCAGCTTGCCCTCGACGTCGCTGGCCTTGGAGACGAGGCCGTCGAGGCGGCCGAGCTCCACGGTCCAGTAGGGGCCGGACGCCTGCAGCCAAATCATTTACGCAGCGCAGTGTTTCAGAACTGAAGGACAATGCAGCTGGAAATGAGAGCGTGTTTTAGTAGAGATTATATTGAGGTGCTCACCAGGTGGACGACATCTCTGGTGGCGAGGGCGAGGATGTCGGCGCAGGAGACCACGCCGGGGCACTCCCGCTCGACGGCCGCTTTGGCCCGGTTGACGGTGTCGTAGCCGTCGCCGGCGAGGGAGTCGTCGTCGGGGGAGTTCTTCTCGGCGTCGTCGTTGGGAGAGGCTATCAGGACAGAAGCGTCACAGCCCTGTGATTGGAAGTGGGGTTAGCAAACATAATCACTACTGAAAATAGCAACGGCCTGAAACGGGAATATGAACCAAGAAGTATCTGACGGTCATTAACGCATATAATCTGTAGGGATGCGGATTTTGCGCAGCCCATCTCGAGTTGCTTTCTTTTGCGGTTACCATGTCCTCACATGGGACAATCTTCACATTACAACTTATGTATGTATCACCTCCCTTCCAAATTATCTCGGTTTTGAATTATAAGACGTTTTGGATTATATCAATAGAGACTACGCACGCGATGAAATGAAATGAGTGAGCAGACAACTAAAACATGTCTATATGCATCCGATTAAAAGAATAGAGCATCTTATAATTCGGAACGGATGGTGTATAGATAGTAAGGTTTTATGTTCACTTGGTAGCTTACTGGGTGTTGTTTTAGGAGCACAATGTGTCGATGATAAAAACTGCTTATGTTTCATCCAAGTTTAGGCTCCAAGTGGATCCGACACAACTGGTGGCCTACATGTCTTCACGCTCATGCATCCTATGTGTAGGTCAACCCAAAAAAAGAAAAGGAAAAAAAAGAAAAGAAAAGAAAAGAAGAGAATGGCAGAGCGGCACTAAACATCATTACGCGCACGACACTCGGCAGAGGCATCTCTTCCATCTTTATTCTTCTTCACAGCTTTGAACAAGCTGAATGCTCTTCATCCAACAAAAGAAAAACAAGCTGACCTTGCAGCTTAATTACTACTGGTTTCAGTATTTGAACCAGCTCTCCTTCCCAGTGTTAGAACCACACCATCTGAACTAAAACACGGCGAGTACTAATAGTAAAAGAAAATAAAAATCGAACGAGAAGAAGGTCGAGCTGGGCTGATGATGATGAGCTGCGGCGAGGCCAGGGAGATCCGACAGGGCGGGAATTTGATAATGAGGATAGCAGGTGAAAAGTCGCGCTGTCACATGCATGCATAGCATAGGCTGTCGCAACCGACGACCACGCGAGCCGATCGAGTTGTTCCTTCCACCTCCCTCCCTCTACCTCCAGCTGCCTCCTAAACAACGCAGCTTGCTAAATGCTAATTCCCCTTGCCTTTAACTAATCAATTGCCTTTTTGTGCTGCTAATGTTTGATCTCTCTCAAGAGAAAAAATGTCGATTCCATCAAGAGAAACTGTAATAAGAATTACTAGTGTGGGAAGAAGCCCTGCAACTGCAAGCTACCACTGGAAAGGAGTGTCTACTTGCAGCTTTATCCCTTTTATTTTAATAAAGAAAGTGTGGAATCGCTAGCTTTATTCCAAATCCGAGCAAGCTGGAGAACAGTTGGAGCTCACAAGAACCGCTGAATTATTATTTTGGAGAATCAAGAAGAAACTGCTGAGGAGTCAAAAGCTGATAGACGAATCAATCAAATTCGCCAGATTAATCCTCTCGTTCTCGCATCTTCTGTTCAACAGCCACCCCAATTAATCCTCTCTAATTCGCCAGATGCACGGACGATTTAGCAGATAAAGCGGGAGCAAGCGTCCAATGCAAGCTTTGCGGGCATGTACCAGAGATGATGAACTCACATTGACGAGGCAGTCGTGGAAGAAGAGCCGGAGCACCGCCGGGATGGTGACGATCGTCTCGTTCTTCTTCCTGGTCACCTCCCTCAGCACGATGTCCTCCAGCTGCGGGCACGTCGTCTTGTAGTAGTCCGGCGACATGCCGCCGCCGTACGCCGCAGCCTCGCCCAGCGACAGCATTGCGGCGACCAGGGCCACGGCCGCCACGGCGCACACGCTTCTTCTCCGTTTCTCCATGAGCATGGGTCTCCCGTCCTAAGCTGTTGTGGTCGATGGAAGGGGGAGGAGGCCGGCCGGCCTGTAGGGGCACACCAGACACGACGGTATGCCGGGGAGACGAAATGGAGAGACCGAGGCGAAGATAGCGGTGGCGAGACCTGGGGAGAGGGCGATGCTTTATAGTGTGGTCCTGGAAAACCCGCTTCAGGATTTGGCCAAGAATGCGGCTTAATTTCTGCTTTCAAGCTTCCACTGCCGATCGACGACTTTGAGCCGATTTCTTTTCTGGCTGAAAAATAAGCTGAAATGTTAAAAAATATTGCGACATGATTTGACTAAACTATCAATTCGGCTGAAGTATTTGGTTTTTATTTAATATGGATGGCAGCATAATTTTTGTATTGGTCCATCTCTTCCTTCGGCATAGGCTTAATTTTGGTCTTATGTGACTTTAGTGTTGTCAAGATATCATGTTTGTTCCATTGCATCATTATTAGATTTTTTTTCTTAAAAAAAAAAAGAAATACCTTCGGTGTCTACATCAGTGCGATGCATACAACCCCTTTATTAATGAAAGCAATCAAATAATTCGCGGTTTCGAACAAGCTCCGAAGAAGCAGCAAAGTAATTCAACAAAGAAATATGCCACAACCGGCTATGATAAGCCTAGATGCCTAGCCACCTATCATATTACTGGACCGTCATTCAAACCGGTTGTAGATATCCCGAGCTACCGTCTCGCATCGGGTAGACCCAGTAACCAAAGGCTCTTTGGTTTTCGCGGGAGTGAGTAAGGGCCATGTATGGATCAACGCCGATGTCCTGTGTAGTACCTACAAAAAAGTTATATGTGTTTGTCTGTTAAAAACCATGTCATTCCTCCAGTTCCATATACCCCAAAGAAATGCACATACTCCTATACGAATATGCCTCGCGTTGATCATGTCAATTTCATTTAGCCACGTATCAAACAACGTGTCAATGCTATCTGTAGATATAATATTAAAGGCTATGCAAACTGTTTGCCATAAAATTCTTGCTAGCAGACATTGGAGAAAAAGGTGTTTGATGGTTTCCTCATTATCACAAAAGCTACATTGTGTATTTCCTTTCCAATTGCGTTTTGCCAAATTATCCTTAACGAGAATCACCTTCTTATAAACAAACCACATTATTAGATACACTAGTTCGTTTGTGACTTAGTTTGTAATTGCCTGAATCTTGCTTATGCAAAGAAGCTGAGTACTCTCTGCTTAATCTTTTCCTTTTTACTATGCGTATTAGATTTATTTAAAGTTAAAATCTTTAAAGTTTGATCAAGTTTACACAAGTATTATTAATGCAAAATCTATATCATTAGATCCATCATAAAATATATTTTATATTATATTTAGTTGGTATCATAGATATTAATGTTTTAAAATTTAACCTTTTTTTGCTGATAAAAAAGCTTAAATATTGTAAAAAATTACGAAATGATTTGACAAACTCATCAACTCAGCTTAAGTATTTGGTTTTTATTCAACATGGGTGGCAATACAATTTTTGAATCGGTCCACCTTATTTTTCAACATAGGTGTAATTTTAGCCACATATGAATTTATTGTTGCAAAGATATGTTTATTAGTTTCTCAGATTGTGCGTTTGTGGCTGTGGTTTAAAGGGCATCTCTAAGACGGACCGACAAGCTTCTCGTAACCGTCCGAACCGCGCTATCTAGACAACAACAGTTAACCAATGTGGTCCAATATCAGTCTGCCGTGTGGTCCGAACGCGTTTTCACCTGCAAACCGGAGTCAAACGTGGGGGAGTTTTGCGGGAGTCCAGACCGATCCCAAGCCCGCTTCTGACCCTTGGCCTATCACCCCCCCTCTACCGCACGCGTTTCCCCCTTGCGCCAGGTGCCCGCATTCATGCCGCTATATAGCGCGCTGCTCCACATTGAAGGTGGCTCGAGATGGACGCGACCTCTCACTACCTTCACCACTTAAGCGGCCCACCGGCGAGGGCACAACCCGCTACACACCTGGCTGAACATGTCTCCTTGTCGCATTCAAACGCCTCCATTAAACCTACTCTGTTCATGAGCGGCCCGACATTAAACGCAACGTCGGTCGAGCTCCTCCCGTCTGCCCTCTATTTAAACGAGGCCAGACACCAGGCAGGAAGCACACCCCTCCTGCTCCCTATCTCCTCCTTCATCATTTTCTCCACTCTTTCGATGGCTTCTGAAGAGCACTTCTCTGACATACAAGCCGACTGGGTGGCTCGACGAGCCTGCCAGATATGAGCTCGAGTGAGGCAACTTGCTGCTCCACCTCCTTCGCCTAGCCCGACGGAGCTAGTTGCCGCCCCAAGCCGGCGTGTGGTTCAGGAACACACCTGTCGGTGTGAAAACCGGTAGACCTTGGGGTAGGGGGTCCCGGGTTGTGGATCTCGGATAGATAGTAACATGATAAAAGAGACGATGTTTACCTAGGTTCGATCCCTCTTGATGGAGGTAATACCCTACGTCCTACTCTTGTTTATATTGATGGAGAAGTATCGAATACAGAGTTGATCTACCTCGAGATTGTCAAATGTGTTCTAATTCTAGGGCTGGGTGAATGATGTTGTGTTGATGTCCCCTCTATGAGCTAAACCCTATGTCTTATATACACGCCAGGTAGGGTATCTAGGGTTACAAAGTTCGATATCTTGGCATAGAGGCCGTAGGAGAAGTCTTGGAGTATACACCAAGCCTTCGATAGATGCAGTCTTTTACAACTTCTGGAGTCCATCTTGGGAGGAATGAGGGCCCATCGGTCCAATCCGAGGAGCATGGGCTGGCTAGGCTAGTATCCCCTAGTCCAGGACACCGTTAGTAGTGTTGGGGAACGTTGCATGGGAAACAAAAATTTTCCTACGCACACGCAAGATCTATCCATGGTGATGAGCATCTACGAGAGGGAGAATGGATCTACGTACCCTTGTAGATCGCTAAGCGGGAAGCGTTAAGAAACGTGGTTGATGTACTCGAACGTCTTCGCGATCCAAATCGCCGAGCGTCCCGCGATCCAATCACGATCCGTCCCGATCAAGTACCGAACGGACGACACCTCCACGTTCATTACACGTACAACTTGATGACGATCTCCACCTTCTTGATCCAGCAAGAGGGAGCGGAGAAGTAGACGAGTTCTCTGGCAGCGTGACGGTGCTGTGGCGATGGTGATGGAGTAATCTCAGCAGGGCTTCGCCTAAGCACAGCTGAAACCGATCTAGAGGAGAAACTATGAACTAGAGGGCAGGGTTGCACGTGGCTGAGAATCTTGTGCCCAAACCCTAAAACCCTCTAGTATATATAGGAGGAAGAGAGGAGGTGGCTTGGCCCAAGGGCCAAGCCATCTAGGCTTTGGCCGAAGGGAGGAGAGGAGGAATCCTCCTCCAATCCTAGTAGGACTAGGACTCCTTTCTTATTTGGTCTTTTTGCCTTTTTCCACCTTTTTCTCTTTGGGATTTTCTTCCCAGCCGCATGGGCCTTGTGTGGGACTTCCACCAGCCCACTAAGGGCCAGTATTCACCCTCCCACAACCCATGTAGCCTCTTGGATCGAAATACCCCTGCCGATGGTCTCCCGGTACACTACCGGCACTCCCGGTACACTACCGATGAGCCCGAAACTTTTTCGGCGACCAAAACAGGACTTCCTATTTGTGAATCTTTAGCTCCAGACCATTCCGGAGCTCCTCGTGACGTCCGGGATCTCATCCGGGACTCCGAACAACCTTCGGTAAACACCATGTATAACTCTATACTACCGAAACGTCACCAAACCTTAAGTGTGCAGACCCTGCGGGTTCGAGAACTATGTAGACATGACCGAGACACCTCAACGGTCAATAACTAGGAAACCTCGACTTCGATCGTCGGTATCTCCATACCTAGTTCAACCTTGTTATCGGCAAGTCTCTTTACTCGTTCCGTAATACAAGATCCCGTGACTAACACTTAGTCACATTGCTTGCAAGGCTTATTGTGATGTTGTATTATCGAGTGGGCCCTAAGATACCTTTCCATCACACGGAGTAACAAATCCCAGTCTTGATCCATGCCAACCCAACAGACACCCTCGGAGATACCTGTAGAGCACCTTTATAGTCATCCAGTTACCTTGCGACGTTTGATACACACAAGGTACTCCTCCGGTGTCAGTGAGTTGCATGATCTCATGGTCATAGGAACATATACTTGACATGCAGAAAACAGTAGCAATAAACTGACACGATCATATGCTACGTTTGTAGTTTGGGTCTTGCCATCACATCATTCTCCTAATGATGTGATCCCGTTATCAAATGACATCACATGTCAATGGCTAGGAAACCTTAACCATCTTTGATCAACGAGCTAGTTCACTAGAGGCATACTAGGGACAAAGTGTTGTCTATTTATTCACACATGTAATGTGTTTCCAATAAATACAATTATAGCATGGATAATAAACAATTATCATGAACAAGGAAATATAATAATAAACACTTTATTCATTGCCTCTAGGGCATATTTCCAACAAGTAGCCCTCAAACTGGTCTTCTATGTCGAGGACGATTCCCTTGATGAAGATACCCTCTGATTTGGAGTCCTTGGTTTGACAGACGAGTTCCCTTTCACGATTTCCACACTCCCGAACCGCTCTTAAAAGAAGTGGTGTCTTCTAAATAAGACCTAGCCGAGCTCGTACTTTACCTGGAAAGACGGGTAACTTAGAAGGACGACCATGCATGTGTGAATAGTGCCACCTAGCCTGACAACTTTATTGAAACGGTGCATACGATGATAGTTTGAGCAGTTATTGCCTACCTCGAACCGTGGCCCGAGGCGTCCATTTTTACTGGCATGACCCATCGAGGTGTAGATCATGTCCATTTTCTTAGGGATATCATCAATATTTTGTTTCCCCCCTTTATTCCCAATGACAGCTTCTGTGGGAGTGGCATGTTTATCGGCGTGGTAAGGGGGACTATTGGCCTTTAAATAGCCAATAAGAGTAAAAAGAGGATGGTGCAAGCAACCACGCTCTCATTCCCCCCACCTAGTGCTTCGTATAGCTCCAGTGCCCAGATTCATTCTCGAGCCCACACTCCCTCATCCGGCCATGACCGATACCCTCAAGGGGAACTAAGGTGGTTCCTTCGTAAAGGATGACATCATCATGGAACTGTGTGCTATGGGGTACCTCTCCGCTAGCATCGGCACCTGCGCTCCTTACGCCAACGAGAAAGTGCTCGCTCCCAACGCAGGGGATCGGGTAATCTTCATTCCCCACCTCGTACGAGCCCTGGGATTTTCGCTGCACCCATTTGTGCGAGGGATGATGTTCTACTATGGGCTCGACTTCCACCACATGGTCCCGAACTCCATTCTTCACCTCGCCTCGTGTCGTGGTTTTGTCACGGCAGATGTCTGAGGACTTAGATTCGAGGCCATCGCTAAGGTGATGGACCCAAAGGGGTTGGTTGGGATGAAGGACAGGAGTTTACCCAGGTTCGGCCCCTCAAGAAGAGGTAAAAGCCTACGTCCTGCTTGTGTTGTATTGATTGGAGTATCGATTACAAGGGAGCGGATTCACATGACCTAGTTCTCGATTAGTTGGTTTTCTCTCTAAGTCGCCCTGGGCCTCGCCTTTATATAGGAGGTCAAGACCACAGGTTACACAAGGCTCATACTGACTCTTACAACGTATCCGACTCTATCTCTATGTAGTCTTGCCTTCCTGAGCAAGCCGTCTCCGGGCGGCTTATCCGCCCGGGTCTTCATGCCTTCCTTATCAGGGCCTCTCCTTGGCCCATCTTGGTAAGCCGCCATACGTCTGGGCTTATGTCTGAAGGCCCATCCTTGGTCTGGCTCCTGAGCCGCCAGGTATGACCCGACCCCATCTAGGCGGGTCTCACCACGGGGTTATATCCCCAAAATTAGGCCATAGGTTGATTTGAGCTTGCTCATTTCAACCTTCCATCTCTCTTGGCGGCGAGTCTCGCTCATTACCACCTGAAAGTGAGATAAAATAACCCGCCGTGACGTCATACCGGATATATCAAAAAAGATTCCCTGACGACCGCAACGGATCTTTCCACTATTAAACTGATGGCCGAAAATCGAGGCGTCCGTCTCGGTCAATCAACTTCTGTCGCCTCGATTTGCGTGCCCGTTTCCACCTTTTGCCTGTTAAATAGGACCGTGAAGGGAAGGTTTTCATTTCTTCCTCCGCTTGCACCTCTTCTTCTTCCTCCCGACGCCGTCACTCCAGAGTTTCCTTGCTCCGGTGAGGCTTCCACTCCGTCGTCACCCCGGGCCACTGCATCAACCTGATTGGACCAGAGCACCGTCAGCGCCCGTCGCGTCATCTTCGGTAAGTTCTTCTCCACCCCTAGATGTGTAGCTTTCGGTAGGGTATTCGTGGAGTTCCTCCGCCCTCTAGAACATGAGCTCCTCGCAATGCCAGGCAATATGTAGATCAGTGATCTTGATAATATCCCTTTTTCCGCTACGGTAGATCGTTGGAAATCAATAATAGCACAACATAGATCCGTATTCGCCCCCTTTGCTATCTGCAAACGCTGCTAGTTCCTCTGTTCATAGCTAGGTTTAAAATAAACCCGCCTTTTTCTCTGTTTTGTAGATCCATAATTATATAGATAACCTGTGAAACCTATTTTCCACACTTAGTAACGTTTGCTTTGTTTCCTTGCAAACTTAACTCGCCATTGAATTTCCGACTCTTGCCTAAATTGCTCTGATGACTTAGCCTTAGAGAACTTAGATTTCATCAGCCGTCCGTAGTTATCTGTCACCTTCTAACTCGCCACACATTGTTACCTTGCACAGCTTTAAGACGCAACGATGCCTCGTGCATCCAATTCTTGTAACTGGGTCAACTCTGCCATTACCGAAGTGTTTTTGAAGGATTTCCTAGACACAAGGTCCTTACCAGCCAAAGATGTCATCCATTGGCGGGTTCCAGGCAATGAAAAGAGACCCATTCCTCAAGAGGGAGAAGTAGTTGTTTTCGCGAATCACCTTGTACGCGGTTTTAGCCTACCCGGCTCAAAATTCTTCCGAGACGTCCTTCATTTCTTTAAACTGTGCCCTCAAGACATCGCCCCGAACTCCGTCTCAAAGATGTGCAACTACAAATCCTCTATGAAGTTTACTTACAAGAAGAGCCGTCCATTGGTCTTTTCCGTGAGTTTTTCTATGCAAACCGCCAGACGGAGGTAAAAGATGGTCCAAGCTTAGAGCTTGGCGGGATCTCAATTCAAAGAAGATGGGACATAACCTTTTTGGCTGTTTAGATGCTAAGTCATCCCAAGGATTGGAATAAAACCTGGTTTTACTGCAAAGACACCTCTCCGTAGGGAGAGCATTCATTGCCGGGTTATCGTCCATCCCAGCTCAAAACAACGACTGAGCTCCGTGGCCGGCTGTCAGCCTCTGAACGGGCAAAGTATGCTCCGGCTCATGCAAAACTCAAGGCCCTTATGGCCAATGGTCTGACAGGGATGGATCTGGCCCGCTGCTGGGTTTCTTGGAAAGTCATGCCTCTGAGCCGGTGAAGCCACCTCATGTGTGAGTATATGGGTGATGCTAATGACCCCCTCTGCTTTAACCCTACCACATTGTCAGAAGATAACATCGTGGCCGCCATTAAGAGCCTTGTTCATGAATCTCAAGGATCTTGCCACGCCATCGGGTTAGCACCTTTCTGCGCCACAAACCCGGCCCCAAACGTAAGGGCGACTTTCGATCTCCTTACTTTCGCGTTAGCTATGTTGGAAATATGCCCTAGAGGCAATAATAAATTTTTTATTACCATATTTCCTTGTTCATGATAATCGATTTTATCCATGCTATAATTGTATTGATCGGAAACTCAGATACATGTGTGGATACATAGACAACACCATGTCCCTAGTATGCCTCTAATAGACTAGCTCGTTGATGAAAGATGGCTAAAGTTTCCTAGCCATTGACATGAGATGTCATTTGATAAAGGGATCGCATCATTAGGAGAATGATGGGATGGACAAGACCCAAACTACAAACGTAGCATATGATCGTGTCAGTTTATTGCTACTGTTTTCTGCATGTCAAGTATCTGTTCCTATGACCATGAGATCATGCAACTCACTGACACCGGAGGAGTACCTTGTGTGTATCAAACGTCGCAACGTAACTGGGTGACTATAAAGGTGCTCTACAGGTATCTCCGAGGGTGTCTGCTAGGTTGGCATGGATCAAGATTGGGATTTGTTACTCCGTGTGAGGTATATCAGGGCCCACTCGGTAATACAACATCACAATAAGCCTTGCAAGCAATGTGACGAAGTGTTAGCCACGAGATCTTGTATTACAGAATGAGTGAAGGGACTTTTCGGTAACGAGGTTGAACTAGGTATGGATATACCGACGATCGAATCTTGGGCAAGTAACATACCGAAGAACAAAGGGAACATCATACGAGATTAACTGAATCCTTGACATAGAGGTTCAACTGATAAAGATCTTCGTAGAATATGTAGGAATCAATATGGGCATCCAGGTCCCGCTATTGGTTATTGATCATAGAGGTGTCTCGGTCATGTCTACATAGTTCTCAAACCCGCAGGGTATGCACACTTTAGGTTCGGTGATGTTCCGGCAGTATAGAGTTATGTATGGTGGTGACCGAAGGCTGTTTGGAGTCCCGGATGAGATCCCGGACGTCACGAGGAGCTTCGGAATGGTTCGGAGGTAAAGATTTATATATAGGAAGTCCTATTTTGGTCGCTGAAAAAGTTTTGGGCTCATCGGTAGTGTACCGAGAGTACCGGGAGGGTACCGGAGGACCATCGGGAGGGGTGTCACGCCCCGAGGGGCCTCATGGGCTGTGGAAGGAGACAAACCAGACCGTGGTGGGCTGGCTGAAGCCTCCACTAAAGCCCATGAGGTTTGAGAAGGAAAAAAATCCAAAGGTGGAGAGGTGGAAAGAGTTTCCAAGTGGAAAGGAGGAATCCTATTCCTAATAGGATTGGAGTAGGACTCCTCCACCTCCAATTTTGGCCAGATCTTGAGGGTTTGAGGCTGCCTCCTCCCCTCCCTCCCTCTATATATACTAGAGGATTTAGAGGGAATAGCTAACCCTAGTTGCCACGTGCTGCCCTCTTCTCCCTCTAGTTCGTAGTTTCTCCTCTAGATCGGTTTCAGCTGTGCTTAGGCGAAGCCCTGCTGAGATTACTCCACCACCATCGCCGCAGCGCCGTCACACTGCCGGAGAACTCGTCTACCTCTTTGCTCCCTCTTGCTAGATCAAGAAGGCGGAGATCATCATTGAGCTATACGTGTGCTAAACGCGGAGATGCCGTCTGTTCGGCGCTAGATCGGAAGGACCGTGATCAAGATCGCGAGACGGATCGTGATGAGATCGCGGGACGGATCGTGATTGGATCATGGGACGGATCGTGATGATATTGCGGGACGCTCGGTGATTTGGATCACGAAGACGTTCGACTACACCAACCGTGTTTCTTAACGCTTCCCGCTTAGCGATATACAAGGGTACGTAGATCCACTCTCCCTCTCGTAGATGATCATCACCATGGATAGATCTTGCGTGTGCATAGGAATATTTTTATTTCCCATGCAACATTCGCCAACAAGCTATCCATATATACTTTGCAGTCTTTTGACCTCTTTCGACGGCTTTTACTTTGAGGCCAATTCCAGCTTCTGGAAAAAGAAATACGTTCCTCCTCCAAAGAAATCAAAGGAGAAAACCGACGATCGAAAGAAGAAAACTACACCTCAAGAACAACCGGAATCTGACGACTCAGAGGTAGAACTTGACTCTCTTGGCCTTCTCTTCATGCACCTTATTGACAATAATAATTCTCAGGATGAAATGGAGACAAGCCACACCAACGTTCCTGAGGTAACTTATGTTTCATCTGAGTCAGAACATCTTACACCACATAAGATATGGCGGGTCGTCCGAAAGGTCCCAGTTTCTCATCCTCGTGCTTACTTATACCCCCGCTTTCTTTTGGAAAAGCAACAACAACTCTCGCGATGCCAGACCCGAAGCACCGGCTCTAACGACCTCATGGCCGGGTTATCTCACTCTCCGGCTCAACGGAAACGGCCAGCTGAGGTATTTGTTTCACTTGGCTTAAGTTTGTCAATCTTGCCTTTAAAATTTGACCCCGTCTTATATTGCCTTAACTATTTTCAGGAATCACCTCCTTCGTCTGGCGACTCGACAACAACTGCTCTGCCGCCTCTGAAGATCAACCCAGAGTACGTGCCTTTCATGCTTGCATCCCATATTTTGCTATACATAAAGTTTAGACCATGACTTTATGTGTTATGAGGGCTCAAGCGAAACTAAGAAAGACCGACAGGTCTACCCCTACTCCCAAGACTCGAGAGTCGGAGCCTGCCAAGCCGGACTCTCGTGTATCGCACGCCAATCCCTCTGCAGCCTACAAGGATGCGCCTGAAGAAGCTCGTCGTTCTGCTGAGCCGACGGCCCATGACATGATTCCTGAGAGTCCTCTGAGGACAAACTCTAAGCCGCTGAGCCCTTCAACAGCTGTTGACGATTCGGTTACTCCGGACGTCACCATTACTGGTGCTGGCTTCCACACTCCTCAAGCTCATGTGTTAACAAAGCACACCGAGAAGCCTGAAGCCTTCGAGAAGCTAGACTTTGAACTCCCCACGCTGGAGAAGTTAACCGCTAATGAGCTGCACGTTGGTTATTTGAACCGCCTCTCCACCAGCCGGAACATGGAGCTCAAGCTTGTTAGCTTGATGAAGAAAAAAATATGAGGTACTCTTGCTCTCTTTTCCTTATATCCTTACGTAGCCCCCAAGAGTTGGTTTAGTATTTTCCAATGGTAAGCCGGGTCTTTGAGTCTTGCTATAAATAGAAAACACTTAGCCTGTAGCCCCCATTTATCGGCTTAAGACCTAAATATTGAGCCAATGCTTTAGTGCGTAAGTAGTTGTTCAAAGAGCCATCCGTAGCCCCCAAGGGCCAGCTTACTTGATGAAAGATGAGCCGGAACTTTGGTATAGATAGATCAGAGAGCCAGATCTAGTCCCCAAGGGCTGGCTTAACATTGATGAAGATGAGCTGGAACTTCATTGCAGATAGAGCAAAGACCATATGAAGCCCCCAAGGGACGGCTTAACTTGATGAAAGATGAGCCGGAACTTTATTGTAGTCTTGGAGAACAAATAGACATTAGCCCCCAAGTGTCGAGCATATTGCTTGCAATCTGCTTCATACTTGCATTATATTGTCTGAGTCTTCATCATATGATAATATACCGTCCTGGCGACTTAGCCCGCATTTTGCTTTTTATATGTCACAGGAATCTTTAAATGAGGCTGAGTCTGAATTGACCGGCTTAAACTCTTGTGTGAATACTTAGCCAATACTCTTGTGTGAATACTTATACCGGCGACTTATAACCGAAAATCCGTCTTATGCAGGTCAAAGGAGCCGTCAACTTACTACTGATAGCTTGTTGCCAGTGAAGGCCGTATATACTTTAATAGAGCAGCTGTATTGCGGAGCTCTCTGCACAATCAAGGCGGTGATCTATAAAGATAGTATTCCCTCAACTATGAAGGGAGTCATCGAGTTGCTATCCACCCTGCCTAAACAAATCCAGGAGCTCAAATAATCAGCTGCCAGAAAAGGAGCCATAACAGCCATAAGACGGGCTTTAGCTTTCGCCCAGAGCTGACTCCCGAAGACATGATGGACGGGTTTCCATCAAAGAAGGATGACGACTCAGAGTTCACGGAGGCTGACTATGCTCATTGCATGAAGGCTTCCAGAGTCCTCGCATCATTGTTAGCAGAAGAAGTGGACCTGTCAACATACCAGGCGGCTTATAATGCCGAGCAAAAGAGAGTACGCGGCCCAACCTTTGAGGCTAAGGACTTAACACCTGCACGCCGTAAGGACCTCTTTGCTCCTGATCTTGACCCGTCCCCCCTCTTTGAAGAGGCAAACTTTGCGGCTTTAACCAACTGCAACTGGGACGTGGACAATCTCCAGATCATGGAGGTCGAAGACCCATCGCAGGGTGACCCGCCATCTAACTGACGACCTTGGTAACACTGTGGATAATCCGGCCTTGTGACCCACCGTAGGGCGGTGTAAAAAACTTTGAGTCCTCACTTTTGACCTCCGCGGAGAGCATTGTAATAGGCTTATAGTAAACTTTGTCTTGCCTGAACCGTGCCATCGTGCACATATGAAATCATCCGGCTTAACATATTACATCTGCCTTGTCCCTTCAACTCATACCAGATGTTGTGGCGGCTCTTGGTAATTAACCAACCCGCGAGAATAGAATAATCTTCGCACTGTTAGGAGGGCGGCTTAGGATAGCGCAACCCAAATGCTATATCTTTCCTAACTTGTTTTTTTAACTCATGTGCCGGTTCTTCTGGGTTGACTCGCCACTTAAAACTCCTTAGCAGTACAGGGTCTCTATCGAGATTGACCGTCAATTCCTTTGAGCGGCTCAGGGTCTCTAAGCGAGATTAATTGACAGGAAGTGTAACATCACAGAAGAGACTCGGCAGGGCATGAGTACCCTGGTAGCCCATAAATTTCCTCTCACGTGACATAAATCCGTTGTTTTAACCTTAAACAGTGCAGGGTCTTTAAAAGATTAATTGTCTAAGAGTACGAACGGGTCACATAGTGGAGAGTCGGCAGTAGATGGGAGAGTTTATCCTTGCTTTCTGTAAGCCAGCCCTCACGTGACAAGAGCCGCCGTTTTAACCTTGAACCACTATAGGGTCTCTATCGAGATTGGCCGTCAATTTTTTTGAGCCGGCTCAGGGTCTCTAGGCGAGATTAACTGGTAAGAGTTCGGCGGGTCACCTAGCGAAGCGGCATCAGCTTACAGGTAGGTTTAATCCTGTTTGGCTTAAGAGCCGATCAAGAGGGTGTGTAAGCTAAACCCGGTGGGTTGGAAGCCCCCAAGTGACCTTTGTTGACGGAGTCAACTATTTGGCTTAAGAGCCGACCGATAGGGTGTGATAAGCTAAACCTAGTGGGTTGGAAGTCCCCTGGACGATCATGTTGATGGAGTCAACTATTTGGCTTGAGAGCCGATCAATAGGGTCTAATAAGCTAAACCCGGTGGGTTAGAAGCCCCCTGATTGACCTTTTTGCACAGACCGAGATATGCGAAACGGCAGAGGCCCTGGCTTGCAGGGATGCCAACTTTATTCATATATATATGATATGTACAATGAAGGTGCACAATGTCAAGTCTTTACAACTTAAGTATAGTAAGGCCGTAGATGCGCTATGTTCCACGACCGGCTGGTCTCCTTCCCAGAAGTGCTTGAGTCGTGTCGGATGTCAATGAGGTAATACGACCCATTGTTGAGATTTCTGCTGACCACGAAAGGCCCTTCCCATGGAGGGGATAACTTGTGTGCATCTGTCTAATCTTGAATCAACCGCAACACTAAGTAGCCTTCTTAACGTCCGGGTCTTGACTCTGCGGCTATGATAGCGACGCAGTTCTTGCTGATAAATCGCCGATCGAGCCGCCGCCAGATCACATTCTTCCTCCAAGGCATCCAATGCGTCTTGACATGCTGTTTCATTGTCCGCCTCAACGTAAGCCGCCACTTGTGGCGAGTCATGACGGATATCGCTTGGTAACATGGCTTCTGCACCATAAACCATGAAGAAATGTGTATAACGTGTTGATCTATTGGGGGTGGTTCTGATTCTCCATAATACGGATGGTAACTCCTCCACCCAACAACCTGGCGTTTGCTGCAAAGGAACCATAAGCCATGGCTTGATACCTCTCAAGATTCCTTGGTTAGCGCGCTCTGCTTGACCATTTGACTATGGATGAGCAACCGTGGAGACATCAAGTCAGATGTGTTCACTTTCACAGAACGCTCGCATAGCCCCCTTGGATAGGTTCATACCATTATCAGTGATGATGCTGTGAGGGTAACCAAAACGGTAGATCAGCTTCTTAACAAACTGAACCGCCATAGCCGCGTCACACTTGCCAACCGGCTTAGCTTCTACCCACTTGGTAAATTTGTCAACCGCCACCAAGAGGTGGGTCTTCTTGTCCTTGGATCTCTTGAAAGGCCCGACCATATCAAGCCCCCAGACTACAAACGGCCAAGTAATTGGAGTCATGCGCAACTCTTGAGCCGGGACATGAGCACGTCGGTCAAACTTTTGACATCCATCGCACTTGCAAACCAAGTCTTACGCATCCTTATGAGCCGTTAGCCAGAAGAAACCATGTCGAGAGGCCTTGGCCACCAGAGATTTTGAGCCGGCGTGGTGACCACAATCACCAGCATGAATTTCATTCAAGATATCCTTGCCCTCTTCAGGTGAAACACAACGTTGAAACACGCAAGTGACGCTGCACTTATGTAACTCCCATTGACTATCGTCATAGATTTAGACCGCCCGGTGATCTGTCTGGCGAGATTTTCATCATTAGGTAACTCGCCGTGAGTCAAGTACGCCAAATAAGGCACAGTCCAGTCAGGAATTGCATGTAGACCCGCCACCAGCTGTCCCTTCGGGTCAGGAATAGCCAAATCTTCCTCTGAAGGTAACTTAACCGACGGGTGATGTAGAACATCCTAGAAAACTTTAGGCGGCACCGGCTTTCGTTGAGAACCCAGCCTTGACAGGGCGTTAGCCTCCTCATTCCTGTGACGATCAATATGATCCACCTGATAATCCTTGAAGTGTCCAACGATGACACCCACCGCCTGATGACAAGCCGCTATCCGTGGGTCCTTGGAGTCCCAAGTGCCTGAAACTTGCTAGGCTACAAGATCTGAGTCGCCAAAACATCGAACCCGGCTCAGGTTCATCTCCTTAGCCAACCTGTGGTGATGAAGCAGAGCTTCATACTCAGCTGCATTGTTAGTACAAGGAAACATCAACCTTAGCACAGAACAAAACTTATCACCTTTGGGGGAAGTTAAGACAACCCCTGCCCCTGATCCTTCCAATTACCTGGATCCATCAAAGTGGATTGTCCAATATGTGTTGTCCGACTTCTCCTCGGGCGCTTGACACTCGGTCCAGTCATTTATGAAACCCATTAAGGCTTGAGACTTGATCGCCGTGCAAGGTACGTATTTCAAATTGAGAGGTCCAAGCTCTAATGCCCACTTAGCAATCCTGCTAGTAGCTTCTCGGTTTTGAATTATATCTCCTAATGGGGTAGAGCTAACCACTGTAATCTGGTGCCCCAGGAAATAGTGCTTTAGCTTGCGATTGGCCATGAACACCCCATACACACCAGCTTCTGCCAATGTGGATACCTTTGCTTGGATTCTGTCAGGACCTCACTGATATAGTAAACCGGCCTCTGAATTGGATATTCCTTCCCCGCTTCCTTACGCTCGACAACGATTGTGGCACTGACAACCCTGTTATTATCCGCCACGTATAAGAGCAAGGGTTCTTTCTCAACCGGAGTGGCTAAGACCGGCGGCTCAGTGAGTTGTCTCTTGAGCGCCTCAAATGCTTCACCCGCCGCCGTACTCCAGACAAAGTTGTTCGTCTTTTTCATCATCTGGTATAAAGGGATGGCCTTCTCACCAAGGCGGCTTATAAACCGGCTTAACGCAGCAATCCGTCCCGCCAAGCGCTGAACATCATTGATGCATGCCGGCTCAGACAAGGAAGTGATAGCCTTGATCTTATCTGGGTTAGCTTCAATGCCATGCTCAGAGACTAGAAATCCCAAGAGCTTGCCTGCCGGAATGCCAAAGACACACTTAGACGGGTTAAGCATCATCTTGTGGACCCGTAAATTGTTAAAAGTCTCCTTCAGGTCGTTAAGCAGAGTTTCTTCTTCCTTGACTTGATCACAATATCATCCACATATGCATGAACGTTGCGCCCAATTTGGCTGTGAAGACAATTTTGTACACAATGCTGGTAAGTCACCTGGGCACTCTTGAGCCCAAAAGGCATAGACACATAGCAGAAGGCACCAAAAGGCGTGATGAAAGCCGTCTTCTCTTGGTCCTTAACTGCCATCTTGATCTGATGATAACCAAAATAAGCATCTAGAAAGCATAAACTCTCACAACCCGCCGTTGCATCAATGATCTAGTCAATACAAGGGAGAGAAAATGGGTCAGCCGGACAGGTCTTGTTAAGATCCGTGTAGTCCACACACATACGCCACGTGTTGTTTTTCTTGAGTACTAGCACCGGGTTAGCAAGCCACTCTGGGTGAAAGACCTTGACGATGAAACCCGCCACTAGAAGCCAGGCTACCTCTTCCCCAATGGCCTTGCGTCTCTCCTCATTAAACCACCGTAGAAACTGCTTGACTGGTTTAAACTTCAGATCCACATTAAGGTGGTGCTCAGCGAACTCTCTCCGTACACCTGGCATGTTAGAAGGTTTCCATGCGAAGATGTCCCGATTCTCACGGATGAATTCGATGAGCGCACTTTCCTATTTGGGATCCATATTAGCCCCGATAGTGAACTGTTGAGATGAGTCGCCCGGAGTGGAATCCACCAATTTGGTATCATCCGCCAAAAATTTGAGGGGCGTCTCAACCTCTGTGGTGGGATTTTTCAGCGGAGTCATGTCCTCTGGGTCAACATTTTCCTTGTAAAACTTGAGCTCTGCCTCAGCACAACTGGACTCTGCATAAGCCACATCTCCTTCCTCACACTCAATAGCCATCTCTCGATCACCATGCACCGTAATCGTACCCTTTAGGACCGGCATCTTGAGCTGCAAGTACACATAACAAGGCCTAGCCATGAATTTGGCGTAAGCCGAACATCCAAATAGAGCATGATATTGACTCTTGATCTTGACCACCTCAAAACGCAAGGTCTCTACCCTGTAGTTGTGTTCCTCACCGAAGGCGACTTCCAAAGAGATCCTCCCCACTAGATAAGATGACTTGCCAGGCACCACATCATGAAAAACTGTTGTGGATGGCTTAAGATCCTTATCAAGAAACTTCATCTGGCGGAAAGTGTCGTAGTACGAAATATTGATGCTACTGACACAATCCATAAGCACCTTGGTAAACACATAGCCTCCAGCTTGGGGAGCAACTACCAACGCCAGCCGTCCCGGGTCATCAACACACGACGGGTGATCCTCCCGGCTCCAGGTTATATCATACTCAGACCACTTCAAGTATTGTGGTAGAGCTGGCGTGATTGCATTAACCACGCGCTTGCACAACTTCTGATCTTGCCTGTCAAGGCTAGTCGTAAAAACATGATACTGACCCGAGCTGAGCTGTTTGGATTACTCTCATATCCAGACTGGTTATTCTGTTGCTGATTGATACCATCAGGGTGCAGATGATCTCTTCCCTAGTTGCCCTAGTCATGATGGACGGATCCTGAGCCGCCGGACCCAAACCCGGCTCCTGACCCACCTGGCCCTGAGCCGCCTGGCGGCCCACCATCATTGTTATGCCGTCGTAAGCTATAGTCCTTGAACTTTTGCATAACGTGGTAATTACCCCACGTGTGACCCGCCGGTCTGTCGGGCCGGCTGTGCTCCGGACAGGGTTTACTGAGCATCTCCTCCAAATTAAAAGGAGTTTTACTCTTATTAAAAGGCTGCTTGAACTTCCCGTTGCCCTTACCACGATTGTTGCCGGTGCTGGCGTTAGCCACCAATTCTGACCCACCGCCCGGGTTCTTCCTCTTACTTTGGTTACCATTGCCTGACACACCCTTGCCATGGTTATTCTTTTTACTCTGACTAGGTTTTTCCTCATCAGAGCCCAGATCTTTCGTACTATTAGAGTCGGCGTACTTCGTGAGAGCCGCCATGAGCTCCCCCATGTCTTGACATGTGCGCTTGAGCCGGCCGAGCTTCTGCTTCAAAGGCATAAAGTGGCAATTCTTTTCCAGAATTAAGACCACTTGAGCCGCCGTAATCTACTGAGACGAGTGGATGATAGTCGAAACCCGCCGAACCCAGTGATGAGCCGACTTATTTTCCTGCTATACAGAGTGATCCAAATCCACAATCATCATGGGCTTCTTGCACGTTCCTTGAAAGTTTTTAATGAACTTCGCCTTTAACTCAGCCCAGGAATTGTTGGTATTGGGTGGCAAACCCTTCAACCATGTGCGAGACGGCCCTTCTAGCATCGTGATAAAATACTTTGCGCATACCGCGTCATTGACGTCCAACATCTCCATGGACAGCTCATAACTTTCAATCCAGGCCTCTTGGGGCAGGTCAGCAGTGTAATTTGGGACCTTGCGAGGGCCTTTGAAGTCCTTCGGTAGACGCTCGTTCCGCAGAGCCGGCAACAAGCATGGTACTCCCATGGCCCTGGTGGTTACTCCTAATCCAATGGAGATAGAGGGCACAGGCACTTGTTGAGCCGCTGCTGCCAGAGCCGCCGCCTCTCGCTATGCTCGTGCCCGGTCTACGAGCGCCTAAGCATCTAAAGCCGCCTCGTCATCTCACGGCTGGCCCCGGTGCCGATCACTGCTAGAAACCGCCGGCAACTCATAGCGCCAGCTGGGGATGGGGGTTGAATGCACACGACTCCGGCTGTAAGTATACTTCTCTTGCTGGGCCATCGCCATTTGTAGGTATCCAATAGCGTTTCGCACCTCTTCTGTGAAAGGCGCCTCGTCAGGAATAGGGATTGTTCCAAGCTGGGTTGCTACCGCCACCATGTTCTCTGCCTTGTTTGAATAATGACCCGTCGGTGTTGTAAAAGCCATTGGTGAGGTCTAATTCCGTCGGGGCTGGTTAAGGTGCTGCCGAGCCACCGGCCGACTTCCAGGTGCTTTCGCTATCCGTCCCGTTCCTGGCGTATTAAAAAGGTTTCTCGCCTCATATTGCTCTGGCAGGCGGGACTGGTGTCTCATCCGCTGCACCGCGGCTGCCAACTGTTGTTCTAGCTCAAGGCGGAAAGCATCTGCCTTAAGGCGCTCTACCGCCGCATCCATCTGAGCCTTTAACGCGCCGATCCCCTATTGGACTTCCATCATCTGGTCCTTCAGTCTTGTGATCACCAGGTTCCGAGTGGCTTGATTCTCAGGTGTGACTTCAGTCGCCATCAGAGTTGTGAGCTCGTTCATCAGATCCAGAAGAACCTGATCTGGCGGTGGGTCAGCCCTGTGTCTGCCACCCCGACGGATGTACTGCTTGGGCCCGGTTCTGTTCCCGCCATGAACATGGCCGCATGAGTCGGCGTCCCATGACCGTCCGGGTCAGAATGCTTTGTGTAACATCCCAAAATTTCATTTTGGAATGTTATGAAATATATCTATGCATCATCATCACATTGTTTGAATGAAATGAATTGTTGAAGTTCTTCTTTTGGATTTCTAAAGGCCCCTTTCTTTTTCTCCATTTACTTGTTTCATTTAGTTGAAAATCTCTGGAATTATTCAAAACAGAGAGGAGTAACATGATACTCCACACCAGGAGCATCTTGGTGAATTATTTGAACAATAAAACCAGAGGTTTATTTGAAAGTTTATCTCAAAAGAATTTAAAATCAATTAGGCATTTTCTGAAAAATGTTTTTTAAGTATTCATTTTGACAGAGGAAAAATGTTCATTAAATGGCATTTATTCCCCTTATCATTTTGATATATATATTTCCTAGGTTTGGAAATGATTTGAATGCATTAAAGGATTTTAAACGTCCTGGAAAATAGAAAAGGAAACGTATTTAAACGATTTAATTAGCAAACCGGCCGGCCCACAACCTTCAAGTCCTGAGATTCCTCCGGATCGGCCACCGACGCGCAAACATCGCCCTCTCTCTCACTGACCCGCGGGACCCACCGTCCGACAGCTTCATCAGCGCGCTCATCCCCTTCGCCTCGCCCCCGACCTCGCCGGCGATCCCTCCCCCGCGGATCTCTCTCCTCTCTCCCTCTCCCGACCCCGCACCTGGCCTATAAGTAGCCACTGCTTCTCTGCTCTCCGTTCCACCCCGAGCGTCCCTCTACCCTCGCCAGAAACACAGGAGATTCGACCTTTTAGGTCGGGTCGCTACAGAAATGGTATCAGACTTAGGACTTATTTCTCTTTTGTCTTTAAAATTCTTTTACTCTCATCTGCTTGTTTCTGACTTCCCTCCAATTTATTTCAAAATTTATAGATGGCCACCTTCATCCCAGTTTTGATCACGGAGTTTTGTTAGCCTGACGCGACGATGCCCTTTGGCAAGGAGCTGGTTAAGATTGTCAGGGACGTAATGATCGCTTTGCCAAGCATCACCGGGACTCCTATCATGTCTTTTCCACAAGACGGTCGCTACAGGATCGGGGTGCACATCCCCGGAAAGACCTTTGGAAATCGTAAGGAACCCATCGACTTCAAGTTTGTGGCACCCAGCTATTCTTGGGAGGGACATGGCAATTCACCGTGCCCTTGGACTTATTGAGGAGGAATACAGGGGTGGTCCCATTTCACCAGGACTCAGCGTGGTTTGTCGCAGGGATGCCAATGGAAATATCATAAACACTCCCATTGAAGACTCCACCATTTCCTATATGCAGACTTTGGAGACGCACATCAGGACCTTGGAGCTTCGGGTACGTGCCGACATGAAGACGATCAAGAGCCTGATGAACCGCGAGATTGACCTCGAAGCTGACCTACGGGAAGCCAAGTACGAGCATGAGCATGAAGTGAAGGATTTCTTAGAGAGGATCGATAAGCTGAACACTCGCATTGCAACTCTGGAGGAACAGTTGGACATGGGGGAAAATCTTCACCCAGAAGGAGACAAGGCTCCCTTGATCAGCAACGATGATGACTATGAGGAGAGCGTCACTGGAGGAGGCCACTTCACCATGTACTTTTGAGGAGAACTTTAGTTATGCCCCCATGTATGTTTATTTTTGTCGTTAAAGCGTAGGTCGATGCTTAGTTTGATTTGGAGACTTGTATCTCGATGTTTGAACCTTGAGTTGAATAAATGAATGAGTGTTTGGTGTGATATGTTTGTTGCATTGCATATGGGTAGTGAAATTTTCTTTTAGGTCATTGTTCTATTCTAATTCTCACCCCTCTGAAAACAGCAAGATGCCTCCGCGATGTGAGGCCGACTTCACCTTACCGCCGGAACTCACACAACTTCTCTAGTAGCAGAATGCCTTGATGCAGCTATTGATCCAGAACCAGACCAACAACCACAACCACCACCCTCCACCTCAAGGCGACAACCTCACCCGTTTTCTGAGGCTGAATCCACCAACTTTCTCTAGCAGCACTGAGCCCATTGTGACAGATGATTGGCTCCGCAAGATGGAGAGGGAACTCACCACCGCTGGATGCACTGAGGCTGAAAAGGTGCATTTCGCCGCCCATCAACTGGAGGGACCAGCAGCTTCATGGTGGGAGAACTACACCACCACTTACCCCATTGCTGGTGTGACTTGGGAGCAGTTCAAGCTAGCTTTCCACACTGCTCATGTCTCAGCTAGAGCCATGAGTCTGAAGACGCATGAGTTTTGCAACTTACGCTAGGAGAACCGCTCCGTGGCCTAGTATGTGGATGAATTCAGCATGTTGGCTTGTTATGCACCAGGAGATGTGGCCGATGATGTAGCCAAATAGGAGAAGTTCCTGGAAGGACTCAACGATGAGTTGAGCATGCAGCTGATGGTGGCTACTTTCAACAACTACCAGGAGTTGGTAGACAAGGCCCTCATCTTGGAGGGGAAGCAGTAGCAAATCGAAAACCACAAGAGGAAGTATGGACAGGGGAAGTCTCACTCTGGAGCTCAACAAAAGCCCCGCTACTCCTCATACTCAGGAAATACCGGATTGGGTACCGGTAAGTATGGAGGACACACTCATCACGTGCACAACCATGGAGGCCATAACCATGGAGGAAATGGGAATAATCGTCCCAACAATGGCAACTTCAAGAATGGCAATGGAAGTGGGAATGGCAACCAACACCGTCCCGCTCTAGCTCAGAAGGATCTGAACCATATCACCTGTTTCAATTGCCAGAAGACAGGGCACTATGCCACTGAATGTCCTCAGAACAAGCAAGGAAATGGAAATGGCAACAACAATGGCAACTCCACAACTAAGAAGCCAAATCCTTTTCCTCGTGCTCAGGTGAACCACATTGATGTGGAAGAAGTCTATGATCAGCCCGAGACTGTGGTTGGTAAGTTTTTATTGCATTCACGTCCAATTATGGTACTTTTTGATTCTGGTGCAACTCACTCATTCATATAAAGGGTAGTTGTGGAAAAGTATGGTTTACCCACCAGAACCCTTAGTCAGCCCATTAAGGTCAATTCCCCAGGTGGGATGATGATGGCAGGGATAGGATGCCACGCATTGAAACTCCATATAGGAAATCATGTTTTTCCCACCGACCTCATCATCTTAGAATCTCAGGGATTGGATGTAATCCTAGGCATGGATTGGATGACCAAGTATGAAGGAAACCTTGATTGCCCCGGCAAGTCTATTTTGCTCACCACCCCGAAGAACAAGAGGATTAAGTATGTATCCCGATGCGCACAGATGAGTGCTCGGTTAAATTCCCTCACAGGAGTTGTTCAGGAGGAAGTGCCGGTTGTACAAGACTTTCCAGATGTATTCCCGGAGGAATTACCAGGCATGCCACCAGATAGGGAGATTGAGTTTCTGATAGAGCTACTACCAGGAACAACCCCAATTTCCAAGAGACCCTATCGGATGCCCGCAAATGATTTAGTAGAAATCAAGAAGCAGATTAAGGAGCTATTGGATAAGGGATATATTCGCCCAAGTTCTTCACCTTGGGGAGCCCCAGTACTTTTGGTGGAGAAGAAAGATAAAACCTTGAGGATGGTGGTCGATTATCGTGCATTGAACGAGGTAACTATCAAGAATAAGTACCCTCTACCGATGATTAATGACCTGTTTGATCAGCTAGTAGGAACCAACGTATTCTCCAAGATTGATCTTCGATCAGGGTATCACCAACTGAAAATTCATGAACAGGATATACCCAAAACAGCCTTCACCACAAGGTATGGCTTATATGAGTATACAGTCATGTCTTTTGGTTTGACTAATGCTCCTGCCTACTTCATGAATATGATGAACAAAGTGTTTATGGAATATTTGGACAAGTTTGTCGTGGTGTTCATCGATGACATTTTGATATTCTCCAAGAGTGAGGAAGAACACAAGGAACACTTGTGTTTAGTTCTGGAGAAGCTTAGAGAGCATCGGTTACATGCCAAGTTCAGTAAATGTGAATTCTGGCTGACGGAAGTCGGATTCCTTGGACATGTTATTTCTGGACAAGGAATAGCAGTAGACCCCGCTAAGGTTGAAGCAGTCACTGAGTGGAAGTCACCCACCTCAGTTAAGGAGATCCGCAGTTTTCTCGGACTTGCTGGATATTACTGGAGGTTCATTGAGAATTTCTCAAAGATTGCCAAGCCCATGACAGAGTTGTTGAATAAAGAGTCTAAGTATATCTAGACCGAGGAATGTGAGGTCAGTTTCTAGGAGTTGAAGAAACGTTTGGTCACAGCCCCAGTGTTGATACTGCCAAACATTCGGAAGAACTTCCAGGTTTATTGTGACGCATCACGTCAAGGACTTGGAGGAGTACTCATGCAGGAGGGAAAAGTTGTAGCCTATGCATCCAGACAGCTAAGACCCCATGAGTTGAATTATGCCACCCATGATTTGGAACTAGCAGCCGTAGTGCACGCACTCAAGACCTGGAGATATTTCCTTATCGGAAATAGTTGTGACGTTTACACTGATCATAAAAGCCTGAAGTATATCTTTATACAGAAGGAGTTGAACGTCAGACAGAGGAGATGGTTAGAGTTAATCAAGGACTATGACATGAGACTGCATTACCATCCAGGAAAGGCAAATGTTGTAGCAGATGCTTTGAGTTGGAAGAGTTATGTGAACACACTCATAGCAGGAGGATTACCCGAGGTATTAACCGATGATCTCAGAGAGCTCCGGCTAGAGATAGTTCCAAAAGGATATGTTTCCACACTAGAGATCCAGTCCACCTTGACCGAAAGAATTCGTGAAGCCTAGAAATCGCACAAGGAGATAGCTAAGATAAAGTAGAGAATGAAGGATGGAAAAGCTAAAGACGTTCGTGAAGATGAACAAGGTACTCTATGGTTTGAGAACCGAATCTATGTGCCCAATGACCCAGAGCTCAGGAAGTTGATACTTCAAGAAGCCCACGATTCACCCTACTTGATACACCCAGGCAACATCAAGATGCACCTTGATTTGAAGAAAAGTTACTGGTGGACAGGTATGAAGAAGGATATTACCGAACATGTTGCGGTATGTGATGTTTGTCAGTGAGTAAAGGTGGAACATCAGAAACCAGCAGGGTTACTCCAACCTTTGCCGATACCCAAGTGGAAATGGGATAAGCTTGGTATGGACTTCATCACAGGATTACCCAGGACCTGTTCAGGTTATGGTTCCATCTGGGTAGTGGTCGATCGCTTGACCAAGGTGGCTCATTTCATTCCAATGAACACCACCTATACCAGTGCTAAGTTAGCCAAGATATATATGACCAGAATCGTATGTCTGCATGGAGTTCCCAGGAGTATCATGTCAGATAGAGGAACACAATTTACCTCAAAGTTTTGGCATCAGTTACATGAAACTTTGGGTACAAGGCTGGAATTCAGTACATCTTTTCATCCGCAGACCGATGGACAGACCGAGAGAGTCAACCAGATCTTGGAGGACATGTTGAGAGCTTGTGCGCTAGACTATGGGTCCAGTTGGGATGACAACTTACCTTACGCAGAGTTCTCGTACAACAACAGTTATCAGACTAGTCTGAAGATGGCCCCTTTTGAAGCTTTATACGGAAGTAGGTGCAGAACGCCATTGACGTGGGATGGTGTTGGAGACCGAAAACTCTTTGGTCCCGATCTTATCCGAGATTCTGAAGAAAAGGTCAAACTGATTCGAGACCGTCTCAAGATAGCTCAATCCAGGCAGAAGAGCTATGCTGATAACAAACGGAAGGAGGTGACATATGAAGTGGGAGACTAGGCATACCTTCGTGTGTCCCCACTTCGAGGAATCAAGAGGTTTGGTGTTAAAGGAAAGTTAGCACCCAGATTCATAGGCCCCTACAAAATTCTTGAACATAGAGGCGAAGTTGCATACAAGCTGGAATTGCCGAAAGGATTGTCTGGAGTTCATGATGTTTTCCATGTTTCCCAGCTAAAGAAATGCCATGCTGAGATGGCTGATATTCCTTTGAGAGACACAGTGCCCCTAGAGGCCATACAACTTGACAGTGACCTGACCTACGAGGAGAAGCCTGTCAGAATCCTCGAGACTACCAACAGAGTTACCCGTAGCAAGACCATCAAGTTTTGTAAAGTTCTGTGGAGTCACCACACCGAGGAAGAAGCCACCTGGGAATGCGAAGAAGATCTTCGTAGAGACCACCCGCACCTATTTTCTAGCCAACCCGAATCTCGAGGGCGAGATTCATCTTAAGGTGGGTAGGTTTGTAACATCCCAAAATTTCATTTTGGAATGTTATGAAATATAGCTATGCATCATCATCACATTGTTTGAATGAAATGAATTGTTGAAGTTCTTCTTTTGGATTTCTAAAAGGCCTGTTTCTTTTTCTCCATTTACTTGTTTCATTTAGTTAAAAATCTCTGGAATTATTCAAAATAGAGAGGAGTAACATGACACTCCACACCAGGAGCATATTGGTGAATTATTTGAACAATAAAACCAGAGGTTTATTTGAAAGTTTATCTCAAAAGAATTTAAAATCAATTAGGCATTTTCTGAAAAATGATTTTCAAGTATTCATTTTGACAGAGGAAAAATGTTCATTAAATAGCATTTATTCCCCTGATCGTTTTGATATATATATTTCCTAGGTTTGGAAATGATTTGAATGCATTAAAGGTTTTTAAACGTTGTGGAAAATAGAAAAGGAAACGTATTTAAATGATTTAATTAGCAAACCGGCCGGCCCAAAGCCTTCAAGTCCCGAGATTCCTCCGGATCGGCCACCGACGCGCAAACATCGCCCGCTCTCTCACTGACCCGCGAGACCCACCGTCCGACAGCTTCATCAGCGCGCTCATCCCCTTCCCCTCGCCCCGACCTCGCTGGCGATCCCTCCCCCGCGGATCTCTCTCCTCTCTCCCTCTCCTAACCCCGCACCTGGCCTATAAGTAGCCACTGCTTCTCTGCTCTCCGTTCCACCCGAGCCCCCTCTACCCTCGCCAGAAATGCCAGAGATTCGACCTTTCAGGTCGGGTCGCTACACTCTGACTCGGGGTAAAGGTCGTTGTAGCCCCCGAGCCCGCCATCGTGAAGCTGGTAGATCAATTCCGCCTCTCCGCTCGAAGATCCATCCTCCGAACAGATGAGAGTCTCCTGCACCATAGAAGCCTCAAGATCCATACCTTGAGTGAAGCCAACAAAGACATGCTTCCTTCTCGGGTCAGCACGGGCGGGTTGCACATGTCGGGTGGGTTGCACGCGCCGAGCCTGCTCGACTATGTCGATGCAGATGTTCGGCCCGGGCATAGATCCACTGACCTTGCCGATGAAGACGTCGATTCCACCTAAAGGAACCCGGAACCCCTACTCGACAGAGTCGACCTTGGGGCCCCAGCCGGCGTCGTCGATATAGAGCCGGCCGCGGCGACTTTTGTTCATCCTTCCGATCACGTATCCCTCGATCCCTGGAAGAGAGCCCTTTGAGAACTCAACAGCACCGAGCGCTAGCCCCACGGCGGGCGCCAACTGTCGTGGTTTTGTCACGACAAATGTCCGAGGACTTAGACTTGAGGCCATCGCTAAGGTGATGGACTCAAAGGGGTTGGTTGGGATGAAGGACACGAGTTTACCCAGGTTCGTCCCCTCAAGAAGAGGTAAAATCCTACGTCCTGCTTGTGTTGTATTGATTGGAGTATCGATTACAAGGGAGCGGATTCGCTTGACCTAGTTCTAGATTAGTTGGTTTTCTCTCTAAGTCGCCCCAGGTCTCGCCTTTATATAGGAGGTCAAGACCACGGGTTACACAAGTCTCGTACCGACTCTTACAATGTGTCCGACTCTATCTCTGTGTAGTCTTGCCTTCCCGAGAAAGCCGTCTCCAGGCGGCTTATCCGCCCGGGTCTTCATCCCTTCCTTATCAGGGCCTCTCCTTGGCCCATCTTGGTATGCCGCCATACGTCTGGGCTTATGTCTCAAGGCCCATCCTTGGTCTGGCTCCTGAGCCGCTAGGTATGACCCGGCCCCATCTGGGCGGGTCTCACCACGGGGTTATATCCCCAACACCTCCTTCATCACGGTCTACAAGGCCTTCCTCCGCAACGAACCGCACTTTGACCTCTGGTTGGAGACCTTTGGAGTCAATCCAAAGTCCAGCAGTTTCGATCTGGCGGAGTGTGGAGGGGCCATGATCAGCAAGAACCAAAATGCTGATTGGTTCCAAGGCACCTTCATCAGGATGGTGAAGGAATGGCAACGTGAGTGGTTTTACATCACTAAGTCGATCGAACCTGGCCAAACTAAAGTCCCAGCCTTTTCGCCCCCAGGAAGCTCAAGTTGTGGATGGAGAAATGCGTCGCCTGGGGGGATGCTAACGAGATGGAGGCACTGATCAAGAAGATCAAGTGGTGGTCCATCGACAAGGACGTCCAGTTCCTTGAGGTGATCAATGTCATGCTAAACCGCCAGGTCCTCCTGCTCCAACTTTAGGCCAACCCAATGTGGGAGTACACACCCAAGGACACAAGGGCCCATTCTCCACTTTTTCCACACCAACCTATTCGGCATGTGGCCGCGGCTGCTCTAGCTGCCCATGGACGAGATCCCCGAAGAAGGGAAATACCTCGGCTTTGAGGTCGCCCATGGAGTCCCAGCAGTAAGTGTTCTAACACACACATTCATACTATTCTTTATTCGCATGGTGAGAAAGATTTAAACGAATCGTTTTGCTTGATATGTACATAAATGGACAACCTGGATATGCATACCATGTAGTGCCCCTCCCCATTGCCAAAGGAGGCGAGAACGCCTCAGCTTATGGCGCTCCTAGTTGAGAGCACGTGGTGGTCCCCAAGGGGACGAAGTCGCAGAGGGGCAGGACCGCTCTTTGGAAGCGGTATGCCTAGGTTACCTGGTCCGAGAAGACCCACACCTGCACCATCCACGAAGATGTAGATGAGGATGAAGAGAAGGATGACCCTTCCCTTAAAGGGAAAAGAGCAGCGTCAGACGATGCCGAAGCCGGAGCGCAGCCCAAGGGCCAAAAGAGGTTGAAAAGAACCTCAGTCGGGGCCGCCGACTGGTCATCGGGGAAGATCATGCTCTCCGACGAGTCTGATAGTGATCCCTTGTGCTGGGGAGGAAAAAACTGTTACCCCAAGGGTAAGTCATTGTTTCATGTTCCACGCTTCATTAGATTTGTGTTTTAGTAGGAGTTAGATCATACGAGTGTCTTCCCACAGTCCACCGAAGGTGCGCCCAAGCGCTCTTCTAGTGGGCTGCCATCTACTAGCGGGATCCCAGACCCCTCGAGTCCTCCGCCAGCTCATGATGGGCTGGGGGAGGCGACTTGTGCTTCGGCTCTCCAGGTTGACACTAAGGGGGGCGGAGGGTTGATCATCGTGACCAAGGTTGACGCCTCGGTCCCACAGGGCCAAAGGGATGAGATCCCCGAGTGAAAACACATTTGCTCCCTTGGTGGTTTTGGTAATTAATAACAACATATATGTCATTGAACTAATGTTTCCACTAAGCATGTTTCAGGAAAAGTTCAATGATGGGTTGGCAAAAGGATTATGGAATACCCCAATATGCAAGGAAATAGTTTGGCAAATCTTCAAGCAAGAGGACTCTACATTTTACCTTTGTGAGAAATCAATTTGAGTCCATAGGAAATCCAATACTATTAAAAAGGGGTAAGGTACTATTGGTGAACAAGATGCTCATACATGCACAAGTGATAGTCACCACATACACCCACAAGCTCTTGCACAAAAGTCTGTCCAAAGCCAAATATCCAAAATCGGTGCAACCAACACTTTCCAATCGGTGCCACCGATTCTCAGCCTCAGACAGACTCATCCAAACCCTAGCCCATCGGTGCAACCGATTCCGTTTTGGTGCCATCGAGTTTGGGTTGCCAAATTCCTGTTACGCAAATTCACAAATCGGTTTGACCGAGTTTGCTGAATCGGCATCACCGAGTCTGGCAATCTCACCGTTGGTCACCTTATTGCTGCAACCGAGTTTTATGTATCGGTCTCATCGAGATTCAAAAGTTGCTACCTTTAAGGCAACTCGGTACCATCGAGATTAGCACATCGGTGTCACCATGTCCGACTTATTAGGTGTAACGGTTGGATTTTTGGAGATGCCTATATATACCCCTCCAGCACCACTCACTCAGAATAGAAGCACTCACAACAGTTCCCCACTCATACCTACTGATTATCTGAGAGAGAGCCACCTACTCATGTGTTGCGAACATGCCATTCCATTCCTACCATATGAATCTTGATCTCTAGCCTCCCCAAGTTGCTTTCCACCCAATCAATCTCTTCCACCATAGCCAAATCTGTGAGATAGTGATTGTGTGTTGAGGAGTCTATCATCTTGAAGCAGAAGAGCAAGGAGTTCATCGACGTTATCGAGCCTATTACCTTTTGGAGGGTGGTGCCTCCTAGATTGGTTAGGTGTCGCTTGGGAGCCTCCTACTTCATGTTGTGGAGTGAACCAATAAGTTTGTGAGGGCAAGCAGATCGCCTACTTCGTGAAGATCTACCCATAGTGAGGCTAGTCCTTCGTGGACACAAGCCATTATGGAATAGTCAAGGTTGCTTCTTCGTGGAACCCTCCGTGGGTAGAGACCTCCGTGGACTCTCGCGACTGTTATCCTCCATGGGTTGAAGACTCCATAAATATGGACGTACGATATCACCACCTATCGAAACCATGGGAAAAATCATCGTGTCTTCAAATTGCGTTTGATCTTACTACCCTTCCTCTACTTACATGCTTGTCTTTACTTTCCACTGCAATACTCGTAGACATGCATGTGTAGGGTGTACTTGACTTGATATGAATGCTAAAATCTGCCAAGACTTAAAATTGGGAAAAGGTAGATTTTTAATTGGTCAAGTAGTCTAATCACCCCCTTCTAGCACTACTTTCGATCTTACAAGTGGTATTAGAGCATTGGTGTCCATTTCATTGGTTTCACAACCTAGGAGAGTATGGCGTCTAGTGAGGGAAACTATCACCGTAGAGGTCCGTACTTTGATGGCACTAATTTTGCTAGTTGGAAGCACAAAATGAAAATGCATCTACTTGGTCATAACCCCTCCGTTTGGGCTATTGTTCGTGTTGGATTGCAAGGTGAATTATTTGCGGATGGATGGGAACCGGATCGCGAAGCGACCACGAATGAATTGAAGATGTTGCAACTCAATGCTCAAGCATGTGACATTCTCTTCAACTGCCCATGCCCCTAAACATTCAACAAAATTGGCCATCTTGAGAATGCTAAAGAGATTTGGGATACTTTGGTTGATATGCATGAAGGTACCGAATCTGTGAGAGAATCCAAGTTGGATGTTCTTCAAAGTGAGCTTGAGAACTTCAAGATGAAGGATGGTGAAGGAGTCGCTGAGATGTACTCTAGGATAGCTCTCGTCACCAATGTTGGGGATATAAACCCGTGGTAAGACCCGCCTAGGAGGGGCCAGGTCATACCTGGCGGTTCGTTAGCATATGGACTAGAAGAGGAAGATTGTGTTGCATGGTGGCTCACCAGATGGGCTGTGACGGAGGCCCAGAGTCAGGAAGAAGATATAAGACCCAGGCGTGTAAGCCGTCCGGAGACAGCCTGCCAGAGTCGGTTAGGCGACTTAGAGACAGATTCAGATACATTGTAAGAGTCGGTATGAGACTTGTGTAACCCGTGGTCTTGACCTCCTATATAATGGTGAGACCCAACACGGCTTAGACAGGATCCAACAGATTGAAAGCTAGGTCAAGCGAATAAGCTCCCTTGTAATCGATACACCAATCAATACACACAAAGCAGGACATAGGCTTTTACCTCATCTCGAGGGGCCGAACCTAGGTAAATCTGTGTCTTTCGTCCCGTCCAACCCCTTTGAGTCCACTGCCTTAGCGATGGCCTCGAATCTAAGTCTTCGGATATCTACCGTGACAAAACCACGATAGTTGGCACGCACCGTGGGGCCAGCGCGCGGTGTGTTGAGTTCTCAAAGAGCTTTCTCTCAGGGATCGAAGGATACGCCATCGGCTTGATGACCAAGAGCCGCCACGGCAAGCTCTACATCGATGACTCAGGATGAGGGCTAGAAGCTGACTCAGTCGAGTATGGCTATCGGATTCCCATTGGCAAGATGCACGTGTTCATCAGCAATCTAGATGGATCTACACTCGGGTCGGACATCTACACCAACATCGTCGAGCCGGCCTGGCACACGACACCCGCCCGTGTTCAACTGAGCGGAAGAGCATCTTTGTTGGCTTCATACAAGACATTGGTGACTCCTTATCAGGAGAAACCTTGGCTTTTTCAAATGAAGGATCTTCCAGCGAGGATGGGAAATCGATCTATCGACTTCATGATGGCGGGTTAAGGGGCTATGCCGATGGTTACAGTATTCCGGAGCCTTATGACCCGCCAAGCCGAGCCGTCGTGTTCATGGCAGGCCCGACGCCGGCTTCCAATGGTGCAACATCCGGAGAGGCGGCTCGAGCGGCTCCCCTTGATGCAGAGCCTCCTAAAGCACTGGCACAGGTTCTACTAGAGCTCATGGAGGAGCTGGCGGCTCGGATGGCCATGGAGGTGATGGCTAAGAATCAAGCAGAGCGTAACGCCGAGGTCAACCGGATCAAGGAACGATGGCTCGAGCCCATGAGGATATTAACGCGATGCAAGCCCAGAGGAATGCTGAGTCATAGCGTTTGAGGACGGAGGCTCTCCGTTTTGATCCGGACCAGCGGGCGTTAGAGGCGGTTCAACGTAGAAGGACTCAAGTTGGTTTACCGATCCAACCTCGGAATCTTTTCAATACTTCGGGGGCCGGACCAAGTACGCCACCAGTGGTGACCCGAGCGGTAGAGGCACCGCGGTAGTTAGACCCACCGCCGAGGAGCAGTCCTTTGTCACGACACGTGGTGACGCCGCCTGACCATTACTCAAATCCGGTGGAAAATATGATAGTGGAGGCTGTTAAGCTTGATGCTCTCCCTTTGAACGAAGTAACGCCGTTTGTTGAAGAGGCGAGAAAGGCGATTAGCCTGTTGCAGACAGCGGTGGCTCAGCAAAAAAGGTACACACACAGCCGGGGCCGGGTGCACTCCATGCCGGTTCATAGCCGTAGCTACAGCCGGCGAATTGAGTCGCCCGCGGTCTTCAGTAGTGAGCAGAGGCAAAACCCGCCGGAGATGAATATTCCGGAGGCTATGCACAGGGGCCGGGCTCAGCGAGGGTCGACACCAGTGATGAATTACCCGGAGGTCCCTGAGCCGGCACCAGCGACACCCGGCGGCGTCTCAGCCAGGGGATTTGGTGTGTAGTTTCTTGCAGCGGATCTGAGGAGTGCGCGCCTACCCAAGGAGTTTAAGGGGCCACGGAAGGTGCCCAATTACACGGCAGATCTGCCCCTAGAGGCTTTGATTGAAAGCTATGAGCTCACTATGGAAATGCTGGAGGTCGACGAAGCGGTCTATGCGAAATACTTTGTCATGATGTTGGAAGGACCAGCCCGCACTTGGTTAAAAGGGTTACCACCAAATACCATCACGTCGTGGGCCGAGTTGAAAGCACGGTCCATCAAGAACTTCAAAGGAACTTGCAAGCAGACGATGACGATTGTGGATCTGGACCTATGTGCATAGCAGGAAGGTGAGTCGGCCAATTATTGGGTCAGGCAGGTCTCGACGGTGGTCCACTCATTTGAGAATATTTCGGCATCTCAGGCAGTTCTGATCTTGGAAAGGAACTATCTTTTTGTGCCACTAAAGCAGAAGCTCGGGCAGTTGAAGCATTCTTGTCAGGATATGGGTGAGATCATGACAACTCTCACCAAGTATGCGGATTCAGATACCACCAAGGACCCAGACTCCGACGACGAGAAGTCAGGACAGGGTAAGAAGGGCGGCAATGGTAAGAACCAGCAGGGAGGTGCTGGGAACGGTAGCCAAGGCAAGCGGAAGAACCCGGATGGCGGGTCAAAATTTGTGGCGAACACCAACACACAACTGTCCGGGAACAATCGCCCTAGGGGCAACAGGAACTTCAGGCTGCCGTTTGACAGGAATAGGGCACCTGTATCCCCCCATGCCCTATACCTTAGAAGAAGCACTGAACAACCCTTGCCCGACACATAGCCGACTTGACAAGGAGGCCACTCACACCAGGAAGGATTGCAGTGTTATGCACGTATTTTTGGAGCAAAGCCTTCATCAAAATCATAACGGTAACGGCCCGTCAGGCGGGTCAGGACCGGGCGGCTCAAGTGCCGGCTTCGGTGATGGCGGATCAGAATCGAGGAAACTAGGTAAGTCATTAATAGCAGAGCAATACTGGTCCGCAAGAGAATAACCAATCAGGATATCAGAGCAACCCGAAGCAAGTGAGTGGAGGGCAATATCACGTCTTCACTATGAGCCTGGATAAGCAGGATCAGAAGCTGCATAAGAGGGCGGTCAATGCGGCCACACCGGCTCTCCCACGATACTTAAAATGGTTAGAGTACCCGATTATGTGGAGTCGGGAGGATCACCCACCACGGATTGACAATCCAGGTCACTTAGCTCTGATGGTCACTCCTCAGGTTGGAGGGTACAAGTTCACAAAAGTACTCATGGATGGTGGTAGCAGTATCAACATCCTATACTACGACACCTTCCAGCGGATGGAGTTAACGGACAAGGCTCTTAAGCCGTCATCGATCGCTTCCAGCGGATGGAGTTAACGGACAAGGCTCTTAAGCCGTCATCGATCATTTTCCTTGGAGTGGTGCAAGTCAAGTCGGCTTAACTAGTAGGAAAGATTGCTTTGGAAGTGGCATTTGGGGATGAGTATAACTACAGAGTGGATACCTTGTGGTTTGAGGTGGTAAAGATTAAGAGCCCATATCATGCTCTATTTGGCCGACCGACTTTCGCAAAGTTTATGGCCAGGCCCTGTTATGTTTATCTGTAGCTCAAGATGCCGGCTCTCAACAGAACAATCACGGTCCATGGTGATCGGAAGGTAGCCATCGAGTGGGAGGAAGGAGACGCGGCTTATGCGGAGTGAAGCTGCGCAAAAGCAGAGCTTAAGTTTTATAAGGACAACGTTGACCCGACAGATATGACTCCATTAAAGAAACCCAGTATAGAGTCTGATCCGCCTTTGAGGTTTGCAGTTGATGACACGAAGCTAGTGGATTTTACCCCGGGAGATTCATCCAAGAAGTTCACTATTGGGGCCAACATGGATCCCGCATAGGAAAGCACACTCATCGAATTCATCCGTGAGAATCGGGACATCTTTGCATGGAAGCCATCTGACATGCTAGGTGTACCGAGGGAGTTCGCTGAGCAACACCTTAATGTGGATCCTAAGTTTAAGCCGATTAAGCAATTCCTTCGCCGTTTCAACGAGGAGCGGCGTAAAGCAATTGGAGAAGAGGTAGCCAAGCTCTTGGTAGCAGGGTTCATCGTGGAGGTATTTCACCCAGAATGGTTAGCCAACCCTGTGCTAGAACTCAAGAAGAACGACACATGGCGTATGTGTATAGACTACACGGATCTTAACAAAGCTTGTACAGTCGACCTGTTTGCTCTTCCTCGTATCGACCAGATTATTGATACAACGGCGGGTTGTGAGAGTTTATGTTTCCTAGACGCCTATTCAGGCTATCAACAGATCAAGATGGCAGTTAAAGACCAAGAGAAGACCTTGTTCATCACACCTTTTGGAGCTTTCTGCTGTGTGTCCATGCCGTTCGGACTCAAGAGTGCACAGGCGACTTAACAACATTGTGTGCAAAATTGTCTTCATGGTCAGATCGGACGTAATGTTAATGCCTACGTGGATGACATTGTGGTGAAGTCAAGGAAGAAGGAGACGTTATTGGATGACCTGAAGGAAACATTCGATAACTTACGGGTTTATAAGATGATGCTTAACCCGGTGAAATGCGTTTTTGAAGTTCCTACATGTAAGCTTCTGGGTTTCCTGGTTTCAATGCGACGCATCGAAGCCAACCCAGACAAGATAAAGGCCACCACGTCACTAGCCAAGCCGGCGAGCATCAATGATGTACAACTCTTGGCGGGTTGTATTGCCGCTTTAAGCTGCTTCATCAGCCACCTAGGGGAGAAGGCTATTCCTCTGTACCAGATGATGAAGAAGACGGATGCCTTTGTGTGGAGCACGATTGCAGATGAAGCTCTTGAAACGCTTAAAAAGTAGCTGGTTGAGCCGCCGATCTTAGCCGCCCCGGCTGAGAAGGAACCCCTGCTCCTTTATGTGGCGAATAATAAATGGGAGGTTAGTGCTGCGATTGTGGTGAAGCGTAAAGAGGCAAGGAAAGAGTATCCGGTCCAGAGGCCGGTCTATTATGTCAGTGAGATGCTTATCGAATCAAAGCAAAGATACCCACATTGGCAGAAGCTGATATATGGGGTGTTCACGGCGAATCGTAAGCTGAAGCATTATTTCCTTGGACATCAGATCACGGTGGTTAGCTCTGCTCCGTTGGGAGACATAATACAAAATCAAGAAGCCACTGGTAGAATTGCTAAGTGGGCATTGGAGCTTGGACCTCTAAATTTCAAGTATGCCCCTTGCACAGCCGTGAAGTCTCAGGCATTGGTGGATTTCATAAACGACTGGACGAAGTGTCAGTCGTCGGAGGAAAAGCCGGACAATACGTACTTGACAATTCAATTTGACTGGTCCAGACAGTTGGAGGGCTCAGGGGCTAGAGTTGTCTTAACCTCTCCCAAAGGTGATAAGTTTTGTTACGTATTAAGGCTGATGTTTCCTTGCACAAACAATGCAGTTGAGTATGAAGCTTTGCTTCATGGACTTCGTGTGGCTAAGGAGATGAACCTAAGCCGGGTTAGGTGCCTCGGCAACTCTGATCTGGTGGCACAACAGGTGTCAGACACGTGGGATTCCAAGGACCCACGGATGGCAGGTTATCGGCAAGAGGTGGATATCGTTGCTGGTCATTTCAAGGGTTATCAGGTAGACCATATCGATCGTCGCAAGAACGAGGCGGCGGATGCGCTGTCAAGGTTGGGCTCTCAGCATATGCCGGTGCCGTCTAATGTTTTCTTGGATGTGCTTTATCATCTATCTATTAAGTTACCATCGGAAGAGGATCTGGCTATACCCGACCCGGAGGGGCAACTAGTGGCGGCTTTGCATGCTATTCCAGACTGGACTTTGCCATAGCTGGCATACCTGACCCGGGGCGAGTTGCCTGAAGATGAGACTCTGTTGCGGCGGATCATGAGGCGTTCTAAATCCATGACCATCATTGGAGGGGAATTACACAATTGCAGCGTCACTGGCGTCTTCCAATGTTGTGTTTCACAGGAGGAAGGCAAGGCAATTTTATATGAAATACATGCTGTTGATTGCAGTCATCACGCCGGGTCAAAATCTTTAGTGGCCAAGGCCTTTCGACATGGCTTATTCTGGTTGACGGCTCATAAGGACACAGAGGATTTGGTTGCTAAGTGCGACGGGTGCCAAAAGTTTGGAAGACGTGCTCATGTGTCGGCTCAAGAATTACGGATGATACCGATCACTTGGCCATTTGCAGTCTGGGGGCTTGACATGGTTGGACCTTTCAAGCGGTCTAAGGATAAAAAGACCCACCTTTTGGTGGCAGTGGACAAGTTCACCAAGTGGGTGGAAGTTGAGCTGGTCAGTAAGTGTGATGCAGCCATGGCGGTTCAGTTTGTCGAGAAATTGATCTACCGGTTTGGATACCCTCATGGCATAATTAAAGATAATGGCACAAATTTGTCCAAGGGGGCTATGAAGGTGTTTTGCGAAAACGAGCTCATCAGGCTTGATGTTTTAGCTGTTGCTCATCCACAACCCAACGGTCAGGTAGAACGGTCAAATCAGAAAGTCTTGAGAGGTATAAAGCCCCGGCTCATGGTTCCTTTGTAGAGAACACCGGGTTGTTGGGTGGAAGAACTATCGTCCGTCCTTTGGAGCATCAATACTACGCCTAACAGGTCGACGGCTTACACCCCTTTCTTCATGGTTTACGGTGCGAAGGCCGTGTTACCAAGCGACATACGTCATGATTCACCATGTGTGGCGGCTTATGTGGAAGCTGACAATGAGGTGGCGCGTCAAGATGCGCTGGACGTGCTGGATGAAGCACGCGATCTTATAGTGGCTCGATCGGCGATTTATCAACAAGACCTGCGTCGCTACAATAGCTGCAGAGTGAAGACCTGGACGTTCCAAGAAGGCGACTTGGTATTACATTTGATTCAAGATCAGATAGATGCGCACAAGTTATCACGACCATGGGAAAGACCTTTCGTGGTTAGCAGGAATCTAAACAATGGGTCTTATTATCTCATTGACGTGCGAGACGAATCACGTACCTACGGGCAGGAAACTCACCGACCATGGAACATCGCTCATCTACGGCCGTACTATACTTGAGTCATCGACTCTTACTTTTGTACATACATATTTTCTTATATTTATACTCATATAATAAAGTTGGCATCCCTGCAGGACGGGGCCTCTGCCGTCTTTTCTCTTTGGCATTAGAGATTTGTGCAAAGATGAACACTTCCATATGGTCACTTGGGGGCTTCCAACCCGCTGGGTTTAGCTTGCTCACCCTTTTGACCGGCTCTTCAGCCAAAATAGCACCATCGAGCGACGACTTACAAGATGGCGGCTTACAAACCGGTGGCCCAAAAGATGATGGCGTGCAAGATGGCGAGAGGTTTAAGGTCACACAAGAGGACGAGCCATCATGTTGCGAGCCGTTGAAACATGGGTGCACCTTTTTACTGATGAAAGACTTAAGGTAACTCAAGAGGGTGAGTCGCCATGTTGCGAGCCGTTCAAACATGGGTGCCTTACCTTATCGGCTTAAGATCTCAAGTCACTCAAGAGGGCGAGCCGTTCAAACATGGGTATCAAGCCGCTCAAGAGGGCGAGCCGCCATGATGTGAGCCAATCAAACATGGGCGCTAAGTCGCTCTAGAGGATGAGCCGCCATGATGCGATCCATTCAAACATGGGTGCCATGGGAGCCAAAGAGGATGAGCCGCCAGGATGCGAGCCTTTCAAACATAGGTCCAATGCTGCAAGACGGGTCACTGAGGGATCACTAGAAGAGTGTCTAGAGGGGGGGGGGGGTGAATAGACTACTTGCAGAAATTTAAAACCTAACCTTTTCCCAAGTTAATTGGTTGGCAGATTTTAACGGTTTTAGCAAAGCTAGCAAGTCTAACATCCCTACACAGGCATGTCAAAAAATATGGCAGCGGAAAGTAAAGACATTGCATATGAAGTAAAGAGTTGAGATAGGTAGATCAAACGCAGTTGAAGACACGATGATTTTCCCGTGGTTCCGATAGGTGGCGCTATTGTACATCCACGTTTATGGAGTCTTCAACCCACGGAGGGTAACAGTCGCGAGAGTCCACGGAGGGATCCACCCAAAAGGGTCCATGAAGTAGCAACCTTGACTATTCCATACGGCTTCCGTCCACGAAGGACTAGCCTCACTATGGGGTAGATCTTCAGGAAGTAGGCGATCTCCTTGCCCTTACAAACTTCTTGGTTCACTCCACAACACGAAGTAGGAGGCTCCCAAGCGACACCTAACCAATCTAGGAGGCACCACCCTCCAAAAGGTAATAGGCTTGGTAATGATGATGAACTCCTTGCTCTTGTGCTTCAAGATGATAGAGTCCTCAACACACAATCTCTCTCTCACGGGTTTGGCTTGGTAGAAGAGATAGGATTGGTGGAAAGCAACTTGGGGAGGCTAGAAATCAAGATCCATATGATTGGAGTGGAAGATCTTGACCTCAACACAAGGGTAGGTGGTTCTCTCTAAGAAAATCTGATAGGATAGGTATGGAATAGTTCTGAGTGCTTCTCTTTCGAGTGAGTGGTGGTGAAGGGGTATATATAGGCATCCCCAAAAATCCAACTGTTACACACAAAATGACCAACTCGGTGACACCGATGTGTTAATCTCGGTGGTACTAAAGTGACCAAAAGGTGGCAACTTTTGAATCTCAGAGGGACCGATATACAATTCTCGATTGCACCGATAAGGTGACCAACGGTCAGATTTCCAATCTCGGTGACGCCGATACAACATTCTCGGTGGAACCGAAAATGTGAATTTGCATAACAGAAAGTTGGCAACCTAAACTTGGTGGCACTGGTATGGAATCGGTTGCGCCGAAGTGGCTAGGGTTTGGCAGAGTCTGTCTAGGTACTGGAATCGGTGGCACCAAAGTGGGATAGTTGGTTGCACCGATTTTGAGTGTTGGGTATAGAACAGACTTTGGTGGGAGAGTTTTGTGGATGTTTTTGGCAACTATCACTTGTGCACGTTTGAGCATATTGTTCACCAACAAAACCTTACCCCCTTTTAATAGTATTGGCTTTCTTATGGACTCAAAGTGATTTCTCACAAATATAAAATGTAGAGTCCTCTTGCTTGAAGCTTGGCCAACCTATTTCCTTGCATCTTGGGGTTTCTCCACAATCTCGTTTTTGCCAATCCTCTCATAGAACATTTCCTGAAATATACTTTGTGGAAACATTAGTTCAAGAGACAATGTATGTTGTCATGCATTATCAAAACCACCAAGGGAGCATGTTGTGCTTTCAATCTCCCCCTTTTTGGTAATTGATGACAACATACAATCAAAGCTTCAAATAAAGATATGCATGGTTATACTGAAGACTTTGAGAGACACATGACTTAGACTTTCTCCCCCTAAATGTGTGTAGTTCTTTAAAGGATAGTTGCTTTTGAATCCATGAACACACATAAGGTAGAAGGGATATAACAGGTCATGTGTATCTTGGCTATATGCATCAAATATATATGAATGAGATGTATCGTTGTTCAAGACATCACTCTTGCAAACAATATGTACAAGAAGCAACAGATCATCTTGACCAAGGATATGATGCATATACTTACCTTGAGTTCTTGAGCATCCTGGTAATAGAAACACACTTGAGAAAATAATGTTCGGAAACACAAGAGTATTCTACCAAACATCAAGGCAATAGAACTCAAAATTTCCAAGATGTGGAGGAAAAAAAATAGTATTCCTTAGTATTGATATGTCTCCAAAATCATTGAGAATTTTCTCATGTAGATATGAAAATGGATTATCCTCTCCCCCTGAAACTTAGCATGTAGGTATTAGGATTGGAAAAGGTGAGAATGGTCAATAATTTTCTTCTCCCCCTACTTTGGTATTCTCCCCCTGTTTATAAAGATATGAGTATTGATGTTGGCTCCCCCCCTTGATCATATCTCCCCCTTTGCATAAGCATGTGTCTCCCCTTTAGCATGAAGTGTTGGTCTTCTCCCGAAATGGTTGAAGCTTTGATCTTCTCCCCCTTTGGCATTAATTTCCAAAAAGCAAGGGCGAAGAACAAAAACAAGGATAGATACATGCATCATTAACTAAGATGTGATCCTTGAGAACAAGGGTCATCGAAATGTAGGATTCATAGAAATGAAAACTGACAGTGTCATGAAAAATGATTTATTCTTCTCCTTTCTTCATTGAAGATAGGGATCCTTGAAGAGAGAAATTCTGTCCTCAAGACTAACTTTAGTTCTTCTCCCCCTTATCAATACAAGGTTTTTTTGAGGGATCATCGAAGTAATATAAATATTACAAGACAGTCTACTAAGAAAACAAAGAATTGCAAAAATGAATTCAAATGAACCAGAATGAAAATCGGTGACTCTGAGATAGATAGATTGGTGGTACCAAGATGTTGTAGTGTAGCCTATATGCAATTTCGTTTGAACCGAGATATCTGGGTCGGCGGCTCCAAAAGAGAAACCAACTTTCTGTTTTCACAGAGTCAAGAGAAAGATTTGCACTGAAATATACAAGGAACATCAACTAGAGAAGATTTGTGTGGTTATGAAAAATCATGCAATAGAGAGCAAACCACACCAGACTCTTAACTAGATGATGGGCGGTGACTAGGTCACCTATATTAGAGTATATCGACTTAGGAGCCAAGCAAGGATACTTGATCATAGGTCATACTCTACGTTAAGCTCAGAATGGGGTTACCATTTTTCAATTAAGCGTCTTAATGTCTTCATGTCGCTTGAGTTGCTTTAGCTCATTTCTTGGAGTAAAGCCTTTTCAAGGACATGAGTTCATACCTTTGAGTGATGTTGATGACGTAGCTTAGTAGATGAACTTGTTGAGGATGCTGGAGGTTGATGAAGATCATCTTGAGTTTTAAGCAATCCTTCTTGTTCTAGTTTACTGGTTACCTACAAAGATTAGTCATGCAAGTAAGAACAATAGATATATCCAATTGACATGATACAAATTGAGAGTGTGCAATTTTGATCAAGTGTATGTCAAGCATATGGCTGAGTGGCCTTCTTCCTTCCATCATCAAGAGGGGTTGTGGATACTTGGTAATGACAAGATTGCTTATGATTGGAGTTGATGGTAATCTCGTGGAATGAAGTTTTTCCAAGTACCTACAAGAGATTGTATGCAATACAAGGGATCATAGAATTCCATGGCATAAGATGAAATGTTAAGATACATTGAAATATCAAGAAAGCTCATGCCCTTGCATGCAACCGAGTGAGTCTAGCTCAAGTTTGAAGCATCGATGATGTTCAACTAACTCCTCAAGTGACAAAATGTCTTCTCATCAAGTGACTTAGTAAATATATCGTCCAATTGCTTGTTAGTGCGAACATGTTTAAGATTAATATCTCCTTTTGCAGCATGGTCACGAATGAAATGATGTCGAACTTGAATATGCTTAGTTCGGGAATGTTGCACAAGATTATGACCAATTTTAATAGCACTTTCATTGTCACAAAGTAATGGAACATTTTTAACATGAATTCCATAATACTTAAGTGTTTGTGTCATCCAAAGAAGTTGCGCACAACAAGATCCAGCATCAATATACTCAGCTTTGGCAGTCGATAGAGATACCGAGTTTTGTTTCTTAGAGGACCAAGATACAAGAGATCTGCCCAAAAATGGACAAGTACCCGAGGTGGATTTTCTATCAACCTTGTCACTAGCATAGTATAAATCAGAATAGCCAACAAGGTCAAAAGAAGATCCCTTGGGATACCAAATGCCAAAATTTGACGTTTGTATCAAGTATCTCACAATGCGTTTAACAGCTGAAAGATGACATTCTTTTGGTGCAGCTTGATATCTAGCGCACATGCAAACACTCAGCATAATATTGGGACGAGATGCACATCGATATAAAAGTGAACCAATCATAGATCGATAAACTTTCTGATCAACCGACTTATCCTCTCTGGTAAGATCAACATGTCCACTAGTAGGCAGAGGGGTTTTCATACCTTTGCATTCCTGCATGTTGAACTTTTTGATCAAGTCCTTGGTATAATTAGTTTGAGAGATGAAAGTTCCTTATTTCAATTGTTTGATTTGCAACCCAAGAAAGAATTTCAGATCACACATCATAGACATCTCATACTTCTTAGACATCAACCTTCCAAACCTTTCACTTAATTGAGGGTTAGTGGAACCAAAGATAATATCATCCACATAAATTTGGCACACAAATAGTTCACCATTAACTCTCTTAGTGAATAAGGTTGCATCAATTTTACCAATTTCAAAACCTTTTTCAATAAGAAACTTCGTTAAACATTTGTACCAAGCACGAGGGGCTTGCTTAAGTCCATAAAGAGCTTTACGAAGCTTGTAAACATGATTAGGTTTCTTAGGGTTAACAAAGCCGGGTGGTTGCTTAACATAAACCTATTCTTCAATCTCACCATTTAAAAATGCACTTTTAATATCCATTTGATAAAGCGTGATATCATGGTGGTTGGCATAAGCAAGAAGAATCCGAATAGCTTCAAGTCTAGCGACAGGGACGTAGGTCTCACCGTAGTCCATACCTTCGACTTGCGTATATCCTTGAGCTACGATGCGAGCCTTGTTGCGCACGAATTAACTGTCTTCGTCTTGATTGTTTTGAAAAACCCATTTGGTTCCGATGATGTTGTGTTCGTCCTCGGGCTTCTCCACGAGTGTCCACACTTTGTTCCTTTCGAAGTTGTGAAGCTCTTCATGCATAGCGTTCACCCAATCCGCGTCTTCAAGAGCTTGTTCTACCTTCAAAGGCTCAATGCTAGAAATAAAAGAATAATGCTCAGAGAAGTTTGCTAGACGAGTTTTAGAGAGAGTGATTCTGCCTGTTTGTATATCACCAAAGATTTGATTTAGGGGATGGTTCTTGGTCACTTGTGCTCAAACTCGGGTCAGCTTCCGATTGTAGGTTGATGGAGCTTCTTCTTCATCATCATCTCCTTCATGTTCGTTGTTTTTCAAGGTGTCGTTCCCTTGAGGTGGTGGTGAAGGAGGTTGTGGTGGATCTTCATGATGTACTTCCTCCTCTTCATCATCTTGCCGTGTACCGCTTGTGGATGACTCCATGCCATGTTGTGGTTCACCTTGTTGTGAGGTAGGGGCTTCCACTTGAGTTGATGAAGTACTTTCCTTCACCTCCATGGGACAAATCTTGCCGATGGGTAAATCTAGGATAGCTTCTGAAGGGTTCTTATCACCTACATCATTTGGCAATTGTTTGACTTGCGAACCATTAGATTCATCGAACTTCACATCTACCGTCTCTTCAACTTTTCGAGTGAAGTTGTTGTAGACATGGTAAGTGTGAGAGTTCGATCCATAACCAAGTAGGAAACCTTCATGAGATTTAGGAGCAAATTTAGTACAATGATGCTTATCAAGAATGTAGCACTTAGAGCCGAATACCCGAAAGTATCCAACTTGGGGTTTGTTACTCGTGAGTATCTCATATGCCGTTTTACCGAGAAGCTTGTGCAAGTAGAGTCGGTTTGTGGCATGACATGCTGTTTCCATGGCTTGTGCCTGAAAGTGCTTTGGTGTCTTGTATTCGTCAAGCATCATTCTTGCCATCTCAATGAGTGTTCGGTTCTTCGTCTCAACAACTCCATTTTGTTGAGGTGTGTACGTAGCCGAGAACTCATGTGATACACCTTCTTCATCAAGAAAGGTATCCACATGGGTGCTCTTGAACTCAGATCCGTTATCGCTCCGAACCTTCTTGATCTTCACTTCAAACTGATTTTGCGCTTTGCGAGCAAAGTTCTTGAAGATCTTTTGAACCTAGGACTTATCATCAAGAAAGAATACCCACATAAATCTTGAAAAACATCAACTATAACTAGACCATAGGAATTTCCACCGAGACTCTTGTAAGCATTGGGACCGAAGAGATCCATGTGAAGTAACTCGAGTGGTCTCCTAGTAGTCATGATATTCTTAACAGGATGACTTCCACGTACTTGCTTTCCAGCTTGACAAGCACTACAAAGTTTATCTTTGTCAAACATAACATCTTTAACACCAAGTATATGATCACCTTTGATAAGTTTGTCTAAATTACGCATACCAACATGTCCTAATCGTCTATGCCAAAGCCACCCTTTAGAAGATTTAGCAATTAAACAAGTGCAAGGTTTGGATCTTTTAGTGAAATCTACAATGTATAGATCACCTCTACGGATACCGGTAAAGACAATTTTATGATTATATTGACGAAACACTTGGCAATCTACTTTTCTGAATAGAACATTGAAACCGAAATCAGCAAGTCTAGACACAGAAACAAGATTGTAACCAAGATATTCGACAAGCATAACATTTTGAATGGAACTATCATGGGATATGTCCACCTTACCAAGGCCAAGTACCTTACCCTTAGAGTTGTCTCCAAAAGTCACGTACCATCGAGGACCTTGATTAGGTGTGATATCTTGGAACATGTCTTTATCACCAGTCATATGATCCGTACATCCGCTGTCGAGAATCCACTCTTTTCCTCCAGACATGTAATCCTTAAGGTTTGCCATAAGACTCAGATTCTTCATGATCTTCTCATACTCGATGTCAAACAACTCATCTTCTTCATAGTAGCCATGTTCCACATTGTCATCATCAAGTGGGAAATCCTCGTCATAAAGAACAAGAGATTCGTTAGAATAGTAATCATGACAATGTTCAAGTTTATGAGTGCGAATGGCTTCAAAGATAATGTTGTTGATAGTGGTGACATCTCCTTTAGCACGCATAAGATCAGAGTTCAAATAGGCATTTATCAAAGTTTGGATCACTATGCTTCATTTTGTGAAAATCAATGGCTTTATGAAGAATTTCATCTAGATTCCCTAAGGAAAGATTTGGATATCGTTTCTCCAAATCAATCCATAAGGTATATGCACATGCAAAGTTCTTCATTTGAGAAAGCATGAATCTTGGTAAACCTCTAACGATAAGATTGAGAGTTCTTAGGTTACCAAGCATGTTGATTTCCTCTTCGTGTGCGGGATGCAATTCATCAATAGGAGGCTCATAGGGGCGCATAACATATTTCCTCAATTGAAATTCATTAAACAGCTCAAGCATCAAAGACTTCCATTGCCTATAGTATTCTCCATCAAGAATGGGCACTCTACAACTCAAACTCCCTATACTAGACACATCCATGTTCCTCCACGGTGATTAAACCGAAGCAATGGAGACCAATGCTCTGATACCAATTGAGCGATCACTAGAAGAGTGTCTAGAGGGGGGCTGAATAGACTACTAGAAGAAATTTAAAACCTAACCTTTTCCCAAGTTAATTGGTCGGCAGATTTTAACAGTTTTAGCAAAGCTAGCAAGTCTAACATCCCTACACATGCATGTCAACAAATATGGCAGCGGAAAGTAAAGACATTGCATATGAAGTAAATAGTTGAGATAGGTAGATCAAACGCAGTTGAAGACACGATGATTTTTCCCGTGGTTCTGATAGGTGGTGCTATCGTATATCCACGTTTATGGAGTCTTCAACCCACGGAGGGTAACGGTCACGAGAGTCCACGGAGGGCTGCACCCAAAAGGGTCCATGAAGTAGCAACCTTGACTATTCCATACGGCTTCTGTCCACAAAGGACTAGCCTCACTATGGGGTAGATCTTCACGAAGTAGGCGATCTCCTTGCCCTTACAAACTTCTTGGTTCACTCCACAACACGAAGTAGGAGGCTCCCAAGCTACACCTAACCAATCTAGGAGGCACCACCCTCCAAAAGGTAATAGGCTCGGTAATGATGATGGACTCCTTGCTCTTGTGATTCAAGATGATAGACTCCTCAAACCACAATATCTCTCTCATGGGTTTGGCTTAGTAGAAGAGATAGGATTGGTGGAAAGCAACTTGGGGAGGCTAGAAATCAAGATCCATGTTGTGGGAACGAGCCTGACAGTAGATGGTAGGGGTACGAAGGGAGAGGGCAGAGTCCTAGCTACAGCGAGGGTGTACACACATATGTATGAGTTCAGGCACCTCTCGTGGAGGTAACAGCCCTACGTCTCAGTGCTCGGGAGCTTTATGTCGTGTGGAATGTTGAGATTACAATGGTTTTGACCCTTGTGCAGGAGGGGAGGGGCGGCTTATATGGAGTTCGGTGCCCCTCATAATTATCCCGCATCTAAGGGCCTGGTCGTGGGGTTTAAAGTCTGCCGTTACGGGTAACATACGTTATAAAAGCTACTAATGACCATTGAACCAGCGTCTGCCCATTGGGCTCTTGATGATGGCTCCTGGTCTTCCGGCGTCGAGTGAAAGCGAGGTCTTTCGAGTGACACGCGACTGCCGAGTGAAGGCGGGAGTCTTCGAGTGGATTATTGTCGAGTGACTTTGAACGTCTCCAGGGATCCACTTGGAAGATCATGCTTGATCTTCAAGTCTTCCCATGTGGTGTCCTCAGGTAGGGTATGTGGGCCATGCCTAGGACCCTACCCCAGGGACATATCTTCATCATTAGCCCCTGAATGGATCGGGGTTTGAGTGGTGGAAGGAGGTATCTACGTAGACCTTGATTTAGTGCATCAGGTCCTCCAAATGATATTTGGGATTTCCATGAAACTTGTGTCGATTGAAATCTAAGCATTAGCATTCATTCAGGGTCAACACGCAAAATCTTCCGAATGATATTCGGGGCTTCAACGAAACTTGTGTAGATTGAATTCCTCTCCGCTCGCCCGGATCCATTCAGCCTTAAAGGTGTCCGAGTGGATGCTCAACTTTTGTTTTGGTCCGAGTGAGCTGACAGTATCTTGGGAGGCGACGGGTCGGTCTGACAGACCCAGATATTCTGGGATACGAAAATTTGGGAAGCGTGTGCGCTCACGCGACGATTACGCCATGATTGGGGCAAGTGGAGACGTGACACCTTGATCTTCGCGCCGGTCGTATCACCACGTACCAAGCGCCGTTAGCGGTTGGCGTGTGTGGTAACCTTGTGGGTCCACTGGTCAGTGAGACACTCGGCATCATATAAAGCTTTCTGCGCTGTGGTTTGCACAGTACCTCCGCCAGTTCTTTCTCTCTTTTCATCTGCCTCCTCTGCTCCCAGCGCCCCACTCCAATCTCCCTCGACGAGAGCCACCACGACGAAGATGAAGAACACGGCGGAGAAGCTGGAGCAAGCGAAGAAGGGGGCGGCAAAGCTCAAGGGCAAGAAGCCCTCGACCGCTCGATTCACCGCGCTAGCAGGTTGGATGTAGGGGGATTTTGTCCCCTCTGTCGTCACCCGTGACGACATGGAGGGCCTCGTCTCCGACATGCTCGTGGCAGACGGCGCCTGGAGGCTGCCGGGGGAGGAACACGAGCCAAAGCCGAGTGACGGGTAGCGGATCCTCCTTCTCTCCCACGTCGAGCGAGGTTTTTCTCTACCATCCCACCCGTTCTTTAGGGGCTTTCTCAATTTTTTCGGTGCCCAACTGCACCACCTCTCGCCAAATACCATCACCTATCTGTCTGCATTTGTCACTTTGTGCGAATGTTTCTTGGGCTGCTCTCCCATTGGGGATTGTTCAAACACCTCTTCACGGTCAGATCCCAGACCATGAAGAAAGCCCTCCCCGCTGATGGGAAGACTCACGTGCTCCACCTGTGCGGAGGTTTAGGAGTTCAGAAAAAGAGCTCATAGCTCCTTCCCTGCCATGACCTTTCCTGAGTCTGTCAGAGGTTGGCAGTCGACCTGGTTCTACTGCAAGGATGCAACATCGCCCAATATGTCGACTGGCCTTCCCCCATATACACCCAACCGTCCAGCTGTCCCCAAGTCTCTGAAGGTGACTGAAGAGGAGCACGTCCAAGTAGGCATCTTGGTTGAAGTGGTGGTGCAGCTGATCCGGGGTGGAGTGACTGGCATGGACCTGTTGGAGACGTTTCTCGGTCGACGTATTCAGCCGCTCCAAGCTAGAGACCACACCATGTGGCACTACACGGGCCTTGAGGACTCGACAAGGACGCATCCTGAGGAAGTTCCTCAGAAAACTGTCGAGCAGTGGCTCCGTAGCATCACCGGAGCCTGCGACAATCCTTTGGGAGCCAAGAGGATCCGACCATACTCGGCCGAAAACCCGCTGAAGAACCTGATGAGTTGTGTGATGTCGACTAATATATTGTATTGTCGAGTGATATATTGAACTGACTTCTTTGCTTGAATCACGCAGGAATGGACGCACATGCACTCGCATGTTCCCAATGGGAACCATGTTGAAGATGGCATGGTGAGCGAGGGCGGCAATGTGGATGGCGACGGTTCTTCTGACACCGAGGAAGAATACGAGGACTTCAGCGAGGAGGAAGAAGTCGAATCACCCCCCGAAGCGAAAGCCGCACCAAGTCCCGCCAAGATCCGCCAGCTGTCGAGGACAGGGCTCCGGGCCCTAGTGAGAAGAACCCAAACGGAGCTGCCCTTCGACTGCTGAGTCGAGCGAAAAACTGGCCAAGCATCCCAAGCAAGCCATCACCAAGCCTCACAAGGCTCTACCTCACATGAGGGTGTCCGTGCCTGTTGTCTCCACATAAGTGTTTATTTCTGTACTTGTTCTGTCGACTGAAGTCTGGAGTTGTATTTGACCGAATGCCACTCAATCCGTCAGAGCTGCTACATCTGCGACCTCGCCTCATCGAGATGGAGACGAAGCGATGGATATTGACACTGCTGATGCAACCACTTCTCATAAAGGTAAAAAAGTTGTTGGTTCGTCCGGATGGGACTCGACACATGTACATGTTAACACTGTCTGTTGTCATTGTAGAGGTCATTCAGGTGGAGGACGACGAGGAGCAACTGGGCACTTCACGTGCTTGTACCCGGAGGGCATCATCGGCATAGGCGCCTCAACGCTCAACTGCAGAGTCTTCCCAGGGAGAGGTGGCTCGACACAACCCAGGGCTGAACCTGCAGCACCTCTGTCGCATGCTCTACCAGCCGTCTCGACCGTTGTGACATCTACTCCAACTAGACCCTCTCACACTGCTTCAGCTATCCCAGCGATCATGCCGACCCCACCTGTGACGGCCTTCTCTCTGCATCGCACCCCGAAAGATCAGATTGGAGTTGTGAAGGAAGCCATGATTCAGGCGGAGCAGCTCATGCTGAGAACCAAGGAGGCGTTCAAGGCCAGCAAACTGGCTTTTGACGTCAGCGCAGCTCTCCGTACCAATGTCCGAGTAAGTTCGATTGTAAGTCCATTGTAGATTGAATTCCCGTCTTGTTTCTTCTCTTGGCTACAGTACACCCAGTGGGTGGTTGCTGTAGAATGCTTGAACTTTCTCCACTCGAATAGAACGGATCATAGTCGAGTTGGGCTGGGATTGATAGTACGCATGGTACTAGGGTCACTCGACATGTCGAGTGTATTTTCTGACGAGTTGCTCGACGGATCGAGAGTTAACCATCTCAGTGGAGGCGCTCTTAGTGCACCCACTAGGTGTAGTCCCCGAGACCGCTGTCGAGTGCTTGCATCGGCAGGGGTTTTAGAGTATGTTGTATACAGGATACACTTCGCCTTGAATTACACCACTTCGTAGCTACCTTGCAGGTTTCATGGCAAACCATGATATGACGCTGCATAAGGATAGACTGCACTTCATAGAGTAGGGAGGCGCGTCACTCGACGGGTCGAGTGTCGTGATAGTGCTGACCTTGTCGAATGTTTGAATAACTAGTGGGGGCATGCTAAGTGCACCCACCAGGTGTAGTCCCCGAGGCTACTGTTCATCGCAGACGATAAACAGTAGGCTTGAAAACTTGTCGTACGCGTGGTACTAGGGTCACTCTAGATGTCGAGTGTATTTTCTGACGAGTTACTCGACGGATCGAGAGTTAACCGTCTTAGTGGGGGCGCTCTTAGCACACCCACTGGGTGTAGTCCTCGAGACCACTGTCGAGTGCTTGCATCGGCAGGGCTCTTAATAGAACCAGCTTTTGAATTTGTTTAAGGTGCGTGGAGTACAAGAGCCACTTGACATGTCGAGTGGACTTTCTGCTTGAATTCTTCTAAGATAGTCACTTGTTGGCATTCGATACCCGGTCAACTATCCCCAACGTCACTCACCGATTGAATTTCTGTTTTATGTTGATTCCAGAGGGCTTGCGAGCTTGGGGCGGAGTACAAGGACGTGGAGGATGAGAGGAACCAGTTGCAGGTGGATCTGGCGGTCGCCAACAATGCCCTGGAGCGAGTGCGTGCTGAGATGAAGACCTTGGGAGGTAATTAATGCTGACTTTCTACATTCTCCCCTTCACTCTTCATGTTTTGAACTTAATGCTCTCACTCGAACAGACGTGCGCAATGAAAACCGTTGACTCCGAGCGTGACTCAACAATGTTGTTTCTTTAGATTCCATGAAGAAGGCGCTAGAGGAGAAGGACAAGGCGCTTGCTGACGCTCAACGAGCGGCCATGGAGAAGACTGAAGCTATGGATCGGAAGCTGGCGGCTGCTAAGAAACTGGAGGACGAGAACGCCAAACTGAAGCAGGAGCATACAGACCTTGTGAAGAAGGCCGAACAACTAACCAAGAGGGGTAATGGTCTAGAGAAGCATCTGGGCGAATTCTCGAGGAAGATGTATCTTCTGCTCGATGGTGAATATGTTTGTCGACTGACATGTGTAACATTTTTGAGGGTAGCAGTTCATCAATTCTCCTCCTATTTCTCCTTCTTCAACAGAATTCTGCCAGGACTTCGAAAAGGAAACAAAGGAGGTTGAGCCCAATCTTGACCCCACCAAGTCGCTAGTTGCTGATGTGGTGGCGATGAACATGCTATGGCTTAACTTCTGGCTCCAAGGAGTCCAGGCCTACATCGCTCGACTGAAATCTACCATGAAAAGAATCGACAAGGAGCTATGGCCTGAGGACACTCTTCAACTCGACCTCAACTCCATGATGGCTCGCCTAAATGAACTTCCCAATTGAGTGCAAGCTTGGAAAAAAATCTGCTGCTCGCTGTGGGGATAACGTGGCGTTGTCACCCTCAGGGTCCATTGCAGGGACGTGAGGGAGGAGAGGCTGAAGGAGCTCGAGGTGGTCAACACGAAGAAACTCCAGTTCGAGGACTTCATGGAAACCTTCATCGAAGCGGCCACCAGAATCGCCGACGGCATCGACCTGGACACTTTCGTCGAGCCTGCCAGTCCGTCTCCCATTTAAAAAACTTGTCTTTGGAAAAACAGTTAAATTTGCCTTGGTATGCCGAGTGGATTTGTATCTTTTAAAACTTCCTTCAGGCCTTAGGCCTGAGAAAATTTGCTTTTGTACGAAACGTTTATCCGTGGTTTACCCTTTGGATTTTGTTCATATTTGGCTTTCAATCGTCTGTTTGACTAAGTTTGTTTTTTACTTAGGCGAAGCGTGTTCGCAGCTAAGCCTCCGAGTGTGAGTATTTGTCACACCCTGTATTTTGGCACATTGTTGTGTTTGGTTTTATAAAAATTTGGAGCCAACTAAAACTTTTTGAGTGCATGCTTGTTTGATGTGATGCTTGTTTGAATTGCTGGAGTGTTCAAGTTTGGCACTATTAGGTTCTACTCCACTCCACCTTCATCTTCATTGATCCAAATTCCTTGCCCTATGATCATGCCATGTGAATATAGCTCAAATATATTTTTTATCAAAATTTATTTTCACCAAAAAGGATTTATTCAATTTAAGTTCACTAAAACCCCTGAATTGAGGTTTGAACTACAAGTCCTCAATTTAGGTGGATCTTTTCTTCCCAAATGCTTTATTTGAAACCTACTATATATATGACTTCTCAAAACCACCAAATATTATTTTTAAAGATTATTTTCATATTTTATTTAAAGGCTTTTTCTTAAGAACAGAAATGGCTTTTCTTACGGGAAAATTATTTGAATGCTTTGAAAATATTTGAGAAAATTTAGAGCGATTCAGTGGACATATATTTTCAATATATATGACTTTCAACACAAGGGCTTGATCATAACATGGGCAAAACTCCTCAAAACCCTTCCTAATCAGATCAAACTTTTGGAATGTTTCTGCAAGAAACATTCTCAATAAATTCCAAGAAAATTCTAGCAAGTCAACACTATCATAGGTGATGATCTTGAAAGTTTCATCTCAATACAAGTTGGTTTGCTTCATCAAACCAACCCAAATCCATTTCTGTCCAGATTCAAATTTTGACAACTTTACATTGTGAAGTATCTTCCCTCAGCCTCAAACTTTGTGGGCATGCTCAAATGGCCAATTAGTGATGATCCACTAAGTGGTGCATCAAGGGTTAAAGCCTAACCTCTTTGAATCTATAGAAAACAGATTCTTTCTATTTCTAGGTTTTCCCTAGGTCCCGTTATGAACTTTCTTCTCTTAAGATCAAACTTGGTGATCACTCTTGTTTTCCATCACCCCTTGACCTTGTCAAATCTCAAGATGATCCAAGTTCATTTGACCCCCCTAAACATCATCAAACACCTTCTGCCAGAAATGTAAAACTGGCATTTTCACCTCAAATCCTTTTACCCTTGCCTCCTCTTTTTTTACGACAGCTCCACCCATACCCCCAGCACCTCCAGTAGCAATCCCAACGGCTAGCTCCATGATTGAGATGGTGAAAACCCCCATTTTTACCCTCTGGTCCACCTGGCAGGACCTCTTTTCCCTCTCTCCCTCTATTCTAATCCCTCCCCAAAGCATCCAAGGGCCTAGCCTAGTTAGTTTGCTTCCCCTAGATCCCCTGGACATGGGTGGACGCGCAAAACGCGCCAAGGGCATGCCATGGCCAGCAATAGCCGCGCTCCAGAGCGCACTACAGTGCCGACTAGCACTGTAGCCGTTGGCCACTACATGGCCCTGGCCTCCTTGAGCCTCCCACTGGTGCCGTCTGGTCGGCCTCGAAGACTTCGAAGACCCCAGAGAATTTGCCGAGCCAGGCAAGCAGCCCTTTGACCATATCAAGAAACTATTTTAACTTGCATGTCATATAGCACTTTACTTCCGGCATTATCGATCATATGATGTGGTGGTTTCCCCTTCGATCGGATGCCTCCTGTGCTTTTCGTTGATACTTACATCGAGCACGACCCTACCACCTTATGAGGGTTGTGCGGGTGGGAGTAGATAGGTTGCTAGTAGATGCTACGCAAGTAGGATGGGACTTATGCATGGTGATACCGAAAGGTGTGTGTTTTCAGTACTCTTTCAAAAACCCCGTTGGGTGTCACTAATGCCCGAGGGAGAGGAGGATGAGATGGGTGACCACTTCAGAAAGAAGTGGTGTACCGGAACAAATGGGTGTGTTTTTTTGAAAACGGATTAGATTTAAGGTCTGCTGACCGTCCCAACATTACATGCGCAACCACGATACCCCTTATGGGACGGGGCTTTGTTGATTACCTTGGTGGATACTGGCAAGGAGCCCGCATTACTAGTGGCGGGAGTGGCGTGGTCACTCTCGATACGGGGTCGTACCGCATGTACGATCATGCGCTGTCATTACAGGCACCGGGCACACCGTTGGTCCCCTCATGGATTTTACGGTTTGAGCAAGGCTCGTGTGATGTACGTCATGAGGGATGGGTACCAATCGAGTGGACTCTTTGTTTAGTATCGCCGGGGGAAAGGCATTGTTTGGCTGCTTACCTCGGGTATGTATATACCACGAGTCATGGATGACATGGAAGTTCCCCGAGTCTTCTGGGTAAAGTGTGCAACCTCTGCAGAGTGTAAAACTATTCGAATAGCCGCGTGCACGGTCATGGACAGTTGGAGGTCCTCCTTAGACTACGTCTGAATGTTTTCGTGAAATATTGGTGTGAGTATGGATGTGTTAGTGACAATAGGTCACCTGAGTCAAGTCCGATGACTTGGCATGAGAAAGAACTAAGTTCGATGACTTAGCATGAACATGACGTGTTTAACTGATACCATGATGGTATCGACAATGTGTTATCATGAATACTTGGTTAGTTGTTGATGCATACTTACTATTACTTGATCATGTCGCTTGCATACAAAATCAGCTTTTCAGAAATTACCTATAGTGCTATATCATGCACCATTATTGCCTCGTTCCACTCTTGGGTTGCTTGCGAGTACATTCAAAGTACTCATTGGCTTGCCACTAGTTATTTAATTGGCCAGGCATGGAAGAACAGGAATATGTCGAAGATTTCATTGGAGATGAACATGTGAACTAGGACGCTTCCCAGTCAGAGTGCCTGTAGGTTAAGGCAGATGGCATGGGTTCACGCTTTCGACGAAGATTTCCGCTGCTTGTTCTAGACTTAGTGTTTGGCCCGAGTGGCCCTATCCTTGTAAGACTGAGACCTTCGTGGTCATCATTTGTGTAAGACGTTAAGTGCGGATGTAAGACTCTTTTATTCAGCTTCTATGTGTTCAGTGAGCATTGATCTCTGGGATCACTATACACGTGCATTCGGTGATCTCGACTTATGAGTCGGGGTCCTCATAGAGGTGGCATCAAAGCCATCCTGACTGTAGGAAGCCCTTAGTTAGCATGGATGTTAGTAGGATTAAAGCCGTTTTCAAAACTACACCTAGCTTTGGAACTTAGGAGTTCTGCACTATTTATCTCTCCTATGCTTCACACAACACTTTGCTGACTCTCCTCTTTTCAAACCTTTGTAGATGTCCGTCATACCTGAAGCCTTGCTAACATCCGGTTTTCCCTTACTCCTTGGGGATAGCCTGGAGAAGTGCCAGTTTTGCCAACCACCCATTTTCCTCTACCACGAGCACTGGGTCGATGCCGTCACGAAGGAGTACCACGTGGATGTGGTCGTGAAGGCAAATGACTCCCCGACCAGTTGGTTCTTTGAAGGACCACGGATGGAGACTATGATACTTACCGTCGAGACAGCTGCATGCAAGGCACTCCTACGCCTTCGAGACATCATTCCAGAGATGGCTGATGAACCAGCTACTCGCTACCTTCCCTTCAGGAAGGATGACTTGGGCGAGAGTTGGACACTGATTCCGGCCAAGGAGGATGGCGCATCACTCTGGTTCCAGACCTACTTCAGTCTCTCTGCCGATAGTCTGGTTCACAACTTGGTGAAGGAATCCGTGAAGCTCCGCGATGAACTTCACCACACCTAAGGGCTACTTCGTCAAGCCAAGACCAAGCCAGACAAGATCAAGAAGGATGGAGCCCCCGAGGGACGACCAGCTGTCGCTTATCGAGGAGGAGTACCCCCAGCCAGTGATGCACCTGCACGTAGTCGTCGCACGAGTGTGAAGGAGTACCGTAAGCTCTTCACCGACCCGCGCGTAAGGCGTCGTCGGGATGGGCCTCCTTGTTCCCCGGCCCCGTCGGCCGGTAACGATGCTTGTTCTGAGGATGAGCCAGAGGAAGACCCACAGGAGCGTGACTACGAGACCGAGCACTCCACCACCTGAATCCGAGAACCCCTAGGGTAGGATCAGACATGTATCCCTCATGCGTAGTTGAGTCCGTGTAATGGTTCGTATGAAACCATGTGTGCTTGTTGTTTGTTTTGTTGTTTGTGTGTTTCGATGCAAGTCGTGCTTTTGCCTTAGGCAACATGTAAGATACTACATCGTCTATCTTAATATATGTTGTGGGTCTTTTGACCTTCGTTTCTCCACACTTGCACTTGACTGACCCCCTTAGGCGCGCTTTGTCGATTTGCTTATCCTCTTGTCGACCCCAGTTGTTTGACTTGGCTGCTCCAAACAGGATGGTGACTGCTACCCGCAACAACTCCTTCACCAACCATGAGGCCGGCAGCTCGAGCCAGCAACAGGGAGCTGGTGGAGCTGCTCACGCTAGAGGACACCAGGAGCAGCCACAAGGCGACATTCCCCCTCCACCACCTCCGCCGGAGAACATGACCATAGCTCAGTTTCTCCAAGTTCTCCGGGAGGAGTGCCAGGCCAACAATGCTGCTCTCCAGCAGATGGCCCAGGCTCTCGTGAACAACTAGCAGCAGGGTAGGAACGACAATGGCCGCTCCATGTTGTCTGAGTTCATGAGAAACTCGCCCCCGACCTTCACTGAGACTGCTGAGCCGTTGGATGCTGATGACTGGATCCGCACCATCGAGGACCTCCTTGCCCTAGTCAACTACAATGAGGATCGTGAGAAGGTGCTTTATGCCTCTCACTGCCTCGAAGGTACCGCTCGAGCATGGTGGGATGGATTCAAGGTCATGCAGGGAGAGCGTGTGATCACGTGGAATGACTTCAAGGAAGGATTCCGCACTGCCCATATTCCATCTGGGATCATGGCTATCAAGAAGAGAGAGTTCTGAGCGCTGAAGCAAGGAAGTGGCTCTGTCAAGGAGTACCTGCAGAAGTTCAACCTGTTGTCAAGGTATGCACCTGAAGACGTCAGCACGGAGGCTGCCAAGAAGGAACGCTTCATGGAAGGACTTCAGCAAATTCTGCAGTATCAGCTCATCATCTGCGACTGCCGCACCTTCTTTGATTTGGTAAACAAAGCCCTCATGTTGGAAGACAAGCGTCATGCCATCGACGACACTCGCAAGCGCAAGATGATCAGCAAAGGAAGCTCTAGCAACCAAAAGCCTTGCCCATGGCAGCCAGCTCCAGCCAAGCCAACCTATCAGCCATAGCAGGCTAGACCTCCCGCGCCTCGTCCGAGCTACCAACCTCAGCAGTATGCCAATCCCAGGCCAACCTACAACTACAACCCCAATAACAACAATGGTGGCAGGAACCTAAACAACAACCTTGGCAAGTCACCTGCTTTGGATGTGGTCAGTCTGGACACATCTCTAGGCTTTGTCCCAATAGGAAGCCTGATGCACCGCGCCCCAATGCGCCAGCTCAAGGACAAGCCCGAGGAGCACCGCCAAGGAACCCAACTCCCCGCAACCATCCTAACAATGGCAAGGGTCATGTGAATGACGTCACCGCAGAGGAAGCCCAGGAAGACCCGGACGTCATACTGGGTACGTTCCTCGTCAACTCAACCCCAGCAACACTATTGTTTGATTGTGGAGCTTCGCATTCTTTTGTCACCCAAAAGTTTGCACTAGAGAGTGGCATGTAACCTACACCCTTGGGAAGTCGAATGCTGATACAAACCCCCGGTTCAGTTATGAAGTCTGGGTTAGGGTGTAAGGGTGTGAAGATTGACATCATCGGGGTAGACTTCCTAGTAGACCTTATAGGTCTGGATTCACCCGGCTTGGATGTTATCCTTGGCATGAACTGGTTGACTAAGCACCAAGGCTTACTAGACTGTGCCAAGAGGATTGTTACCATGACCAACAACCAAGGAGTGGAATTCAAGTATGCCCCCAACCCTGTCTCCACGCAAGCCCCTCAGGTTAGCTGCCTATCGGGAGTTGAGTTGGATCAAGTGCCAGTAGTATGTGAATACCCGGATGTGTTTCCTGATGAGATGCCCGGGATGCCTCCTGACCGCGACATTGAGTTCATCATAGAGCTTATGCCCGGATCAAGGCCCATCTATAAGAAGGCCTATAGGATGGGATCCGAAGAGTTGGCAGAATTGAAGAAGCAACTGGCAGAGCAGCTCAGGAAAGGATTTATTCGCCCTAGTGCCTCTCCTTGGGGATCGCCTGTTCTATTTGTGTCAAAGAGAGATGGCACCATCAGACTTTGTGTCGATTACCGTTCTCTCAATGAGGTCACAATAAAGAACAAGTATCCACTCCCCAAGATCGAAGACCTGTTTGATCAGTTGAACGGAGCCAAGGTGTTCTCCAAGATCTATCTCAGGTCTGTGTACTATCAGCTAAAGATCAGACCCCAAGACATCCCAAAGACGGCATTTGTAACCCGATATGGCCTGTATAAGTACACGGTCATGTCGTTCGGATTGACAATGCCCCGGCCTACTTCACGTACCTCATGAATAAAGTCTTCATGGAATACTTGGACAAGTTCATTGTTGTCTTCATTGATGACATCCTTGTCTTCTCCAAGTCTGAAGAGGAGCATGAAGAGCACTTGAGGTTGGTCCTAGAGAAGCTTCGAGAGCACCAGCTTTAGGCCAAGTTCAGCAAGTGTGAATTCTGGCTGCATGAAGTTGGATTCTTGGGTCATATGCTGACTGCGGAGGGATTATCAGTAGACCCTGGCAAGATTGAAGCCGTGACTGAATGGCAGACCCCAACCACAGTGAAGGAAGTCAGGAGCTTTCTCGGACTCGCGGGATATTACCGCAAGTTCGTAGAAGGATTCTCAAGCATCGCCCGACCAATGACCCAGCTCCTGAAGAAGGACAAGAAGTTTGAGTGGACCGCTAAGTGTGAAGAAAGCTTCCAGGAGCTCAAGAAGAGATTGACCACAACCCCTGTTTTGGCCACCCCTGATATTCACAAGGAATTTGTGATTTATTGTGATGCCTCAAGAACCAGACTTGGAGGTGTTCTGATGCAAGAAGGCCGAGTCATAGCATATCTGTCCCGACAGCTACGTCCTCATGAAGAGAACTATGCAACTCACGATCTCGAGTTGGCAGCCATGGTTCACGCCCTGAAGACATGGCGGCATTACATTCTGGGGAAGCGATGTGAGATATTCACTAACCACAAGGGTTTGAAGTATATCTTCACTCAAAGGGAATTGAACATGAGGTAGCGAAGATGGTTGGAGTTGATAAAGGACTACGACCTCAGTGTTCAATACCACCCCGGAAAGGCCAATGTGGTAGCTGACGCCTTAAGCAGAAAGGCTTGCTCCTTGAATGCTATGATTAAGGAAAGGCTACCTGCTTTGTATGATGAGCTTGAGAGCTTCGGCTTGGAACTAGTAGCACCAGGATTTCTCGCCAACCTCGAAGCGAAGCCTACCTTGATGGACGATATCAAAGAAGCCCAGAAGGGACACGAGAGCATTGAAGGCATTAAGAGGAAGATCAAGGCAGGCAAGGCCCCAGGATTCTCAGAGGATGAACAAGGAGTCATGTGGTTTGGGAACCGCATTTGCGTACCCAACAAAGAGGAGCTCAAGAACTTGATCTTACAAGAAGCTCATAGCACTCCCTACTCCATCCATCCTGGAGGAACCAAGATGTATCAAGACCTCAAGGCAAGATTTTGGTGGCATGGCATGAAGCGGGAAATAGGCACGTTCGTGGCTAAGTGTGATGTATGCCAGAGGGTCAAGGCTAAGCATCAGCGACCCGCTGGACTTCTGCAGCCCCTTAAAGTGCCTGAATGGAAGTGGGATAAAATCGGGATGGACTTCATCACCGGTTTACCAAGGTCAAGCAAGGGACGTGATTCCATTTGGGTCATTGTCGACCACCTGACCAAGGTCGCCCATTTTGTTCCCGTCAAGACCACCTATGATGGCAACAAGTTAGCCAGCCTCTACATAGAGCGGATCGTGAGTCTTCATGGAGTACGAAAGGAGATTATGTCAGACAGAGGGACCCAGTTCACCTCAAGGTTCTGGAAGAAGTTTCAAGAAGCTATGAGAACCAAGCTCTCCTTCAGCACTGCTTTCACCCCAGACCGGTGGGAAAACGGAACGAGTAAACCAGGTACTCGAAGACATGCTCCGCGCTTGTGTTTTGGCATATGGAGCCAAGTGGGAAGATTGCTTACCGTTCACCAAGTTCTCCTACAACAACAACTATCAGTTAAGCCTTCAGATGGCACCATTTGAGGTGTTGTATGGACGCAAGTGCCGTACTCCCATCAACTGGTCGGAGACCGGAGAAGGATTGGTGACCATGTTTACCTCAGGGTCATGCCTCTCAAAGGAAACAAGCGTTTCCACGTCAAAGGGAAGCTCGCGCCAAGATTCATCGGCCCCTTCAAGATCACCGCCACAAGAGGAGAAGTTGCTTATCAGCTAGAGCTACCTTCTGAGCTGTCGGATGTGCACAACGGCTTCCACGTGTCACAGCTCCGGAAGTGTCTGCAAGTTCTCGACCGCCCCGACCTCTACAAAGACATCGACCATCAGGCCATCGACCTTCAGCCAGATCTCACCTATCGTGAGAGGCCTGTCCGCATTTTGGATGAAGGTGAGCACTGCACCCAAAGCCGCATCATCAAGTACTTCAAGGTCCAGTGGAGCAACCACACGGAAGCAGAAGCAACATGGGAGCGTGAGGATTATCTCAGATCAGAATTTCCATATCTTTTTAGCGCTTAGCCTAGGAATCTCGGGGACGAGATTCTTGTAAGGGGGGAAGGTCTGTCACACCCTATATTTTGGCACATTGTTGTGTTTGGTATTATAAAAAATTGGAGCCAACTAAAACTTTTGAGTGCATGCTTGTTTGATGTGATGTTTGTTTGAATTGCTTGAGTGTTCAAGTTTGGCACTATTAGGTTCTACTCCACTCCACCTTCATCTTCCTTGATCCAAATTCCTTGACCTATGATCATGCCATGTGAATATAGCTCAAAAATATTTTTATCAAAATTTATTTTCACCAAAAAGGATTTATTCAATTTAAGTTCACTAAAACCCCTAAATTGAGGTTTGAACTACAAGTCCTCAATTTAGGTGGATCTTTTCTTCCCAAATGCTTTATTTGAAACCTACTATATATATGACTTCTCAAAACCACCAAATATTATTTTTCAAGATTATTTTCATATTTTATTTAAAGGCTTTTTCTTAAGAACAGAAATGACTTTTCCTAAGGGAAAATTATATAAATGCTTTTAAAATATTTGAGAAAATTTAGAGAGACTCAGTGGACATATATTTTACATATATATGAGTTTCAACACAAGGGCTTGATCATAACATGGGCAAAAACCCTCAAAACCCTTCCTGATCACATCAAACTTTTGGAATGTTTCTGCAAGAAATATTCTCAATAAATTCCAATAAAATTCTAGCAAGTCAACACTATCATAGGTGATGATCTTGCAAAGTTTCATCTCAATACAAGTTGGTTTGCTTCATCAAACCAACCCAAATCCATTTCTATCCAGATTCAAATTTTGACAACTTTACATTGTGAAGTATCTTCCCTCGGCCTCAAACTTTGTGGGCATGCTCAAATGGCCAATTAGTGATGATCAACTAAGTAGTGCATCAAGGGTTAAAGCTTAACCCCTTTGAATCTATAGAAAACAGATTCTATCTGTTTCTAGGTTTTCCCTAGGTCCCATTATGAACTTTCTTCTCTTAAGCTCAAACTTGGTGATCACTCTTGTTTTCCATCACCCCTTGACCTTGTCCAATATCAAGATGATCCAAGTTCATTTGACCCCCTAAACATAATCAAACACCTTCTGCCAGAAATGTAAAACTGACATTTTCACCTCAAATCCTTTTACCCTTGCCTCCTCCTTTTTACCACAGCTCCACCCATACCCCCAGCACCTCCAGTAGCAATCCCAACGGCTAGCTCCATGATTGAGGTGGTGAAAACCCCCATTTTTACCCTCTGGTCCACCTGGCAGGACCTCTTTTCCATCTCTCCCTATATTCTAATTCCTCCCCAGAGCATCCAAGGGCCTAGACCAGTTAGTTTTCTTCCCCTAGATCCCCTGGACATGGCTGGACGTGCAGAAGGTGCCAAGGGCATGCCATGGCCTACAATAGCCGCGCTCCAGAGCGTGCTATAGTGCCGACCAGCACTGTAGTCGCTGGCCACTGCATGGCCCTGGCCGCCTTGAGCCTCCCACTGGCGCCGTCTGGTCGGCCTCGACGTCTGCAGCCCTGCAAGCGGTCGGCCCCTCCTCCCTCTCTCTCCTTCTCCCTCCTCCACGCAGCCCACCGCCGCCCGAACCGGCCAATGCGGAAGCTCGCACACGTGCGCTCCTCCCCTCCATCTCTCCCTTCCTTCGTGCCTGGACCCCTCCCAGGAACGCCCTAGACAAGACCTAGCTCGCCCTCATGCTCTGTGCCGAGGGATACGACCTCACCGGCGCACGGCGTCCTCGGTGGACCGGCCCCCGCCTATATAAGGCCCCCCGAACCTCCTTCTCCCTCTCTGCCGTCTCTCTCTCACCCCAATCGAGCCCCCACTCTGCCCTCGCAAGATCCCAGGGCACTAGTCGTCGGGATCGAGCCGGAGATTGCCGCGATGGCCCGCAGTCGATCTCGCGGTAAGGTGCCCCTCCGGTTCCCCCTCTCCTGCAGTTGCTCACCTCTCTCCTCTCTGACCATTTCCTAGCTCCCTTCTCTCGCTTTGCAGGGCACAAAGGGCCGTAGACCTCCTCCCGATCCTCCCTCCGCCACGGGTTCCTCGTCACCAGCGACCAGGACCTTCCCGCCGGTTCCCTTCACCTCCACCTGACTAGCAACGAGCCCCTGAGCACGGCGTTGCCCTCCGTTTGTCTCCCCGTGCCCTGTAGACGCCGGTGAGCCCTCTCGCCTCTCCCTGGCCTGAGGAAGGTGATGACAAGTGGGCTCCGCTTGTCATCCTTCCCAGGTCCCCCGCCTCTCTCCCTCTCACTGACCAGCCTAGCCCGCTGGTTAGGTTTGAACTGGCGCGCGCCGCGCGCCTGGGCTGGTTCCCTCCCTGGGCCGGCTCGGGTGGGCAGATCTGGCCCATAGGGCACAGTGCCCTTCTCCTTTTTCTTTTTTCTGTTATTTTCTAAAAATTCCACAGGCTGGATTATTTGCCCAATGCAAATATTTTCTCCACCATAAATCTCAGAATAATCTGTAGAATTTAATAGTGCCATTTGTATAATTTATTGAAAAACTTTTATCTACCGGTTTATTTTAAAACCTAATAAAGGCATTCTTTTTGCCTCTGTTATTTTGTTATAAAATGATTTTTCACAACAAAACCTTTTGTAGATATCTTTAGTATAACCTTGGGTATTTAACAGAATAGGTAAACATTTTTGTTGAGTAGTTTGAGTGCTCTGTTTGCATACTTGTTTATTTGTTATCGTTTATTTCACGATGATAGATTGCGCCCTTGACGGACAAGTTGGACTCGAAGACTTCGAAGACCCCGGAGAATTTGTCGAGCCAGGCAAGCAGCCCTTTGACCATATCAAGAAACTATTTTAACTTGCATGTCATATAGCACTTTACTTCCGACATTATCGATCATATGATGTGGTGGTTTCCCCTTCGGTGGGGTGCCTCCAGTGCTTTCCGTTGATACTTGCATCGTGCATGACCCTACCACCTTATGAGGGTTGTGTGGGTGGGAGTAGATAGGTTGCTAGTAGATGCTATGCAAGTAGGATGGGACTTATGCATGGTGATACCGAAAGGTGTGTGTTTTCAATACTCTTTCGAAAACCCCGTCGGGTGTCACTAATGCCCAAGGGAGATGATGATGAGTTGGGTGACCACTTCAGAAAGAAGTGGTGTACCGGAACAAATGGGTGTGTGTTTTCGAAAACGGATTAGATTCAAGGTTTGCTGACCGTCCCAACATTACATGCGCAACCATGATACCCCTTATGGGACGGGGCTTTGTTGATTACCTTGGTGGGTACTGGCAAGGAGCCTGCATTACTACTGGCGGGAGTGGCATGGTCACTCTCGATACGGGGTCGTACCGGATGTACGATCATGCACTGTATTTACAGGCACTGGGCACACCGTTGGTCCCCTCATGGATGGTAAGGTTTGAGCAAGGCTCATGTGATGTACGTCATGAGGGATCGGTACCAATCGAGTGGACTCTTTGTTTAGTATCGCCGGGGGAAAGGCATTGGTCGGGTGCTTACCTCGGGTATGTATATACCGTGAGTCGTGGATGACACGGAAGTTCCCCAAGTCTTGTGGGTAAAGTGTGCAACCTCTGCAGAGTGTAAAACTATTCGAATAGCCGCATCCGCGGTCATGCACAGTTGAAGGTCCTTCTTAGACTACGTCCGAATGTTTTCGTGAAATATTGGTGTGAGTATGGGTGTGTTAGTGACAAGAGGTCACCTGAGTCAAATCAGATGACTTGGCATGAGAAATGAACTAAGTCCGATGACTTAGCGTGAACATGATGTGTTCAACTGATACCGTGATGGTATCGACAATGTGTTATCATGAATAGTTGGTTAGTTGTTGATGCATACTTACTATTACTTGATCATGTCGCTTGCATACAAAATCATCTTTCCGCAAATTAACTATAGTGCTATATCATGCACCATTATTGCCTCGTTCCACTCTAGGGTTGCTTGCGAGTACATTCAAAGTACTCATTGGCTTGCCACTGGTTATTTAATTGGCCAGGCATGGAAGAACAGGAATATGTCGAAGATTTCATTGGAGACGAACATGTGAACTAGGACGCTTCCCAGTCAGAGTGCCTGTAGGTTAAGGCAGATGGCATGGGTTCACGCTTTCGACGAAGATTTCCGCTGCTTGTTCTAGACTTAGTGTTTGGCCCGAGTGGCCCTATCCTTGTAAGACTGAGACCTTCGTGGTCATCATTTGTGGAAGACGTTAAGTGGGGATGTAAGACTCTTTTACTTAGCTTCTATGTGTTCAGTGAGCATTGATCTCTGGGACCACTGTACACGTGCATTCGGTGATCTCGACTTATGAGTCGGGGTCCTCACAGGATTGCTCATCACTCGAAGTATTTTTGAACTTAGGTGAATGTCGATTTGTATCTAAGTTGTCGAGTGGATGGATTACCATCCACTCGACGAGGTTTTTAACTTAGGCGAAACGTGTTTCGCAGCTAAGCCCCTGGGTGTGAGGATTGCTCATCACTCGGAATATTTTTGAACTTAGGCGAATGTCGATTCGTAGCTAAGTTGTCGAGTGAATGGATTACTATCCACTCAACGAGGTTTTTAACTTAGGCGAAAACGTGTTTCACAGCCAAGCCCCCAAGTGTGAGGATCGCTCATCACTCGGAGTATTTTGGAACTTAGGCAAATGTCGATTCGCAGCTAAGTGTTCGAGTGAATGGATTACTATCCACTCGACGAGGTTTTTAACTTAGGCGAAACATGTTTTGCAGCTAAGCCCCTGAGTGTGAGGATTGCTCATCACTCGAAATATTTTTTGAACTTTGGGGAATGTCAACTCGCAGCTAAGTTGTCGAGTGAATGGATTACTATCCACTCGACGAGGTTTTTAACTTAGGCGAAAACGTGTTTCGCAGCCAAGCCCCCGAGTGTGAGGATCACTCATCACTCGGAGTATTTTTGAAGTTAGGCGGATGTCGATTCGCGGCTAAGTTGTCGAGTGAATGGATTACTATCCACTCGACTAGATTTTTAACTTAGGTGAAAACGTGTTTCGCAGCCAAGCCCCCGAGTCTAAGGATTGCTCATCACTCGGAGTATTTTCGAACTTAGGCGAATGTCGATTCGCAACTATGTTGTAGAGTGAACGGATTACTATCCACTCGACGAGGTTTTTAACTTAGGCGAAACGTGTTTCGCAGCTAAGCCCCTGAGTGAGAGGATTGCTCATCACTCGGAGTATTTTTGAACTTAGGAAAATGTCGATTCGCAACTAAGTAGTCGAGGGAATGGATTACTATCCACTCGACGAGGTTTTTAACTTAGGCGAAACATGTTTTGCAGCTAAGCCCCTAGTGTGAGGATTGCTCGTCACTCGGAGTATATTTTTTTGAACCTAAGCAAAGATGGATTCGCAAATAGGCCGTCGAGTATCCACCTGACAGGGTTTTTAACTTAGGCGAAACTTGTTTCACAGCTAAGCTCCCGAATGTGAGGATTGCTCATCACTCGGAGTATCTTCGATCTTAGGCGAATGTCGATTCGCAGCTAAGTTGTCGAGTGAATGGATTACTATCCACTCGATGAGGATTTTAACTTAGGCAAAATGTGCTTCATAGCTAAGCCCATGAGTGTGAGGATTGCTCATCACTCGGAGTATCCCCAAGAATGTAACTGCATGGTTGTTATCGATGAAGAATTAATCGCAGAAACGTGAATTGCATTGATGTACTCTTATTACATCAGAAAACTCTTGTCTCAAGTGTAAAAACACCGGAGCAGGTCTGCATTCCAGGCTCGTGGCTCATCTATCTGTTTCCTGAGATTATACATGTGATAGGCTCCATTGTTTAGCACCTTAGTGACGACAAAAGGGCCTTCCCATGCAGGAGCAAGCTTGTGAGGTCGGTGTTGATTCACTCGGAGCACCAAATCTCCTGCATGGAATGCTCGGCTTTTGACATTCCTTGCATGGAAGCGCCGTAGGTCTTGCTGATAGGAAGTGGTCCGGATCAGAGCCATCTTACGCTCCTCCTCCAGAAGATCTACCCCATCCTATCTAGCCTGTTTAGCTTCAGCCTCAGAATATAGCTCCACTCGAGGAGAATTGTGGGCTAAGTCACTCGGCAACATGGCTTCGGCGCCATAGAAAAGGAAGAAAGGAGTTAGTCTCGTCGACCGATTAGGTGTTGTCCTCAATCCCCACAAAACAGACGGCAGCTTAGTTACCCATGCACCGGCGGCATGATCCAAATCGCGCATGAGACGAGGCTTCAGACCTTGCAGAATGAGACCATTAGCCCACTCAACTTGCCCATTGGTTTGAGGATTGCAACGGAAGCGTAATCCACTCGAGTGCCTTGGGAGTTACAGAATCTCTTGAATTCTTCCGAGTCAAAATTAGTGTCATTGTCCGTGATGATGCTGTGTGGAATGCCGTATTGGATAATCATCTCCCTCATGAACATGACCGTCGTGCAGGAATTCAGCTTCTTGATGTGCTTTGCTTCAATCCACTTGGTGAATTTGTCGACTGCTACCAACAGCTGGGTGAATCCTCCTTTTCCGGGTCGGAAGGGACCAACCATGTCGAGTCCCCAAACCGCAAACGGCCAAGCGACATGAATTGTCTTCAAAGCAGACACCGACTTGTGTAACAAATTCACATAGAACTAGCAGCCTTCGCAGTGATCAACAATGTCCTTAGCCATCTCATTAGCTCGTGGCCAGTTAAAACCAGCTCGGTATGCTTTAGCGATGATCACCCTTGAAGACGCATGGTGGCCGCAAGTTCCCGAGTGGATTTCGTCCAGAATCATATGACCTTCCTCAGGGGAAATGCTGTGCTGGGTGACACCAGTCACACTCTCTCTGAATAGCTGATCTCCCATCATAGTGAAAGTCTTGGACCTGCGCACAATCTGGTGAGCCTTTGCTTCATCTTCAGGGAGCTCTTGTCTGAGGATATAGGCAATGTATGGCACAGTCCAGTCGGGAATGATAACTAGCATCTCCATGACTAGGTCAATCACAGTAGGAACATCGACTTCAGTCGAGTCAGAGGAGCTCAAAGCTTGTGGGGGCTCTTTAGTGAAGGGATCCTCTTGAATCGAAGGAGTGTGCAAATGATCTAGGAACACCCCGCTGGGGACAGGCCGTCGAGTGGAACTTTTCCTCCGTACATATAATAATTGAAGTTTTCCATGAGACTTAGATTCTTAATATCTTCTCATACTCGATGTCGAACAACTCATCTTCTCCAAGATAGTCATATTCCACATTGTCATCATCAAGTGGGAAATCCTCGTCATAAAGAACAAGAGGTTTGTTAGAATTGTGATCATGAAAATGTTCAAGTTTATGAATGTGAATGGCTTCAAAGATAATGTTGTTGATAGTGGTGACATCTCATTTAGCACGCATAAGATCATGGAGCTCCAATAAGCATTTATCAAAGTTTGGATCACTAGGCTTCATTTTGTGATAAGGAACAGTTTTATAAAGAATTTCATCGAGATTTCCTCATGAAAGATATGGATATTGTTTCTCCAAATAGGTCCACAAGGTATAGGCACATGAAAAGTTCTTCAATTGAGAAAGCACAAAATCTTGGTAAGCCTCTAACAATAAGATTGACAGTTCTTAGGTTACCAAGCATGTTAATTTCCTCTTCATGTGTGGGATGCAATTCATCAATAGGAGGCTCATAGGGGCGCATAACATATTTTCTCAATTGAAATTCATTAAATAGGTCAAGCATTAAAGTTTTCCATTGACTATAATACTCTCCATCAAGAATATGCACTCTACAACTCAAACTCCCAATACTAGACACATCCATCTTCCTCCTCGGTGATTACACTGATGCAATGGAGACCAAGGCTCTGATACCAATTGAGGGATCACTAGAAGAGTGTCTAGAGGGGGTGAATAAACTACTAGCAGAAAATTAAAACCTAACATTTTCCCAAGTTAATTGGTTGGCAGATTTTAACAATTTTAGCAAGACTAGCAAGTCTATATACCCTACACATGCATGTCAACAAATATAGTAGCGGAAAGTAAAGGCATTGCACATGAAGTAAAGAGTTGAGATATGGAGATCAAACGCATTTGGACACGCAAGGACTTCTCCCGTGGTTCTGATAGGTGGTGCTATCGTATGTCCACGTTTATGGAGTCTTCAACCCACGGAGGGTAACAGTCACGAGAGTCCATGGAGGGCTCCACCCATAAGGGTCCACGAAGTAGCAACCTTGACTATTCCATAACGGCTTCGGTCCATGAAGGACTAGCCTCACTATGGGTAGATCTTTACGAAGTAGGCAATCTCCTTGCCCTTACAAACTTCTTGGTTCACTCAACAACACGAAGTAGGAGGCTCCCAAGCGACACCTAACCAATCTAGGAGGCACCACCCTCCAAAAGGTAATAGGCTCGGTAATATCAATGAACTCCTTGCTCTTGTGCTTCAAGATGATAGACTCCTCAACACACAATCACTGTCTCATAGATATGGCTTGGTAGAAGAGATGGGATTGGTGGAAAGCAACTTGGGGAGGCTAGAAATCAAGATCCATATGGTTGGAGTGGAAGATCTTGACCTCAACACAAGGGTAGGTGATTCTCTCTCAAAAAACTTATAGGATAGGTATGGAATAGTCCTGAGTGCTTCTCTTTCGAGTAGGTGGTGGTGGAGAGGTATATATAGGCAACCCCAAAAATCCGACCGTTACACACAATACGTCAGACTTGATGACACCGATGTATTAATCTTGGTGGTACTGAAGTGACCAAAAGGTGGCATATTTTGAATCTCGATGAGACCGATATACGAATCTCGGTTGCACCAACAAGGTGACCAACGGACAGAATGCCCAATCTCGGTGATGCCGGTTCGACAATCTCGGAGGGACCAAAACTGTGAACTTGGGTAACAGAAAGTTGGCAGCCTGAACTCGGTGGCACCGGTATGGAATCGCTTGCACCGAAGTGGCTAGGTTTGGCTGAGTCTGTCTAGGGTTTCGAATCGGTGGCACCGAATCTGGAATGTTGGTTTCACCGATTTTGAGTATTTGGCTTTGGACAGACTTTGGTGGGAGAGTTTTTGGGTGCCTTTGGTGACTATGACTTGTGCACGTATGAGCATTTTGTTCACCAACAAAACTTTACCCCCTTTTAATAGTATTGGCTTTCCTGTGGACTCAAAGTGATTCCTCACAAATATAAAATGTAGAGTCCTCTTGCTTGAAGTTCTGCCAACCTATTTCCTTGCATCTTGGGGTTTCTCCACAATCTCTTTGCCAACCCAACTCTCCATGGACTACTATCTGAAACACACTAGATAAATATATTAGTCCAAGAGACAATGTATGTTGTCATGAATTATCAAACCACCAAGGGAGCATGTTGTGCTTTCATATGGAGATACCAACGATCGAATCTCGGGCAAGTAACATACCGAAGAACAAAGGGAACATCATACGGGTTTAACTAAGACCTTGATATAGAGGTTCAACCGATAAAGACCTTCGTAGAATATGTAGGAACCAATATGGGCATCCAGGTACCGCTATTGGTTATTGACCATAGAGGTGTCTCGGTCATGTCTACATAGTTGTCGAACCCGCAGGGTCTTCACACTTAACATTCGGTGGTGTTTCAGTTGTATTGAGTTATGTATGTTGGTGACCGAAGGTTGTCCGGAGTCCCGGATGACATCCTAGACATCACGAGGAGCTCCGGAATGGTCCGGAGGTAAAGATAGACATATAGGGAGTCTTGTTTCGGCCACCAGAAAAGTTTCGAGTACTTCAGTAGTGTACTATGAGTGTCGGGAGGGTACCAGGGACCATCGGGACGGGTGTCTTGACCCAAAGGACCTCATGGGATGTGGGAGGAGTCAAACCAGACCCTAGTGGGCTGGCCAAACCCCCACTAAGGCCCATGCGGCTAGGGGTGGGAAAACCCAAAGGTGGAAAAGGTGGAAAGGTTTCCAAGTGGAGAGGAGGAATCCTACTCCTAGTAGGATTGGAGTAGGACTCCTCCACCTCCAATTTCGGACAAACCTTGAGGGTTTGAGGCTGCAAAGGGAGTCCTGGTTTAAGGGGTCCTCGGTAGGCCAGCCTGTTTCTTATGGGCCGGACTGTATGGGCCACTTGCCGAGCATTGAAGCGATCGAAGGCCCTGTTTCCTGGAAGGAAGCTTTGGGAATCGTGGCGTGTCCACCATGTTTGGAGTAGTGAATAGGAATGTTTATCCCTTTGACATGTAACCGACCGTGTGTAGACCCTAGATACCCTCACCGTCTATATAAGTTGGAGGGTTTTAGGTTGTAGAGAGGACAACACATCTAGGGTTTAGCTATTCGATGTCGAGGTAGATCAACTCTGTAACCTCCATATCATCAATAAATCAAATAGGACGTACGGTATTACCTCCATAGGAGGGCCCAAACCTGGTGTCAGTGTCAAAACTGGCGGATCTCGGGTAGGAGGTCCCTAACTGTGAGACTAGAATCAACGGTAATAGAAGACGAAGGGGACACGAGTTTACCCAGGTTCGGGCCCTCCTATGGAGGTAATACCCTATGTCCTTCTTGGTTGTATTGATGATGTATGGGGTTATACAGTTGATCTACATTGAGATCGTATAGCTAACCCTAGATGAGTTGTTCTGTCTCTATACCCTAAAACCCTCTGGCTTATATAGATGCCGAGGATGCCTAGGGTTTACACATGGTGGTTACATGCCGAAGAGATAAACTTGCCTAACTATTACATGAGACGTGGAGCGCAAGCCATATTTCCCAAAGCTTCCATCTTGGAGATTGGTCCTTCAAATCCTTCGGTGTTCGGTAAGTAGCCCTCATAGCCCGGCCCACAACAATAGGTCAGCTATCCGAGGACTCCCTAATCTGGGACTCCATCACTAGCCCCCAAACTTGCCTCCAATGCCAAGGGTCTTCAGCTCCGACTGCTTCACGAACAGAGTCTTCGGCTTGGGAGGTGAGTTTCTTCCTGCCGAAACATAGTTCGGCCTCCGATGACAAGTAGTCTCCCGCATAGTGGCACGTCCGAATACTGTAAATTGATTGGCCTTGAAGCCCAAATGTCAGGGGATAAACAACAGACCTCTGACGACCTTTCTGAAAAAAGGCTACCGCCCACCACGACCGCCAGGCTAGTTGCATAGACTCGATTCGCGGTTCGAGGCTGTTTTAATCATCACGATCTATCAATATACTGATCGTGTCCCATTTTATACGGGATATACTTAACCATGTGCACGCAACGGCTCACGCGTCTCGGGAAGTGGAGGGATTCACGGCGCGGTCAGGGGAATCCACATCGACTCGCCTCATAAAAAGAGAGGGAAAACCCCAAAGGCTTTTTTACGCTCTCCATTCGACCTCTCCGCCTCCCATTCCATTGTGCCTCCAGAGCACAGATCTAGGTCTCTCCGCCCCCACCTTTGAGCTCGGCAATGGAGGGTTCCAATGGCCAATGGGAAGCTTCCACGGACACCAACAAGGACATACTCGACCTCAAGAAGGCCGGTTTCCTCCCCACCAACATCCCTCACCATGCAGCGGAGGAGGGCCAAGCGATCCCCACCCCCAGGCCAGGCGAGAGGGTGGTGTTCATCCCCCACTTCATCAGGGGGTTGAGATTCCCACTCCACGCCTTCATCAGGGGGCTAATGTTGTTCTACGGCCTAGACTTCCACGACCTCCTGCCGAACTCCATTATGCACATTTTGGCGTTCATCCTCGTCCGTGAGGCCTTCCTGCACGTCGAGCTGCACTTCGGGCACTGGCTGCAAGTCTTCAACATCAAGCCCAAGTGCGTCGGTGGCAAGCACACGGACTGCGGCGGGGCATTCATCGGCAAGCTCGCCCGCATAGGGTGGACGTCGGGCACCTTCATCGACACCATCAAGGGATGGCAAAAGGATGTCACCGAACCACGAGAAGAGGGCCAGCTCCCTGCCTCCGCATTCAGATCCGGTCACCCCACCAGACTGGCTTCATGGCCTGAAAAGGGTCTGGTCTGGGGATCAGGCAAGGAGGTGCCGATCTACAGAAGCGCCTCCGCTCCTTGGTCAAGGAGGGCATCAAGCTAGCCGATTTGGTCCAGGTGATCCTCCGAAGACGCATCCTCCCCTGCCAGTGATGGGGCACTCCCCTGTGGGCTCGAGAATTTGAAGCCGAGCCCACAGTCCGGAATCTCTTCCACACTACATGGGAGAAGTTGTGGAAGGCGCTCTTAAAATCGATGAAGAGCTAGCCATCCGAGGAGAAGGACAAGGGTCTACACGCTGCCAAGCCCGATTCCGAGGTATGATATTCCCCAGCTTGGTTGGCTTTATTACACAAAGAATCCCTATATCCTCTTATCCAATCTGTTCTGGCAGAGATGGCAGAAGAAAGCCATCAAGTTCAACAGTCCGGCTCCTTATCCTAAAGACGAGAGGACCGGCTGTTAGCCAAGATGCTCGTGGAGAAGCCTTATGAGGCTCCTGTTGGAAATATGCCCTAGAGGCAATAATAAATTAGTTATTATCATATTTCCTTGTTCATGATAATCGTTTATTATCCATGCTATAATTGTATTGATCAGAGACGTAAATGCATGTGTGGATACATAGACAAAACCATGTCCCTAGTATGCCTCTAATGGACTAGCTCGTTGATCAAAGGATGGTTAAGGTTTCCTAGCCATGGACATGAGATGTCATTTGATAACGGGATCACATCATTAGGAGAATGATGTGATGGATAAGACCCAAACTACAAACATAGCATATGATCGTGTCAGTTTATTGCTACTGTTTTCTGCATGTCAAGTATATGCTCCTATGACCATGAGATCATGCAACTCACGGATATCGGAGGAGTGCCTTGTGTGTATCAAACGTCGCAACGTAACTGGGTGACTATAAAGGTGCTCTACAGGTATCTCCGATGGTGTCTGTTGAGTTGGCATGGATCGAGACTGGGATTTGTTACTCCGTGTGACGGAGAGGTATCTCAGGGACCACTCGGTAATACAACATCACAACAAGCCTTGCAAGCAATGTGGCTAAGTGTTAGTCACGGGATCTTGTATTACAGAACGAGTAAAGAGACTTGCCAGTAATGAGGTTGAACTAGGTATGGAGATACCGATGATCGAATCTCGGGCAAGTAACATACCGAAGAACAAAGGGAACGTTATACGGGATTAACTGAATCCTTGACATAGAGGTTCGACCGATAAAGATCTTCGTAGAATATGTAGGAACCAATGTGGATGTCCAGGTCCCACCATTGGTTATTGACCATAGAGGTGTCTCGGTCATGTCTACATAGTTCTCGAACCCGCAGGGTCTGCACACTTAAGGTTCGGTGACGTTTCGGTAGTATAGAGTTATGTATGGTGGTGACCGAAGTTTGTTCGGAGTCTCGGATGAGATCCCGGACGTCACGAGGAGCTCCGGAATGGTCCGGAGTAAAGATTCATATATAGGAAGTCCCAGTTTGGTTTCCGGAAAAGTTTTGGGCTCATCGGTAGTGTACCGGGAGTGCCGGTAGTGTACCGGGAGGCCTCCGGGAGGGGTATTTCGACCCCAAGAGGTCCATGGGATGTGGGAGAATAATAACCAGCCCTTAGTGGGCTGGGAAAACAGCCACAAAGGCCCATGGTGCAAGAGAGAAAGTCCTAAAGCAAAAAGTGGAAAATCAGCCAATAGGAGGCAATACTACTCCAACTAGGATTGGAGATGAAGTAGGATTGCTTGCCACCTCCTATTTCGGCCGACCCAAAGGACTTGGATGCCTCTCCTCTCCTCTGATCCTATATATACTAGTGGATTGGGTGGTTTTTGGATAGAATTTCCGGCCACGTGCTACCCGTTTCACCGGTGCACAGTTTCTCCTCTAGATCGGTTTTCCGCAGCGCTTAGGCGAAGCCCTGCCGGAATCACTCCACCACCATCACCGGAGCGCCGTCACGCTGCCGGTGAACTCTCCCTCCTATCCACCTCCTCTTGCTGGATCAAGACGGTGGAGATCGTCATCAAGCTGCATGTGTGCTGAACGTGGAGATGCCGTCCGTTCGGCGCTAGATCGGAAGGACCGTGATCGAGATCGCGATACGGTTCGTGATGAGATCGCGGAACGGATCGTGATGAGTTCGTGGGATAGATCGTGATCAAGATCATGATCAAGATCGTGAGACGGATCGTGATGAGCTCGCGGGACGGATCGTGATTGGATCGCGGGACGGATCGTGATGAGATCGCGGGACGCTCGGCGATTTGGATCGCGAAGATGTTCGACTACACCAACCGCGTTTCTTAACGCTTCCCGCTTAGCGATCTACAAGGGTATGTAGATCCACTCTCCCTCTCGTAGATGGTCATCACCATGGATAGGTTTGTGTGTGCGTAGGAAAAGTTTTGTTTCCCATGCGACGTTCCCCAACAGCTCCCATGAAGAAAGAGAAGAAGAAGAAGAAACCAGGCCAGGCTGGTCGTCGCATCAGGGACCAGCCTGATGATGCATCCGAAGACACCCCCGCCTCCTTAAATCAGGAGGAGGCCAAAGAGGAGGAAGAAGATGAGGAGGAGGTCAGGATTAAGGGGGAGGAAACTCCCCATGTGCCAAGAAGATAGCTGCGTGTTCGTACGCACCGGCGCAGGCAACTTCTCCGTCCCCGAAGAGGGCACGGCAGACGCGGGTGATTCTGTCCGACGACATCTCGGACTTGAGCTCCGCGTGCGAAGACCCCGAGGAGGTTCCACTAAGGAGCCTAAGGGTCAAGCCCCCCCCCCCCAAAAAAAACAAGGTTAGGATCTGAAGACCCTCTTATTCATCATGAGTAGATTTATAGTTTGCTGACACGCAGGTTATTGGCCTTGCAGCCCCCCGCGCGTTATCCCCACCGAGGTGGTATCGGACAGGGAGACCTCGCCCGCCGAACTGGCAGAGAGTAGGGATGCCTCGCGCCCCACCACTCTAGGTGCCACGAAGGACGCCATGGAGGTGTCGTCCCAGCCTACTCCAATGGAGGCGGATACAGGGGACGAGGGAGATCGTATCATGGCCGAGGCTAACGCTGCGGCCACTGGAGACCAGGCGGCACCACCACACCCGGACACCGAGGAGGCTGGGCGAGCGGACACTTAGTCCCTTCCGAGAACATCTCCGAAGCGCACTATGCCTCCGGAGGCACTGGTCCAATACCCGATGGGTGATAGGGAAACCCGATCATCCCCGGCACCGCCGACCAACATGTTGTCGGCCATGGAGGAGGCTCGATCGACCACCTCCATCCCCGAGGACCACCGCACCCTTATGGGTGTGATACTTCAAAGTGTTCAGTCCATTGACAATGGATTGAAGGAGGCCTTCAAAGGTATCCTCACAGATTTTCAAGTAAGTCACCCAATGTTTATGCAAGGATTTTATTTATTTGAATTGTATACATGGCAGCCCTCGAGCCCTAGGTGAGGTGAAGAAGCTCACTTAGGGGTCACATCTGAATCTGATAGCGCACTAGAAGCACTCTAAGTGTTCAGCATGCTAGAATAAATTGATTTATGATCGGACTGTCTATAATTTGGGAAGTGAGTGCCAATGTAATGTATTAATTGTGTGTGTAATGTAGGCTTCGTCATCAGCGGCGGCCACAAATGGCGCCGAGCTGGAGGAGTTAAATCGGAAGCTGAAGCATTCCGAGGATGAAGTTGCAGCCCTCAACCAAAGGCGCGATGAGGCTCTAGGTATGTTAAGACAGAATCCGAATACCTTTGTCTTAATTTTATAGTCTGAATACCGTCAATGCAGATTCTTTATCTGTTTATACTACACGCGCAGCCTTAGCGAAGGAGGCGGAGAGGCTCAAGGTCGAGCTCCAGCACACGAAGGACGAGAAGGTCGCTGAGAGGGCGGCTGCTAAGGAGACGGCTACTGCCCTTTCCACCATGCAGGCCACTAGTGGCAAGCATGAAGATCGCGTGGCAGAGGTCCAATGGGAGCTCAAGATTGCCAGTGAGAGATGCAAGGCCTTGGAGCAGAAGAACAAAGCAAGCTCAGCCGAACCGCCCACCATGAAAGCTGACCTCCAGAAGGAGCGGATGGACAGACGGTTCTACGAGGAGCAAGTGCGCCAAGCCAAGGAAATAGCCAATGGTAAGCCGTCCTCATTAAAGTGCGTATTCAGGGATAGCAGATTCGAGTTGCTTACCCAGATGTGGCAATCCTCAGGCATGTCCGTCGATCTCCAAAAGAGTGTGGCGGACGCCAATCAGCTGTTTGCCTTGTGGGGGGAGCAAGATGAAGCTCAGATGTTCTGGGCACAGTTCGGAGCCCCCGAGCGTCCTCCTCTTCTAGTGGACCAGCTGAAATAGTTGATGGAGCCGCACCAGATGGCAGAGCCGGCCATGATGGACCTATGCATCCGCTTATGGCCCGACGAGCCGCTACCAGGAAGCTACTTCGGCCTGGTGTAGAGACTAATCGTTGTCACGCCCTGCCTCTACACCATCAACAACTCCTCCTGTATCGAAGGAGTCCGGATGGCCCTTGCTAAGGCCAAAGTGCACTGGCCGGGTCTCAATCCGAGGAAGGTCGCCACCGACCAGCCGCCACCCGGGAAGGAGCTCCGACGCCTCGAGCTATACTTCAGTGGAGTGATGGAGAGTGCTTGGGTGATAGTGTCACAGTGTTCGGGTGAAAAATTATTTGAATGAGCTTGTAACATGTTCGAAGACTCGTGAGAACTTTTTAATGATATTAGTATCTTATCTTACATGGTTATGCATTCCTTTATAACTCCTATGTGGTTGTTTAATACTGAAAGATGCGAGTTGTCGGCTTCAGCCCCCACATAGATACTACATGGGGTATCTATGCCAATGCACCATGTCCCTTCACCATATTATCAAAACTCGAAGGCGGTGTAGTGCGACAGACTAGGCAATCAGAATATAGCGCTTTATTTCTTTTACTTAACCGAAGGGGGGCCAAAAGGACTACGGGAAGCGTACAATTAGCCACTGGAGTGTGGTGATGTTTGGATGAACCGTGGCCAAAGCCGACGTCATAATGTTTTCACAAAGGGCAAGTTCCTCGTCAAACACGGAATAACCGCTTACGAGGATTGAACTATAACACTTCTAGCTTGGAGTTCATGGAGCGGATCGTGCATACTATGATAGTCGGTTTTCAGCTTTCTCCTCTAAGGTGCTTGACCAGACTATCCGAAAACACAATCTCAGGGGTGCTCCCTTTGCCCTTTTAGCCAAACGAGTGGAACATAAAGGGGCAAGCACAAGAGTCGGGCAACCCAACTTAATGACCAAAGACATAGTTTGGAACCGATGCATATACAATGAATGCCAAGACGCCGAACACACGATAGTTAAGGCGATTTGTGTTTGACATCGAGCCCCCGGTCTACTAGCCGGTTACCTTGCATCATACCGAACAGGTTCACGAGAAGAGGGAGAAAGGAGAAAAAGTATGCGCCGAAAACAGGAAAGATGAGGTGTACTTGTGCCACGCAATTTTTCATTTTCTCAACAACTCTTATAACTTGGATTGCCGAAGCAACTGTTTATAGGTATGCAAAAGAAAATAATAAATAAAATCATAGAGGAATTGTTGTACCAGGGGTCTTCAATTGGTGACCTGACATCCTCGACATGCCCCCTTGCTAGTTGACTCCTGCTCTTGGATGCACCTTGAAGGGTGTTAATGTGGGTGGATTTTCCTAGCAACACCTTTGAGAGGCTGCAGCATTATAGGTGAGCTTTATGCCGTAGGCAAACTCTTTTAGGAGCGCATGCATCTTGTCCGAAGATGTATTGGTGGTAGTAGCCCGGGGCAGCCAAACACCCACCTTTATTTCCCCACCGCTTCCCATGGAATCTTAAGTGTGAAGTTGTGCCTCCTCGGCGCATACTTTGCTAGGCCTAAATTGTGCGGTGGGGGGCGAATCCCTGTAGAGGGGGAGAGGAAGGATCTAAGTTTTCGGTCTGAAGCCGAACTCGCTTACCAGCCTTATGTGCCTTTATGGCGGATGTCGGAACTTGTCGATCTTCTTTGTAGCTGAATACGGCCGCTAGGGCAGTGCATGTTCTGTTGGAAATATGCCCTAGAGGCAACAATAAATTGGTTATTATCATATTTCCTTGTTCATGATAATTGTTTATTATCCATGCTATAATTGTTGATCGAAAACTCAGATACATGTATGGATACATAGACAACACCATGTCCCTAGTATGCCTCTAATAGACTAGGTCATTGATCAAAGATGGCTATGGTTTCCTAGTCATGGACATGAGATGTCATTTGGTAACGGGATCACATCATTAGGAGAATGACGTGATGGACAAGACCCAAACTACAAACGTAGCATATGATCGTGTCAGTTTATTGCTATTGTTTTCTGCATGTCAAGTATATGTTCCTATGACCATGAGATCATGCAACTCATTGACACCAGAGGAGTACCTTGTGTGTATCAAACATCGCAACGTAACTGGGTGACTATAAAGGTGCTCTACAGGTATCTCCGAGGGTGTCTGTTGGGTTGGCATGGATCAAGACTATGATTTGTTACTCCGTGTGACGGAGAGGTATCTCAGGGCCCACTCGGTAATACAACATCACAATAAGCCTTGCAAGCAATGTGACTAAGTGTTAGTCACGGGATCTTGTATTACGAAACGAGTAAAGATACTTGCCGGTAACGAGGTTGAACTAGGTATGGAGATACCAACGATCGAATCTCAGGCAAGTAACATACCGAAGAACAAAGGGAACGTCATACGGGATTAACTAAATCGTTGACATAGAGGTTCGACCGATAAAGATCTTCATAGAATATGTAGGAACCAATATGGGCATCCAGATCCCTCTATTGGTTATTGACCATAGAGGTGTCTCGGTCATGTCTACATAGTTCTCGAACCCGCAGGGTCTGCACACTTAAGGTTCGGTGACGTTTCGGTAGTATAGAGTTATGTATCGCGGTGACCTAAGGTTGTTCGGAGTCCCAGATGAGATCCAGGACATCACGTGGAGCTCCGGAATGGTCCGGAGGTAAAGATTGATATATAGGAAGTCCTGTTTTGGTCACCAGAAAACTTTCGGGCTCATCGGTAGTGTACCGGGAGTACCGATAGTGTACTGGGGGACCATCGGGAGAGGTATTTCGACCCAAGAGGCTACATGGGCTGTGGGAGGATGAATACCAGCCCTTAATGGGCTTCTAGAAGTCCCACAAAGGGCCCATGCGGCTGGGAATAAAAACCCAAAGAGAAAAAGGTGGAAAAAGGCAAAAAGGCTAAATAAGGAAGGAGTCCTAGTCCTACTGGGATTGGAAGAGGATTCGTCCTCTCCTCCTTGCACAAGAGGCCAAAGGGCTGGCCCTTGTGCGGAAGCCTCCTCCCTCTCTCCTCCTATATATAGTAGAGGTTTTGACGGTTTTGAGACACAGAAAAACAGCCACGTGTTGCCTCTCCTCTAGATCGTAGTTTCTCCTCTAGATCGGTTTTCAGCGGTGCTTAGGCGAAGCCCTACTGGAATAGCTCCACCACCATTTCCGCAACACCATCGCGCTGCCGAAGAACTCATCTACCTCTCCACTCCCTCTTGCTGGATCAAGAAGGTGGATATCGTCATCGAGATGTACGTGTGCTGAACGCGCAGGTGTCGTCCGTTCAGCGCTAGATCGGAAGGACCGTGATCAAGATCGCGAGACAGATCGTGATGAGATCGCGGGACGGGTCGTGATGAGTTTGAGGGACAGATTGTGATTGGATCGCGGGACAAATTGTGATGAGATCGCGAGACGCTCAGTGATTTGGATTGTGAAGACGTTCGACTAGACCAACCACGTTTCTTAACGCTTCCAGCTTAGTGATCTATAAGGGTATATAGATCCACTCTCCCTCTCGTAGATGCTCATCACCATAGATAGATCTTAGGTGTGCGTAGGAAATTTTTTGTTTCCCATGCAACATTCCCCAACGGTGGCATCATAAGCTAGGTCTATGTGTAGATGAGATCTTGAGTAGAACACAAAGAGTTTGTGGGCGTTGATGCTTAGAATTCTTCCTCCCTTGGTCGTGTTTTGATTCAGCGGTATTGTGGGATGAAGTGGCCCAGACCAACCTTACTCGTACGCTTACGAGAGACCGGTTCCATCGACTAATGTGTAACCTCGTTGCACAAAGATGGCTGGCGGGTGTCTGTTTCTCCTTGTTTAGTTGGATCTGATTCAACAAAGGCGGTCCTTGAGAAGGTTGAAAAGAAACTTATGTATCACCATTGTGGTTTTTGCGTAGGTGAGACTTGTTCTTGCTAGATACCCATAGCAGCCACGTAAAACATGCAACAACAATTAGAGGACGTCTAACTTGTTTTTGAAGGGTATTTTGTGATGTGATATGGCCAATTACATGATGAGATATATGTGATGTATGAGATGATCATGTATTGTATAGAATATCACGACTTCCATGTCGATGAGTACGGCAACTGGCAGGAGCCATAGGGTTGTCTTTAATTATTGTATGACCTATGTGTCAATCATTAAGCGTTATTTAATGCTTTATTTTATCGCTAAATGGTAGCAATAGTAGTAGAATCATGGTGGGCGTGACAACCCCGATGGCGACATGTTGATGGAGATCATGGTGTCATGCCGGTGACGATGGAGATCATGCCGGTGCTTTCAAGATGGAGATCAAAAGCACAAGTTCATGGCCATATCATGTCACTTATGATTTGCATGTGATGTTAATCCTTTTATGCACCTTGTTTTTCTTAGGACGACGCTAGCATTATAAGGTGAACCCTCACTCAAATTTCAAGATGAATTGTGTTCTCCCCAAGTGTGCGATGTTGAGAAAGTTCGTCGTGTCGAGACACCACGCGATGATCGGGTGTGATAGACTCTACGTTCACATACAATGGGTGCAAGCCAGTGTTGCACATGCAGAACACTCGGGTTAAACTTGACGAGCCTAGCATGTACAGACATGGCCTTGGAACACAAGAGACCGAAAGGTCGAACATGAGTCATATAGTAGATATGATCAACATGATGATGTACACCATTGAAACCACCTCAACTCACGTGATGATCGGACTTGAGATGGTGAATTTGGATCATGTATCACTCGAATGACCGAGAGGATGTCAATTTGAGTGGGAGTTCTTAAGTAATATGATGAATTGAACTCGTTATCATGAACATATTCAGTAGTGTCTTTGCAAATTATGTTGTAGATTACTAGCTCACGCTCCCTTGAATTTTTATATGTTCCTAGACAAATAGAGTTGAAAGATGATGGTAGCAATATTGCGGACTAGGTCCGCGATCTGAGGATTGTCCTCGTTGCTGCACAGAAGGCTTATGTCCTTAATGCACCACTTGGTGCGCCATCCCCTCTAGCGTCGTATGTAGATGTTGTGAACATCTAACAGGCACGTTCCGATGACTACTTGATAGTTTAGTGTGTCATGCATTACGGCTTAGAATTGAGGATCCAAAATGTTATGAACGTCACAGAACATATGATATGTTCTAAGAGCTGAAATTGTCTCAGGCTCGTGCCCGTGTTGTGAGATATGAGATCTCCAACAAGATTCTTTGCCTGCAAGATGAAGGAGAATAGCTCAATCGTTGAGCATGTGCTCAGATTGTCTGGGTGCTACAATTGCTTGAATCAAGTGGGAATTGATCTTCTAGACAAGATAGTGATTGATATAGTTCTCTGAGTCACTATCACTAAGCTACTAGAACTTCGTGATGAACTATAATTATGCCAGGGATGGAAAAGATGATCCCTGAGCTGTTCGCGATGTTTGACACCGCGAAGGTAGAAATCAAGAAGGAGCATCAAGTGCTGATGGTTAGTAAAACCACTAGTTTCGAGAAGGGCAAGGGCAAGGAGGGAAACTTCATGGATGGAAAGTTAGTTGTTGCTCCAGTGAAGCAACCCAAAGTTGAACCCAAACCCGAGACTGAGTGCTTCTATTATGAGGAGAGCGGTCGCTGAAGCGGAACAACCCTAGATACTTGGTAGATAAGAAGGATGGCAACGTCGACAGAAGTATATTTGATATACGTGTTATTGATGTGTACCTTGCTAGTACTCCTAGTAGCACCTGGGTATTGGATACCGGTTCGGTTGCTAAATGTTAGTAACTCGAAGTAAACGCTACAGAATAAACGGAGGCTAGCTAAGTGTGAGGTGACGATATGTGTTGGAAATGTTTCCAAGGTTGATATAATCAACATCGCACGGTCTCTCTACCTTCGGGATTAGTGACAAACCTAAATAAATGTTATTTGGTGTTTGCGTTAAGCATGAACATGATTAGATCGTGTTTATTGCAACACGGTTATTCATTTAAGTTAGATAATAATGGTTATTCTGTTTACATGAATAATATCTTCAATGGTCATGCACCTAGTGACAATGGTTTGTTAAATCTTCATCGTAGTAATACACATGTTCATAACATTGATGCCAAAAGATACAAAGTTAATAATGATAGTACCACATATTTGTTGCACTGCCGCTAAATGTCATATTGGTATAAATCACATGAAGAAACTCCATGCTGATGGATCTTTGGACTCATTCGATTTCGAATCGGTTGAGACATGCGAACCATGTGCCTCTTGGGTAAAATGACCAAGGACCCCATTTTCTGGTTTGATGGAGCGGGCAAGTGATTTATTGGAAATGATACATGTTGATGCATGCAATCCAATGAGTCATGTAGCGTGCAGTGGATATCGTTATTTTCTTACCTTCACTGATGATTTGAGTAGATATAGGGTATATTTACTTAATGAAACACAAGTCTGAATCGTTTGAAAAGTTCAAGAAAATCCCGAATGAAGTTTAAGATCATCGTGACAAGTTTGCGATATGATCGTGGAGGTGAATGTCTGAGTTACGAGTTTGCCATACAACTTTAGACAATGTGAAAGTTCTGTCACAACTCACACCGCCTGGAACACCATAGTGTGGTGTGTTCGAATGTCATTGTCGTGCTCTATTGGATGTGGTCCATACTATGATGACTCTTATCGTTTTACCACTTTCGTTTTGGGGTTATGCATTAGAGACAACTACATTCACTTTAAATAGGGCACCATATAAATCCGTTGAGATAACACTATATGAATTATGGTTTAATAGAAACCTAAGCTGTCATTTCTAAATGTTTGGGGTTGCGACCCTTATGTGAAAAAAGGTTTTCACCTAATGAGCTCGAACCCAAAGCGGACAAATGCATCTTCATGGAAATACCCTAAGAACAGTTGGGTATACCTTCTATCTCAGATCCGAGTACAAAGTGTTTATTGCAAAAACTGGGTCCTTTCTCAAGAAAGAGTTTCTATCGAAAGAATTGAGTGGGAGGAAGATAGAACTTGATGAGGTTGTTGAACCTTTGTTCAATCAGAGAGTAGCGCAGCGCAAGAAGATGTTTCTGTGAAGCCTACGTTAGTTGAAGAGGAAGTTAATGATGATGATCATGAAGCTTCGGATCAAGTTACTATCAAACCTCGTAGGTCGACAAGGATGTGTACTGCTCCTGAGCAGTACAGCAACCTTGTCTTGGAGGTCATGTTGTTGGACAACGATGAACCTATGAGCTGTGGAGAAGCGATGATGGGCCCGGATTCCGACAAATGGCTAGAGGCCATGAAATCCGAGAAAGGATCCATGTATGAAAACCAAGTATAGACTTTGGTAGACTTGCTCGTTGGACGGTAGGTCGTCGAGTACAAATGGACCTTTGAGATGATGACAGACGTTGATGGTAAATGTCACCATTTATAGAGCTTGACTTGTCGCAAAGAAGTTTCTGACAAGTTCAAGGAGTTGACTGCGACGAGACTTCCTCACTCATAGCGATGCTAAAGTCTATTGGAATTATGTTAGCAGTTGCTGCATTTTTCAATTATGAAATCTGGCAGATGGATGTCAAAACATCGTTTCCTTCCTTAAGGAAAGGTTGTATGAGATACAACCAGAAGGTTTTGTCAGTCCTAAGGATGCTAAAAGGTGTGCAAGCTTTGGTGGTCCTTCTATGAACTGAAGCAAGCATCTCAGAGTTGGAATATACACTTTGATGAGGTGATCAAAGTTTTTGAGTCTATACAAAATTTATGAGAAACTTGTATTTACAATAAAGTGAGTGGGAGCACTATAGAGTTTCTGGTAAGCATATGTGGTTGACATATTGTTGATCGGAAATGATGTAGAATTTCTGGAAAGCGTAAACGGTTGTTTGAAAAGAGTTTTTCAAAGGAAGACCTGGTTAAAGCTACCTAATTGTTGAGCATCAAGATCTATAGAGATAGATCAAGATGCATGATGAGACTTTCAATGAGTACATACCTTGACAAGATTTTGAAAGAGTTCAAAATGGATCAGTCAGAGAAAGAGTTCTCGCTTGATTTGTATAGTGTTAAGTTGAGAGAGACTCAAAGCTCGACAACGGCAGGAGAAAGAGAAAGGACAAACGTCAACCCCTATGCCTTAGCCATAGGCTCTGTATAGTATGCCATGATGTGTACCGCACCTGTGTGTGGCTTGCCATGAGTCCGTCAAGGGATATAAGAGTGATCTAGGAGTGGATCATTGGACAGTGGTCAAAATTATCCTTGACTAAAAGACTAAGGAAATGTTTCTTGATTATGGAGGTGAGAAATAGTTCTTCGTAAAGAGTTACGTCGATGCAAGCTTTGACACCAATCTGGATGACTCTTAGTAGCAATTCTGGATATGTATAGTCGAGCAGCCATTTGGAATAGCTCCAAGTGGAGTGTGGTAGCAGTGTTTACGTTTTGACATAGTGATTTGCAAAGTACACACGGATCTGAATGTTGCAGACCCGTTGACTATAAGACCTCTCTCACATGCAAAGCATGATCGAACCCCAGAACTCATTGGGTGTTAGATTCATAACAATGTGAATCACATGGTGATGTGAACTAGATTATTGACTCTAGTGCAAGTGGTAGACTGTTGGAAATATGCCCTAGAGGCAATAATAAATTGGTTATTGCCATATTTCCTTGTTCATGCTAATCATTTACTATCCATGCTACAATTGTTGATCGGAAACTCATATACATGTGTGGATACATAGACAACACCATGTCCCTAGTATGCCTCTAATTGACTAGCTTGTTGATCAAAGATGGCTATGGTTTCCTAGTCATTGACATGATATGTCATTTGGTAACTGATGGGAGACGTAGTAGTAAATCAAAAAATTTCCTACGCGTTCACCAAGATCCATCTATGGAGAAACCAGCAACGAGCAAGGGGAGAGTGAATCTTCATACCTTTGAAGATCGCTAAGAGGAAGCGTTACAAGAACGCGGTTGATGGAGTCGTACTCGCAGCGATTCAGATCGCGGTAGATCCGATCAAGTGCCGAACGGACGGCACCTCCGCGTTCAACACACGTGCAGCCCGGTGACGTCTCCAAAACCTTGATCCAGCAAGGAGGAAGGAGAGGTTGGGGAAGGGCTCCAACAGCAGCACGACGGCGTGGTGGTGGTGGAATAGCAAGGTATTCCGACAGGGCTTCGCCTAAGCGCTGCGGAGGAGGAAGAAGAGAGGTAGGGCTTTGCCGTGAGAGAGAGAGATCAAATCCTGTCTCAAAACATCCAAAACCTCAAGAATATATAGGAGGAGGGACGTGGAGGGCTGGCTTGGCCTCTACTCCAAAGAGGAGAGGGCCGGCCGAATTAAAGGGAGAGTCCACCTCCCACAAGGGAGGTGGATCTCCTCCTTTTAAATCCCTTTTGCCTTATCTCCTTATCTCCAGCCACATGGGCCCACATAGATGGTCTTGGCCGACCCAATATGGGCTGGCACACCTCCTCTAAGGGCCCATGAGGTCCTTTGGTCGTCACACCCCTCTCGGGGGTCCTCCGGCACCCACCCGGCACTCCCGGTACACTACCGATGAGCCCGAAAACTTTCCGGTGACCAAAACTGGACTTCCTATATATCAATCTTTACCTCCGGACCATTCCGGAGCTCTTCGTGACGTCCGGGATCTCATCCGGGACTCCGAACAACCTTCGGTAATCACGTATACCATTTCCCTATAACCCTAGCGTCATCGAACCTTAAGTGTGTAGACCCTACGGGTTCGGGAGACACGTAGACATGACCGAGACACTTCTCCGGCCAATAACCAACAGCGGGATCTGGATACCCATGTTGGCTCCCACGTACTCCACGATGATCTCATCGGATGAACCACGATGTCGGGGATTCAATCAATCCCGTATTCAATTCCCTTTGTCTATCGGTATGATACTTGCCCGAGATTCGATCGTCGGTATCCCCATACCTTGTTCAATCTCGTTACTGGCAAGTCTCTTTACTCGTTCCGTAATACATCATCCCGTGGCTAACTCCTTAGTCACATTGAGCTCATTATGATGATGTCTTACCGAGTGGGCCCAGAGATACCTCTCCGTCACACGGAGTGACAAATCCCAGTCTCGATTCGTGCCAACCCAACAGATACTTTCAGAGATACCCGTAGTGCACCTTTATAGCCACCCAGTTACGTTGTGACGTTTGTCACACCCAAAGCATTCCTACGGTATCCGGGAGTTGCACAATCTCATGGTCTAAGGAAACGATACTTGACATTGAAAAGCTTTAGCAAACGAACTACACGATCTTGTGCTATGCTTAGGATTGGGTCTTGTCCATCACATCATTCTCCTAATGATGTGATCCCGTTATCAATGACATCCAATGTCCATGGCCATGAAACCGTGACCATCTATTGATCAATGAGCTAGTCAACTAGAGGCTCACTAGGGACATGTTGTGGTCTATGTATTCACACATGTATTACGGTTTCCGGTTAACACAATTATAGCATGAACAATAGACAATTATCATGAACAAGGAAATACAATAATAACCATTTTATTATTGCCTCTAGGGCATATTTCCAACAGTCTCCCACTTGCACTAGAGTCAATAATCTAGTTCACATCACCATGTGATTAACACTTACATCACCATATGACCATATCATCATGTGATTAACACCCAATAAGTTCTGGGGTTCGTTCATGTTCTGCTCGTGAAAGAGGTTTTTAGTCAACGGGTCTGCGACATTTAGATCCGTGTGTACCTTGCAAACTTTCCATGTCATATTTGTAGATACTACTCCCATGCTCCACTTGGAGCTATTCCAAATGGCTGCTCCACTATACGTAGCTGGATTTCTACTAAGAGTCATCCGGATTGGTTTTAAAGCTTGCATCATCGTAACACTTTACGATGAACTCTTTATCACCTCCATAATCGAGAAATATTTCCTTAGTTCTCAAGTTACTAAGGCTAACTTTGACCGCTGTCCAGTGATCCACTCTTGGATTACTCTTGTACCCCTTGACAGACTCATGGCAAGGCACACACAGGTGCGGTACACAGCATGGCATACTATATAGAGCCTATGGCTAAAGCATAGGAGATGACACTCATCTTTTCTTTATCTTCTGCCGTGGTCGGGTATTGAGTCTTACTCAATTTCACACCTTACAATACAGTCAAGAACTCCTTCTTTGACCCATCTATTTTGAACTCCTTCAAAAACTTGTCAAGGTATGTCTTCGTCGAAAAAACTTATCAAGCGAATTGATCTATCCCTATAGATCTTGATGCTCAATAAAATAGTAGCTTTATCTGGGTCTTCCTTTGAAAAAACTCTTTTCAAACAACCCTTCATGCTCTTCCAGAAATTCTACATCATTTCCGATCAATAATATGTCAACTACATATTCTTATAAGAAATTCTATAGTGCTCCCACTCACTTTCTTGCAAATACAAGTTTCTCATAAACTTTGTATAAACTTAAACACTTTGATCACCTCATCAAAGCATATATTCCAACTCCGAGATGCTTGCTCCAGTCCATAGAAGGATCGCTGGAGTTTGCATATTATTAGCATCCTTAGGATTGACAAAACCTTCTGGTTGTATCACATACAACTCTTCCTCACAGAAACCATTACGGAAACCTTGTTTTGTCATCCATCTGCCAGATTTCATAATCGAAAAATGCAGCAACTGCTAACAAAATTTTAATAGACTTTTAGCATCACTACAGATGAGACAATCTCATCACAGTCAACTCCTTGAACTTGGCGGAAACTTCTTTGCGACAAGTCGAGCTTTATAAACGGTGACATTTCACCATTAGCGTCTATGTTTATCTCAAAGGTCCATTTGTACTCAATGACCCGCCATTCAACAGGCAAGTCTACCAAAGTCCATACTTGGTTTTCATACATGGATCCTTTCTCGGATTTCATGGATCCTAGCCATTTGTTGGAATCCGGGCCCACCATCGCTTCTCCATAGTTCGTAGGTTCATCGTTGTCCAACAACATGATTTCCAAGACAGGGTTGTCGTACTACTCAGGAGCAGTACGTGTCCTTGTCGACCTACGAGGTTCGATAGTGACTTGATCCGAAGCTTCATGATCATCATCATTAACTTCCTTTTCAACTGAGTAGGCTCTACAGAAACATCTTTCTGTGTTGCGCTATTCTCTGGTTGAAACAAAGGTTCAACAACCTCATCAAGTTCTATCTTCCTCCCACTCAATTCTTTTGAGAGAAACTCTTTCTCAAGAAAGGACCCGTTCTTAGCAACAAACACCTTTTGCGCTTGGATTTGAGATAGAAGGTATACCCAATGTCTCATTAGGGTATTCTATGAAGATGCATTTGTCTGCTTTGGGTTCGAGCTCGCTAGGTGAAAAACCCATTTTCACATAAGCGTCGCAGCCCCAAACATTAAGAAATGACAGCTTAGGCTTCTGTCAAACCATAATTCTCACGGTGTCATCTCAACAGACTTAGATGGTGCCCTATTAAAGTGAATGGATTTGTCTTTAATGCATAACCCCATAACGATAGTGGCAAAATGATAAGAGACATCATAGTACTCACTATATCCAATAGAGCACGACTACGACGTTCGAACACACCATCACACTATGGTGTTCCAGGAGGCGTGAGCTGTGAAACAATTTCCACATTGTCTAAAATTGCATACCAAACTCGTGACTTAGATATTCACCTCCATGATCATATCATAGACATTTATCTTCTTGTCACGATGATCTTTAACTTCACTCTGAAACTCCTTGAACCTTTCAAACATTTCAGATTCGTGTTTCATTAAGTAAATATCCCCATATTTACTCAAATCATCAGTGAAGGTAAAGAAAAACAACGATATCCACTGTGTGTTTCAACACTCATTGGACCACATACATCAATATGTATTATTTCCAATAAGCCACTTGCCCGCTCCATCATATTGGATGACGGGGTCTGAGTCATCTTGCCAAAAGGGCATGGCTCGCATGTCTCAACCGATTCAAAATCGAGTGAGTCAAAAATCCATCAGCATGGAGTTTCTTTCATGCGATTTATACCAATATGACATTTAGTGGCAGTGCCACAAGTATGTGGTACTATCATTATTAACTTTATATCTTTTGGTACCAACGTTATGAACATGTGTACTACTACGATCATGATTCGATAAACCATTCCGAGTGGGTGTATGACCATTGAAGGCATTATCCATGTAAATAGAATAACCATTATTCTCTAACTTATATGAATAACCGTATTGCACTAATCATGATCTAATCACGTTCATGCTCAACGCAAACACCAAATAACATTTATTTAGGTTTATCACAAATCCCGAAGGTAGAGAGAGTGTGCGATGGTGATCACATCAATCTTGGAAATACTTCCAACACACATCGTCACCTTTCACCTAGCTAGTCTCCATTTACTCCGTAGCTTTTATTTCGATTTGCTAACACTTAGCAACCGAACCGGTATCCAATACCCAGGTGCTACTAGGAGTACCAGCAAGGTACACATCACTAACACGTATATCAAATATACTTCCATTGACATTACCAGCCTTCTTATCTACCAAGCATCTAGGGGTTTTCCGCTTCAGCGAACATTCTCCTCATAACAGAAGCACTTAGTCTCGGGTTCGGGCTCAACCTTGGGTTTCTTCACTAGAGCAACAACTGGCTTGCCATTCCTGAAGTTTTCCGTTCTTGCCCTTGCCCCTTTTGAAACTAGTGGTTTCACTTAACCATCAACACTTGATGCTCCTTCTTGATTTCTACCTTCGTGGTGTCAAACATCACGAACAACTCAGGGATCATCTTATCCATCCCTGGCATGTTATAGTTCATCACGAAGCTCTAGTAGCTTGGTGGCAGTGACTTGGAGAACTGCATTAATCACTATCTCATCTGGAAGATTAACTCCCACTTGATTCAAGTGATTGTAGCACCCAGACAATCTGAGCACACGCTCAGCGATTGAGCTATTCTCCTTTATCTTGCAGACAAAGAATCTTGTTGGAGGTCTCATACCTCTCAACATAGGCACGAGCCTGAGATCACAATCTCAGCTCCTAGAACATCTCATATGTTCCGTGACATTCAAAACGTTTTGGAGCCTCAATTCTAAGCCGTAATGCATGACGCATTGAACTATCACGTAGTCACCAAAAAGTGCCTGTCATATGTTCACAACATCTACAGACAACGCTTGAGGGAGTGATGCAGTTAGCGGTACATAAAAAACATAAGCTTTCTTGTAACAATGAGGACAATCCTCAGATCACGGATCCAGTCCGCATTATTGCTACCATCAACTTTCAACTTACTTTTCTCTAGGATTGTATCAACAAAACTGGGGAGCTACAGCGTGAGCTATCTACGACATAATTTGCAAGGACATTTTTAGACTAAGTTCATGATAATTAAGTTCATTTAATCAAATTATTAATGAACTCCCACTTAGATAGACATCTCTCTAGTCTTCCAAGTGATACGTGATCCATGTCAACTAGCCCATGTCCGATCATCACGTGAGACGGACTAGTCATCCATGGTGAACATCTCTATGTTGATCGTATCTTCTATACGACTCATGTTCGACCTTTCGGTCCTCCGTGTTCCGAGGCCATGTCTGTACATGCTAGGCTCGTCAAGTCAACCTAAGTGTTTCGCATGTGTAAATCTGGCTTACACCCGTTGTATGCGAACGTTAGAACATATCACACCCGATCATCACGTGGTGCTTCGGAACGACGATCCTTAGCAACGGTGCACAGTTAGGGTGAACACCTTTCTTGAAATTTTATTGAGAGATCATCTTATTTACTACCGTCGTTCTATGCAAATAAGATGTAAACATGATAAACATCACATGCAATCAATATAGTGACATGATATGGCCAATATCATCTTGCTCCTTTGATCTCCATCTTCGGGGCACCATGATCATCACTGTCACCGGCACGACACCATGATCTCCATCATCATGATCTCCATCATTGTGTCTTCATGAAGTTGTCTCGCCAACTATTACTTCTACTACTACAGCTAACGTTTAGCAATAAAGTAAAGTAATTACATGGCGTTTATGATTGACACGCAGGTCATACAATAATATAAGACAACTCCTATGGCTCCTGCCGGTTGTCATAGTCATCGACATGCAAGTCGTGAACCCTATTACAAGAACATGATCAATCTCATACATCACAATGCATCACATCACATCCTTTTGGCCATATCACATCACACGGCATATGCTGCAAAAACAAGTTAGACGTCCTCTAATTTGTAGTTGCAAGTTTTTACGTGGTTGCTATAGGTTTCTAGCAAGAACGTTTCTTACCTACGTCAAAACCACAACGTGATATGCCAATTGCTATTTACCCTTCATAAGGACCCTTTTCATCGAATCCAATCCGACTAAGGTGGAACCTGTCTCACGTAAGCGTACGTGTAAGGTTGGTCCGGGCCGCTTCATCCCACAATACCATCGAATCAAGATAAGACTAGTAACGGCAAGCATATTAACAAAATCGACGCCCACAACTGCTTTGTGTTCTACTCGTGCATAGATTCTACGCATAGACCTAGCTCATGATGCCACTGATGGGAGACGTAGTAGTAAATCAAAAATTTTCCTACGCGTTCACCAAGATCCATCTATGGAGAAACCAGCAACGAGAAAGGGGAGAGTGGATCTTCATACCTTTGAAGATCGCTAAGCGGAAGCGTTACAAGAACGCGGTTGATGGAGTCGTACTCGCAGCGATTCAGATCGCGGTAGATCCGATCAAGTGCCGAACGGACGGCACCTCCGCGTTCAACACACGTGCAGCCCGGTGACGTCTCCAACACCTTGATCCAGCAAGGAGGAAGGAGAGGTTGGGGAAGGGCTCCAACAGCAGCACGACGGCGTGGTGGTGGTGGAATAGCAAGGTATTCCGACACGGCTTCGCCTAAGCGCTGCGGAGGAGGAAGAAGAGAGGTAGGGCTTTGCCGTGAGAGAGAGAGATCAAATCCTGTCTCAAAACATCCAAAACCTCAAGTATATATAGGAGGAGGGACGTGGAGGGCTGGCTTGGCCTCTACTCCAAAGAGGAGAGGGCCGGCCGAATTAAAGGGAGAGTCCACCTCCCACAAGGGAGGTGGATCTCCTCCTTTTAAATCCCTTTTGCCTTATCTCCTTATCTCCAGCCACATGGGCCCACATAGATGGTCTTGGCCGACCCAATATGGGCTGGCACACCTCCTCTAAGGTCCCATGAGGTCCTTTGGTCGTCACACCCCTCTCGGGGGGTCCTCCGGCACCCTCCCGGCACTCCCGGTACACTACCGATGAGCCCGAAAACTTTCCGGTGACCAAAACTGGACTTCCTATATATCAATCTTTACCTCCGGACCATTCCGGAGCTCCTCGTGATGTCCGGGATCTCATCCGGGACTCCGAACAACCTTTGGTAATCACGTATACCATTTCCCTATAACCCTAGCGTCATCGAACCTTAAGTGTGTAGACCCTACGGGTTCGGGAGACACGTAGACATGACCGAGACACTTCTCCGGCCAATAACCAACAGCGGGATCTGGATACCCATGTTGGCTCCCACGTACTCCACGATGATCTCATCGGATGAACCACGATGTCGGGGATTCAATCAATCCCGTATTCAATTCCCTTTGTCTATCGGTATGATACTTGCCCGAGATTCGATCGTCGGTATCCCCATACCTTGTTCAATCTCGTTACTGGCAAGTCTCTTTACTCGTTCCATAATACATCATCCCGTGGCTAACTCCTTAGTCACATTGAGCTCATTATGATGATGTCTTACCGAGTGGGCCCAGAGATACCTCTCCGTCACACGGAGTGACAAATCACAGTCTCGATTCGTGCCAACCCAACAGATACTTTCAGAGATACCCGTAGTGCACCTTTATAGCCACCCAGTTACGTTGTGATGTTTGGCACACCCAAAGCATTCCTACGGTATCCGGGAGTTGCACAATCTCATGGTCTAAGGAAACAATACTTGACATTGAAAAGCTTTAGCAAACGAACTACACGATCTTGTGCTATGCTTAGGATTGGGTCTTGTCCATCACATCATTCTCCTAATGATGTGATCCCGTTATCAATGACATCCAATGTCCATGGCCATGAAATTGTGACCATCTATTGATCAACGAGCTAGTCAACTAGAGGCTCACTAGGGACATGTTGTGGTCTATGTATTCACACATGTATTACGGTTTCCGGTTAACACAATTATAGCATGAACAATAGACAATTCTCATGAACAAGGAAATACAATAATAACCATTTTATTATTGCCTCTAGGGCATATTTCCAACAGTAACGGGATCACATCATTAGGAGAATGATGTGATGGAAAAGACCCAAACTACAAACGTAGCATATGATCATGTCAGTTTATTGCTACTGTTTTCTGCATGTCAAGTATGTGTTCCTACGACCATGAGATCATGCAACTCACTAAAATCGGAGGATTACCTTGTGTGTATCCAACATCGCAACGTAACTGGGTGACTATAAAGGTGTTCTAAAGGTATCTCCGAGGGTGTCTGTTGGGTTGGCATGGATCAAAACTGGGATTTGTTACTCCGTGTGACGGAGAGGTATCTCAGGGCCCACTCGGTAATACAACATCACAATAAGCCTTGAAAGCAATGTGACTAAGTGTTAGTCACGTGATCTTGTATTACGGAACGAGTAAAGAGACTTTCCGGTAACGAGGTTGAACTTGGTATGGAGATACCGACGATCGAATCTCGGGCAAGTAACATACCGAAGAACAAAGGGAACGTAATTCGGGATTAAATGAATCCTTGACATAGAGGTTCGACCGATAAAGATCTTCGTAGAATATGTAGGAACCAATATGGGCATCCAGGTCCCTCTATTGGTTATTGACCGTAGAGGTGTCTCGGTCATGTCTACATAGTTCTCGAACCCGCAGGGTCTGCACACTTAAGGTTCGGTGACGTTTCGGTAGTATAGAGTTATGTATGGTGGTGACCGAAGGTTGTTCGGAGTCCCAGATGATATCCCGGATGTCACGAGGAGCTCCAGAATGGTCCGGAGGTAAAGATTGATATATAGGAAGTCCTGTTTTGCTCGCCGGAAATATTTCGGGCTTATCGGTAGTGTACCGGGAGTACCGGGAGTGTACCGGGGGACCATCGGGAGAGGTATTTCGACCCAAGAGGCTACATGGGCTGTGGGAGGATGAATACCAGCCCTTTGTGGGCTGGTGGAAGTCCCACAAAGGGCACATGCGGCTGGGAAGAAAATCCCAAAGAGAAAAAGGTGGAAAAAGGCAAAAAGGCTAAATAAGGAAGGAGTCGTAGTCCTACTAGGATTGGAGGAGGATTCCTCCTCTCCTCCTTGCGCAAGAGGCCAAAGGGTTGGCCCTTGTGCGCCAGCCTCCTCCCTCTCTCCTCCTATATATAGTAGAGGTTTTGAGGATTCTGAGACACAGAAAAACAGCCACGTGTTGCCTGTCCTCTAGATCGTAGTTTCTCCTCTAGATCGGTTTTCAGCGGTGCTTAGGCGAAGCCCTGCTAGAATAGCTCCACCACCATCGCCGCAACGCCATCACGCTGCCGGAGAACTCATCTACCTCTCCGCTCCCTCTTTATGGATCAAGAAGGCAGAGATCGTCATCGAGCTGTACGTGTGCTGAACGCGGAGGTGCCGTCCGTTCGGCGCTTGATCGGAAGGACCGTGATCAAGATCACGAGACAGATCATAATGAGATCGCGGGACGGATCGTGATGATTTCGCAGGACAGATCATGATTGGATCACGGGACGGATCGTGATGAGATCGCGGGATGCTCGGTGATTTGGATCGCGAAGATGTTCGACTACACCAACCGCGTTTCTTAACGCTCCCCGCTTAGCGATCTACAAGGGTATGTAGATCCAGTCTCCCTATCGTAGATGCTCATCACCATGGATAGATCTTGCATGTGCGTAGGAAATTTTTTGTTTCCCATGCAACGTTCCCCAACATGTTCCTCAGTTCTAAGGGAGCGCTTGGTGTTGCCATTGACAGTAATGACCCTCTTGGGGCCCGGCATCTTGAGCTTGAGGTATGTGTAGTGTGGGATTGCGTTGAAACGAGCGAACGCCATCCGATGAGGCAGTGTGTGATAGCCGCTGCGGAAGGGCACGATGTCGAAGATCAAGTCTTCGCTGCGGAAGATATCGGGTGAGCCGAATACGACTTCCAGAGTTACCGAGCCCGTGCATAGGGCCTCAACGCCCGGGATCACTCCTTTGAAGGTAGTGCTGCTGGGTTTGATCCTTGACGGATCAATGCCCATCTTCTTCACCGTATCTGAGTAAATCAGGTTAAGGATACTCCCTCTGTCCATTAGGACCTTTGTGAGGTGATACCCATCTATAATGGGGTCTAGGACGAGGGCCGCTAAACCCCCATGACGGATACTGGTCGGATGATCACGCCGATCAAAAGTGGTCGGGTATGCCGACCAAGGGTTGTACTTCGGGGCTACGGGTTCCACCGTGTAGACTTTCCGGAGGGTGCGCTTCCTCTCCCTCTTTGGTGTGTGGGTGGCATATATCATATTCACCGTTTTTACCTCGAGAGGGAACTTTTCTATCCGCTACCGATTGGACCCCGAGGATCATTTTCATCCTCGCTGCGAGAGATTTTGCCTTGGTCTTCGGGTGGTATATTTCCGTCATGTTTAAACACCCAGCAGTTGCGGTGTGTGTGGTTGGTGGGGTTTTACAAAGTCCCATGGATTTGGCAAGGCCTTTCCATGATCTTCTCGAGCTGAGTGGGTTCGTCACGATTGCCTCTAGGAGGCTTCTTTTGCTGCCCAGGTCGGGAGTTGCGGAATCTGGCCTTAACAGCCATGTCATCGGCATCACTATTATTGTGCCGACGCTTATTCTTATTGCGCTTTGGCTTTGAGTTGCCATCCTGGACTTCAGGTGCCACGGGATCTTCAGAGTTGTGTTTGCGTCTTGCCAGCCAGTTATCTTCGCCCGCGCATAAGCGGGTCATGAGGGAGGAAAGGGCGGATATAGTTCGAGGCTTGTCCTAGCCTAGCTGGCGGGCCAGCCATTCATCCCGAATATTGTGCCGGAAGGAGGCTATTGCCTCCGCATCCGGACAGTTGACAATTTGGTTCTTCTTAGTCAAGAACCGATTCCATAATTGCCTAGCGGACTCGTCGGGCTATCGGAAGAGTCCGACAGGCGGACATAGGTCCCCTGGAAGTTAGAGCAGAACACATCTTCCAGGTCAATGGAGTTTTGGGGGACGTTGTTTAACCAGTGCCGAGCTGCCCCCTTGAGCTTAAGAGGGAGATATTTGATGGCATGGAGATCGTCTCCTCATGCCATGTGGATATGGAGGAGGAAGTCCTCGATACATACAGTTGGGTTAGTGGTCCCGTCATACTGTTCTATATTCACGGGTTTGAACCCTTCGAGGAACTGATGCCTCATTACCTCATTTGTGAAGCACAGTGGGTGAGCGACGCCTCTGACCCGAGCTATGTCCCACCTGTATTCGGCGTCTGTATGGGGCCAGTTGCATTTCTAGACTCTGTTGTTTTCGTCGAACCATGGTCTATCATATAGCTTGATGGCACCGGGATGAGAGATCGGCTTTCCACCATGGGTGACCCCATTGGCATGTTCGAAGAAGGGGCTCGAGGTTAAAGCCTCAGAGTCTCGGGGGCTACAGGCGAAGCCGTGAGCCCGATTAGTGACAAGTCGCCCCGATAGTCGACGAAGAACTCAAAGTTTCTAAATCTGACCTCTTGATCAGGGGTGAAACTCTCAACGCAGCCTAGATGGCCGGCGGAATCAGCATGCAGCACAATGCTGCCGAAGGCAAAGATCTGCCCGGGGACGAAAACGTCCATGTTGCGGACCTCTTCGTTGATGACTAGGCAAGGCGTCGATTTCATCTCGCTCACAGAGGAACTCTCAATGAAAGCACCAATGTTGGTGTCAAAACCGGCGGATCTCGGGTAGGAGGTCCCAAACTGTGAGACTAGAATCGACGGTAATAGGAGACGAAGGGGACACGAGTTTACCCAGGTTCGGGCCCTCCTATGGAGGTAATACACTATGTCCTGCTTGGTTGTATTGATGATGTAAGGGGTTACAGAGTTGATCTACCTCGAGATCGTATAGCTAACCCTAGATGAGTTGTTCTGTCTCTATACCCTAAACCCCTCTGGCTTATATAGATGTCCAGGATGCCTAGGGTTTACACATGGTCGATTACATGCCGAAGAGATAAACTTGCCTAACTATTACATTAGATGTGGAGCGCAAGCCGTATTTCCCGAAGCTTCCATCTTGGAGACTAGGCCTTCAAATGCTTCAGTGTTCGGTAAGTAGCCCTCATAGTCCGGCCCACAAAAATAGGTCCGCTATTCGAGGACCCCCTAATCAGGGACTCCCTCACCTGGGTAAACATCGTCTCCTTCGGCTCCTGTTACCATCGATTCTAGTCTCATAGCTCGGGACCCCTACCCGAGATTTGTCGGTTTTGACACCGACAGCTGCCTCCTCGCCTCCCTCCCTCCTATATATACTAGAGGATTTAGAGTGGAGAGATAACCCTAATTGCCACGTGCTCCCTCTACTTCATCTAGATTGTTTTCTCCTTTAGTCTAGTTCGGCGGTGCTTAGGCGAAGCGCTGTCGGAATAGTTCCACCACCATCGCCGCCACATCGTCACGCTGCCGGAGAACTCAACTACCTCTCTGCTCCCTCTTGCTGGATCAAGAAGGCGGATGTCTTCATCGAGATGTACGTGTGCTGGACGCGAAGGCGCCGTCCGTTCGATGATAGATCGGAAGGACCGTGATCAGGATCATGGGATGATTCGTGATTTGATAGCGGGACGAATCGTGATGGGATCGTGGGACGGATCGTGATTGGATCGTGAGAAGGATCATGATGGGATCATGGGACGCTCGGCGATTTGGATCGCGAAGATGTTCGACTACATCAATAACGTTTCTTAACGCTTCCTGCCCAGCGATCTACAAGGGTATGTAGATCCACTCTCCCTCTCTTAGATGCCCATCACCATGGATAGTTCTTGCGTGTGCGTAGGAAAAAATTTGTTTCCCATGCAACGTTCCCCAACATTTATACCTCCGTCAATATGAGAGACATCCCGACCTATTGGGTCCATTGCTCCCACCCTTAGATGGCTCGCGAGGATGAAACAACTCACACACCATGAAGGAGGTTGCACCCGCACATACCCGGATGGGTACAACGAGTGTTGGCAGCCAGGGTCCGCGGGACCTGCTAGCACGAGCGAACCAGCCTGGCAAAGGGTCCCGCACACGAACTGGCACACATGGGTGCGATGCAACCCTCGCTAGCGGCAACGATGCAGTCCCAGGAGCGGCGAAGGACACTGATGGTCGAACCCGATCTGGCGCAGCACACGCGAGAGCGTCTAGAAACACCATGGGGAGGTGGCCCAGGTCGCGCCCTCAGTCACCCGTCATGGATCCCCAAGGCCACACACCCTGTTGTGTGTCGTCCAGGCATATCAGACAACGTGGAAAGCCTTAGGGAGGCACCCGCGGGAAGCAAGCGCCAAACAGACGACACAAAGGCCCTCCTCGCCCGTGGAATCTCCTGGAAGACAAGTAATCCAACATCCTTTATAGGAGCATTGTTCCCCTTTGCAACAAGAACCATAACTGAATTCGACTCAATCTTCCTCTTTTTCCCTTTCTCCGTTGAAACTAGCTTAGATTCAAAGAGAGTGCAGGCCTAGTGCGAACATGCGTTAGTATGAATTTGTGCAGATCTGATATGCTAGTGTGCCCTTTCTTGTGAGACGAAGTTAGTAGCTTGTTTTAAAGTTGTTGGTGTGAAGCTTTTGTTTATGTTAGGGGTTTTAATCTATGTAATTGTATTGACTATGATTCTATGATACATACATGTAATTTAGCAAAATACAACATCAAATTGGGTTGATGTACAAAATTTGCACTTGTCTGAAATATTTACTAGCTTAAATGATATGCTGGCTTATATGGATTTACCTCTTTCCAATATTTTTGTGATGCTAAATGTGCATATGATGGATTTACCTTTTTCCATGCAAAATAAACTGGGATAGTGGAGTGATGTTCCCTCCGTATCGATGTATTAGTCATCTTACCACAATCAAGATAGAGAAAAAGACAAAAATTAACGTTTATTTGTTAATTAATAACATTGCATGCAATGAACTTACTACTGCATGTCGTGAGATAGTCTCAAGTCATTGAAAGCATACACGTCCCATATCTCTTATTGGTTGATTCCTTTATTTATGTGAAGAAACAAAAACAAAGGAAAAATTAATGCATCACGCCTAAGCATTTGAGATTATTTGGTTTTCGTAATGTGCTTAATGCAGGGAGTAGCAAAACAATATAGATGACTTCAGCTAAATTAATTATACAAATCATCAATTTTAATACATAAGGTATGTTTGGTTCATGACTAATTTTACCATAACTAACCTTAGACAAAGTATGGCTGCCACAAAAAGTGTGGCTAGCAAAATGGCCACCACAAGTGTGGAAAGCCTTGGCAAAAAAATTAAACCTATGACATGTGACCATATAGCTAGAAAAATGTGTCAAACCACAAGAGTGACAATGAACAAAATACATGTCTAAAATGTTATGACATGACTAAGATTAGACGTGACAACCTTAGTCTGGGAACCAAACAAACCCATAGTATAATCAGACTGGCATTGACAAAACACCGTCATGACGGTGCATCAAAGCATGTGTATCCCTCGAGTACTCCTACAAGCTTGCAACCGCCAAGAACATACCGCGATCATCCAGCGATAGCGCCCCTTCCGCACGATCAACTGATTGTCTACCTCAACCTAAGAACATCTCCAGCCGCCTGCCCAAGAGGGCCCCCCAAGGGTAGTTTTTATCGTCGGCGGGCGAAAATCGGCCGAGTCGCTCTGCTAGGAGCCCATTTTTTTGCCGGTTCGGGCCGAATTTTGCGCCGGCGTACCGAGCCTGAACCCGACGCGCTGGGGGCGCCTGGGCGCGCCAGGTGAAACGTTTTTGGCGCGAAAAGGAGTGGGTCCGCTGAGTCAGCGACCATGCGGTGTCGTCGTTCTCATCGCCTCAGTTCCCGCAGGCAATAAATGCAAGGCTACCGCGCTGTCGTCGATCAGCCTTCCATTGATGCGGCGGGTTCACGAGGCGGCCTTCACAAGCGGCGCCGTCAGTACGGGGCGACACACGTCCACACCGCGCCTCTCCACGCGCCCAGCGCCCCTATAAAAGACGACCCCTCGTCGGTGCCCCGGCACACCTTTTCCTGCCCAAACCTCGCACCGACGCCCTTTTCTCTCTCCCTACGGTGATCTCCTCTCCCCTTCCTTTCCCCCGATGGCGGAGCGCTACCCAGGCGACGGCGCGGCCCGCAAGGGTTTCGGCCGCCGACACCTCCACGAGGATGAGGCCCGCCTCTTGTACGAGGCGGAGTACCCGACGCCGCCTGACATGCGGGCGCCAGGCGACTGGAGGCTCAACGCCGGCGGCGGCCCCGTGCCACCGGAGCCGAGCGGCGCGCCGAGATCACCCGGATCTCGTCCTCCCTCTCTGAGGAAGTGTGCTGGCAGCCGAGGTACGCCCCGGGGCAGCACGAACCTCTAGACGGCGTACTTCGAGCGTCGCTGTGAGGAGCAGCTTGCGTCCACCAACGGTGGCCCTACGCGCGACCACAACAACAGCGAGGGCCGCTGCCTTTGGTGGGGCGTCCCCGGGCGCACGCTCAAGGCCGTGCTCGAGCACATCGAGGGCGGCAACGTGCCGCACCTTGAGTACCCGACGGAGCAGACCTCTATCTCCCGTCGGCGCGGCTCGCCGTGGATGCCACGGCGCATGGAGACGTCGTCCTCGTCGTCATCCCACTCCTCCCACTCCTCCGGCGCAGCGCGCATGCCGCCCGTTGCCGTGAAGGTCGAGCCCGGCTCGACCCCACTCCGGCGCAGTGGTCGTAGCGGCGGGGGCATCACCATCAACGAGGACCGCCGCCGCGAGCCCTCACCACCCCGCGGCCACCTCCGCCTTGTTAGGCCGAGGACGGAGCCTGGCACGGCGGTGGTGAAGCAGGAGCACCTCGACATGGCCGCCGCCGACGAGACGACCATGAAGTGGGCGCGCGACGACTACGTCCCCGAGGAGATGGAGTGGCAGCGCTGGGCCCTCGAAGAGATCGAAGCTCGCCACCGTGTCCACGCCACGAGGAGCTCGCCGGCCCGACCATCCTTGACGATGACAGCGACGGCGAGGCGCCAGGGCCCTCCACCCCTGACCTGCACCGTTTCGGCAACGCAGGACGGGCTGCAGCAGGGACGGCGGCCGCGGCACGCAGGACGGCGACGGCGACGACGGCGGCGACTACACCAATTTCTACTAGCTCTTCGACATGTAGAATGCGGCGATGGACGACGGGACAATGGCCACGGACTTAGTGGACATAGCTTTTTTCTTAGTTTTGTAATATATATTTTAATGAAGTCGATGGGCTCCGCGCTAAAATCAATCCTTGGGAGCCAACGAGTGGAGATGCTCTAAAGGTTGCGTTGGACCCGCTTATACTTGACCCCAGTTCCACGCTTGGATCCCAGAATTGGCGGTCCGGCGCGCGGGACGCCAGCCACCGGATGGAGGGTTTTCCCATCCCGTCACATGCATCGTATATATACATTTGGCTGTTTCCTAGCTCAGAGAATTCCTACGGATCTGGGTACATGCGCCGTGCCGTCGTGTGATCCTGTGGGTCTCCATGATACACACAAAAACGGTGCAGACCGACAACAAAGTAAGCCGAGTCTGTCTCGTCTACACCCGGGACAAGTGCAACAGCAATGCCCAAGTTAGGAATATGTTTGAATACAAAACTAGATGCATATCTTTGGATATAGATGGCCCTGAAACCAATCTGATCTACTAATACTTCAGGCGAACTCAGGTTGTTGGCAGATAATGATTCATGACTCTCAATCTCCGTTCAAATCCAATGCCATCATTCAGATCAGAGCTTCAAATGCAATGGCCAAACCACGCGTCCATTCTCATGAACTTGTTGCTCTAATCGAGCAGCTATGCTAATCACTGAAGACGCTACCTAAAAGTCAATCCGGTCTTAGCTAACACTATACGCCGAGAAGGGAAACACTTGAATATCTCTGGGCAATGGAGCCGCACATGGCTTTCTAACTGTTTCGTCGACGGCAGGCAGGCTGAATTATTTCAGGCGACGAGCGGGGTTCAGTCTGGGGCGTGCCGTCTGCTGCGGGCAGTTTATTTTTATATATACAACTAATCCAAAAGGTTAACCGCAATAATGGCCAATAAAATAAAATTGCAAGCGTCGATCAGGAGTTGACTAGTGATGGTTCATGGTTGGGACTCGAGGCGAAAATGTGCGAGCATGATCGACGCAGAGGAATGCGCGGCACGATCTCGTCTTCGCGCGTCGCGCGTCGCGCGCACGATCTCGCTCCGCTATTGTTTTGTTGGTAGAAAATTTACAACCCGGCCGGTCGCCTAAAATATTTGGCCGACGAGCAATACGTCAAAGTCTGCAGTCGGCGACAAAAATACGTGGATTCATGTCGCTGGTTTGGGAATGCAGAGGGTGCTCGTCGAGTCACCGGTTCACCACGCGTTGAGGTGCCACAGGTCCTCCTGTGCTGTACGCATAATTGATGAGCATCTTGGACTGGAATTTTGATTTGATTGGTTCTTGTCCTGTTGTAATTGGGAGGCCAGTCAGGCGAAGCTAAGCTCGTTCATGAATAGCCTGGCCTGGACAGAGACCGGACTACATGGATGTTATAATTTGACAAATCTGACCTAAAGACCTACCAAAATCACAAATTGAACTGCTCGTGAATTTTTTTTTTATTCGATCCAACCCTTTCGTGTGACGCCCGACATAAAAACGTCACACTATACTATGTGGCGTCCAACATCTAGGCGCCGCATCATTGTTCACGCTGGCGCCCCATGGCACCGGCCCGACCCCACCCCCCGTGTGGCGCCTATGACTAAGGCGCCACACGTGTAATGTGTGGTGCCTACATCTAAGGCGCCACACATTGACATATCATACCCGCGGGCCGGCCCTCCCCCACCCCTCCCCATTCAGCCCCACCCAACAAGAACAGAGAAGACGGCGCCCACGAGTTCCCCTCTATCCCTTTGTCAAATCCCTCCCCAGATCAAGCAAATCTGATGGTTTGTTTCGTGGATTTCGACCCCAATCCCTTCCTGAAGGTAACCTCCCCCGATCCCTTCCCTTTCATCCACGGAAAATGCTCCCATTTGAGCAAACCCTAGTTCTTCATGAATTTTGGGATGTGTATGCTTTTGTTACACTTTGCTAGGGTTAGGCTTGTTTGTATGTAAGGGTTATGTCTATTACTCCCTCCGTCCGGAAATACTTGTCCTAGAAGTGGAGTGTATCTAGACTTATTTTAGTTATAGATACATCAATTTTATTCATTTGAAGGACAAGTATTTTCGGACGGAGGGAGTATTATGTTAGGATTAGGGTTCTTTGTATGTAAGGGTTAGGGTTATGTTATGTTGGTGTTAGGGTTACGATGGGGTTAGGGTTGTTTATTTGATTATGCAAATGTTGTAATCTTTGGATGAGTGCTTATAGAATTTATTCTATGGTGTGTTGTTTACATTTTTTTAGGGATGTGAAGAATATGTGTTTATGTTCATCACGTGGACAAGGATGCCTTTTTGAAAGGCAATATTGACCCAGACCCGGATGAGCTTGACAGGGTGTTTGAGTGTAGTCCTAGCTATGCGGAGTCGTTGGAACAAGTCCGAAAGATTTGAATTGGATGGATCCAAGTGATGTTATTGAGTTTGATGGCAGGCATAATGCGGGATTTGGAATGCACATTCGTTGGAAGACCATGCGTGTGAACTCCGAGCAATGTTGGCTTGCATACAAGGAGACGGTGGCCGGATCACGAGACATGGCTCTAGAGTTATTTGCCATAAAAAAGGTTGATGCTAACTTGCACTTGGATTTGAGCCGGGTTGCCTCTCCGATTGTTGATATTAGTCCTCTACACATGAACCAAGATGAGATGATTGAACCTCTTTTGACCCAACAAGTGAGGCCAACATTGACCCCGATTTCGAAGATCCAAGATGAAGCATTGCAAGAGGAGAATAATGAGCATCTGGATGATGAGAATAATGATGTTGCTCTCCATAACAACACCCTTGGTGATTTGCACAAATATTATTTGCAAGAGACCATGGGCCATTCCATTCCGTACTCTCGTGGCTTTGCATCTGAGTCGAATGATGACGGTCCCGATGAAGAAGTTGATGAGGAAGGGTTTACAACCAAGGAGGACGAAGCCTTCAAGAAGGTATTAGGGCGGGATCACCGGACACCGTCGGTATTCTGGAATCGGGGGTACCTAGATCTGCCTGCCTGCGGCCACACGCGTGGCCCATTTCGACAGCCCGGTACGGCCTAGCAGCAAGTCCTGCCAAGACAAGTCGTTCGCGAGGGCCCCTGCCTCACGAGGTGAACAATGCCAAGACCTCCAGAGGAGTAGCCTCCCCAGGTTGCCTCCCGAGGAGCGGAGTTTCCTATGCCGGTACTTGGCCTCATAAGGCTGGGATGACATGAGCCATGACGATCGAGGCCAGGAGGGCGCTAGCGAGCGCAGAAAGGACAATTTCCTCTTCGGCGCTAAGGGAGCAAGGGAAGGCGCATGTTCCTGAGGAAGGCCCCCAAAGCTTTCCATTCTAGTGTAACAATACCAAGACCACGAGCTCGGCAGGACGGATGTCATCACCGAGCCCACCTTTTCGCCACGCCTTGAAGCTTTACACATGAATACCACCTTTATTCGGGATAAGCTATACCTCTTTTCCCCTTTCAACTTTGGCCGTTGTGGGATCCCTTCCCGGCAGTGCGATAAGAGAAGAGGACCAAGGCCACTATAAATAGGGACTAGCCTCCGCCATAGAAGGGGACGACAAACCGATTCATCCTCACCCCTTGAGCCCTCCCGACATGGCTCAACCACTGTACTAGTTCATCCCCATGGAGTAGCGTTTTACACTTCAAGGTGGCCAGAACCTAGGTAAATCTCTGTGTTCATCTTGTTGCCCGCTCGCACGCACTCCACAAGGCTGGGCTATGGGGTAACGAGCTTGAGACTAGGGCTGGTTGAGATCTTCGCACACGCCCCAGAGTTCGGACCTTCTTGGGTCCGTGGAGCCCCGATTTTGACATTTGGCGCGTCAGGCAGGGGCGTGTCGTAATCCTTCCTCCAGCACTGCTTCGTCGCTCCCATTGCCGATGCCCGCCGAGTCCGCACCGAGTGCCGGGCTGCTCGCGTCGCCCAGACGGAGCCAGTGGGTCATGGCGCCCCGCTCTGCTTCGCCTCTCCTACAGCTAACGCTGCCATTGGCCCAGCTGCTCACGAGCAGCAAGACTCGTCGCTGCTGCCTTCCGTGCGGCGCGATGGCCGCACCAGTACTCCGTTCCTCACTCCCCCCCCCACGGTGACGTCCCCCCGTGCTCGCCGGAGGCCGATGAACGCGTAGGCTGCACTGCTCATGGCGCGTAAGGAGCCTTGCGGTCGGTTCATCGTGCGTTTCACGACCCTCGGGCTCGCGCGGTCGCCTGTATACTCGGCGGATCACGGACGCCCACGTCCGGTCGCAACGTCAAGCTACTTCGCCAGGCGGGCGTAGCTCAGTCGCGGCCCGAGGCCCCCCGGGGCAGGGCGAGGACGGAGACCGATATCACCTTTGACTTCATGGACCATCCCAGAACTACGGTCTCCGCTGATGCACTCCCCATGTTGTGCACGCCCACCATCAGCAACATCACGGTCACCAAGAGCCTCATCGACGGCGGCATCGGCCTAAACGTCCTCTCCATGGAAGCCTTCAACACGCTTCAGGTGCCCTACGAACAGCTCATGCCAACTAGGTCCTTCTCGGGGGTGGCCAAAGGCTCCACCCCCCCTTGGTGCATGTGCGCCTCATCGTCACTTTCAACACTCACAACAATTACCGCACCGAGCTGATTGACTTGGACGTGGCCCACATCGGCCTCCCGTTGTAACAGCCCGGGACCAACGCTCCAGAAGATTCCCCTTTTATTTCCATTCTCGTATGTGTTTTGTTTGTTGTTGCATTGCATCATGTCATCATGCCATTAAGTTTTACCAACCAAACGTTTCTCAAATAAATAAGTTGCGTAGACCTCTTGATCTATTTAAATTGAGGGAATTCACATGGTGGTTTCTCTTTATAACATATCCTCCCGATATTTTAGGGAGCTACTATTAAACATTCCATTAATTTGAATTAACCAAAAAAACTCACTTGCATTTTAATTCCATGCCTTTTCTATCTCAATTCTTGGTCTCCCACTTTGCACATGTATTATTCCTTCACTCTTCCAAGCACCACTATAATTCTCAACATCTTTTCACACTCCTAAAACCTAGACCCAATTCAAACCCATTTGAGTGATATTCGAATGAGTTTGAATCAAAACCTTTCATTCATGCCATTATATTTTTTGGGGTCAAACTCATTTTGAGAGTCCAAGGAAAACTTAACCCCATGCCCAAATTTCTTCCTTAACAATTTTTTTTCTTTTCTCTATTTTGTTTCTTTCTAATTTTTTTCTGCTATGGAAGAAAATGAAGAGAAAGGGAGCCCAGCCGGCCCAAGGCCTAGTCGCCCCCTTCGTAACCCTAGCCCGATCGACCCCCTCTTCTTTCGACCTCCCATCCCCTCGTTACCCCTGCACCGCCGCCTCACCCACTCCCAGGAGCGAGAGCCCGCACGCCTTGCCCGATCCCCTCGCCGTGCCTCTGCTTTGCTCGTGTGCCGCTCGACCCGTCCGGTCATCTCCGCACTCGCACCGCTCCTAGCATCCGTCGGTGACCCCCTCCTTGAATTGTCTCTTGCCATGATAAACAACATTAAACACTTTTCTCATAACGTGGAGAGTTATTATTTTGTTACATGTATGTTGTCCCTCTCCATTTAAAATTTCTTAATTCCATCTTCGCCTTATGCCATGACCACCCATGTGAAAAAACATTTAATATTGATGAGAACCTAACGAGAGTGAACTAAATAATTCGAACATGGAGTTTCATCAATATGCAACTCGTTGCATATTGAACTTCACTTAATATACAATAGTTGTTTGTTGTTCTTGCCATGCCATTCCATGCCTTGCATATTAAACCGAACATGCATGTGCATCATGTCATGCATATGTTGTGGTGTATCGTGTGTTGATTGTTGTTCCCGTATTGTTTCTTCTCGATAGAGTTCCGAAAGCGTTCGGAGTGTGAGGATTCGTTCGACTACGTTGGCCCGTCTTCTTCATGGACTCGTTCTTCTTCCGAGCGGGATCTTACGCAAGATGACACATTTTCCTGGATACCACTACTATCATTGCCATGCTAGATGTATCGTTTTCATTCGCTATCTCACGCTACCTACCACTTGTTTGACAAGCCTCCCAACATTGCCATGAAAGCCTCTAACCCCTCCACATCCCAACAAACCTTTGTTTGGCTATGTTACCGCTTGCTCAACCCTTCTTATAGCGTTTTAGCTACAGGTGCAATTGCTTTCATGTGACAACATGGACATACTTTTGTTATCACAATATTACTGTTATTTAATTTAATGCACTTATAGACTTAGTAAAGGGTGGAAGGCTTGGCCTTTTGTTTGGTGTTTTGTTCCACTCTTGCCACCCTAGTTACTTGTGAACCGATGTTATGTTCCATAATTGAGCGCTCCTAACATGCTCGGGGTTGTTATGGGGACCCCCTTGATTTTCGTTTTAAGATAAAACTTGTCTGACAAGGCCCAACTTTGGTACTACATTTGCCCATCATAATAATACTGATCACCTTATTAAAGCAGAGAGGGCCGCCCCCTCGTGGATCAATTTAACATAATACAAGGAGGGCCAGTGCTGATGGTGCTGGTCCTAAACAGAGTCATGTGCGGGGCCAACCCGGGGCAACTCGGGTGATTTCTATTAGGTCACTGTACGTTGTGCTCATCCAGTTGTGCCCTAAGAACGATATACGCGGCTCCTATCGGGATTGTCGGCATGTCGGGCGGCCTTGCTAGATTTGTTTTACCTTTCTCGAACATCTTGAGTGAGGAACTCTGATCGTCTTCAGGCTATCTCGAGGTGTCGGATTTTCTTTGGAATTGCCTAGGATGATCACGAGATCTGTGGTCGAGGTTATTCCCATGGCGTGTGGTTAATTTGTGATGGATGAGTTGGAGCACCCCTGCAGGGTTAAATCTTTCGGAAAGCCGTGCCCGCGGTCATGTGACAAACTAGGATACTTTGTTTAACATCCGGTCATAGCAAACTTGAAGTAAACTTTAATAAAATACACCAACTGTGTGCGTAACCGTGACTGTCTCTTCTCGTGAGTCCTTATCTGAGAGAGAACACGGTGGAGTTATGTTTGACGTAAGTAGGCCTTCAAGATCAGTTAGTGATCATTACTAGTTCACGTCCATTATGCGTCGACTACCATACTTTACTTTCTGTACTCGTAAGTTAGCCACTCAGTTAAATGCTTAGTCGCTTGCTGCAGCCTCACCACTTAACCATACCTCACCCATTAAGCTTGAATAGTCTTGATACCCTTGTAAATGAGATTGCCAAGTCCTTGTGGCTCATAGATTACTACAACAACAGTTGCAGGTACAGGTAATGCGATGATTTGACGTGAGCGCGATGCTTGATTTGATTTGGAGTTATTCTTCTTCATCATCATCAATCTAGATGGGTTCCAGGCGGCAGCCTGGGATAGCAAGGATGGATGTCATTTTGTCGTTTGTTTTCGTCCGTAGTTGGACCCTGCTCTTCTGTATGATGTTTGAATATGTTGTTGTATTGATGTGATATTGATATACCTTGTGGCGAGTGTAAGCCAATTCCATATACTCATCTCTTCTGTATATGTACTTGTAATGATATCCATTCTTGCAACACGACGAGATGCGCTTCTATCCCTTTTGAGTCCCCCGTGCCAAAATAAGTATAGGATCGCATCTTAGGCATGACAAGTTGGTATCAGAGCCTGTACCGACCTAGGAGCCCCCTTGATTGATCGAACTTGGCCGAGTCAAGTTTAGAGAAAAACTATGTTGAGTCTAGTTATATCAGAGAGTAGGTTTCTTTTACTCCTCTTCTATGCTCTGGTGAGGAATTATGACTTAGGAATTTTGTTACTACCCCTCTTCTTGCTCAAATTTTTTTTTAGGATCATGCAGGTATTTTGGAAATTATATGATGCCGTTGTGACGGAATTCTGTCTTGGTGCCTCACTGACTTGATTTCTTCCAGGGAGTTGAGCTCCAGGGAATTCTTGGCACATCGTTATCATTCAGCTTCCTTAGTATCTCGAGGCGTTCGGGGTACCACCATGGTTAGTATCATTGTGCTTTCGAGGATCTGAGTTAGATGGATTTCCAGAAGCCTCTGGTTATGTGTTGAAGGATGGATACAGTTGGGGTGTAGGTTTGTTAGTTGTGTGAGATATTTCCTCCTTGTATCCCCAACACCGGATTGCATAACCAGAAAGTTTTCGGAAGTTCTCAGGTGGGAATTCAAGTAGTTACCTAGAATATCTTCCAACAGATCATGATGTGAGGTTGGGGTTCGACATCTAGTGGATTCGTTTGTTCACGATCTTTCTTATAGAGGACAGTCTCAATTTATGCTTTGTCAAGCCTTGTAGTTCGCTATGCCTAGGGAGCATATTCTAGCATCATTTCAATATGACAATCCAATGTACGATTGAGCCCGTGCGAACCTTACCATGAAAATATCGAGCGGAATCTTTGTCATGTATTTGTTCTGGCTTGTTCCTTAGGGCTCATCCTTTGTTTTGCTTTGTATATGGTAATTCGAGTTGCTTCGATGTCAAGTGGTGATCTCATATCTTTCCTAAGAAGTGTTCTCATATTTCTGTGGGAATGATAATTCTTTTGCCCAATCAAGTTATAATATCAATTCTTTTCCTCCCGGTGTGCATCTCTTCAAGATAATTCTATCCTCTTCAATAATTGCAAGACCAATCCTCATATTTTGTTCCGGAGTTTGTCTCATCCGTCCAAAGTTTTCTTTGTTTTTCCCACCCTCCCGCCATTTTTCTTTAGTGATTGAATTCTCATCCAAGTGCATTTTCTATTCATGTGATGCTTTCGCTATCTTCTCTTCCATTTCGTATCCAGTGATTCATTGTGAAAGTCCTCAAGTACTTCAAGTTCGTCATTCTTCGTTCTCGTTTTCTTCCACGGTGGATTCAATTCAAGCTTCGGTGTTCATCTTAGCCTTTCTCTTTCGTTCAATGGTTTCCATGTTGGAATTTCTTATTCAAGCCTCTCTTGGTTTTAATATCTCTTTATTATATCTGGAGTGCTGAAGATATTTCAGAAGATTCGTGTTTCTGTTTATAATCTTTTCAATTATTTCGAGGTTCTCACCTCATCAAGTTTTCAGTCGTACCAGTGCAATCTCTCTTCCTAAGCAATTGTTTCAACGGTGAGCTATTTGAGTGGGCCCATAACCCACATGTGTTTTTCCTAGGATCTTACCTGGCTCTTCTAATCTTCCGGAAATATTCTCAAGTTCTCTTCAATACGACATAAGAATGAATTTCATCATTCATATTCCTTCTCGAAGATCACTTCTAAATAATTTTCATTGTTGGCTCAACCTTCTTTATTCATTTTTCTGGAGTGTCTCAATAATTCATGGTGTTGCTTCTCGTCATTATTCTTAGTATTGAAGACCGAAGGAGAGTTTCTCTTAATCTTAGTCCAATCTCTTGAAGATTTGTCGTCTCAGCTTGGTGCTATCCTCTTGAATTGTTTCCGATCATGAGAAATTCCTCCCATATCTATCTGGTGCATTTTATAATTGTTTTCATTTCTCGATCCTCCAAAGGCCATCATTTCAGAAAATTTCTTCGTTCTCAGCTTTCAGCTTTCGTTCTCAAATTCTTCCCAAGTGTTGTATCTTCGTTCATCTCTTCATTATTCCGGTGCTTCGTTCAAGAGTTCTTTAGGAGGATCATGATCTCTCCGTTCTCATGTATTTCCATTCATTCGTAGTATCTTCATTCGTTTCAATTCTTACCGGTGTTCTCGTTCAAGACTTCTTCAAGTTTGTGTTCTATATGCCTCTCTTCAATCTTTCAAGAACAATAAGTAGTATGCCAAATCCGTTGCTTGTCATCAATTTACCTTGATGAAGGATAAGCATAACGTAAATCTCATTCTAGTTATCAAGGTGATTTCAATCCCTCTTCGAGAGTTCTGCATGTTATCAATTCTCAAATCTAAGGTGCTCATCGTTTCTTTTTCGGAGTTCCAAGTTTTCTGAGGTATCTCTTCGCAAAGCTTCTTCTCCATCTTAGTCTTCCCAACCTTCATTCTTTGATCATCATTTGTTTCAGGAGTTCTTCAATATGCTTCTTCATGGTGGTTTGTTAAGGATGTAATTCTTCTCGCATTCTTCTTCAAGATTATTGGTAGAGGATCTCAAGTGTTCTTTATCTTGGATTTCTAAGTTCAGTTCCTTCTCCATTGCCTTTTGAGATGGTGTTATTAAATTCTTGGTTATGAAGAGTTCGGAGGAAAATTGTCAAGAATAAGATAAGTAAACCCATCATTTCTTCCTTGGAGTTATCTTGGATTGGATTCCACCGAAGGCATTTCCTAAGGATTGTTGCTATCATGGTGTCATAAATGATCCCAGTTTTCTCCTCCTCTTCTTGGTGAAAGAAGTTTTTTTCATCTCTTCTTTCTCTCAAGCAACCAATTGTTTCTGTTGTGGCAGGCTGTCACCTCATAATTTTGAGATGTGTTTCATAAGTCCACAACTAGTTGTTTCTTTTCGTTGTTGATTTTCCACTAGCTCGTTCTATCCTTCCTTCCAAGGGTGCTTTCAAATTCAATTGTGGTAGAAATATGTCATTTTGTTCTCCATGCCTTCCTTTCCAATGATCTAGTTTCTATTTGTCTCATTCGGGGGTCCTCTCTTTGATTCATCATCTTGATTTATCAAGATCATATCCTTTTTGCTCATCCATTTAACCGGAGTGCTGTGAAATATTTTGATGATGCTTCCATCTTATGAAGTTTGATTCTAATCCAATCGAAGTTTGATGTATCTCTTTCAATTTCTTTCCATCATATTTATTTTTTCTTCTCTATCCTACCAAAGTGCTGCCGAAATTTCTTGTGAATTCTTGCTTGTTTCCATGTCATTCTTCATCTCGTTGAAATCTTCAATGATCATTGGTTTCACTCAATGTCAGAGAAGCAACTAAGTTTTACCTCTCGCTCTTTCTCTTCCCCTTCTCATTCTATATCTTGGGACGAGATCCTCATGTAGTGGAGGAGAGTTGTAACAGCCTGGGACCAACGCTCCACAAGATCCCCCTTTTATTTCCATTCTCGTATGTGTTTTGTTTGTTGTTGCATTGCATCATGTCATCATTCCATTAAGTTTTACCAACCAAACGTTTCTCAAATAAATAAGTTGCATAGATCTCTCAATCTATTTAAATTTAGGGAATTCACATGGTGGTTTCTCTTTATAACATATCCTCTCGATATTTTAGGGAGCTACTATTAAACATTCCATTAATTGGAATTAACCAAAAAAACAGACTTGCATTTTAATTCCATGCCTTTTGTATCTCAATTCTTGGTCTCCAACTTTGCACATGTATTATTCCTTCACTCTTCCAAGCACCACTATAATTCTCAACATCTTTTCACACTCCTAAAACCTAGACCCAATTCAAACCCATTTGAGTGATATTTGAATGAGTTTGAATCAAAACCTTTCATTCATGCCATTATATTTTTTGGGTCAAACTCATTTTGAGAGTCCAGGGAAAAGTTAACCCCCATGCCCAAATTTCTTCCTTCACATTTATTTTCGTTTCTCTCTTTTGTTTCTTTCTATTTTTTTCTGCTATGGAAAAAATGAAGAGAAAGGGAGCCCAATCGGCCCAAGGCCCAGCCGCCCCCTCCGTAACCCTAGCCCGATCGATCCCCTCTTCTCTCGACCTCCCATCCCCTCGTTCCCCCTGCACCGCCGCCTCACCCACTCCTAGGAGCTAGAGCCCGCATGCCTTGCCTGATCCCCTCACCATGCCTCTTCTTTGCTCGTGTGCCGCTCGACTCGTCCGGTCATCTTCACCCTCGCACCACTCCTAGCCTCCGCCGGTGACCCCCTCCTTTGCCTCGAGCTCCTCCCATCGCCGCGCCCTGCTAACTCCTCCTCTCATGCAGCATCGCCCCTTCCTCCCTGCACCATAGGCCTCCTCGCAGACCCTGCGTCGTACGACTAGACGACGAGCTACTGGCACTACGTTATCGTCGCCCTGTCTGGCCCTGCTGGCCTCGACCCACAACCCATCGCCGTCCCAAGTGCCTCGTGCCTCCTCCCTTCATCCTAAGCTCCCGATCCCTAGCGTCCCTTGCCACCTCCTGCCTTGTGCAGGGGCTCCATGGCCATCTGTGTCTGCCACCACAACCATGGTTCAAATCCCGCTTGCCCTGTTCTCCATAGTGGACAATCATGATGCCGTGTTCTGCCTCCTATTTTTTTGCGATCACGAGCACATGGACACCTTCGGATGGAGCTGGTTTGTTTTGGCCAGTTGAACATGTCGGCCGCAGATACATTGTTGAACCGGGACCTTGTTAGAGTTGATTCATTTTGGTCGCTACCACACCGAGTTCCTCGGACACCACCAAGACCAAATGTATTGTACCCCTACATTGGAAGACCGGATCGCCAAGTCTAGGACCATCAAGATCTCGGATTCGTCAAGCACCTCTCCAACTCGCGTACAACTATCGTCGCCGTGGATCCAACAAGACTACGTGTACCACTACCATCGTTGTGAACAACTACTTCCACGACGTCCACGAAGACCCGTGAACCTCTACACCGCACCGAACCGTTCCGCCTCGTTCGCACGCTTCGAAGGTATACACGCCGAGATGATCACCCACATACGAATGTTGTGATGTATGAGATGCATGTTTTGATGTGTGTTTTCGTCCATGAACGTTAGTTGCACTCCCTCGTTTTGCCATGCTGCCAACACGTGGGACACCTAGGATCTGGGATCACCCCACCATCTTTGCATGACACGCACACGACCACACTTTCTTTTGCACCGTCATCTCAACGAGTTACCGTAACTGGAATGATGTCATGGCTTCATTTTTGGATTCACCGCCGTGGCACACCTCTCTTTCTACCGTGGAAAAAATGCTTCATATCATATTATATGCCAATATGTTTTTCAAAATGCATCGAATCTAATCATTTCATCCTCATGCATGTCAAGAACAATTAAAAGTGTTGTTTGCATTTAAACTTGCCTAATGACTTGTTAAATAATTTATTTCATAACTCATTAACCGTAGCTCTGATAAAAATGTTCCACATATGTAACTTGCCTAGAAAAATGTGTAGAATCTCATGGTGACATTTATTTTGCTGTTTAACAACTCTATAGTATGGTTAGTATAGTTCTGGACCAAATTCATATTATGCTTATGGGGAAGTTTCGGAAATGCTATATGTTGCTTCCGGCCCCATTTAAAATGCCTAGATGATATAGTGGTTCATGCTTCACCTCTTGCCATGATAAACAACATTAAACACTTTTCTCATAATGTGGAGAGTTATTATTTTGTTACATGTATGTTGTCCCTCTCCATTTAAAATTGCTTAATTCCATCTTCGCCTTATGCCATGACCACCCATGTTAAAAAACATTTAATATTGATGAGTACCTAACGAGAGTGAACTAAGTAATTCGAACGTGGAGTTTCGTCAATATGCAACTCGTTGCATATTGAACTTCACTTAATATGTAGTAGTTGTTTGTTGTTCTTGCCATGCGATGCCATGCCTTGCATATTAAACCGGCCATGCATCATAGTTGGTTGTGCATCATGTCATGCATATGTTGTGGTGTATCGTGTGTTGATTGTTGTTTCTGTATTGTTTATTTTTGATAGAGTTTTGAAAGTGTTCAGAGTGTGAGGATTCGTTCGACTACGTTGGCCCGTCTTCTTCATGGACTCATTCTTCTTCCGAGCGGGATCTCAAGCAAGATGACACATTTCTCTGGATACCACTACTATCATTGCCATGCTAGATGTATCATTTTCATTCGCTATGTCACGCTACCTACCACTTGTTTGACAAGCCTCCCAAGATTTCCATGAAAGCCTTAACCCCTTCACATCCTAGCAAACCTTTGTTTGGCTATGTTACCGCTTGCTCAGCCCTTCTTATAGCGTTTCTAGCTGCCGGTGCAATTGCTTCGATGTGACAACATGGACATACTTTTGTTATCACAATATTACTACTATTTCATTTTAATGCACTTAGACACTTGGTAAAGGGTGGAAGGCTTGGCATTTTGCTCAGTGTTTTGTTCCACTCTTGCCGCCCTAGTTACTTGTGAACCGGTTTTATGTTCCATAATTGAGCGCTCCTAACATGCTTGGGGTTGTTGTGGGGACCCCCTTAATTTTCGTTTTAGGATAAAACTTGTCTGGCAAGGCCCAACTTTGGTACTACATTTTCCCATCATAATAATACTGATCACCTTATTAAAGCATAGAGGGTCGCCCCCTCATGGATTAATTCTCCGTGGAGGCCTTCGACACGCTCTAGGTGCCCTACGACCATCTCGCGCCAACTAGGTCCTTCTCGGGGGTGGCTAAAGGCTCTACCACCCCCTTGGTGCATGTGCGCCTCACCGTCACTTTCGACACTCGCGACAATTACCACACCATGTTGATTGACTTGGACATGGCCCACATCGGCCTCCCGTACAACGCCATCCTAGGGTATCTGGCCCTCGCCATGTTCATAGCGGCAACTCACCCAAGTTACAACATTGTCAAGATGCCTAGGAGCAGCGACATCATCACTATAGCCGGAGACACCAAGGACACAATTCAAGCCCTCAAGCTTGCCTACAAGGCCACAACGGCCTCACTGCCCGATGCCGAGAGCGCCACGCAGGCTCCTGAGGCTACACCCGCGAAGAAGAAACAATTTATCTCTCAGGACCGGGCTAAGACGAAGCAGGTGCCTATGGATAATGGGAGCCTAGGCCCCACCTCCACCATTGGTGTCGGCCTTAGAAGACACTGGTCAACTTCCTCCATGCACACAAGGACGTTTTGCGCAGGACGTGTTCCATCTGGTGGGCGTCCCGAGGGATGTGGTTGGACACCACTTGATGGTGTGTCCCAATGCGCGGCCAGTGAAGCAAAAGGCAAGGCGGCGAGCGCAAGAGAAGCAAGCGTTCATCATCCAAGAGGTCTGCAAGTTGAAGGAAGCCTGTGTCATTCAGGAAGTGTGGCACCCGATGTGGCCGGCCAATCAAGTAATTGTCCCCAAAAAGGGCGGGAAGGAGCGCATGTGTGTCGACTTCCTGGGTCTCAAAAAGGCTTGTCCTCCGGACCCCTTCCTGCTCCCGTGCATCGACCAGATCATGGACTCCACCATCGAGTGCGATCTGCTGTGTTTTTGGATCTTTTCTCAGGTTACCACCAAAGCAAGATGGAAGTGGAGGATGTCAAGAAGACGACCTTCCTTGCCCCATGTGGCGTGTACTGCTACACCTGCATGCAGTTTGGGCTGCGGAACACCGGCGCGGCCTTCCAGCAGTTGATGCACATCGCCCTGGACCAACAGCTCAGGAGGAATGCGGAGACATACGTTGACGACATCGTGGTCAAGTCACAAGAGGCGAGGAACCTGATCGAGGAACTGGAGGAGACGTTCTCCATCTTGCGTTGAGTGAACTTGAGGCTAAACCCGAGAAAGTGTGTTTTTGGGCTCCCGTCCGACAAGCTCCTCAGCTTCTTGGTGTCGCACTGGGATAGAAGCAAACCCAGAGAAGAGCAAGGCAATCAAAAATATGCGCCCGCCTCAGACCCTCAAGGAAATGTAGAAACTGGCGGGTTGCGTGACCTCCTTGGGACACTTCATCTCCAAGCTTGGCGAATGTGCCCTCCCCTTCTTCAAGCTCATGAAGAGGAAGGGCCCTTTTGTGTGGACCCCTAAAGAGGAGACGGCATTCGAGGACCTCAAGCAGTACCTCACGAGCCCACTTGTTATGATGGTGCCTCGTACTTGCAAGCCTCTAGTGCTCTACTTGGCAGCCACCCCCCACTCACCCAACGCAATGCTCGTAGCGGTCCGGGAGGAGCGCGCCAAGCAGGCACGAAGCAAGCTGCCCTGTGAGGGGCCGCACAGCATGCGCCGCCTCAAGACGGCACCCCTGAGGCTCTCGTCACCTCATCAACCCACGGGGCACCAGAGTCCCTCGCACTCCCTACAGATCAGGGTGGCACCGACACCTCGCACTTCGTTGAGCATCCGATGTACTCCGTCAGCACCATGCTCTGGGATGCGCGCGTGCGCTACCCTATCTAGCAGAAGCTCCTGCTCGCATTCCTCGTCGCCTCAAGGAAGCTGCACCATCAAGGTCGTCTCTGCATACCCTCTGGAGAAAGTGCTACGTAGCCCCAACGCCGCTGGAAGGGTCGTAGAGTGGAACATTGAGATGCAGGCCTTCCAGCTGGAATTCAACACAACCAGGGACATCAAGGGCGCGGCCCTCACTGATTTCATGGCGGAGTGGACAGACGCTCCCGACCAGACGCTGGATGAGGGCCAGTCCCTCGCGCCTGGCGATGAGGTGCCTAATGGTTGTGTTTTGCACTTTGACGGTGCCTTCGCATGGTAGGGCGCAAGGGCTGGAGTTGTACTCATTTCACCGACCAAGGACAAGCTTTACTATGTCGTGCAACTCTTCTTCTAGCATGGCGAGAAGGTCTCCAACAACATCATGGAGTACGAGGGCTTGATGGCGGGCCTCAGGGCCATCGCGGCTCTATGGGTAAAGCCACTCACCATCAATGGCGACTCCCACCTCCTCGTCAACTTCTCCGACAAGGAGTATAAGCCAAAGGACGAGCACATCGAGGTGTACTTGGAAGAGGTACGTAAAATTGAAAAGCGCTTCAAGGGCTTGGAATTACAGCACGTCCCGCGCGTGCGAACAAGGAAGCAGACGACATCGCCAAGAAGGCGTGGCCCTGCAATCGTTAGGAGCCTGGCATTTTCGAGGAGAGGTTCTTCAAACCATTGGCGGCACCCCCGGCTACAGGCCTAGTGTCGCTTCGGGAGGAACAACCACCGGCCCCGCCTCAGGCGCCCTGGTCCGCGGACCGGCCTCAGAAGCTCGTCTTCTCCTGGCACTGGAACCTCAGGCCGGCGACCAGACCGAGGATTTCAAGGCGTACCTGCTCTGTGGCACCTTAGTAGAGAAGGAGGTGGATGCAAAACACGAGGCTCACCAGGCCATTGCTTGCTGTTTGTAGGACGACAACCTGTATCGAAGGCGCCCCAATGACATATTGTTGTGGTGCATATCCAAGGAGCAGGGACGCGAGATGTTGGCTGACATCCATAGTGGCGACTGCGGGCACCACTCCTCGTCTCGCACTCTCGTGGGGAAGGTGTTTCGCAGTGGCTTCTACTGGCCCACAACACTCAAAGACGCCACCGATCTGGTTCAATCCTGTGAGGCCTGCCAATTTCATGCCAAGAAGATTCATCAGACCGCACAGGGTCTCTAGACCATCCCGCTCTCCTGGACTTTCGCGGTTTGGGGGATGCACATATTAGGTCCTTTCCCTCGGGCGGCCGGAGGTTACCGCTACCTCTACGTCCTCGGTGACAAGTTCACCAAGTGGGCAGAGGTGGAGCCCATGCGCACCATCGCCGCTGGCTCGACCATCAAGTACATCAAGAGCCTCGTGAGTCGCTTCGGTGTCCCCAATCGTATCATTACTGACAATGGCTCATAGTTCACAAGCAACCTCTTTAGGACATATTGTGCTAACCTTGGAATGCCGATATGTTATGCTTCGGTGGTGCACCCATGAAGGAACGGCTAGGCTGAGCGCGCCAATGCAGAGGTCCTAAGGGGCCTCAAGACGAGGAGCTTCAAGAAGAATCTTGAGGCGTGGGAAAGGGGTTGGCATGGTGTGCTTCTGTCCGTGTTGTGGTCCATCCGCACCACCGCGACTAAGCCTACCGGCAAGACACCATTCTTCCTCGTTTACGGGGCTGAGGCGGTCCTCCAACATGAGGTTAAGCATCACTCCCTATGTGCCTTGGCATTCGACGAGGAGTGTTAGATACCTCGCAGGGAATAGATCTTGTGCTCGGGGAGGAGGTCCGCCGCCAAGCCTCGCTCCGTGCAGCGAGGTACCAGCAGGCGCTATGGCGCTACCATTGTTGTAGAGTCCGCTCGAGGACCCTCCAAGTTGGAGACCTCGTCCTAAGGCGGGTCCTTTCCAGGGAGGCCTTGCACAAGCTCTCTCCCATGTGAGAGGGCCGTTCAGGGTCGCCCATGTCTCCAGGCCTGGCGCCGTGCGCCTGGAGACGCAGGACGGGGTCCCCGTCTAGAATGCCTGGAACATCCAACATCTCTGGAAGTTCTACCTGTGACACTCTCATGTAATAATAAGTGGGGTTGTACATGCCCCGGAGTCTCTCGGCGCGCCGCCCCTCGGCCCTGTGGGGCTCCCACCCACGTCCAAGTGGAAGCCCCATGCTTCGTGCTGGCAGACGACATGGTCTTTCAATGACTATGCCCACGCCTAGTGGAGGCCCCATGCTCTGCGCTGGTGGGAAGACTAGCTTAGGTGCCGGATGCGTATATTCTTTGCTCTCTTTTGTAACCAGATTTGCTACTTTTCGGAATAAAGTTTGAAGTTTTTGCGTCTTTATTTGCAAAAAGGGGTGGGAATTTTTTTGCAGCATTTACCATTTTTGAGTCTCGCTTTTTAAGAGATTTGGCACCTGTCAGCTCTCTCTCGTGCGCGTGTCCCCCCGAGAGGGGTGGTGGACACGGTGTGCATGTTTGCCCCCCCTGAGGGACCAGACCGCATGCACACCTTGCCAAAACTTTGGTGTTCTAATCCTCGTGTGATGCTCTTGAGCGAGCCAGTACTGCCTCCCGCCCCTGGCCTTAAGAGCGATCATTCCCTGGCCTTGTCGGGCATCGCGATCCGACATACCAGCAATGATCGACCCTCGCTTCGGGGCTAAAACCCAAAATGATCACCAGGAGAAGGATGACAGAAGGAAGGGCAGCCATAGTTTGGCCCGTCATCAAGGAACCCTACACGAAGCGCGTTTCAATGCCTTCGCGGGATGCGATGCCTTGTGGAGGCACCTCCAGAGGCCCCGGACCCTCCCGACCCCCCAGGGCCTCGTGAGCGGTGGGCACCTCTAGAGGCTCTGGAGCCGTCCATTCCACAAGGAAGAAGCCCCTCCCTGATAAGATCTCTAAGCTGCCTCGGTGCTCGAGCTGCATCGCTGCCGAAATAAGGTCGCGCATAGAATTGAAGATCTGAAGGAGCGTGCCCTCGCGATGCAGGAACCCACCACGAGCATACCAATCTACATATCTTAATAACGATGGGCACTAACCTTTCAATTAGTAGCAATATGGATGCTAGAATATGAGGCGAAAAACACTAACATAAAGGCGCAAGCGTCGTAGTTCATTACATGCCCGGAAGGGCTCTTCATGGTTCTCTATGCAAGAAATAAAAAACCAAAGCGGCCTCCTGAGACCAAGCTCAGGCACCGCCCATGCTCGGTCAGAGTCCTAGCTCAAGTATCGCCCATGCTTGGTCGGAGTCCTCCTCTTCCTTGACGGGGCGTGGCGGCATGGCAGCTCGACGTCCTCCTCGGCAGGGGCGTGGCATCGCGGCGGCTCGTCCTCCTCCTTGGCCAGGGCGAGACAACATGGCGGATCGTCGTAGTCATCGTCGCTCAAGCTTCCTCTGGAGGAGGCGTTGCCACCGCTAGAGGTGATACACACGTCACCAAGGGCAAGTTCACCGCCGAGGATGCCTCCTACCTCTTGAGCTTGTGTTGGTTTTCTCTTGAAGAGGAAAGGGTGATGCAACAAAGTAGATAAGTATTTCCCTCAGTTGTTAAGAACCAAGGTATGAATCCAGTAGGAGGAACAAGCAAGTCACCAATGGATGCACCTACACAAACAATCAAACTCTTGCACCCAACGCTATAAAGGGGTTGCCAATCCCTTCACGATTACTTGCAAGTATTAGATCTGATAGAGATAGATGTAAAAGATTGCGGAAAGTAAAAAGGTAAATAAATTGCAGCAAGGTATTTTTGATATTTTTGGTATATAGATCTGAAAATATAATATGGAAAATAGACTCAAGGGCAACATGTTTCATTAGAGGCTTCTCTCTTGAATGAAAATAGCACGGTGGCAGAACAAATTACTGTCGAGAAATTGATATAAAAGTGCATAGTTATGATGATATCCAAGGCAATGATTATGCATATAGGCGTCACCTCCGTGTTAAGTAGACCAAAACGATTCTGCACCTACTACTATTACTCCACACAACGACCGACTCCTGCTTGCATCTAGAGTATTAAGTTCATGAAGAACAGAGTAACACATTAAGTAAGATGACATGATGTAGAGGGATAAACTCAAGCAATATGATGAAAACCCTATCTTTTTACCCTTGATGGCAACAATACAATACGTACCTCACTACCCCTACTTTGTAACCGGGTGAGGACACCACGAGATTAAACCCAAAACTAAGTACTTCTCCCATTGCAAGAATTACCAATCTTATCATGGTTTTGTCACGGAAGATGTCCGAGGACTTAGATTCGAGGCCATTGCTAAGGTGATGGACTCAAAGGGGTTGGTTGGGATGAAGGACACGAGTTTACCAGGGTTCGGCCCCTTAAGAAGAGGTAAAAGCCTATGTCCTACTTGTGTTGTATTGATTGGAGTATTGATTACAAGGGAGTGGATTTGCTTGACCTAGTTCTCGATTAGTTGGTTTTTCTCTCAATGTCGCCCCGAGTCTCGCCTTTATATAGGAGGTCAAGACCACGGGTTATACAAGTCTCATATCGACTCTTACAATGTGTCCGACTCTATCTCTATGTAGTCTTGCCTTCCTGAGCAAGCCGTCCCGGGTGGCCTATCCGCCCGAGTCTTCATGCCTTTCTTATCAGGGACTCTCCTTGGCCCATCTTGGTAAGCCGCCATACGTCTAGGATTATGCCTCAAGGCCCATCCTTGGTCTAGCTCCTAAGCCGCCAGGTATGAGCCGACCCCATCTGGGCGGGTCTCACCACGGGGTTATATCCCCAACATTAGGCCCAAGGTTGATTTGAGCTTGCTCAGTTCAACCTTCCATCTCTCTTGGCAGCGAGTCTCGCTCGTTACCACCTGAAAGTAAGATAAAATAACCCGCCGTGACGTCATACCGTATATATCAAAAAATATTCCCTGACGACCGCAATGGATCTTTCCACTATTAAACTGATGGCCCGAAAATCGAGGCATCCATCTCAGTCAATCAACTTCTGTCGCCTCGATTTGCGTGCATGTTTCCACCTTTTGCCTGTTAAATAGGACCGCGAAGGGAAGGTTTTAATTTCTTCCTCCGCTTGCGCCTCTTCTTCTTCCTCCCGACGCCGTCACTCCAGAGTTTCCTTGCTCAAGTGACGCTTCCACTCCGTCGTCACCCTAGGCCGCTGCATCAACCTGATTGGACCAGAGCACCGCCAGCGCCCATCGCGTCATCTCCGATAATTTCTTCTCCACCCCTAGTCTGTAGCTTTCGGTAGGATATTCATGGAGTTCCTCCGCCCGCTAGACCACAAGCTCCTCATAATGCCATGCAATATGTAGATCAGTGATCTTGATAATATCCCTTTTTCCGCTGCGGTAGATCATTGGAAATCAATAATAGCACAACATAGATCCGTATTCGCCCCCTTCGCTATCTGCAAATGCTGCTACTTCCTCAATTCCTAGCTAGGTTTAAAATAAACCCGCCTTTTTCTCTGTTTTGTAGATCCATAATTATATAGATAACTTGTGAAACCTGTTTTCCACACTTAGTAACTTTTGCTTTGTTTCCTTGCAAACTTAACTCACCATTGAATTTCTGACTCTTGCCTAAATTGCTCCGCTGACTTAGCCTTAGAGAACTTAGATTTCATCAGCCGTCCGTAGTTATCTGTCACCTTCTAACTCGCCACACATTGTTACCTTACACAACTTTAAGACGCCACCATGCCTCGTGCGTCCAATTCTTGTAACTAGGTTGGCTCTGCTGCTATCGAAGAGTTTTTGAAGGATTTCGTAGACACAGGGTCCTTACTAGCCAAAGATGTCATTGATTGGCAGGTTCCAGGCAATGAAAAGAGACCCATTCCTCAAGAGGGCAAAGTAGTTGTTTTCGCGGATCACCTTGTACGCGGTTTTAGCCCGCCCAACTCAAAATTCTTCCGAGACGTCCTTCATTTCTTTAAATTGCGCCCTCAAGACATCGCCCCGAAATTCGTCTCAAACATGTGCAACTTCCAAATCCTCTGCGAAGTTTACTTACAAGAAGAGCCGTCTGTTGGTCTTTTCCGTGAGTTTTTGTACGCAAACCGCCAGACAGAGGTAAAAGCTGGTCCAAGCTTAGAGCTTGGTAGGATCTCAATTCAAAGAAGACGGGACGTGACCTTTCCGGCTGTTCAGATGCCAAGTCATCCCAAGGACTAGAATAAAACCTGGTTTTACTACAAACACACCTCTCCAGAGGGAGAGCATTCCTTGCCGGGTTATTGTCCATCCCGGCTCAAAACAATGACTGAGCTCCGTGACCGGATGTCAGCCTCTGAACGGGCGAAGTACGCTCCGGCTCACGCAAAAATCAAGGCCCTTATGGCCAATGGTCTGACAGGGATGGATCTGGCCTGCTGCTGGATTTCTTGGAAAGTCATGCCTCTGAGCCGGCAAAGCCACCTCATGTGCGAGTATACAGGTGATGCTAATTACCCCCTCTGCTTTAACCCTACCACATTGTCAGAAGATAACATCGTGGATGCCATCAAGAGCCTTGTTCATGAATCTCAAGGATCTTGCCGCGCCATCGGGTTAGCACCTTTCTGCGCCACAAACCCAGCTCCAGACATAAGGGCGACTTTTGTTCTCCTTACTTCCGCGTTAGCTATCCATATATACTTTGCAATCTTTTGACCTCTTTCGACGACTTTTACTTTCAGGACAATTCCAGCTTCTGGAAAAAGAAATACGTTCCTCCTCCAAAGAAATCAAAGGAGAAAAGCGACGTCCGAAAGAAGAAAACTGCACCTCAAGAACAACCAAAATCTGATGACTCAGAGGTAGAACTTGACTCTCTTCGCCATCTCTTCATGCACCTTATTGACAATAATAATCTTAGGACGAAACGGAGACAAGCCACGCCAATGTTCCTGACTTATGTTTCATCTGACTCAAAACATCTTACACCACAGAAGATACAGTGGGTTGTCCAAAAGGTCCAACTTTCTCATCCTCTTGCTTACTTAGACCCCCACTTTCTTTTGAAAAAGCAACAACAACTCTCCCGACTCCAGACCCGGAGCACCGGCTCTAACGACCTCATGGACGGGTTATCTCACTCTCCGGCTTAATGAAAACGGCCAGCTGAGGTATTTGTTTCACTTGGCTTAAGTTTGTCAATCTTGCCTTTAAAATTTGACCCCGTCTTATATTGCTTTAACTGTTTTCAGGAATCACCTCCTTCGTCTCGCGACTCTATAGCAACTGCTCTGCCGCCTCTGAAGATCAACCCATAGTACGTGTCTTTCATGCTTGCATCCCATCTTTTACATACATAAAGTTTAGACCATGACTTTCTGTGTTATCCAGGGCTCAAGCGAAACAAAGAAAGACCGGCGGGTCTACCCCTGCTCCCAAGGCTCGAGATCCAGAGCCTGCCAAGCCGAACGCTCCTGCAACGCACGCCGATCCCTCTGCGGCCTACAAGGATGCGCCTGAAGAAGCTCGTCGTTCTGCCGAGCCAACGGCCCATGACATGATTCCTGAGAGTCCTCCGAGGACCAACTCTAAGCCACCGAGCCCTTTAACAGCTGTTGACGATTCGTTTACTCTGAACGTCACCATTACTGGTGCCGGCTTCCACACTCCTCAAGCTCATGTGTTAACAAAGCACACTGAGAAGCGTGAAGCCTCTGAGAAGCTGGACTTTGAACTCCCCGCGCTGGAGAAGTTAACCGCTGATGAGCTGCACACTGGTTATTTGAACCGCCTCTCCACCAGCCGGAACATGGAGCTCAAGCTTGTTAGCTTGATGAAGAAAAAATATGAGGTACTCTTGCTCTCTTTTCCTTATATCCTTATGTAGCCCCCAAGAGCTAGTTTAGTATTTGCCAATAGTAAGCTGGGTCTTTGAGTCTTGCTATAAATAGAAAACACTTAGCCTGTAGCCCTCATTTATCGGCTTAAGACCTAAATATTGAGCCAATGCTTTAGTGCGTAAGTAGTTGTTCAAAGAGCCATCCGTAGCCCCCAAGGGAAGGCTTAACTTGATGAAAGATGAGCCAGAACTTTGGTATAGATAGATCAGAGAGCCAGATGTAGTCCCCAAGGGCCGGCTTAACTTTGATGAAGATGAGTCGGAACTTCATTATAGATAGAGCAAAGAGCCATATGCAGCCCCCAAGGGCCGGCTTAACTTGATGAAAGATGAGCCGGAACTTTATTGTAGCCTTGGAGAACAAATAGACATTACCCCCCAAGTGTCATGCTTATTGCTTGCAATCTGCTTCACACTTGCATTATATTGTATGTATCTTCATCATCTGATAATATACCGTCCTGGCAACTTAGCCCTCATTTTGCTTTTTACATGTCACAGGAAGCTTTAAACGAGGCCGAGTCTGAAATGACCGGCTTAAAGAGCAGTATTGCCACCCAGCAAGCCACCCGGGCGAGGCAGATGAGAAGTGCCAGCTCGCCGTCGAAGAACTTGCTAAAGTTAAAGCTGACTTCACCGCCTTCAAGAAATCTACTGAGACGGAACAAACCGCCCTGGCTCAACGAGCAGACGATGCTGACTAGTGGCTCCTGGTTGTGTTCGATGAGCTACATGCCTTGAAGTGCCACATTGCGAAGATGTCTGCCGCCATCTTTGGTAAGTACTAAATACTTAGCCAATACTCTTGTGTGAATACTTATACCGGCGACTTATAATCGAAAATCCATCTTATGCAGGTCAAAGGAGCCGTCAACTTACTACTGATAGCTTGTTGCCATTGAAAGCCGTCACTTTAACAGAGCAACTGTAAAGCGAAGCTCTCTGCACAATCAACGTAGTGATCTATAAAGATAGTATTCCCTCAACTATGAAGGGAGTCATTGAGTTGCTATCCACCCAGCCTAAACAAATCCAGGAGCTCAAAAAATCAGCCGCCAGAAAAGGAGCCATCGCAGCCATAAGCCGGGCTTTAGCTTTTGCCCCAGAGCTGACTCCCGAAGACATGATGGACGGGTTTCCATCAAAGAAGGATGACGGCTCAGAGTTCACGGAGGCTGACTATGCTCGTTGCATGAAGGCTTCCAGAGTCCTCGCATCAGTGTTAGCAGAAGAAGTGGACCTGTCAACATACCATGCGGCTTATAATGCCGAGCAAAAGAGAGTACGTGGCCCAACCTTTGAGGCCAAGGACTTAACACTTGCACGCCGTAAGCACCTCTTTGCTCCTGATCTTGACCCGTCCCCCCTCTTTGAAGAGGCAAAATTTGCGGCTTTAACCAACTGCAACTGGGACGTGGACAATCTCCAGATCATGGAGGTCGAAGACTCGCCGCAGGGTGACCTACTATCAAACTGACGACCTTGGTAATGCCGTGGATAATATGGCCTTGTGACCCGCCATAGGGCGGTGTAAAAAACTTTGAGTCCTCACTTTTGAGCTCCACGGAGAGCATTGTAATAGGCTTATAGTAAACTTTGTCTTGCCTGAACTGTGGCATCGTGCACATATGAAATCATCCGGCTTAACATATTACATCTGCCTTGTGCCTTCAACTCTTGGTAATTAACCAACCCGCGAGAATAGAATAATCTTCGCATTGTTAGGAGGGCGGCTTAGGATAGCGCAACCCAAAGATGCTATATCTTTCCTGACTTGTTTTTTTAACTCATGTGCCGGTTCTTCTGGGTTGACTCGCCACTTAAAACTCCTTAGCAGTATAGGGTATCTATCAAGATTGGCCGTCAATTCCTTTGAGCGGCTCAGGGTCTCTAGGCAAGATTAACCGACAGGAAGTGTAACATCCCAGAAGAGACTCGACAGGGCATGAGTACCTTGGTAGCCCATAAACTGCCTCTCACGTGACATAAATCCGTCATTTTAACCTTAAACAGTGCAGGGTCTTTAAAAGATTAATTGTCTAAGAGTACGAACTGGTCACATAGCGGAGAGTTGGCAGTAGATGGGAGAGTTTATCCTTGCTTTCCGTAAGCTGACCCTCACATGACAAGAGCCGCCGTTTTAACCTTGAACCAATACAGCGTCTCTATCGATATTGGTCGTCAATTTCTTTGAGCCGGCTCAGGGTCTCCAGGCGAGATTAACTGGTAAGAGTTCGGCGGGTCACCTAGCGGAGCAGCATCATCTTACAGGCAGGTTTAACCCTGTTTGGCTTAAGAGCCGATCAAGAGGGTGTGTAAGCTAAATCCGGTGGGTTGGAAGCCCCCAAGTGACCTTTGTTAACGGAGTCAACTGTTTGGCTTAAGAGCCGACTGATAGGGTGTGATAAGCTAAACCCGGTGGGTTGGAAGCTCCTTGGACGATCATGTTGATGGAGTCAACTATTTGGCTTGAGAGCCGATCAATAGGGTCTGATAAGCTAAACTCGGTGGGTTAGAAGACCCTGATTGACCTTTTTGCACAGACTAAGATATGCGAAACGGCAGAGGCCCTGGCTTGCACGAATGCCAACTTTATTCATATATATATATGTATATGATATGTACAATGAAGGTGTACAATGTCAAGTCTTGACAACTTAAGTATAGTAAGGTCGTAGATGCGCTATGTTCCACGGTCGGCGGGTCTCCTACCCAGAAGTGTTTGATGTTGGAAAAATGCCCTAGAGGCAATAAATAAAGTGTTTATTATTGTATTTCCTTGTTCATGATAATCTTTTATTATCCATGCTATAATTGTATTAATTAGAAACATGGATACATGTGTGGATACATAGACAAACACAATGTCCTTAGTATGCCTCTAGTGAACTAGCTCGTTTATCGAAAGACGGTTAAGATTTCCTAGCCATGGACATGAGATGTCATTTGATAATGGGATCACATCATTAGGAGAATGATGTGATGGACAAGACCCAAACTACAAACGTAGCTTATGATCGTGTCAGTTTATTGCTACTGTTTTCTGCATGTCAAGTATATGTTCCTATGACCATGAGATCATGCAACTCACAGATATCGAAGGAGTACCTTGTGTGTATAAAACATTGCAACGTAACTAGGTGACTATAAAGGTGCTCTACAGGTGTCTCCAAGGGTGTCTGTTGAGTTGGCATGGAACAAGACTGGGATATGTTACTCTGTGTGACGAAGAGGTATCTCAGGGCCCACTCGGTAATGCAACATCACAATAAGCCTTGCAACCAATGTGACTAAGTGTTAGTTGCGTGATCTTGTATTACAAAACGAGTAAAGAGACTTGCCAGTAACGAGGTTGAACTAGGGATGGAGATACCGATGATCGAATCTCGGGCAAGTAACATACCGAAGAACAAAGGGAACATCATATGGGATTAACTGAATCCTTGACATAGAGGTTCGACCGATAAAGATCTTCGTAGAATATGTAGGAACCAATGTGGACATCCAGGTCCCGCCATTGGTTATTGACCATAGAGGTGTCTCGGTCATGTCTACATAGTTCTCGAACCCGCAGGGTCTGCACACTTAAGGTTTGGTGGTGACCGAAATTTGTTCGGAGTTCCGGATGAGATCCCAGACGTCACGATGAGCTCCGGAATGGTCTGGAGGTACATATTCATATATAGGAAGTCCTGTTTTGGTTGCCAGAAAAGTTTCGGGCTCATCGGTAGTGTACCGGGAGTGCCGGTAGTGTACCGGGAGTGCCGGTAGTGTACCGGGAGACCTTCGGGAGGGGTATTTCGACCCAAGAGGCTTCATGGGCTGTGGGAGAGTGAATATTAGCCGTTAGTGGGCTGGTGGAAACTCCCACACAAGGACCATGTGGCTGGAGGAAAAAACCCAATAGGAAAAGGTGGAAAAAGGAAAAAAAGGAACGAATCCTAGTCCTACTAGGATTGGAGGAGAGTCCTCCAATCCTAGTTGGTTCGGCCGAAGCCCTTGGCCTGGGAAGCCAAGGCTGCCTCCTCTCATCCTCTCTTCTTATATATACTAGAGGTTTTAGGGTTTTTGCACTAGAATTTCAGCCACGTGCTACCCGTTCCTCCAGTGCATAGTTTCTCCTCTAGATCGGATTTCTGTAGTGCTTAGGCAAAGCCCTGCCGAAATTGCTCCACCACCATCGCCGGAGCGCCGTCAGGCTGGCGGAGAACTCTTGTTCCTCTCCACTCCTTCTTGCTGGATCAAGACGGTGGAGATCGTCATCAAGCTGTACGTTTTCTGAATGCGGAGGTGCCGTCCGTTCGGTGCTAGATCAGTAGGATCGTGATCAAGTTCGTGGAACGGATCGTGACCAAGTTCGTGGGACGTATCGTGATCGGATCGCAGGACGGATCATGATTGGATCACGGGACGGATCATGATTGGATCACGGGATGCACGGCGATTTGGATTGCGAAGACATTCGACTACACCAACCGCGCTTCTTAACGCTTCCCGCTGAGTGATCTACAAGGGTATGTAGATTCACTCTCCCTCCCGTAGATGCTCATCACCATGGATAGATCTGCGAGTGCGTAGGAAATTTTTTGTTTCCCATGCAACGTTCCCCAACACTTGAGTCGTCTCGGATGTCGATGAGGTAATACGACCCATTGTTGAGATTTCTACTGACAACGAAAGGCCCTTCCATGGAGGGGATAACTTGTGTGCATCTGTCTGATCTTGGATCAACCGCAAGACTAAGTTGCCTTCTTGAAACGTCCGGGTCTTGACTCTGTGGCTATGATAGCGACGTGGGTCTTGCTGATAAATCACCGATCGAGCCGCCTCCAGATCATGTTCTTCCTCCAAGGCATCTAATGCGTCTTGACGTGCCATTTAATTGTCCACCTCAACGTAAGCCGCCAGTCGTGGCGAGTCATGACAGATATCGCTTGGTAATACGGCTTCTGCACCGTAAACCATGAAGAAAGGTGTATAACCTGTTGATCTGTTGGGGGTGGTTCTGATGCTCCAGAAGACGGACGGTAACTCCTCCACCCAACAACCCGGCGTTCGCTGCAAAGGAACCATAAGCCGGGGCTGGATACCTCTCTAGATTTCTTGGTTAGCATGCTTTGCTTGACCGTTTGACTGTGGATGAGCAACCGTGGAGGCATCAAGTTGGATGTGTTCACTTTCACAGAACGCTCGCATAGCCCCCTTGGATAGGTTCGTACCATTATCAGTGATGATGCTGTGAGGGTAACCAAAATGGTAGATTAACTTCTTAACAAACTAAACCGTCGTAGCCGTGTCACACTTGCCAACCGGCTCAGCTTCTACCCACTTGGTAAATTTGTCAACCGCCACCAAGAGGTGGGTCTTCTTGTCCTTGGATCTCTTGAAAGGTCTGACCATATCAAGCCCCCAGACTGCAAACGGCCAAGTAATTGGAATCATGCGCAACTCTTGAAACAGGACATGAGCACGCTGGCCAAACTTTTGACATCCATCGCACTTGCGAACCAAGTGTTCCGCATCCTTATGAGCCATTAGCCAGTAGAAACCATGTCGAAAGGCCTTGGCCACCAGAGATTTTAAGCCGGCGTGGTGACCACAATCACCAGCATGAATTTCATTCAATATCTCCTTGCCCTCTTCAGGTGAAACACAAGGTTGAAACACGCCAGTGATGCTGCACTTATGTAACTCGCCATTGACTATCGTCATAGATTTAGACTGCCTGGTGATCTGTTTGGCGAGATTTTCATCATTAGGTAACTCGCCGCGAGTCAAGTATGCCAAATAAGGCACAGTCCATTCAGGAATTGCATGTAGAGCCGCCACCAGTTGTCCCTCCGGGTCAGGAATACCCAAGTCTTCCTCTGAAGGTAACTTAACCGACGGGTGATGTAGCACATCCAAGAAAACGGTAGGCGGCACCGGCTTTCGTTGAGAACCCAGCCTTGACAGGGCGTCAGCCGCCTCGTTCCTCCAACGATCAATATGATCCACCTAATAACCCTTGAAGTGTCCAGCAATGACATCCACTACATGATGATAAGCCGCCATCCATGGGTCCTTGGAATCCCAAGTGCCTGAAACTTGCTGGGCAACAAGATCCGAGTCACCAAAACATCGAACCCGGCTCAGGTTCATCTCCTTAGCCACCCTGAGGCCATGAAGCAGAGCTTCATACTTAGTTGCATTGTTAGTACAAGGAAACATCAACCTTAGCACATAACAGAACTTATCACCTTTGGGGGAAGTTAAGACAACCCCTGCCCCTGATCCTTCTAGTTGCCTGGATCCATCAAAGTGGATTGTCCAATATGTGTTGTCTAGCTTCTCTTTGGGCGCCTGACACTCGGTCCAGTCATTTATGAAATCCACTAAGGCTTGAGACTTGATCGCCGTGCGAGGTACGTATTTCAAATTGAGAGGTCCAAGCTCCAATGCCCACTTAGCAATCCTGCCAGTAGCTTCTTTTTTTGAATTATATCTCCCAATGGGGCAGAGCTAACCACTGTAATCTGGTGCCCCAGGAAATAGTGCTTTAGCTTGCGATTGGCCATGAACACCACATACACCAGCTTCTGCCAATGTGGATACCTCTGCTTGGATTCTGTCCGGACCTCACTGATATAGTAAACCGGCCTCTGAACTGGATATTCCTTCCCTGCCTCCTTACGCTCGGCAACGATTGTGGCGCTGACAACCCTGTTATTAGCTACCACGTATAAGAGCAAGAGCTCTTTCTCAACCGGAGCGGCTAAGACTGGCGGCGCAGTGAGCTGTCTCTTGAGCGCCTCAAATGCTTCACCCGCCGCCGTACTCCAGACAAAGTTGTCCGTCTTTTTCATCATCTGGTATAAAGGAATGGACTTATCACCAAGGCGGCTTATAAACCAGCTTAACGCAGCAATCCATCCTGCCAAGCGCAGAACATCATTCCTGCATGCCGGCTCAGAAAGGGAAGTGACAGCCTTGATCTTATTCGGGTTAGTTTCAATGCCACGCTCAAAGACTAGAAATCCCAAGAGCTTGCCTGCCGGAACGCCAAAGACACACTTAGCCAGGTTAAGCATCATCTTGTAGACCCATAAATTTTCAAAAGTCTCCTTCAGGTCGTCAAGCAGAGTTTCCTTCTTCCTTGACTTGATCACAATATCATCCACATATGCATGAATGTTGCGCCCAATTTGGCTGTGAAGACAGTTTTGTACACAACGCTGGTAAGTCGCCTAGGCAATCTTGAGCCCAAAAGGCATAGACACATAGCAGAAGGGACCAAAAGGCATGATGAAAGCCGTCTTCTCTTGGTCCTTGACTGCCATCTTGATATGATGATAACCAGAATAAGCATCTAGAAAGCATAAACTCTCACAACCTGCCGTTGCATCAATGATCTGGTCAATATGAGGGAGAGCAAATGGGTCAGTCGGACAGGCCTTGTTAAGATCCGTGTAGTCCACACACATACGCCGCGTGCCGTTTTTCTTGAGTACTAGCACCGGGTTAGCAAGCCACTCCGGGTGAAAGACCTCGACGATGAAACCCGCCACCAGAAGCCGGGCTACCTCTTCCCCAATGGCCTTGCATCTCTCCTCATTGAACTGTCGTAGAAACTGCTTGACTGATTTAAACTTAGGATCCACATTAAGGTGGTGCTCAGCGAACTCTCTCGGTACACCCGACATGTCAGAAGGTTTCCACGCAAAGATGTCCCGATTCTCACAGATGAATTCGATGAGCGCGCCTTCCTATTTGGGATCCAAATTAGCCCCGATAGTGAACTGTTGAGATGAGTCGCCTGGAGTGAAATCCACCAATCTGGTATCATCCGCCGAAAATTTGAGGGGCGGGTCAACCTCTATGGTGGGCTTTTTCAGCAGAGTCATGTCCTTCTGGTCAACATTTTCCTTGTAAAACTTGAGCTCCGCCTCAGCACAACTGGACTCTGCATAAGCTGCGTCTCCTTCCTCACACTCAATAGCCGTCTCTCGATCACCATGCACCGTAATTGTACCCTTTAGGCCCGGCATCTTGAGCTGCAAGTACACATAACAAGGCCTAGCCATGAATTTGGCGTAAGCCGGACATCCAAACAGAGCATGATACAGACTCTTGATCTTGACCACCTCAAAACACAAGGTCTCTACCCTATAGTTGTGTTCATCACCGAAGGCAACTTCCAAAGAGATCCTCTCCACTGGATAAGCTGACTTGCCAGACACCATGCTGTGAAAAACTGTTGAGGACGGCTTAAGATCCTCATCAAGCAACTTCATCTGGCGGAAAGTGAGTAGTAAAAAATATTGATGAGATTGCCACCATCCATAAGCACCTTGGTAAACACATAGCCTCCAACTTGGGGAGCAACTACCAACGCCAGCCATCTCGGGTCATCAACACACGGCGGGTGATCCTCCCGGCTCCAGGTTATATCATAGTCAGACCACTTCAAGTACTGTGCTAGAGCCGACATGATCGCATTAACCACCCACTTGCGCAACTTTTGATCTCGCCTGTCAAGGGTGGTCGTAAAAACATGATACTGACCTGAGTTGAGCTACTTTGGATTACTCTGATATCTAGATGTAGCAACCCGACCTGAAAGGTCAAGTCTCCGGTGTTTCCGTACCATCCCAAGATCATGCTGGTACACACACGGTACATCAATGTATATATCAAAGGGAAATCACACAGCAAATATATTAATCGAAATCTCATTTCGAGTCCTTTATTACAATAAAAATTACAATAAAGTGGCTAAAAGCCAACTCATGAGAATATCTAAATCTTGCGGAAGCGTCGAAGGTAGATGAGTCCATCTGACTCCAAGGGCATCTCACTGAGCATAGAACGTGTCCTCACTCCTGGTCGGAAAAGTACTCTGCAACATGATACGTTGCAGCCATGTAGGTCAGCATATGGAATATGCCGGCAAAGTCACAAGAGAGGGGTGAAAAGATAATCATCTAGTCTATATGCATATATGGCAGGTGGGGTGGTAAGTTTTTGCGTAAAGCCAATTTTTCCTACATCAAGAAAGGGGCTAAGCAAAATATTACTAAGTTGGTTGATTAATGAGATGGTTCCACCAACCAATTCTCATTCCCAAATCATTAATACCCACATCATCATTATTAATTGTGTTGAGAGTTCCGGAAGTTTCAATTCCTTTGGCTCAAGTCGTCCATGACCGTGGACACGGCTAATCGATTAGGTTTTGAATACTCTGCAGTGTTTTGCACACGTTCCCCACAAGATTTGGTCGCCTCCGTTTGATTTCTCGCACTTCAGGGTGTTTGAGAAACGGATGACCAAAACATGGTCTTCCAAAGGGTTTCCCTGCGACTCTGTCGGTGCCCATCCTTTCCTACCGTTCTTCTACCTCTCGTAGCACCGCCTGTCCAGGGTCACCATGATATCCAACCAAGCCAGAGCCCATAATGACTTGTGGCTGTGCAGGTAAGCCTTGGGTTTTAAAGCATCCATCCATCTCTTTGTGCCTGGGTGGACCTTTCCGCGTGAATACTGGCCATCTCCAGCATCACCTAGGCAAATCCACTGGTTTCTCCAGGGTGCCGTTCAACCATCATCCACCCAGAGGTATGTTGAAAACTCGGGGTCTTGAAATCTTGATCATTATGTAGGTCTTGAAATTATTAACTCTCTCAACTCTCATGAATCACACAACCAACCCCGTCTACTAATAACATAGCAAAAAAGTAAAACAACGTTTCCCGGGGCCAATGTGTCAAAGAGGTTGAGAAGGTACCTACCTCTTGATACTACAACATGTAACCAAGTTTCCAACTAACCTATCTTGCATGCAATTGGGGAGATGGTAGAACTAATGCATATAAAACATGGGTAGAAGTATGATCAAGGTGACATGCCTGGTTGATGATCTTCGTACTCGTGGGACTCTAAGTAACAAGCTTCGCACTCCGGATAATCTAACGAAGCAAACAAGCACTCAATAAGCATACAATAGAATATTGTAACCCACAAACATCAATCAAGAACTAGTAAACAATCAAGACAAAACGATGCACAAATCACAAGTAAGGAAAACACACAAAGTTTTGTTTACTAGGAGGTGATTGATAAAACACTACTAACATAATAAAACTATTTTGAAATAACCAAAACAATTGTTAAAAGCAAGGAAACAATAAAATATTTTTATTAATAAACAGAAGAAAATCAATTTAAGTTTGTTGAGAAAACTTTTGTAAAGTTTGTAAAAGTTTTGATAAACACTATATGAACCAACTATAGTTTTACTATCAAAAGAGCAAAACAAAACTTATTATTTATTAGTAAAACATGTTATTAACAGAAAATAATTTACAAATAAACTTGTTTTAGAAAACAAAATTAAATTATATAAAACTCTATTAAAAGAATCTATTACTAAACTAGTTGTTGTAATCAAAATAAACCTATTTGAAAAGAAATTGTGATTCCTATCTTAACAAGGAAATAAACTAAACAATTTTATATTTTTATAAACAATAAGTAAAACACTAAATGTATAAACAACATAACCTACTAAACAAATTAAAACTAAATCTAAATTTAAACTAATTAACACTAAGTATATAAAACTATATTATAATACTAGGCAGATTCTGTTTTTGGTTAAAACATTAATCAAATTCATCCTAAAAATCTTCAAACTAAATATGGAGATAGCCCTAACTAATACCAAACATTAGCAAAAAGATTCATATCAAAATCTATTTTCAAACTCTAGTTATTCAGATTTGAAGATTTTGAGCAAATTTGATTAAATTCAAATTTTATAGGTCAAATTTGAAATTTAAAAGTACAGGGTGATACTACATGAAAAATGTGAGCCATTGCAAAAAGAATAAACTCAAAACACTAAATAGATTAAAAGATATAGCTAAAACAAATTTAGAATAGGTTCTGTTTACTAAAAGAAATCAGAAAAAAGACTAAATCTAACGGACGGACAGGGGTGACGTGGCACGAGTCTACTGGCTGGCTAGCGCGTGCGTTAGTTAGTTTCGAGCGGGCGACCGAGGCCAAGGAGAAATCGGCTCGCCGTTTTAATGTTCTAATCCGAGCCGTAGGATTAGAATCGGAGGGAGGGGGAGTGTCGACGGCGACTTACCGATGGGGTGGAAGAACTCCGGCGATGGAGGCGGCGGCCGGGGGTCGAGGAATTCGCCGGAGGTGGCTCCGGTGGTCGGGGAAGGCAGCAAAGGGGGTCGGGCGACAACGGCGGCCCTCCGGCGTCGAACGGAGGCGTCGGGGAGGGGCGAGGACGACCGGGGCGATGGCTACGGCGTAGGGGAGCTCCGGTGGTGGCGCAACTCCGGCGAGCAATTGCGTAGCGCCTCGGCGAGGGAGAGAGGGGGCTCGGGGGTGAACGGAGAGATTAGGGGCAGCGCTACTTATAGGGTGCTCGGGGGGGTGCGGGGGAGGAGAGAGGAGAGAGATCCGGGAGGGGGAGGAAACGGCCGGCGAGGTCGTCGGCGCGTGTGAGGGAGGAGAGAGATGACCGTTCGGGCTAACGGTCGGTCGGGGTGGGGCCCGGTGTCAGCGAGAGGGAGCGCGTCCGTTGCGCGTCGGTCGGCCGGCCGGTAATAAATTCGCGAGTAACTGCCGTGGGCCGGCCCGTTTAATACTAACCGTTACCGTTTTTCCTTTAATGATTTTCCAGAGCGTTTCAAAAACCTTTAAAGCATTCAAATCGTTTATAAATATAGGGGTATTATATATCAAAATTAACAGAATAATAAATCCTATTTAATGAGCATTTTTATTCTATCATTTGAACACTTTGAAATTTTTTTTTTTAGAAATTGCCTAATTGTTTTTAAATCCTTTTTGCAAATATTTTCAAAATAACTCCTGGTTACTTTTGTTCAAATAGATCACCAAAATGACCCTGGTGTGGAGTGTCATGTTACTCCCCTCTTATTTTGAACATTTAACCAAAATTTCAAATAGGTGAAAGCAAGTTAGGGAAAAAAATAGAAAGGGCTTTCAGAAGTTTAGAAAGGCCATTTCAACAATACATGTATTCAAACAATGATGATGATGGATGCATAGCTATATTAATAACATTCCAAAATGAAATTTTGGGATGTTACAAACCTACCCACCTTAAGATGAATCTCGCCCTCGAGATTCGGGTTGGCTATAAAATAGGTGCGGGTGGTCTCTACGAAGATCTTCTTCGCGTTCCCAGGTGGCTTCTTCCTCAGTGTGGTGACTCCACAAAACCTTACAGAACTTGGTGATCTTGCTGCGGGTAACTCTGTTGGCAGTCTCGAGAATTCTGACAGGCTTCTCCTCGTAGGTCAGATCATTGTCAAGTTGTATGGCCTCTAGGGGCACTGTGTCTCTCAAAGGAATATCAGCTATCTCAGCATGACATTTCTTCAGCTGGGACACATGGAAAACATCATGTACTCCGGATAATCCTTCCGGCAATTCCAGCTTGTATGCAACTTCGCCTCTACGTTCAAGAACTTTGTAGGGGCCTATGAATCTGGGTGCTAATTTTCCTTTAACACCAAACCTCTTGATTCCTCGAAGCGAGGACACACGAAGATATGCTCTGTCTCCCACTTCATACGTCACTTCTTTACGTTTGCTGTCAGCATAACTCTTCTATCGAGATTGAGCTATCTTGAGTCTATCGCGAATCAGCTTGACTTTCTCTTCAGAATCTCGGATAAGGTCGGGACCAAAAAGTTGTCGGTCTCCAACACCATCCCACGTCAGTGGTGTTCTCCACCTCCTTCCGTATAAAGCTTCGAAAGGGGCCATCTTCAGACTCGTCTGATAACTATTGTTGTATGAGAATTCTGCGTAAGGCAAGTTATCGTCCCAACTAGAACCATAGTCTAGTGCACAAGCTCTCAACATGTCTTCCAGAATCTGGTTGACTCTCTCAGTCTGTCCATCTGTCTGCGGATGAAAAGCTGTACTAAACTCCAGCCTCGTCCCCAAGGTTTCATGTAACTGATGCCAAAACTTTGAGGTAAACTGTGTTCCTCTATCTGACACGATACTCCTCGGAACTCCATGCAGACACACGATCCTAGTCATATATATCTTGGCTAGCTTAGCACTGGTATAAGTGGTTTTCACTGGAATGAAATGAGCTACCTTGGTCAAGCGATCTACCACTACCCAGATGGAATCATAACCTGAACGGGTCCTGGGTAATCCTGTGATGAGTCCATACCAAGCTTTTCCCATTTCCACTCGGGTATCGGCAAAGGTTGTAGTAACCCTGCTGGTTTCTGATGTTCTGCCTTTACTCGCTGACAAACATCACATATTGCAACATGTTCCGCAATATCTTTCTTCATACCTGTCCACCAATAATTTTCTTTCAAATCCAGATACATCTTGGTATTGCCTGGGTGTATCGAGTAAGGTGAATCGTGGGGTTCCTGAAGTATCAACTTCCTGAGTTCTGGGTCATTGGGCACATAGATGCGGTTCTCAAACCACAAAGTTCCTTGCTCATCCTCACGAAAACCTTTAGCTTTACCATCTTCCATTTTCTGTTTAATCTCAGCTATCTCCTTGTCCGATTTCTGGGCTTTACGAATTCTTTCGGTCAAGGTGGACTGAATTTCCAGTGTAGCAACATATCCTCTTGGAACTATCTCTAGCTTGAGCTCTCTGAGATGATCGGCTAACTCTTGGGGTAATCCTCCCGCTGTGAGTGTGTTCACATAAGTTTTCCGACTCAAGGCATCGGCTACAACATTAGCCTTACCTGGATGGTAATGTAATCTCATGTCATAGTCCTTGATTAACTCTAACCATCTCCTCTATCTGAGGTTCAACTCCTTCTGAGTGAAAATATATTTCAGGCTCTTATGGTCGGTGTAAACATCACAACTATTTCCTGTAAGAAAATGTCTCCACGTCTTGAGTGCGTGCACTACGGCTGCTAGTTCCAAATCATGTGTGGCATAATTCAACTCATGAGGTCGTAGTTGTCTGGATGCATAAGCTACAACCTTTCCATCTTGCATGAGTACTCCTCCAAGTCCTTGACGTGAATCATCACAATAAACTTGGAAGTCCTTCCGAATATTGGGCAAGATCAATACTGGGGCTATGACCAAACGTTTCTTTAATTCCTGGAAACTGGCTTCACATTCCTCAGTCCAAACATACTTAGATTCTTTCTTCAACAACTCTGTCATGGGCTTGGCTATCTTTGAGAAATTCTTAATGAACCTCCGGTAATATCTGGCAAGTCCGAGGAAACTGCGGATCTCCTTAACTGAGGTGGGTGACTTCCACTCGGTGACGGCTTCAACCTTAGCGGGGTCTATGGCTATTCCTTCTCCGGAAATAACATGTCCAAGGAATCCGACTTCCGTCAGCCAAAATTCACATTTGCTGAACTTGGCATATAACTGATGTTCTCTCAATTTTTCCAGAACTAAACGCAGATGTTCCTTGTGTTCTTCCTCGTTCTTGGAGAATATCAAAATGTCATCGATGAACACCATGACAAACTTGTCCAAATATTCCATGAACACTTTGTTCATCAAATTCATGAAGTAGGCAGGAGCATTAGTCAACCAAAGGACATGACAGTATACTCATACAAGCCATACCTTGTGGTGAAAGCTGTTTTGGGTATATCCTGTTCACGAATCTTCAGTTGATGATACCCTGATCGAAGATCGATCTTAGAGAATACTTTGGCGCTACTAGCTGATCAAACAAGTCATTAATCATCGGCAGAGGGTACTTGTTCTTGATAGTCACCTCGTTCAAGGCACGATAATCGACTACCATTCTCAAGGTTTTATCCTTCTTCTCCACCAAAAGAACTGGGGCTCCCCAAGGTGAAGAACTTGGACGTATATAACCTTTGTCCAATAACACCTTAATTTGCTTCTTGATTTCCAACAGATCATTTGCGGGCATCCGATAGGGTCTCTTGGAAATTGGTGCTGTCCCTGGCTGCAGCTCTATTAAGAACTCAATCTTCCTATCTGGTGGCATGCCTGGTAATTCTTCCGGAAATACATCCAGAAAGTCTTTTACCATAGGTACTTCCTCCTGAACAACTCCTGTGAGGGCATTTAACCGAGCACTCATACGTGTGCGTCGGGATACATACTTAATCCTCTTGTTCTCCGGGGTGGTGAGTGAAACAGACTTGCTGAGGCAATCAAGATTTCCTTCATACTTGGTCATCCAATCCATGCCTAGGATTACATCCAATCCCTGGGATTCTAAGACGATGAGGTCGGTGGGAAAAACATGGTTTCCTATATGAAGTTTCAGGGCATGGCATCCTATTCCTGCCATCATCATACCTCCTGGGGAACTGACCTTAATGGGTTGTCTAAGGGTTTTGGTGGGCAAACCATACTTATCCACAACTACCCTTGATATGCATGAATGAGTTGCACCGGAATCAAAAAGTACTGTAACTGGACGTGAATGCAATAAAAACTTACCAACCACAGTCTCGGGTTGATCATAGACTTCTTCCACGTCAAGGTGGTTCACCTGGGCACGAGGAAAAGGGTTTGGCTTCTTGGCTGCGGAGTTGCCGTTTCCATTTCCCTGCTTGCTCTGGGGACACTCGGTAGCATAGTGCCCTGTCTTCTGGCACTTGAAACAGGTGATGTGACTCAGATCCTTATAAGCAGTAGTGTGACGGTGCTGGTTGTTGTTCCCATTCCCATTGTCACTCTTGAAGTTACCATGGTTGGGACGGTTGTTCCCATTTCCTCCATGATGGTGGCCTCCATGGTTGTGCACAACATGAGTGTGCCTTCCAAACTTACCGGTCCCTGATCCAGTATTCCCTGAGTACGGGGAGTAGCGGGGCTTATGATGAGCTCCAGAGTTAAACTTCCCCTAAGTGTACTTCCTCTTGCGGTTCTCAATTTGCTGCTGTTTACCCTCCAAGATGAGGGCCTTGTCCACCAGCTCTTGGTAGTTGTTGAAATTAGCCACTACCAGCTGCATGCTCAACTCATCGTTGAGTCCTTCCAGAAATTTCTCTTGCTTGGCCGCATCATCGGCCACGTCTCCTGGTGCATAACGGGCCAACATGCTGAACTCTTCCACATATTAAGCCACGGAGCGATTACCCTGGCGCAAGTTGCGAAACTCGCGCTTCTTCAGACTCATGGCTCTAGCTGAAACATGTGCGGTGCGGAAAGCTTGCTGGAACTGCTCCCAAGTTACATCAGCAATAGGATATGTGGTGGTGTAGTTCTCCCACCATGAAGCTGCTGGTCCATCTAGTTGATGTGCGGCAAATCGCACCTTCTCAGTATCAGTAGATCCAGCGGTGACAAGTTCTCTCTCCATCTTACGGAGCCAGTCATCTGCCACAATGGGCTCAGTGCTGCTGGAGAAAGTTGGAGGATTCAACCTCAGAAAGCGGGTGAGATTGTCAGTCTGGGGTGGATGTTGGTGGTTGTTGTTGTTCTGGTTATTGGTCTGATTCTGGATCAATAGCTGCATCAGTGCATTCTGCTGCTGAAGGAGTTGCGTGAGTTCCGGCGGGAAGGTGAAGTCGGACTCATGTCGTCGAGGCATCTTGCTGTTTTCAGAGGGGTGAGAATTAGAATAGAACAAGGGCCTAAAAGGAGAAATTCACTACCCATATGCAATGCAACAAACATATCACACCAAACACTCATTCATTTATTCAATCAATGTCAAACATCGGGAATACAAGTCTCAAACAACTAAGCATCGACCTACGCTTTTAACATTGAAAAATAAAAGATACATGGAGGGCATAACTAAAGTTTTTCCTCAGAAGTACATGGTGACTGAGTCTCCTCCAGTGGTGCTCTCCTCATAGTCATCATCGTCGCTGATGAAAGGAGCCAAGTCTCCCTTAGGATGAAGATTTTCACCCATGTCCATCTGTTCCTCCAGAGTGGCGATGCGAGTGTTCAGCTTGTCGATCCTCTCTAAGAAATCCTTCACCTCATACTCATGCTCGTACTCGGCTTCCCGTAAGTCAGCTTCAAGGTCAATCTCGCGGTTCATCAGATTCTTGATTGTCTTCGTATCAGCACGAACTCGAAGCTCTAGAGTCCTGATGTGAGTCTCCAGGGTCTGGATATATGACATGGTGGAGTCTCCAGTGGGAGGGGTTATGATGTTGCCATGGGCATCTCTGCGGCAAACCATGCTGAGTCCTGGTGAAATGGTTCCACCTCTGTATTCCTCCTGAATACGTCCAAGGGCACGATGAATGGCCATGTCTCTTCCAAGTATCCAGCTGGGTGCCACGAACTTGAAGTCGATGGGTTTCTTCCGATTCCCAAAGGTCTTCCCTGGGATGTGCACCTCGATCCTGTAGCGTCCATCTTGTGGAAATGACATGATAGGAGTCCCGGTGATGCTCGGCAAAGCAATCCTCACGTCTTTGACGATCCTCATCAGCTCCTTACCAAAAGGCATCGTTGCGTCAGGCTGGCAAAACTCCGTGATCAACACGGGAATGAAGGTGGCCCTCTATAAATTTTGAAATAATCGGAGAGAAATCAGAAATGAGTAGATGAGAGTATAAGAATTTTAAAGACAAAGAGAAACAATCCTAAGGCTTTCCAGTCCTAGAGGTTACGTCCTACGGTCAGCGTGTGCTCTGATACCATTTCTGTAGCGACCCGACCTGAAAGGTCAAGTCTCCGGTGTTTCCATACCATCCCAAGATCATGCTGGTACACACACGGTACATCAATTTATATATCAAAGGGAAATCACACAGCAAATATATTAATCGAAATCTCATTTCGAGTCCTTTATTACAATAAAAATTACAATAAAGTGGCTAAAAGCCAACTCATGAGAATATCTAAATCTTGCGGAAGCGTCGAAGGTAGATGAGTCCATCTGACTCCAAGGGCATCTCACTGAGCATAGAACGTGTCCTCACTCCTGGTCGGAAAAGTACTCTGCAACATGATACGTTGCAGCCATGTAGGTCAGCATATGGAATATGCCGGAAAGTCACAAGAGAGGGGTGAAAAGATAATCATCTAGTCTATATGCATATATGGTAGGTGGGGTGGTAAGTTTTTGCGTAAATCCAATTTTTCCTACATCAAGAAAGGGGCTAAGCAAAATATTACTAAGTTGGTTGATTAATGAGATGGTTCCACCAACCAATTCTCATTCCCAAATTATTAATACCCACATCATCATTATTAATTGTGTTGAGAGTTCCGGAAGTTTCAGTTCCTTTGGCTCAAGTCGTCCATGACCGTGGACACGGCTAATCGATTAGGTTTTGAATACTCTGCAGAGTTTTGCACACGTTCCCCACAAGATTTGGTCGCCTCCGTTTGATTTCTCGCACTTCAGGGTGTTTGAGAAACGGATGACCAAAACATGGTCTTCCAAAGGGTTTCCCTGCGACTCTGTCGGTCCCCATCCTTTCCTACCGTTCTTCTACCTCTCGTAGCACCGCCTGTCCAGGGTCACCATGATATCCAACCAAGCCAGAGCCCATAATGACTTGTGGCTATGCAGGTAAGCCTTGGGTTTTAAAGCATCCATCCATCTCTTTGTGCCTGGGTGGACCTTTCCGCGTGAATACTGGCCATCTCCAGCATCACTTAGGCAAATCCACTAGTTTCTCCAGGGTGTCGTTCAACCATCATCCACCCAGAGGTATGTTGAAAACTCGGGGTCTTGAAATCTTGATCATTATGTAGGTCTTGAAATTATTAACTCTCTCAACTCTCATGAATCACACAACCAACCCCGTCTACTAATAGCATAGCAAAAAAGTAAAACAACGTTTCCCGGGGCCAATGTGTCAAAGAGGTTGAGAAGGTACCTACCACTTGATACTACAACATGTAACCAAGTTTCCAACTAACCTATCTTGCATGAAATTGGGGAGATGGTAGAACTAATGCATATAAAACATGGGTAGAAGTATGATCAAGGTGACTTGCCTGGTTGATGATCTTCGTACTCGTGGGACTCTAAGTAACAAGCTTCGCACTCCGGATAATCTAACGAAGCAAACAAGCACTCAATAAGCATACAACAGAATATTGTAACCCACAAACATCAATCAAGAACTAGTAAACAATCAAGACAAAACGATGCACAAATCACAAGTAAGGAAAACACACAAAGTTTTGTTTACTAGGAGGTGATTGATAAAACACTACTAACATAATAAAACTATTTTGAAATAACCAAAACAATTGTTAAAAGCAAGGAAACAATAAAATATTTTTATTAATAAACAGAAGAAAATCAATTTAAGTTTGTTGAGAAAACTTTTGTAAAGTTTGTAAAAGTTTTGATAAACACTATATGAATCAACTATAGTTTTACTATCAAAAGAGCAAAACAAAACTTATTATTTATTAGTAAAACATGTTCTTAACAGAAAAGAATTTACAAATAAACTTGTTTTAGAAAACAAAATTAAATTATATAAAACTCTATTAAAAGAATCTATTACTAAACTAGTTGTTGTCATCAAAATAAACCTATTTGAAAAGAAATTGTGATTCCTATCTTAACAAGGAAATAAACTAAACAATTTTATATTTTTACAAACAATAAGTAAAACACTAAATGTATAAACAACAGAACCTACTAAACAAATTAAAACTAAATCTAAATTTAAACTAATTAAAACTAAGTATATAAAACTATATTATAATACTAGGCAGATTCTGTTTTTGGTTAAAACATTAATCAAATTCATCCTAAAAATCTTCAAACTAAATATGGAGATAGCCCTAACTAATACCAAACAGTAGCAAAAAGATTCATATCAAAATCTATTTTCAAACTCTAGTTATTCAGATTTGAAGATTTTGAGCAAATTTGATTAAATTCAAATTTTATAGTTCAAATTTGAAATTTAAAAGTACAGGGTGATACTACATGAAAAATGTGAGCTATTGCAAAAAGAATAAACTCAAAACACTAAATAGATTAAAAGATATAGCTAAAACAAATTTAGAATAGGTTCTGTTTACTAAAAGAAATCAGAAAAAAGACTAAATCTAACGGACGGCCAGGGGTGACGTGGCGCGATTCTACTAGCTGGCTAGCGCGTGCGTTAGTTAGTTTCGAGCGGGCGACCGAGGCCAAGGAGAAAATGGTTCGCCGTTTTAATGTTCTAATCCGAGCCATAGGATTAGAATCGGAGGGAGGGGGAGTGTCGACGGTGACTTACCGGTGGGGAGGAAGAACTCCTGCGATGGAGGCTGCGGCCGGTGGTCGAGGAATTCACCGGAGGTGGCTCCGGTGGTCGGGGAAGGCAGCAAAGGGGGTCGGGCTACAGCGGCGGCCCTCCGGCGTCGAACGGAGGCGTCGGGGAGGTGCGAGGACGACCGGGGCGATGGCTACGGCGTAGGGGAGCTCCGGTGGTGGCGCAACTCCGGCGAGCAATTGCGCAGCGCCTCGGCGAGGGAGAGAGGGGTCTCGAGGGTGAATGGAGAGATTAGGGGCAGCGGTACTTATAGGGTGCTCGGGGGGTGCGGGGGAGGAGAGAGGAGAGAGATCCGGGAGGGGGAGGAAACGGCCGGCGAGGTCGTCGGCGCGTGCGGGGGAGGAGAGAATGATCGTTCGGGCTAACGGTCGGTCGGGGTGGGGCCCAGTGTCAGCGAGAGGGAGCACGTCCGTTGCGCGTCGGTCGGCCGGCCGGTAATAAATTCGCGAGTAACTGCCGTGGGCCGGCCCGTTTAATACTAACCGTTACCGTTTTTCCTTTAATGATTTTCTAGAGCGTTTCAAAAACCTTTAAAGCATTCAAATCGTTTATAAATATAGGGGTATTATATATCAAAATTAACAGAATAATAAATGCTATTTAATGAGCATTTTTATGCTGTCATTGAACACTTTGAAAAAAAATATTTTCAGAAATTGCCTAATTGTTTTTAAATCCTTTTTGCAAATATTTTCAAAATAACTCCTGGTTACTTTTGTTCAAATAGATCACCAAAATGACCCTGGTGTGGAGTGTCATGTTACTCCCCTCTTATTTTGAACATTTAACCAAAATTTCAAATAGGTGAAAGCAAGTTAGGGAAAAAATAGAAAGGGCTTTCAGAAGTTTAGAAAGGGCATTTCAACAATACATGTATTCAAACAATGATGATGATGGATGCATAGCTATATTAATAACATTCCAAAATGAAATTTTGGGATGTTACACTAGACTAGTTATTCTGTTGCTGATTGTTGCCACCAGGGTGCGAATGATGTCTTCCCTGGTTGCCTTGGCTGTGATGGCCGGATCCTGAGCAGCCGGACCCAAACCCCGCTCCTGACCCGCCTGGTCCTAAGCCGCCAGGCGGTCCACCATCGTTGTTATACTGTCGTAAGCTATAGTCCTTGAACTTTTGCATAACTTGGCAATTACCCCATGTGTGACCCGCCGGTCTGTCAGGCCGGCTGTGCTTCGGACAAGGTTTACTCAGCATCTCCCCCAAATTAAAAAGAGTTTTACCCTTATTAAAAGGCTGCTTGAACTTCCCATTACCCTTAGCACGATTGTTGCTGATGCTGGCGTTAGCCACCAATTCTGACCCGCCGTCCGGGTTCTTCCTCTTACTTTGGTTACCATTGCCTGACACACCCTAGCCATGGTTATTCTTTTTACTCTGATCAGGTTTCTCCCCATCAGAACCCGGATCTTACGTATTATCAGAGTCGGTGTACTTCGTGAGAGCCGCCATGAGCTCCCCATGTCTTGACACGTGCGCTTGAGCCGGCCGAGCTTCTGCTTCAAAGGCGTAAAGTGGCAATTCTTTTCCAAAATCAAGACCGCTTGAGCTGTCGTAATCTACTCAGATGAGTGGATGATAGTTGAAACCCGACGGACCCAGTGATGAGCCGACTCATTTTCCTGCTGTACACAGTGATCCAAATCCACAATCATCATGGGCTGCTTGCACGTTCCTTGAAAGTTTTTAATGAACTTCGCCTTTAACTCAGCCCAGGAACTGATGGTATTGGGTGGCAAACCCTTCAACCATGTGCGAGCCAGCCCTCCTAGCATCATGATAAAATATTTCGCGCATACCGCGTCATTGACGTCCAACATCTCCATGGCCAGCTCATAACTTTCAATCCAGGCCTCCGGGGGCAGGTCAACAGTGTAATTTGGGACCTTGTGAGGGCCTTTGAAGTCCTTCGATAGACACTCGTTCCGCAGATCCGGCACCAGGCATGGTACTCCCACGGCCCTGGTGGTTACTCCCACTCCAACTGAGATAGAGGACGCAGGCTCTTGATGATCCACCATTGCCAGAGCCGCCGCCTCTCGCTGTGATCTTGCCTGGTCTACAAGCGCCTGAGCATCTAAAGCCATCTTGTCATCTCGCGGCAGGCCTCGTTGCCGATCACTACTAGAAATTACCGGCGACTCCTAGCGCCGGCTAACGCTGCGTCTGGGGATGGGGGTAGAATGCACACGACTCCGGCTGTAAGTATACTTCTCTTGCTGGGCCATCGCCGTTTGTAGGTATCCAATAGCGTTCTGCACCTCTTCTGCGAAAGGCGCCACGTTAGGAATAGGGATTGTTCCAAGCTGGGTTGCTTGCGCCACCATGTTCTCTGTCGGGTTTGAATAATGACCCGCCGGCGTCGGAAAAGCCATTGGTGAGGTCTGATTCCGTCGGGGTGGGTTAAGCTGTTGCCGAGCCGCCGGCCAACTTCTAGGTGCTTCCGCCGTCCGTCCCATTCCTGGCGTGTTAAAAAGGTTTCTGGCCTCATATTGCTCTGGTAGGCGGGACTGATGCCTCATCCGCCGCACCGCGGCTGCTGACTGTTGTTCTAGCTTAAGGCGGAAGCATCCGCCTTAAGGCGCTCTGCCGCTCCATCCATCTGAGCCTTTAACGCGCTGATCCCCTGTTGGACTTCCACTGTCTGGTCCTTCAGTCTTGTGATCTCCAGGTTCCAGGCGGCTTGATTCTCGGGCGTGGCTTTAGTCGTCATCAGAGTTGTGAGCTTGTTCATCAGATCCACAAGAACGTGAGCCGCCAGCGGGTCAGCCCCCGTGTCTGCCGCCCTGGCGGCTGTACTGCTTGGGCCCGATTTTGTTCCCGCCATGAACACGGCCGCATGAGTCGGCGTCCCATGACCGTCCAGCTCAGAATGCTCCGACTCGGGGTAAAGCTCATCGTAGCCCTCGAGCCCGCCATCGTGACGCTGGTATATCAATTCCGTCTCTCCGCTCGAAGATCCATCCTCCAAATAGATGAGAGTCTCCTGCGACATAGAAGCCTCAAGATCCATACCTTGAGCGAAGCCACGAAGAGATGGTTCCTGCCCGGGTCAACACGGGAAGGTCGCATGTGTCGAGCGGGTTGCACGCACCGAGCCGGCTCGACGATGTCGGTCCAGACGTCCAGCCTGGGCGTAGATCTGCCGACCTTGCCGATGAAGATGTGGATTCCGTCGAAAGGAACCCGGAACCCGTACTGAATAGAGTCGGCCTCGGGGCTCCAGCCGACGTTGTCGATGTAGAGCCGCCCGCGGCGAATTTTGTTCATCCTTCCGATCACATATCCCTCGATCCCTGGAAGAGAGCCATTTGATAACTCAACACGACCGAGCTCTAGCCCCACGGTGGGCGCCAACTGTCGTGCTTTTGTCACAGCAGATGTCCGAGGACTTAGAATCGAGGCCGTCGCTAAGGTGATGGACTCAAAGGGGTTGGTTGGGATGAAGGATACGATTTTACCTAGGTTCGTCCCCCTAAGAAGAGGTAAAAGCCTACGTCTTGCTTGTGTTGTATTGATTGGAGTATCGATTACAAGGGAGCGGATTCGCTTGACCTAGTTCTTGATTAGTTGGTTTTTCACTCTAAGTCGCCCCGGGTCTCACCTTTATATAGGAGGTCAAGACCACAGGTTACACAAGTCTCATACCGACTCTTACAACATGTCCGACTGTATCTCTATGTAGTCTTGCCTTCCTGAGCAAGCCGTCTCCGGGCAGCTTATCCAGCCGGGTCTTCATGCCTTTCGTATCAGGGCCTCTCCTTGGCCCATCTTGGTAAGCCGCCATACATCTGGGATTTTGTCTCAAGGCCCATCCTTGGTCTGGCTCCTGAGCCGCCAGGTATGACCCGACCCCATCTGGGCGGGTCTCACCACGGGGTTATATCCCCAACAAATCTAGTTGGCCAAACCAAACCAATAACTCAAAGAGACTTGCAAAGATATGAAACCATGCATATAAGAATTCAGATAAGAAGCAATTAATATTCATCGATAAGCTGAACATAAACCCACAATTCATTGGATCTCGATAAACACACCGCAAAAGAGTATTACATCGGATAGATTCCCTTGAAGATCATGCAAAACATGGTATTGAAGCACAAAGAGAGAGAGAGAAGAAGCCATCTAGCTACTAGCTATGGACCCGTAGGTCTGTGGTGGACTACTCACGGATCATCGGAGGGGCAATGAAGGTGATGTAGATGCCCTCCGTGATCGAATCCCCCTACGACAGATTACCCCCAAAGGCTCCAAGATTGGATCTCTTCGGAATGGAGGCTTCTGGCGGAAAAGTATTTGCATGGATCTTTTTGGTATTGGGGGAATATTTGGGAATTTATAGGCCGAAGATTAGGGTTAGGAGATCTGCTGGGGGGCCACAAGCCAGGGGGCATGCCCCCTGGCCGAGCTAGGGTGGCTTGTGACCTCTTGGCAGGTCTCCTGGCCCCTTCTCTAAGTCTGGTAGATGTCTTCTGGTCCAAGAAAAATCATCGCAAAGACTTTATTTCGATTGGACTCCGTTTAATATTCCTTATCTACAATACTCAAAAACAAGGAAAAAACAGAAACTGGCACTAGGCTCTAGGTTAATAGGTTAGTCCCAAAAATAATATAAAATAGCATATTAATGCATATAAAACATCCAAAAAATAATATAATAGCATGGAACAATAAAAAATTATAGATACGTTGGAGACGTATCAGCATCCCCAAGCTTAATTCCTTCTCGTCCTCGAGTAGGTAAATTATAAAAACAGAATTTTTGATGTGTAATGCTACCTAACATATTTATCCATGTAATATCCTTTATTGTGGCGTGAATGTTCAGATCCATAAGACTTAAAACAAAATCTTAATTTTGATATAAAAGCAATAATATTTTGAGCATACTAACAAAGCAATTGTATCTCTTCAAAATATAATGGCAAAAGAAAGTTATCCCTACAAAATCATATAGTTTTTCTATGCTCCATCTTCCCCACACAAAGTATTTATATCATGCACAACCTTGATGACAAGTCAAGCAATTGCTTCACTCCTTTTATGTTCTCAAACGTTTTCAACTCTCACGCAATACATGAGCGTGAGCCATGGATATAGCACTATAGGTAGAATAGAATATGGTGGAGGTTGTGAAAAAAGGAGAAGATAGTCTCACATCAACTAGGTGTATCAATGGGCTATGTACATGCCCATTAATAGATATCAATGTGAGTGAGTAGGGATTGCCATGCAACAGATGCACTAGATCTATAAGTGTATGAAAGCTCAAAAAGAAACTAAGTGGGTGTGCATCCAACTTGCTTACTCATGAAGACCTAGGGCAATTTGAGGAAGCCCATCATTGGAATATACTAGCCATGTTATATAATGAAAAATTCCCACTAGTATATAAAAGTGACAAAATATGAGACTCTCTATCATGAAGATCATGGTGCTACTTTGAAGCACAAGCGTGGAAAAAACATAGTAGCATTGTCCCTTCTATCTTTTCTCTCTCCTTTGTTTTATTTTGGTGGCATATTTGGCCTATTTTTTTCATAAAGTCCGGAGTCTCATCCCAACTTGTGAGGGAATCATAGCTTCCATCATCATCATCCTTTCCTCACATGGGACAATGCTCTAATAATGATGGTCATCACACTTTTATGTACTTACAACTCAAGAAATATAACTCGATATCTAGAACCAAATATGACTCTATATGAATGCATCCGGTAGTGTACCGGGATGTGCAATGATCTAGCATAGCAAATGACATCAAAAACGGTCAAGCCATGAAAACATCATGCTAGCTATCTTACGATCATGCAAAGCAATATGAAAATGATGGTGCGTGTCATAATAAATGGAACAGTGGAAGTTGCATGGCAATATATCTCAGAATGGCTATGGAAATGTCATAATAGGTAGGTATGGTGGCTTTTTTGAGGAAATATATATGGTGGGTTTAATGCACCGACGAAAGTTGCGCGATACTAGAGAGGCTAGCAAAAGTGGAAGGGTGAGAGTGCGTATAATCCATGGACTCACATTAGTCATAAAGAACTCACATACTTATTGCAATAGTCTAGTAGTCATCGAATCAAAGTATTAGACGCATGCCCCTATGGGAGAGGTTGGTAGGAGTAAATCATCGCCTTCCCTCGGCCCTCACACAAAGGTTGACAATCAATAAACAAATCATGCTGTGACTTCCTTACAGAACAGTTCACCATACGTGCATGCTACGGGAATAACAAACCTTTACACAAGTATTTTTACCAATTCACAATTACTTCCTAATATGACACTTAATATTACCATCTTTATATCTCAAAACTTTATGCAAGGAATCAAACTTCTCATAATATTCAATGCACTTTATATGGAAGTTTTTATTATATCCCTCTTGGATGCCTATTATATTTGGACTAAATTCATAACCTAAACAATTACCATGCTGTCTAAGGACTCTCAAAATAATATAAGTAAGGTACGAGAGTTCAATTATTTCTATAAAACAAAACACCACCGTGCTCTAAAAAGATATAAGTGAAGCACTAGATCAGAATTGCCTAGCTCAAAAGATATAAGTGAAGCACATAGAGTATTCTAATAAATTCACGATTCATGTGTGTCTCTCAAAATATGTGTGCGGAAAGGATGATTTTGGAAAACTAAAAAACGAAGACGCATATCATACAAGACGCTCCAAGCAAAACAAATATCATGTGGTGAATAAAAATATAGCCTCAAGTAAATTTACCGATGGATTGAAGACGAAAGAGGGGATGCCTTCTGGGGCATCCCCAAGCTTAGGATTTTTGGCATCCTTGATTCCTTGGTGTGCCTTTGGCATACCCAAGCTTAGGCTCTTGCCACTCCTTATTCCATAGTCCATCCAATCTCTACCCAAAAACTTGAAAACTTCACAACACAAAACTTAACAGGAAACTTGTGAGATCTGTTAGTATAAGAAAATAAATCAGCACTTTCGGTACTGTTGTGAACTCATTATTTATTTATATTGGTGTAATATCTACTGTATTCCAACTTCACCATGGGTCATACACCCTAATGCGACCCATAGATACATGAAAATAGGTAAACAACACAAAGAAAACAGAATCTGTGAAAAACAGAACAGTCTGTAGCAATCTGGAAAGTTTGTGTACATATTTAAATCCAAAAATTAGGATAGGACAACCTGGGAAATTTTTATATCAATGTTGTGTAAAAATTTCAGACTCATTCGACGCTTTCATAAATTTATAAAATTCATGGACTGGGCCCAAAAGTTTCTGTTTTTCAGCAAGATCAAATCAACAATCACCATAGAGCATCCCAAAGGTCTTACTTGTCTCAAACACTAATTAAAACATGAAAAAACAATTACTACAGAGGTAATAATGTGTGAAACACTCAAAAATAGAAGCAAAAAACAGAACATAAAAATAAAATTGGTCTGCCTCCCAACAAGCGTTATTGTTTAATGCCCCTAGCTAGGCATAAGGATCTCAATGATGCTCACATAAAAGTAGTAATTGAGATATGTAAAAGAGCATCATGAATAGCGTGAAAAACACATTTAAGTCTAACCCACTTCCTATTCATAGTGGTTTTGTGAGCAATCAATTTAAGGGAACAAGAATCAACTAGCATAGGAAGGCAAAACAAGCATAACTTCAAAACTTTAAACGCATAGAGAGGAAACTTGATATTATTGCAATTCCTACAAGCATATGTTCCTCCCTCATAATAAATTTCAGTAGCATCATGAAGGAATTCAAAAATATAAATATCACATAAATCATTCTTTTCATGATGCACAATCATGCAACCATCGTAATGAATTTGCCCATCAAAACCCGGGGAACAAAAAATATCATCTTCATGAAACATAGTATCCCCAAGCTTATGGCTTTGCATATAATTAGCATCATGGATATTTAGAAAATTCATACTAGCAACATTGCAATCATTCTTTTCAATCAAGGATCTATCATGAATCACCTTATAATTTTCTTCTTTCAACACTTCATCAAAATTTCCAGATTCATGATTTTCAAACAAAACTTTATAGAGATAGTCAAGTGCACTCAAATCACTAGCAATTGGTTCATCATAATTTGGACTTTTGAAAAGATTAGCAAGTGGATGAGGATCCATATCAATAGATTTTTAGCAAGCGAAGATGCAAGCAAATACAAGGCACATGGCAACACAAGCAAACAAAAAGAGCTCCAGCGAGAAAAAGGCGAACAAGAAAGTGGACGAATAAAAAGGGAAATCTTTTTGGTTTTTCCTGAAAATCGTTTTAGAAGTGAGGGAGAGGAAAACAAGAGGCAAATGGAAAATAATGTAAATACAAGAGATGAGTTCGTGATGGGTACTTGGTAGGCTTGATGTGTATCCTCCTCGACAACGGCGCCAGAAATCCTTCTTGCTACCTCTTGAGCTTGCATTGATTTTCTCTTGAAGAGGAAAGGGTGATGCAGCAAAGTAGATAAGTATTTCCCTCAGTTGTTGAGAACCAAGGTATCAATCCAGTAGGAGGAACAAGCAAGTCACCAATGGATGCACCTACACAAACAATCAAACTCTTGCACCCAACGCTATAAAGGGGTTGTCAATCCCTTCACGATTACTTGCAAGGATTAGATCTGATAGAGATAGATGTAAAAGATTACGGAAAGTAAAAAGGTAATCAAATTGCAGCAAGGTATTTTTGGTATTTTTGGTATATGATACGTCTCCATCGTATCCACTTTTCCAAACCCTTTTCCCTTGTTTTGCACTCTAATTTGTATGATTTGAATCGAACTAACCCGGACTGACGCTGTTTTCAGCAGAATTGCCATGGTGTTATTTTTGTGCAGCAATAAAATTCTCGGATCGTCCTCAAAATTTATGGAGAATATTTTTGGAATTAATAAAAAATACTGGCACGAGAGGGGAGCCACATGTAGGCCACAAGCCTGCTAGGCGCGGCCACCCCCCTGGCCGCCCCTAGCAGGCTTGTGGGGATCTCGTGGCTCCTGCGACCTCTTCTCTACCTCCATATAACCCTATTCGCGGAGAAAAAAATCAGAGAGAAGGGTTGATCACGTTTCATGATACGGAGCCGCCGCCACCTCCTGTTCTTCCTCGGGAGACGAGATCTGGAGTCCATTTTGGGCTTCGGAGAGGGGAAATCAACACCATCGTCATCACCAACCATCCTTCATCACAAATTCCATGATGCTCTCCGCCGTTCGTGAGTAATCCCATCGTAGGCTTGTTGAATGGTGATGGGTTGAATGACATTTATCATGTAATCGAGTTAGTTTTGTTAGGGTTTGATCCCTAGTATCCACTATGTTCTGAGATTGATGTTGCTATAACTTTGCCATGCTTAATGCTTGTCACTAGTGCCCGAGTGCCATGATTTCATATCTGAACCTATTATGTTTTCATGAATATATATGTGTTCTTGATCCTATCTTGCAAGTTATAGACACCTATTACGAGTTATGATCCGCATCCCCCAGGGAGACAATAGCTGGGATTCTTTCGGGTGATTACCCTATTTTGAGGAGTTCATCTATTCACTAAGTGCTAATGCTTTGGTCCGGTTTATCTATTAAAACGAGGCCTTAATATCCCTTAGTTTTCATTAGGACCCCTCTGCCACGAGAGGGTAGGACAAAAGATGTCATGAAAGATCTTTTCCATAAGCATGTATGACTATATATGGAATACATGCCTACATTACATTGATGAATTGGAGCTAGTTCTATGTCACCCTATGTTATGACTGTTGCATGATGAATTGCATCCAGCATAATTATCCATCACCGATCCATTTCCTACGAGCTTTCCACATATTGATCCTTGCTAAGTTACTTCTCCATTGCTACTGTTACAATCACTATAAAACTGCTACTCTTACTTTTTTTACCGTTACCGTTACTTCCATACTACTTTGCTACTGAATACTTTGCTGTGGATATTAAGTCTTTCAGGTGTGGTTGAATTGACAACTCAGCTGCGAATACTCGATAATATTCTTTGGCTCCCCTTGTGTCGAATCAGTAAATTTGGGTTGAATACTCTACCCTCAAAAACTGTTGCGATCCCCTATACGTGTGGGTTATCAAGACCTTTTTCTGGCGGCGTTGCTGGGGAGCATAGCTCTATTCTCTGAGTCACTTGGGATTTATATCTATTGATTACTATGAAGAATTTGAAAGATCCAGAAACCAAGATCTATCCCTCTACTACGAGGGGAGGTAAGGAACTGCCATCTAGCTCTGTACTTGATTCACCTTCTGTTATGAGTAAGTTTGCGACACCACGACCTGCTAGTAATTCTGATATGTCACAAGTAATTGATGATGCCACTTCTGCTATGGATGATGCTTATGATGATACTTTGCTTGATAATACGGTGCCACTGGGTGAATTTCTTGATGAACAAATTGCTAGAATCAATGCTGAAAATTATGATACTTCTGAAAGTGATGAAATTATTGAAACTGAACACTTTGAGACACCTGCTAGACCTAGCGCTCCTAGATATGAATTGCCTGATATTCCTGAGGGTTATGTTATGGAAGGAGACGTAGCTAGGGACTTTCTTGCTTGTAATGATAGAGATGATCTTAAGAAATTAGTATGCAAGTGGAAAGAAAAATGTTTGAATGCTAGAATGAAATATGATCCTAAGTTTGCTACTTCACCTATCTTTGTTAGTGATAAGGATTATGAATTCTCTGTTGGTCCTGAGTTAATTACCTTGGTTGATTCTGATCCTTTCCATGGTTATGAATCTGAAATTGATGTGGTGCATCTTACTAAACTGAATGATATAGCCACCCTATTTACTGATGAGGAAAAATTTGTTACTATTATATCCTTGAGTTGTTTCCTTTCTCGTTAAAGGGTGATGCTAAGATATGGTTTAATTCTCTTGCTCCTGGTTGTGTGCGTAGCCCCCAGGATATGATTTATCACTTCTCTGAAAAATATTTTCCTGCCCATAAGAAACAAGATACTTTGCAGGAAATATTTCATTTTGTGCAAATTGAAGAAAAGAGTCTCCCACAAGCTTAGGGGAGGCTTCTCCAGTTACTTAATGCTTTGCCTGATCATCCTCTTAAGAAAAATGAAATACTTGATATCCTGTATAATGGACTAACCGATGCTTCTAGGGACCACCTAGATAGTTGTGTTGGTTGTGTTTTCAGGGAACGTACTGTTGAACAAGCTGAAATACTATTGAATGATATACTGAGCAATGATAATGATTGGACTATTCCCGGACCACCTCCGAAGCCAACTCCGAAGAAAAGAGGCATTCTATTTCTCAGTCCTGAAGATATGCAAGAGGCAAAGAAATCTATGAAGGAAAATGTATTAAAGCCGAAGATGTCAAGAATCTACCACCTACTGAAGAAATACATGGTCTTGATAACCCGACACAGGTAGTAGAGGTAAATTAACTTCGTAGTTTGATGAAAGTGATATTCCTTATAATAAGTCTCCTAGCCAATGCTTGGATGAGCTTGATAATTTTGTTGTTAAGCAAGACAGTTTTAATGGTTATGTTAGTATACAATTGAAACATAATCCTTTCATGCTTGATCTCTTAGGTGATTATATGAGTAGAACTATCAATGATCTTAAACTGATTAGTAAACATGCTTCTATGGTAACTACACAAGTAGAACAAGTACTTAAAGCTCAGAATGACTTGATTAATGAGATGAATAGTAAGAACAATGATCATTCTATTAAAGTTGTGACTAGAGGTGGAAGAATGACTCAGGAGCCTTTGTATCATGAGGGCCATCCTAAGAGAATTTAGCAAGATTCTCAAAGGAGTAATACTGATGCACCTAGTCGTTCCAATAATAGGAGGAATAAGGATAATGATAGAACCTTGCTACTAGTGAACCTATTATAGACACACTTGAGAACCCAAATGATATTTCTGTTTCTGATGCTGAGACACAATCTGGTGATGAACATGAGCCTAGTGATAATATTAATTATGATGTTCATGTTGATGCCCAACCTAGTAATGTTAATGATGTGGAGATTGAACCTGCTATTGATCTTGATAACCCACATCCTAAGAATAAAAGATATGATAAAAGAGATTTTATTGCTAGGAAACATGGTAAAGAAAGAGAACCATGGGTTCAGAAACCCATGCCCTTTCCTCCTAAACCATCCAAGAAAAAGGATGATGAGGATTTTGAGCACTTTGTTGAGATGCTTAGACCTGTCTCTTTGCGTATGCGCTTGACTGATATTCTGAAAATGTCTCCTTATGCTAAGTATATGAAGTTATTGTGACTAATAAAACAAAGATACCGGATGCTGAAATTTCCACCATACTTGCTATTTATACTTTTAAGGGTGGAGTACCAAAGAAATTAGGAGATCTAGAAATACCAACTATAGCATGCTCTATTAAAGGGAATTATGTTAAAACTGCTTTATGTCATTTGGGAGCTGGTGTTAGTGTTATGACTTTCTCTTTATATCGTAGACTTGATTTGAATAAGTTGACTACTACTGAAATTTCTTTGCAAATGGCCGATAAATCAACTACTCTACCCATCGGTATTTGGGAGGATGTACCTATCGTAGTTGCAAATGCTACTATCTTGACGGACTTTTTTATTCTTGATATTCCCGAGGACGACAGTATGTCGATCATCCTTTGTAGACCCTTTTTGAATACTGCAAGGGCTGTTATTGATTGCAACAAGGGCACTTTTCATATTAATGGTAATGAGCATACGATACACTTTCCGAAGAAACAACCTCAAGTTCACAGTATCAAATCTATTGAAAAAATTCCAACGATTGTTATTGGAGACTTTGAATTCCCTCTTCCTAGTGTCAAGAAGAAATGTGATATACTTATTGTTGGGGACATGCATATCCCCATTGAGGTAACCTAGTGTTATTCGAAAATTCTTTGGTTTCATGTTATTCGAAAGAAGTTTGTTAATCAGACTTGATCAACCTTATTGATGGGTTCCTTTTGATGAGCATGAGATGGATGAATTTAGAAAGCACAACTTTCTATACCCAACTTATACTTTCTGTTAGTAAGTTTAAATTAAGTATAAATGCTATTATTTTTCTGTTTTCCGAGTTTCCCATGCAATAAAAAAGTGACCTGAAAATAAAAGTTCCTCAAATGCCCTGAAAATGGAGTATGATTTTTTCTGTAATATTTAAAAATATTTGGCGCTCACCACACTATAGGGGGCTGCACCAGTGGGCCAATAGCCCACAAAGCATGGCCACCCCCTGGCCATGCCTAGAAGGCTTGTGTGTCCCACGTGGCCCCCCTTCACTTATTCCAGCACCCATCCACTTCATCTTCCTCTAGAAAAATCCCACCGTTGCTCAAACCCATGTTCTTGCTCATTTGGCTGCCATTTTTGATCTCCTTTCTCGAAGCTTCATTCGCAAAACTGTTTTGGGAGATTGTTCCTCGGTATGTCACTCCTCCAATGGTCCAATTAGTTTTTGTTCTAGTGCTTTATATATTGCAAATTTTTATTGATGCGGTGACCTTGTTCTTGAGCTTGCATGTCAAATTTGTATGGTCCCAAGTAGTTTTGATCCATGATATAACCTCTAGGCACTTGAGGGAGTAGTTGCTATGAGTTTTGTTGAATTTTATGCACCTTTATTTTGAGTCACTAAAATTTCAGAATTTTTCATAAATGTTGAGAAGATTATTAAGAGGCTCTTCAAACCGGAGCTCTAGGGAAGATGAAAATTAAATGAGGGAGAATCCCAAGTATAATCGTCCTCGTGTCACAGAAGTTTGACCATGTGAATGGCCGTGTGACACATTCTTGAGGGCGGCCGGAATTTATAAAGATTTATATTATTTGGCCGAGAATGCAGGCATCACCGACTTCCTCAACGATAAGTGTGACCAGTACCTCTTACTCACGAATACCTTTGTGCAAAATTTTCACTTTCATTCTAGGGAAGACCCTCCTACAGTAAAATTTCACTTATATGATGTGCCTAATAAAATGAACCTTTATGATTTGTGCAAAGTTTGTAAAATACCCTATGAGGGCAGCATCAGGGAACGACGTCCTCGTGACATGGAAGATTTTATTGCCGCAATCACTGTAGGGGAGGAGAGAGGTGTGTCAAAGGCAAGAGCGGCTAGTTTACATTTTCTTATGCTACACTATTATTCATTATTTGTGGGGAGATGTTTAGTTGGTCGCTCGGAGGGTGGAAGTCTTAGTGCCCCTGACCTCGCCATTTTGCGTCATGCTTTATTTGCTGACAGAACCTTTGGTCTGGGCGCTATGGTGACCGAACGGTTGCACACCAACCGTTTGAAGGGGCCCATATTCTGAGGTATCTATGCATCTCGTTTAGCCAAACATTTTGAGATACCCATTAGGATTAACGAGAGAGATGAGAGGCTGCTAGCCCCGAAGTTATTAGGTTATGACCGTATGGTAGATTATGATGTTATTAAGAAAAATGATGATAGGAGGCTTCTTTACAACTTAGTTTTTAGCCAGGGTACTTGTGAAATTATTACTCTGCCTGTTTCTTCTTTGTTCGATATTCGCTCAGGAAGGTACACCATTATGCCGAGAGACATCTACAGATATTGGGGTCTGATGCAGCCCCCGGCTCCAGAGACGGCACCATCGCTTGATCCGTACCAGGAGCTAGTCTTTCAGTGGGAGCCGCAGGAGTTTGCCAACCAATTGAACTATCAGGACGCTCCTGAGTATCCGGTAGGGAGCTCTTTCCAGCCATGGCCCTAGACAAACTTAGGCTAAAATCCTAAGCTTGGGGGAGTACGTATTTCTCACCGACTTTACATTCATGTTTACACACTTATTCTTAAGCAGTTGGTGTTCATACTCTTTCATTGTACCATCCCTGGTAGTTTACTTTCCTTGTCCCGCTTTTTCTTGTGTGTTTAATTAACTTTGAGAAAAATACAAAAAATAGGTCTAGCTTTATTTTCTAGTGGCTTAGTTGTAGCATTAAGAAGAAAACCCAAAAATATTTTCGTACTTGTTTTGCTTGTTGGGAGCTTTCCTGTGTAAATACTTTTCTCGTTCTTTCTTTGATTTCTCTTTCTTTGGGTCATAAGAAGATGGCCACAATGAAAATGTTGAGTGGCTCTCGTATGCATTATTGTTTACCTATTAGAGAGCCCATATTACCTTGTCTTCTCCTTTGACTTATTGTTTGCAGATTCCAGCTTAGTCCAATGCACGTGCACTCTTATTTTTATGCACCCCGTTCGGTCGTGCAAGTGAAAGGCAATAATGACGATATTTGATGAAAAGATCAAGATGGAGAAAAGCTGGTACGAACTCGACCTATCTTGCTTTTGTAAGTATGATTAGCTCATCGTTCCGAATTCAAGTCATCATGGGCGAAACATATTTGCAATGAAAATTAAAGATTATAGTTATTCATGCCATGCTTAATTATCTAAGAGTGGATAATGATTTGTTTTGGGTGCCAACATGCATATTAAAATGATTGTGATGTAGTATGATGGACTGGTATCCTCCTCTGAATGATTCAAGTGACTGACTTGGCACATGTTCATGCATGTAGTTGAAATAAAATCAACATAGCCTCCATGATATTTATGTTCATAGTGATTTATATCCTACTCATGCTTGCATTCAATGTTGGTTAATCTCAAAGCATGTTGATGACTGTGTTTCTCTCTAGTTGGTCGCTCCCCAGTCTTTTGCTAGCCTTCACTTGTACTAGGCGGGAATACTGCTTGTGCATCCAATTCCTCAAACCCAAAGTTGTTCCATATGAGTCCACCATACCTGCCTATATGCGATATTTATCTGCCGTTCCATGTAAATTTTCATGTGCCAAACTCTTAAACTTCAAATAAACATTCTGTTTTGTATGCCCAAATCGCTCATGTGGCGACTGGGGGCTGTCAGTATCTGGGTTATTCTCATGATATGTGTTGTTTCACTATCATTCATGAGAAAGTGGCTAGTAATCAAGATGCCCAATTCCATGCTCGAAATAAAAGAAAAATATAATTAAACAAAACTCCCCACGACTGTGTTTGTATGGACGGTACCCGTGGATTCGGATCGCCGTGGAGTGTGACTGATTGGTGGAGGGGGAGTAAAAACTTTATCATTCTGCTTGGGAACCACCTATAATGTATCTAGCATGGAAGATGTTGAAAACCTATTGGTCATTATGTGAGCAATGAAAGCATACCTCTCAAAAATCATTACTTATCCCTGTTTTAAAAAGTCGAGCTCTAGCACCTCTACAAATCAATGCTTCCCTGTGCGAAGGGCCTTTCCATTTACTTTATTGTTGAATCATCATCTTCTTATAAAAGGCACCAGTTAGAGAGCACCACCGTCATTTGCATGCTTGCTGTTAATTGATATTGAGTATGAGCATGACTGGATCTCTTTCACCGTGAATTACAATGTCTAGTCATTCCTTGTTCTTTAGAGATGCTCTGCATTTATGTTTTGCGGTCTCAGAAAGGGCTAGCAACATACCATTTTTTCATATTGTATCATGATTGTTTTGGAAAAGTGTTTTCACCCGAGATTTATTATTATTGCTCGCTAGTTGCTTATGTCATTGATATGAGTAAATGTGAGACCTAAATGTTATTATGAACGAGGTTAGTCCATGATATTTGCTGAAAATATGAACATCAGTTAGACCTATTTACAACAACAAGAACAAATAGAGTTTGTAAAAGTTTTTATTTATCACTTTAAGTTTATCAACTGAATTGCTTGAGGACAAGCGATGGGTTAACCTTGGGGGAGTTCATACGTCTCCATCGTATCTGATAACCCACAAGTATAGGGGATCACAATAGTTTTTGAGGGTAGAGTATTCAACCCAAATTTATTGATTCGACATAAGGGGAGGCAAAGAATATTCTCGAGTATTAGCAGCTGAGTTTTCAATTCAACCACACCTGAAAGACTTAATATCTGCAGCAAAGTATTCAATAGAAAAGTATTCAGTAGCAAAGTATTCAGTGGCAAATTAATAGTAGCAGTTTGTACCGATTGTAACAGTAGCAATAGAAAAGTACCTTAGCAAAGATCAATATGTGGAAAGCTCGTAGGCAATGGTTCAGTGATGGATAATTATGTAGGATGGCATTCATCATGCAACATTTATAACATAGGGTGACACAGAACTAGCTCCAATTCATCAATGTAATGTAGGCATGTATTCCATACATAGTCATACGTGCTTATGGAAAAGAACTTGCCTGCCATCTTTTGTCCTACCCTGCCATGGCAGCGGGGTCCTATTGGAAACTAAGGTATACTAAGTCCTCCTTTTAATAGAGAACTAGACCAAAGTTAACACTTAGTGAATACATGAACTCCTCAAACTATGGTAATCACCAGAAAGAATCCCAGTTATTGTCACCCTGGGGGATGCGGATCATAACTCGTAATAGGTGTCTACAACTTGCAAGATAGGATCAAGAAAACACATATATTTATGAAAACATAATAGGTTCAGATCTGAAATCATGACACTCGGGCCCTAGTGACAAGCATTAAGCATAGCAAAGTCATAGCAACATCAATCTCAGAACATAGTGGATACTAGGGATCAAACCCTAACAAAACTAACTCGATTACATGATAAATCTCATCCAACCCATCACCTTCCAGCAAGCCTACGATGAGATTACTCACGAACGGTGGAGATCATCATGGAATTGGTGATCAAGGATGGTTGGTGATGACGAAGGCGTCGATTTCCCTCTCTGGAGCCCAAAACGGACTCCAGATCTGGTCTCCCGAGGAAGAACAGGGGGTGGTGGAGGCTTCGTATCATGAAATGCGATGAACTCTTCTGCTTTATTTTTTTCCCCGAATAGGAATATATAGAAGTGAAAACGAGGTCGGAGGAGCAGCAGGGGGGCCACAAGCCTACCCGACGTGCCGTAGGGGGGTGGGCGCGCCCACCAGGCTTGTGGCCACGTGGTGGGCCCTGTAGTTCTTCTTTCACCAATATTTTTCATTAATTCCAGAAATAATCTCTGTAAATTTTCAGGTCAATCCAAGAACTTTTATTTCTGCACAAAAATAACACCAAGGCAATTCTGCTGAAAACAGCGTCAGTCCGGGTTAGTTCCATTCAAACCATGCACATTGGAGTCCAAAACAAGGGCAAAAGAGTTTGGAAAAGTGGATATGTTGGAGACGTATCAACTCCCCCAAGCTTAAACCTTTGCTTGTCCTCAAGCAATTCAGTTGATAAAATGAAAGTGATAAAGAAAAACTTTTACAAACTCTGTTGATCTTGCTGTTGTAAATATGTCTAACTTATGTTCAGATTTTCAGCAAAGATTATAGACTAACCACATTCACCATACCATTCAGGTCTCACCTTTACTCATCTCAATGGCATAATCAACTAGCGAGCAATAATAATAAGTCTCTGATGACAACAATTTTTTCAAAACAATCATGATACAATATGACATAATGGTATCTGATACGTCCATTTTGCATCATGATTTTATATTGATATTTATTGCATTATGGGCTATTATTACACATTTTGGTACAATACTTATGCCTTTTCTCTCTTATTTTACAAGGTCTACATGAAGAGGGAGAATGCACGTAGCTGGAATTTCGGACTAGAAAAGGAGCAAATCTGAGATACCTATGCACAACTCCAAAAGTCCTGAAAATCTACAGAGAATTATTTTGGAATATATAAAAAATACGAGACGAAAGAAATACATCAGCAGGCCCACCAGGGAGCCACAAGCCTGCTGCCGCGGCGAGCGAGCTTGTGGCCCACCTAGCAGCCCTCTGGTGCTCATCTTCTGCTATATGGAGGATTTCGTCGAGGAAAAAATCATAAGAGACCTTTCGGGATGAAGCGCCGCCGTCTCGAGGCAGAACTTGGGCAGAACCAATCTAGAGCTCCGGCAGGGCGATCCTACTGGTGAAACTTCCCTCCGGGAGGGGGAAATCGAAGCCCTCGTCATCACCAATGATCCTCTCATCGAGAGGGGGTCAATCTCCATCAACATCTTCATCGGCACCATCTCCTCTGCAAACCCTTGTTCATCTCTTGTATCCTATCTTTGTCTCAAAACCTCAGATTGGTACCTGTGGGTTGCTAGTAGCATTGATTACTCCTTGTAGTTGATGCTAGTTGGTTTACTTGGTGGAAGATTATATGTTCAGATCCTTGATCATCACTTATACTCCTCTGATTATGAACATGAATATATTTTGTGAGTAGTTACGTTTTTTCCTCAGGGCATGGGATAAGTCTTGTTATAAGTAATCATGTGAATTTGGTATTCGTTCGATATTTTGATGAGATGTATGTTGTCTCTCCTCTAGTGGTGTTATGTGAACGTTGACTACATAACACTTCACCATTGCTTGGTCCTAGAGGAAGGCATTGGGAAGTAATAAGTAGATGATAGGTTGCTAGAGTGACAGAAGCTTAAACCCTAGTTTATGTGTTGCTTCGTAAGGGGCTGATTTGGATCCACACGTTTCATGCTATGGTTAGATTTATCTTAATTCTTCTTTCGTAGTCTCGGATGCTTGCGGGAGGGGTTAATCATAATTGGGAGGCTTGTCCAAGTAAGGACAACACCCAAGCACCGGTCCACCCACATATCAAATTATCAAAGTAGCGAACGCGAATCGAATGAGCATGATGAAAACTAACTTGACATAAATTTCCATGTGTCCTCGGGAGAGCTTTGCTTTATATAAAAGTTTGGCCAGGCTTGTCCTTTGCTATAAAAAGGATTGGGCCACCTTTCTGCACCTTTGTTACAATTGTTACTTGCTACCCGTTACGAATTATCTTATCACAAAACTATCTGTTACCGATAATTTCAGTGCTTGTAGAGAATACCTTACTAAGAACTGCTCGTCATTTCTTTCTACTCCTTGGTGGGTTCGACACTCTTACTTATCAAATGGACTACGATAGATCCCCTATACTTGTAGGTCGTCAAGACTATTTTTTGGCGCCGTTGCCGGGGGGTGAAGCGCCTTTGGTGAGTGGAACTTGGTAAGGAAAAAATTTATATAGTGTGCTGAAATTTATGATCATTTGTTAGTATGGAAAGTAATACTTTTAGGGGCTTGTTTGGGGTATCTTCACCTCGACCGGAAACACAAAGAGTTGTCCCTCAACCTACTAAACCTACTGAAAATATTTATTATGAAATTCCTTCGGGTATGATATAGAAACTGCTAACTAATCCTTATGCAGATGGAACACTACATCTTGATTTGCATCTAATCTATGCGGATGAAGTTTGTGGATTATTTAAGCTTGCAGGTCTGCCTGAGGTTCACGTCAAGAAGAAGGTCTTTCCTTTATCTTTGAAGGAGAAGGCATTGACATGGTATAGGCTATGTGATGGTACTGGATCATGGAGCTACAACCGGTTGAAAATGGAATTTCATCAGAAGTTCTATCCTATGCATCTAGTTCATCGTGATCAGAATTATATTTATAATTTTTGGCCTCTTGAAGGAGAAAGAATTGCTCAAGCTTGGGGGAGGCTTAAGCCAATGTTATATTCATGCCCCAATCATGATCTCTTGAGAGAAATTATTATTCAGAATTTTTATGCTCGGCTTTCTCGTAATGATCAATCCATGCTCGATACTTCTTGTGTTGGTTATTTTATGAAGAAAGATATTGAATTCAAATGGAATTTATTGGAAATAATTAAACGCAACTCTGAAGATTGCGAACTCGACGAAGGTAAGGAGTCAGGTATAAATCTTAAGTTTGATTGTGTTAAATCCTTTGTGGACACCGATGCTTTTCATGAATTTAGCACTAAATATGGACTTGACTCTTAGATAGTAGCTTCTTTGTGTGAATCTTTTGCTACTCATGTTTATCTCCCTAAGGGGAAGTGGTTTAAATATCATCCTCCCATTCAAGTGAAAGTAGTCGAACCTATTAAAGTTGAAGAGAAAATTATTACTTACAATGTTGATCATGTTATCCCTACTGCTTACATTGAGAAACCACCTTTCCCTGTTAGGATAAAGGAACATGCTAAAGATTCAATTGTGGTTCGAAAGAGTTGTATTAGAACACCTACCCCCCCTTAACAAATCAAAGTTGAACCTAGTATTGCTATGGTTAAAGATCTCTTGGTTGATAATATTGATGGGCATGTTATTCATTTCTGTGATGAAGCTGCTAGAATTGCTAGACCTAATACTAAGCATAAACATAGACCAATTGTTGGCATGCCTGTTGTTTCTGTTAAAATAGGAGATCATTGTTATCATGGCTTATGTGATATGGGTGCTAGCACAAGTGCAATTCCCTATTCCTTATACAAAGAAATCATGCATGATATTGCACCAGTTGAACTAGAGGATATTGATGTTACTATTAAGCTCGCTAATAGAGACACTATTGCACCGATAGGGATTATTAGAGATGTTGAAGTCTTGTGTGGGAAAGTAAAGTATCCTACTGATTTTCTTGTTCTTGGTTCCCCACAAGATAATTTTTGTCCCATTATATTTGGCAGACCCTTCTTGAATACTATTAATGCTAAGATTGATTGTGAGAAGGAAATAGTTACTGTGAGCTTTGGAGATGTGTCCCATGAGTTTAATTTCTCTAAATTTCGTAGACAACCCCATGACAAGGAATTTCCTTGTAAAGATGAAATCATTGGTCTCGCTTCTATTGTTGTGCCCCCTACTGATCCCTTAGAACAATATTTGCTAGATCATGAAAATGATATGCATATGAATAAGAGGAATGAAATAGATGAAATTTTCTTTGAGCAGTAGCCTATTTTGAAATATAACTTACCTGTTGAAATACTTGGGCATCCTCCTCCACCCAAGGGTGATCCCGTGTTTGAGCTCAAGAAATTACCCGATACGTTGAAATATGTTTATCTTGATGAAAATGAGATATATCCTGTTATTATTAGTGCTAACCTTTCAGATCATGAAGAAAAGAGATTATCGAAAACTCCGAGGAAGCACCATGCTGCTATTGGTTATACTCTTGATGATCTTAAGGGCATTAGTCCCACTTTATGCCAGCATAAAATTAATATGGTGCCTGATGCCAAACCAGTTATTGATCACCAACGACGATTGAACCCTAAGATGAATGAAGTGGTAAGAAAAGAAGTACTAAAGCTTCTAGAGGCAGGTATAATTTATCCTGTTGCTGATAGTAGATGGGTTAGTCCCGTCCATTGTGTCTCTAACAAGGGAGGTATTACCGTTGTTCCTAATGATAAAAATGAATTGATCCTGCAAAGAATTGTTACAGATTATAGAATGGTAATTGATTTTAGGAAATTAAATAAAGCTACTAAGAAAGATCATTACCCTTTAACTTTTATTGATCAAATGCTAGAAGGATTATCCAAACATACTCATTTTTGCTTTCTAGATGGTTACTCTGGTTTCTCTCAATTACCCTTATCAAGCCAGGATCAAGAAAAAACCACTTTTACTTGCGCTTTTGGTACCTTTGCTTATAGACGTATCCCTTTTGCTTTATGCAATGCACTTGCTACCTTTCAAAGATGTATGATGGCTATATTCGCTGACATTTGTGAAAAGATTCTTGAGGTTTTCATCGATGTTTTTTTGTTTATGGAACTTCATTTGATGATTGTTTGTGCAACTTTGATCAAGTTTTGCAGAGATGTGAAGAAACTAATCTTGTCTTGAACTGGGAAAAGTGCCACTTTATGGTTAATGAAAGTATTTTCTTGGGTCACAAGATCTCCAAAAGAGGTATTGAAGTTGATAAAGCTAAATTGATGCTATTGAAAAAAATGTCGTGCCCTACAGATATCAAAGGTATAAGAAGTTTCCTTGGTCATGTTGGTTTCTATAGGAGGTTTATCAAAGATTTCTCTAAGATTTCTAGGCCTCTCACAAACCTTTTGCAAAAAGATGTTCCGTTTGTTTTTGATGATGATTTCCTAGAAGCATTTGAAATTCTTAAGAATGCCTTGATTACCGCACCTGTTATTCAATCACCCGATTGGAACCTACCTTTTGAAATTATGTGTGATGCTAGTGATTATGCTATTGGTGCTATTCTAGGACAAAGAGTTGATAAGAAATTAAATGTTATCCATTATGCTAGTAAAACTCTAGACAGTGCTCAAAGAAACTATGCTACTACTAAAAATGAATTTTTAGCAGTCATGTTTTCTTGTGATAAGTTTAGACCTTATATTATTGATTACAAAGTAACTGTTCACACCGATCATGCTGCTATTAAGTACCTTATGGAGAAGAAAGATGCTAAACCTAGACTTATTAGGTGGGTCCTTCTGCTACAAGAATTTGACTTGCATATCATTGATAGAACGGGTGCTGATAACCCTATGGCAGATAACCTGTCTAGGTTAGAAAATGTTCTTGCTGACCCACTACCTATTGATGATAGCTTTCCTGATGAACAATTAACTGTCGTGAATACTTCACATAATGCTCCTTCGTATGCTGATTACGCCAATTACATTATTGCTAAATTTATACCTCCTAGTTTCACATACCAACAAAAGAAAAAGTTCTTCTATGATTTAAGGCATTACTTTTGGGATGACCCACATCTTTATAAAGAAGGAGTAGATGGTATTGTTAGACGTTGTGTACTTGAGCATGAATAGGAACAAATCTTACGCAAGTGTCACTCCGAAGTACGGGGGACATCACGCTGGAGATAGAACCGCACACAAGGTACTACAATCTGGGTTTTATTGGCCTACTCTATTCAAGGATGCTCGTATGTTTGTCTTATCCTGTGATAATGTCAAAGAATTGGTAATATTAGTAGACGTCAGGAAATGCCTATTTGATGTTTGGGGCTTTGATTATATGGGGACTTTTCCACAATCTAACGGGTATACTCATATTCTAGTTGCTGTTGATTATATCACTAAGTGGGTAGAAGCTATTCCAACTAGTAGTGCTGATCATAACACTTCTATTAAAATGCTTAAAGAAGTTATTTTCCCTAGATTTGGAGTCCCTAGATATTTGATGACTGATGGTGGTTCACATTTTATTCATGGTGCTTACCGTAAATTGCTCGCTAAATATGATGTTAATCATAGAGTTGCACATCCTTATCATCCTCAGTCTAGTGGTCAAGTAGAATTGAGAAATAGAGAGACTAAATTGATTTTATAGAAGACTGTTAATAGATCTAGTAAGAATTGGTCTAAGAAACTCGATGATGCATTGTGGTCTTATAGAACTGCTTACAAAAACCCTATGTGTATGTCTTCGTATAAGATGGTTTATGGTAAAGCATGTCAGTTACCTCTAGAGCTAGAACATAAGGCTTATTGGGCAATGAAAGAGCTCAATTATGATTTCAAACTTGCTAGTTAGAAGAGGTTATTTGACATTACCTCACTTGATGAATGGACAACCCAAGCCTATGAGAATGCTAAGTTGTTTAAAGAGAAGGTTAAGAGATGGCATGATAGAAGGATACAAAAGCGTGAATTTAATGTAGGTGATCATGTCTTGCTATACAATTCTCGTTTAAGATTTTTTGCAAGGAAACTTCTCTCTAAATGGGAAGGTCCTTACATCATCAAAGAGGTATACCGTTCCGATGCCATCATGATTAACAATGCCGAAGTCACAAACCCGAAGGTGGTGAACGGTCAAAGAATCGAAAATTATATCTCAGGTACTCCCACAAATGTTGAAACAAATATCATCAACACCATAACTCCAGAGAAGTACATTAGGGAGACTTACCAGAATGTTTCAAACTCTGAAAGGAATAGGTATGAGGTACGGTAAGCAAAAAGACTCCAAAACTTTTTCAATGGCAAATTTTATCTGTTTTGGAATATTTAAAAAATTGGGAAAATTTAAAGTAGTCCGAATAGTGCACGAGGAGGCGACAAGCCTGCTTGGCACGGCCACCCCCCTGGCCGCGTCCCTAGGGCTTGTGGCCTCCTCGTGCACCACCCGAACTCCGTTTTCTTGTACCATACTCCGGCGGGTCGGTAAAAATTCATTATATAATCTCCCGAAGGTTTTGATTCTCATATCACGACAATGCCTCCCGTTTTATTTTTGAGTTGTTTCTGCAGCAGATTTAGAGCAATATGTCATCCCAAGATTCTGATGGGGAGAGCTTCATATCGCATTATCTTGCCAAACCCAAGCTCTATGGGGAGTTGGACCCTTATGGATTGTTCTCGGAGGAGTAACAAGAAGGCAAGTACGAGGAAGAAAGCTCGGGTGAAGAAGAGCCCCCCTGCTTCAGCCAGGAGATATGCACATGGAGTTCAATAAATCAAGCCTCCCAAACACGAGGCGAAAACCCAAGGTTCTATTTATCCTTCTCGTTTCCTGCAGGAGAGCAAGGAAGAATTATGTGAAAGGACATTGAAGCTCGAGCAGGATTGAGGGAGCAAAATTGTATGCTTAGGAGGAAACTAGAAAGGCTTCCAACCCCATCAACAACTCCCACATCATCACCTCCGAAGCCAGATAACTAAACACATGGGTATGGGCACTCCCCTTGGCTTCTGCCAAGCTTGGGGAAGGTGCCCTGGTATCGTATCACCATCACAACTTTCATTTTTATTTTTATTTTTATTTTCATCCTCTTTTCTTAGTTCAAACCTTTTGGTTATATCTTGATCTAGTAGAATAAGTTTTCCGTGTGATCTAGTTTTGAGTCTTTGCTTTATGATTCCTCCTATGTAAGCAAGTCCGTGAGTTATATAATGAAAAGTGCTTTTGAGTTGAGGGCCTTGCTTGGTATGATCTTAATCTGGAGAAAGATGAATTAGAAAGAAGTGTACAATAAAAGAAAAGAGTACATATGAAAATCTTATTGGGAGTGATGACTTCACATATAAAAAGTATGTCGACTGAAACCTGTTGTGGGTTGACAAACATAGCTATCGGTCATTGGGTCAATTAAAAGGAAGTAATAAAGAAATAAAGGTTCACATATAAATATATTATCTTGGACATCTTTTATGATTATGAGCACTAATTAAAATATTATTTGTTAAGAAGTTGATGTTGGACAAGGAAGACAAGATAATGGGTTATGTTTGCTTATTTAAAAATAGAAGTTATATTGTTATAGATCCCTCAACATGTGTCGCTTGCTTCCGTATCATATCAGCCAAAACTTCCACACCAAGTAGAGATACTACTTGAGCATCCAAACACCCTTAACCCAGTTTTGCCATGAGAGTCCACCATACCTACCTAAGGATAGAATAAGATCCTTCAAGTAAGTTGTCATTGGTGCAAGCAATTGTTGGGGAACGTTGCATGGGAAACAAAAAATTTCCTACGCACACGCGAGATCTATCCATGGTGATGAGCATCTATGAGAGGGAGAGTGAATCTACATACCCTTGTAGATCGGGAAGCGGGAAGCGTTAAGAAACGCGGTTGGTGTAGTCGAACGTCTTCGCGATCCAAATCGCCGACCATCCCGCGGTCTCATCACGATCCGTCCCGCGATCCAATCACGATCCGTCCCGCGAACTCATCACGATCCGTCCTGCGATCTCATCACGATCCATCCCGCGATCTCGATCACGGTCCTTCAGATCTAGCGCCGAACGGACGCCACCTCCGCGTTCAGCACACATACGGCTCGACGACGATCTCCGCCTTCTTGATCTAGCAAGAGGGAGTGGAGATGTAGAAGAGTTCTCCGGCAGAGTGATGGCGCTACGGCGATGGTGGTGGAGCTATTTCGGCAGGGCTTCGCCTAAGCACTGCAGAAAACCAATCTTGAGGAGAAACTATGCACTAGAGGAACAAGTAGCACGTGGGTGAAAATTCTATGTCAAAACCCTAAAATCCTCTAGTATATATAGGAGGAGAGGAGGAGGAGGCTTGGCTGCCAAAAAGCCAGCCCTTGGGTCGGCCTAACCAAGGAGGGATGAGTCCTCCTCCTCCACTCCTAGTAGGATTAGGACTCCTTCCTTATTTGGCCCTTTTTGCCTTTTTTCCACCTTTTCCCTTTTGGGCTTTTCTTCCCAGCTGCATGGGCCTTGTGTGGGACTTCCACCAGCCCACAAAGGGCTGGTATTTACTCTCCCACAGACCATGTAGCCTCTTGGGTCAAAATACCCCTCCCGATGGTCCCCCGGTACACTCCCGGCACTCCCGGTACACAACAGATGAGCCCGAAACTTTTCCGGCGACCAAAATAGGACTTCCTATATATCAATATTTACCTCCAGACCATTACGGAGCTCATCGTGATGTCCGGGATCTCATCTGGGACTCCGAACAACCTTTGGTCACCACCATCCATAACTCTATACTACCGAGACGTCACCAAACCTTAAGTGTGCAGACCCTGCGGGTTCGAGAACTATGTAGACATGACCGAGACACCTCTACGGTCAATAACCAATAGCGGGACCTAGATGCCCATATTGGTTCCTACATATTCTACGAAGATCTTTATCGGTCTAACCTGTATGTCAAGGATTCAGTTAATCACGTATTACGTTCCCTTTGTTCTTCGGTATGTTACTTGCCCGAGACTCGATCGCCGGTATCTGTATATCTAGTTCAACCTCGGTACCGGCAAGTCTCTTTACTCGTTTCGTAATACAAGATTCCATGTCTAACACTTAGTCACATTGCTTGCAAGGCTTATTGTGATGTTGTACTACCGAGTGGGCCCTGAGATACCTCTCCGTCACACGGAGTAACAAATCCCAGTCTTGATCCATGCCAACCCAACAGACACCTTCGGAGATACCTGTAATGCACCTTTATAGTCACCTAGTTTCGTTGCGACATTTTATACACACAAGGCACTCCTCCGGTGTCCGTGAGTTGCATGATCTCATGGTCAAAGGAACATATACTTGACATGCAGAAAACAGTAGCAATAAACTAACCCGATCATTTGCTACGTTTGTTGTAACATCCCAAACTTTGGAATGTTATAATAAATATTAGAATGATTTTTTGTTTGTTTGAGTGATTGAAAGTGTGTGAAATTTGAAATTTGAAACTTTTGCAAATTTGATGAGAGGGAATGAAATGACTTTCCCAAAACTTTCACTCTGCATTTTGATCACCAGGAATTCAAATTCATTTCATCACAAAACCCCAGAGTGAAGATGACATGACACTCCAAAACCAGGGGGTATTTTGTGAAGTTTTTGAATCATAAAACCCATGGGGTTATTTGAAAATATTTGCAAATAGGATTTAAAAGCAAATAGGCCATTTCTGAAAATAATATTTTTTTCAAAGTGTTCAAATAACAGAATAAAAATGTTCAATAAATGTAATTTATTATTATGTTAATTTTTATATAAAATTTGACTATATTTGGAATTGAATCAATAGCATTAAAGTAGTTTTACTGCACTGTCTTTGAAAAAAATGGAAATCCTTTAAGGCCTTTAAGACCTAGCCGGCCCAGCCCCCCCTAATCTCGCCCGAAAACACTCCCGGTCGGCCAACCGACGCGTGCCGCTCCTCTTTCTCTCTCTGACCACGGGCCCCACCCCTGACCGGAAATCCCATCGATCACCTCCTTCCTTCTCCTCCCCGAGCAAACAACGCCAGCGAACCCTCAACGGATTTCTCTCCTCCCCTTTCCTTGCGGACGCTCCGACCCCTCCTATAAATAGCCGCCGCTCACCTCTTCTCATTCCCCCATTTTCCCCCAACCCCCACGGCCTCCCGACGCCGGAATCGCTCGCCGGAGCTTTCGGTTGCCGCCGCGCCCCTCCTCTCCTGCCGCTCCCCTCCGACCACTCCGACCCCTCCCGAGCATGCCATCGAATTCCCCTCGCTCTCCCGCACACCCCAGTGCCCTCCCCGAGCCCCAGACCCCACCGGAGCTCATCTTCCCCGTCGCCACCCGAAGACCGCCGCCACCACGAAGCTCCCTGCCGTCGTCTCCGTCGCCCCGAGGCCCCTCCGACGCCACCATCGTCATCGCCGAGCTCCCCTGCGTCGACCAGTGCCGGAGCCATCGCCGGAGACCCCCCGGAAGCCATCTCCCCGACGACCTCGCCGTCCCTGCCGTCGACGACGACCTCGCCGGACTTCACCCCGCCGTGGTGAGCCCCTTTCTCTCCTCCTCCGTCCGATCTCGAATGAACGATGTAGATTAGAACAGGATACCCCTTTGGTTTATTTTAAAAGAACCGCTCAATTTTTCTTTTCTGTTTTTAGACCGAAACGTTTTTCTTTAGAAGCCGGCCATCCGCTCGAATCAATAGATCGCGCGCACCCCTTTAGCCAATCAGGATCTGCCACGTGTACCCCTGTCCGTTAGAAAACGATTTTCCTTTTCTGTTTTAATTTCTGTTTCCAGAATAGTTCTGATTTGATTTTTATCATATCTTTTATGTTTTTAGTTGTTTTTAATTGATTCTTTTTGCATTGTATCAAAAAATTTATCTAGTTTCTGTAGATGCCAAGTTTGACCATGTTTGAATATTTAATTTGAATTTAAACAGATTTGGTTTAAATTTTGTTTTCTGAATATCTAGAGTTCTAAAAAGTATTTTGAGTTGATTCTTTTTTGCTACTTGTTACTAGTGACCCTAGCTATCAGTAGGTAAAGTTTGCGAATTTTTAGAATAAATTTGATTAGGGTTTTAACTAGAAACAGAATCTGTTTAGTTTGTTAATATAGTTTAATTAGTTTTATTTTGTTAGTTTAAATCTGAGTTTGTTTTAATTTGATTTAGTAGGTTCTGTTAGTTAAACTTTAGGTGTTTTACTTACTGTTAATAGAAATATAAAATTGCTTAGTTTATTTCTTTATGGTTATAGGAATCTCAACTCCTTTTCAAATAGGTTTAATTTGTTATAAAACAAACTAGTTAGTAATAGCTTATTCCAACAAAGTTTTATATAATTAAATTCTGTTTTCTAAGAAAAAGTTTTTAGTAATCTTTTCTTTTAAGATATGTTTGTTAATAAAAATGGTTTAGTTTTACTCTATTATAGGAAACTATATTCTTTATCATTAGGTAATGTTTTATAAAACAACTTAGTGTTAGTAGAGATTATTTTCACAAAGTTTTAGATGAATCAATTCTGTTTTGTAATAAAGATTTTTATTAATTACTTTCTGTTAACTTAGTTGTTTCATAATTTGTTTTGTCTTAGTTTATGGTTGTGCTTGTAGTTAAGTTCATTAGGAAAACACTTATGTTGTTTAGGATGTTGTTTTCATTGTTTTACTTGTTCTTCAAAAGTAAATCTTTTTGCTAGTAAAATATTTACAAGAAATCCTTTTGTTGTATTTTACTTTGTTTTTGTTTTGTTACTATTTGAAAATAATTGTTTGTAGGGGAAAACTACCTTAGTTGCTTTTATGAAAACTTTCTTGACTTTGAGTTTTGTCTTAAGTATTTCCTTCATCAACCTTGTTGATTTTGTTTCTTGTGTTACCTTGTGATTGTTAGAATTGATTGCTAGTATGATTGATTATGAATGCAATGTTTGTTATATAGATTTTCATCGGAGAGTGATGTATAGTCTATCAAGTTATTTCTGAGAGCAATCTTTATCTTCATCAACAGTACAGGCAAGTTCACTTTGACCATCTTTTCATACCTACGTTTTATTGCATATAGTGACATCATTTCAACAAATCCCTCCCGTAGTGTTATTGAAATTCTTGTAGTTGAGTAGAATGCATGAGGTAGGAACCCACCACTTGTTACTAAAGCCCCGGGAACGCTAGTTAGTGCAATGCTATGCTAAATTAGACGGGGTCTGGTATGAGTGTTCGTGAGTGGTGTGAAGAAGGACTCCACGTCAAAACGACGACGTCATGAAGACATCTTCAAGACCTGCATCTTCAAGACCTCAAGACTTCGAGACTCGAGAAGCAAGTTTTCAATACACACTACTAGGTACCCTGGAGAAACCAGTGAGTGGCCGGGATGCATGGGGAAGTGCCATGACATCTTGCGGAAAGCCTCACCCAGACTCAAAGAGAAGGATGAATACTTCATGCCCGGAAGCTTACCTGTGTAGCCACAAATCATTATGGGCTCTGGCTTGGTTGATCTTTGTTGTGACTCTGCTGGGCAGTGCTACAAGATGTAGTCGACGTTAGGATTGGATGGGCACTGTCGGACAGTCAGGGAAACACTTTGAAAGACCATGTTTCATTCATCCGGTTCTCAAACACCAGGCAGTGCGAGGACTTACTAGGAGGGAACGAATCTTGTGGGTAAAGTACACAACACTCTGCAGAGTTAAACCTAATCGATTAGTCGTGTCCACGGTTATGGACAATTTGAGCTTCTAGACTTGGATCTATCTCTGAACTCTCAACACTGGACTGATAACTAATTGTGGGCAACTTATGATACTTATGGGCATTGAGACATTGGTTGGCGGAACCATGTCATGATAGGTAACTCCATAGTGAAATTCCTCATATTCCTTTGTTTTAGCAAAATAAAATCAGCTTTTACGCAAAAACTCAGACACAGAGCCACAAAGCCTTTGCATATAGAATAGTCTTTATTTTTCTGTTCTACTATGGTGATCTTGCCAGTACATTCAATGTACTGACCTACACGGATGCAACGTCTTATGTTGCAGATACTCTTCTACGACGGTCCGCACTCAACTTGTCGTTGGTGTTATTGGGACTCCACTCCCGTTGACTGTATCCGCTGCTATTTTAAGGTATATATCAGTTTTACGTTATTTACATGTGATTGCACTTTGATATATACATTGATGTACTGTGTGTGCCAGCATACTGATCCAGGGATGGCACAGAACACACAGAGGCTTGACTCGTTTTGAGTCGGGTCGCTACATTTGTAGTTTGGGTCTTGTCCATCACACCATTCTCCTAATGATGTGATCCCATTATCAAATGACATCTCATGTCCATGGCTAGGAAACCTTAACCATCTTTGATTAACGAGCTAGTCTATTAGAGGCATACTAGGGACATGGTTTTGTCTATGTATCCACACATGCATCTAAGTCTCTGATCAATACAATTATAGCATGGATAATAAACGATTATCATGATCAAGGAAATATGATAATAACTAATCTATTATTGCCTCTAGGGCATATTTCCAACAGTCTCCCACTTGCACTAGAGTCAATAATCTAGTTCACATCACCATGTGATTGGCATTGTGATGAATCTCACACCCAATGAGTTCTGGGGCTTGATCATGCTTTGCATGTGAGAGAGGTCTTATAGTCAATAGGTCCGCGACATTCAGTTCCGTGTGTACTTTGCAAATTTCTATGTCAAACCGTAAACATTGCTACCACACTCCACTTGGTACTATTCCAAATGGCTGCTCCACTATACGTATCCAGATTGCTACTACGAGTCATCCGGATTGGTGTTAAGGCTTGCATCGATGTAACTCTTTACGGAGAACTCTTTATCACCTCCATAATCGAGAAACATCTCCTTAGTCTTTTAGTTACTAAGGATAATCTTGACCGCTGTCCAGTGCTCCATTCCAGGATCACTTTGAAACCTTCTGGCCATACTTATTGCAAGGCTGACATCAGGTCTTGCGCACAATATTGCATACATGATAGAGCCTATGGCTGAAGCATACGGGATGACACTCATCTTTTCTCTATCTTCTGCAGTAAGTGGGCACTGAGTCTCACTCAACTTCATACCTTACAAATTAGGAGAGAACTCTTTCTCTAACTGATCTTGTCAAGGTATGTACTCATTGAAAGTCTCATCAAGCATCTTGATCTATCTCTATAGATCTTGATGCTCAACAATTACGTAGCTTTATCCAGGTCTTCCTTTGAAAAACTCTTTTTCAAACAACCGTTTATGCTTTCCAGAAATTCTACATCATTTCTGATCAACAATATGTCAACCACATATGCTTACCAGAAACTCTATAGTGCTCCCACTCACTTTATTGTAAATACAAGTTTCTCATAAACTTGGTATAGACTCAAAAACTTTGATCACCTCATCAAAGTGTATATTCCAACTCTGAGATGCTTGCTTCAGTTCATAGAAGGATCACTGAATCTTGCACACCTTTTAGCATCCTTAGGACTGACAAAACCTTTCTGGTTGTATCTCATACAACCTTTCCTTAAGGAAGGAAACAATGTTTTGGTATCCATCTGCTAGATTTCACAATTGAAAAATGTAGCAACAGCTCACATAATTCCAACAGACTTTGGCATCGCTACGAGTGAGAAAGTCTCATCGTAGTCAACTCCTTAAACTTAGCAGAAACTTCTTTGCGACAAGTCGAGCTTTATAAATGGTGGCATTCACCATCAGCGTCTGTCTTCATCTTAAAGGTCCATTTGTACTCAACGACCTGCCATCCAACGAGCAAGTCTACCAAAGTCTATACTTGGTTTTCATACATGGATCCTTTCTCGGATTTTATGGCCTCTAACCACTTTTCGGAATCCGGGCCCATCATCGCTTCTCCATAGCTCGTAGGTTCATCGTTGTCCAATAACATGACCTCCAACACAGGGTTGTCGTACCGCTCAGGAGCAGTACACATCCTTGTTGACCTATGAGGTTCGATAGTAACTTCAACTGAAGCTTCATGATCATCATCATTTACTTCCTCTTCAACTGACGTAGGTTCCACAGAAACATCTTTTTGCGCAGCGCTACTCTCTGGTTGAAGTAAAGGTTCAACAACCTCATCAAGTTCCATTTTCCTCCCACTCAATTCATTCGAGAGAAACTTTTCCTCGAGAAAGGACCCAGTTTTAGCAATAAACATTTTATGCTTGGATCTGAGATAGAAGGTTCACCCAACTATTCTTAGGGTATTCTATGAAGATGCATTTGTCCGCTTTAGGTTCGAGCTCATTAGGTGAAAACATTTTCCACGCAAGTGTCGCAGCCCCAAACATTAAGAAATGACAACTTAGATTTCTATCAAACCCTAATTCACACGGTGTCATCTCAACGGATTTAGATGTTGCCCTATTTAAAGTGAATGTTGTTGTCTCTAATGCATAACCCCAAAACTATAGTGGCAAATTGATAAGAGACATCATAGTTCGTACGATATCCAATAGAGTACGACTATGACATTCGGACACACCATCACACTATGGTGTTCCAGGTGGCGTGAGTTTGAAACGACTTTCACATTGTCTAAAGTTGTATGCCAAACTCGTAACTCAGATATTCACCTCCACGATCATATCGCAGACATTTTATCTTCTTGTCACGATGATCTTCAACTTCACTCTGAAATTGCTTGAACTTTTCAAATGATTCAGACTTGTGTTTCATTAAGTAAACATACACTATATCTACTCAAATCATTAGTGAAGGTAAGAAAATGACGATATCCACCGCACGCTACAAGATTCATTGGACTGCATACATCAACATGTATCATTTCCAATAAATCACTTGCCCGCTCCATCAATCCGGAAAACGGGGTCCTTAGTCATCTTGCCCAAGAGGCATGGTTCGCATGTCTCAACCGATTTGAAATCGAATGAGTCCAAAGATCCATCAGCATGGAGTTTCTTCATGCGCTTTATACCAATATGACATTTAGCGGCAGTGCCACAAGTATGTGGTACTATCATTATTAACTTTGTATCTTTTGGCATCAATGTTATGAACATGTGTATTACTATGATTAAGATTCAACAAACCATTCTCACTGGGTGCATGACCATTGAAGGTATTATTCATATAAATAGAATAACCATTATTCTCTAACTTAAATGAATAACCGTTTTCAAATAAACACGATCCAATCACGTTCATGCTCAATGCAAAACACCAAATAACATTTATTTAGGTTTGTCACTAATCCTGAAGGTAGAGAGAGCGTGCGATGTTGATCACATCAACCTTGGAAACATTTCCAACACACATCGTCACCTCACCCTTAGCTAGTTTTTCGTTTATTCCGTAGCTTTTATTTCGAGTTACTAACATTTAGCAACCGAACCGGTATCCAATACCCAGGTGCTACTAGGAGTACTCGCAAGGTACATGTCATTAACACGTATATCAAATATACTTCTGTCGACGTTGCCAGCCTTCTTATCTACCAAGTATCTAGGGTTGTTCCGCTTCAGCGACCGCTCTCCTCATAATCAAAGCACTTAGTCTCGGGTTTGAGTTCAACTTTGGATTGCTTCACTCGAGCAGCAACTGACTTGCTATCCATGAAGTTTCCCTCCTTGCTCTTGCCCTTCTCGAAACTAGTGGTTTGACTAACCATCAACACTTGACGTTCCTTCTTGATTTCTACCTTCGCGGTGTCAAACATCGTGAACAGCTCAGGGATCAATATTTCTATCCCTGGCATCTTATAGTTCATCACCACGTTCTAGTAGCTTAGTGACAGCGACTTGGAGAACTATATCAATCACTATCTTATCTGGAATATCAACTCCCACTCGATTCAAGCGATTGTAGCACCCAGACAATCTGAGCACGTGCTCAACGATTGAGCTATTCTCCTTCATCTTGAAGGCAAAGAATCTTGTTGGAGATCTCATATCTCGCAACACAGGCACGAGCTTGAGATCCAAATTTCAGCTCTTAGAACATCTCATATGTTCCGTGACGTTCAAAACGTTTCAGAGCCTCAATTCTAAGCCGTAATGAATGATGCACTAAACTATCAAGTAGTCATCAGAACGTGCCTGTCAGATGTTCACAACATCTACAAACGACGCTAGAGGGGTTGGCACATCAAGCGGTGCATTAAGGACATAAGCCTTCTGTGCAGCAACGAGGACAATCCTCAGATCACGGAGCCAGTCCGCAATATTGCTACCATCATCTTTCAACTCTGTTTCTCTAGGAACATATAAAAATTCAAGGGAGCTACAACATGAGCTAGTAATCTACAACATAATTTTGCAAAGACACTACTGACTATGTTCATGATAATGAGTTCAATTAATCATATTACTTAAGAACTCCCACTCAAATTGACATCCCTCCGGTCATCCGAGTGATACATGATCCAAATTCACCAACTCAAGTCCGATCATCACGTGAGTTGAGGTGGTTACAATGGTGAACATCATCATGTTGATCATATCTACTATATGACTCATGTTCGACCTTTCGGTCTCTTGTGTTCCGAGGCCATGTCTATACATGCTAGGCTTGTCAAGTTTAACCCGAGTGTTCTGCATGTGCAACACTGGCTTGCACCCGCTGTATGTGAACGTAGAGTCTATCACACCCGATCATCACGTGGTGTCTCAACACGACGAACTTTCGCAACGGTGCACACTCAGGGAGAACACAATTTATCTTGAAATTAAAGTGAGGGATCACCTTATAATGCTACCGTTGTCCTAAGAAAAACAAGGTGCATAAAAAGGATTAACATCACATGCAAATCATAAGTGACATGATATGGCCATGAACTTGTGCTTTTTATCTCCATCATGAAAGCACCGACATGATCTCCATCGTCACCGGCATGACACCATGATCTTCATCAATGTGTCGCCACCCGGGTTGTCGTGCCCAACATGCTTCTACTACTATTGCTACCGTTTAGCGATAAAGTAAAGCATTACATAGCGCTTAATGATTGACACGCAGGCCATACAATAATTAAGGACAACCTTATGGCTCCTGCCGGTTGCCGTACTCATCGACATGCAAGTTGTGATATTCTATACAACACATGATCATCTCATACATCACATATATCTCATCATGTAATTGGCATATCACATCACAACATACCCTGCAAAAACAAGTTAGATGTCCTCTAATTGTTGTTGCATGTTTTATGTGGCTGCTACGGGTATCTAGCAAGAACAATTCTCATCTACGCAAAAAACCACAAGAGTGATACACTAGTTGCTTTTCAACCTTCTCAAGGACCGCCTTTGTCGAATCCGATCCAACTAAAGTAGGAGAAACTAACACCCGCTAGCCATCTTTGTGCAACGAAGTTACACGTCAGTTGATGGAACCGGTCTCTCGTAAGTGTATGAGTAATGTTGGTCCGGGACGCTTCATCCCACAGTACCGCTGAACCAAAAACCCGACCAAGGGAGGAAGCAATCTAAGAAACAACGCCCACAAACTCTTTGTGTTCTACTCGAGATCTCATCTACACATAGACCTACCTATGATACCTCTGATACTAAGCGGGAAGCGTTAAGAAACGCGGTTGGTGTAGTCGAACGTCTTCACGATCCAAATCGCCGACCATCCCGCAATCTCATCACGATCCGTCCCACGATCCAATAACGATCCGTTCCGCGAACTCATCATGATCCGTCTTGTGATCTCATCATGATCTGTCCCACGATCTCGATCACGGTCCTTCCGATCTAGTGCCGAACGGACGGCACCTCCGCGTTCAGCACACATACGGCTCGATGACCATCTCTGCCTTCTTGATCCAGCAAGAGGGAGCGGATAGGTAGAAGAGTTCTCCGGTAGCGTGACGGCGCTGTGTCGATGGTGGTGGAGCTATTTCGGGAGGGCTTCGCCTAAGCACTCCAGAAAACCGATCTAGAGGAGAAACTATGCACTAGAGGAACGGGTAGCACGTGGCTGAAAATTCTGTGCCAAAACCCTAAAATCCTCTAGTATATATAGGAGGAGAGGAGGAGGAGCCTTGTCTGCCAAAAAGCCAGCCCTTGGGTCGGCCGAACCAAGGAGGGAGGAGTCCTCCTCCTCCACTCCTAGTAGGATTAGGACTCCTTCCTTATTTGGCCCTTTTTTGCCTTTTTCCACCTTTTTCCTTTTGGGCTTTTCTTCCCAGATGCATGGGCCTTGTGTGGGACTTCCACCAGCCCACAAAGGGCTGGTATTTACTCTCCCACAGCCCATGTAGCCTCTTGGGTCAAAATACCCCTCCCGATGGTCCCCTGGTACACTCCCGGCACTCCCGGTACACTACCGATGAGCCCGAAACTTTTCCGGCGACCAAAATAGGACTTCCTATATATCAATCTTTACCTCCAGACCATTTAGGAGCTCCTCTTGACGTACGGGATCTCATCTGGTACTCCGAACAACCTTTGGTCACCACCATGCATAACTCTATACTACCGAAACGTCACCAAACCATAAGTGTGCAGACCCTGCGGGTTCGAGAACTATGTAGACATGACCGAGACACCTCTACGGTGAATAACCAATAGCGGGACCTAGATGCCCATATTTGTTCCTACATATTTTATGAAGATCTTTATCGATCGAACCTCTATGTCAAGGATTCAGTTAATCTCGTATGACGTTCCCTTTGTTCTTCGGTATGTTACCCTCCCGAGATTCGATTGTCGGTATCTGTATACCTAGTTCAACCTCGTTACCGGCAGGTCTCTTTACTTGTTCCGTAATACAAGATCCCGTGGCTAACACTTAGTCACATTGTTTGCAAGGCTTATTGTGATGTTGTATTACCAAGTGGGCCCTGAGATACCTCTCCGTCACACGAAGTAACAAATCCCAGTCTTGATCCATGCCAACCCAACAGACACCTTAGGAGATACATGTAATGCACCTTTATAGTCACCCAGTTACGTTGCGACATTTGATACACACAAGGCACTCCTCCGGTGTCCATGAGTTGCATGATCTCATGGTCAAAGGAACATATACTTGACATGCAGAAAACAATAGCAATAAACTGACACGATCATATGCTATGTTTGTAGTTTGGGTCTTGTCCATCACACGTTTCTCCTAATGATGTGATCCCGTTATCAAATGACATCTCATGTCCATGGCTAGGAAACCTTAACCATCTTTGATCAACGAGCTAGTCTATTAGAGGCATACTAGGGACATGGTTTGGTCTATGTATCCACACATGCATCTAAGTCTCCGATCAATACAATTATAGCATGGATAATAAACGATTATCATGAACAAGGAAATATGATAATAACTAATTTATTATTGCCTCTAGGGCATATTTCCAACAGCAATAAAAATTGCTCTCTAAATATGTGTGTTCTATTAGTGTGAGGAAAATAAACTTTATACGAACTTGTGATAGGGAAGAAATAAAAGCGACGGACTGCATAATAAAGTTCTCTCACAAGGGGCAATATAAAGTGACGTTCTTTTGCATCAAGAGATTGTGCATCCAATTATAAAAGTGCATGACAACCTCTGCTTCCCTCTGCGAAGGGCCAACCTGTTAATTTTATTTTCTAGTACTTACCTCTATGCAAGAGTCGTGGTGATCTCTATCACCTTCGCTATTCCCATCTTTATCTTCTGGCAAGTGTCACGTGTTGGGGAAAGATATAGGCACATATACCCACTCGGAAGTGGATGATCATGAGTTATCACTACTAACGTTACCCTTGAGGTAAATAGTTGGGAGGCAACACTATAAGCCCCTATCTTTCTCTATGTCCAATTGAAACTTTGAACTCATAGGTACCTCGTGAGTGTTAGCAATTGTGAAAGACTAAAAGATGATTTAGTATGTGGGTTTTCTTTACAAGCTCTTATATTGACTCTTTCCTATGTTATGATAAATTGAAATTGCTTCAATGACTGAGATCATAGTTTGTCAGTTCTCAATAGAGTTCTTGATTCATACTTTGGCATTGTGAATGAATTATTACTTTATCATAAGAAATAATATGGTAAGATATGTTGCTATCCTAAAGATAATCATGATGCCTTCATGTCCGTATTTTATGTTATCGACACCTCTATCTCTAAACATGTGGGCATATTTATTGATTTCGGCTTCCACTTGAGGACACGCGGGGTCTAAGCTTGGGGGAGTTGATACGTGCATTTTGCATCATGATTTTATATTGATATTTATTGCATTATGGGCTGTTATTACACATTTTGGTACAATACTTATGCCTTTCTCTCTTATTTTACAAGGTCTACATGAAGAGGGAGAATGCCGGTAGCTGGAATTCTGGACTGGAAAAGGAGCAAATCTGAGATACCTATTCTGCGCAACTCCAAAAGTCCTAAAAATCTACGGAGAATTATTTTTTAATATATAAAACATAATGGGCGAAAGAAATACACCAGGGGGGCCACCAGGGAGCCACAAGCATGCTGGGCGTGACCACCCCCCTGGCCGCGTCTAGCGAGCTTGTGGCCCACCTGGCCATCCTCCGGTGCCCATCTTCTGCTATATATAGGGTTTTGTCGAGGAAAAAATCATAAGAGACCTTTTGGGACGAAGCACCGCCATCTCGAGGCGGAACTTGGACAGAACCAATCTAGAGCTTCGACAGGGCGATCCTGTCGGTGAAACTTTCCCTCCAGGAGGGGGAAATCGAAGCCATCGTCATCACCAACGATCCTCTCACCGAGAGGGGGTCAATCTCCATCAACATGTTCATCAGCACCATCTCCTCTCCAAACCCTAGTTCATCTCTTGTATCCGATCTTTGTCTCAAAACCTTAGATTGGTACATGTGGGTTGCTAGTAGTGTTGATTACTCCTTGTAGTTGATGCTAGTTGGTTTACTTGGTGGAAGACTATATGTTCAGATCCTTGATCATCACTTATACTCCTCTGGTTATGAACATGATTATGTTTTGTGAGTAGTTACGTTTGTTCCTGAGGACATGGGATAAGTCTTGTTATAAGTAATCATGTGAATTTGGTATTTGTTCGATATTTTGATGAGATGTATGTTGTCTCTCCTCTAGTGGTGTTATGTGAACATCGACTACATAACACTTCACCATTGTTTGGGACTAGAGGAAGGCATTGGGAAGTAATAAGTAGATGATGGGTTGCTAGAGTGACAGAAGCTTAAACCCTAGTTTATGTGTTGCTTCATAAGGGGCTGATTTGGATCCACACGTTTCATGCTATGGTTTGATTTATCTTAATTCTTCTTTCATAGTTGCAGATGCTTCCAGGAGGGGTTAGGCATAAGTGGGAGGCTTGTCCAAGTAAGGACAACACCCAAGCATCGGTCCACCCACATATCAAATTATCAAAGTAGCGAACGCGAATCAAATGAGCATGATGAAAACTAGCTTGACATAAATTCCCATGTGTCCTCAGGAGCGCTTTGATTTATATACGAGTTTGTCCAGGCTTGTCCTTTTCTATAAAAATGATTGGGCCACCTTCCTGCATATTTGTTACAATTGTTACTTGCTACCCGTTACGAATTATCTTATCACAAAACTATCTGTTACCGATAATTTCTGTGTTTGCAGAGAATACCTTATTGAGAACCGCTTGTTATTTCCTTCTGCTCCTCATTGGTTTCGACACTATTTATTATCGAAAGGACTACGATACATTCCCTATACTTGTGGGACATAAAACTCATAGGGAACAACTCTGGGTTTATTGAGATGGATGCACAAGCAGTATTCTCGCTTAGTTCAAGTGAAGTCTAGCAAAAGACAGGGGATCGACCAACTAGAGAGCGACACAGTCATCAACATGCTTTGAGATTAATCTACATTGAATGCAAGCATGAGTAGGATATAATTCGCCATGAATATAAATATCGTGGAGGCTATGTTGATTTGTTTCAACTACATGCGTGAACATGTACCAAGTCACGCCACTTGAATCATTCAGAGGAGATACCATTCTATCATACTACATCACAACCATTTTAATGCGCATGTTGGCACTCAAGACAAACCATTATCCACTCTTAGTCAATTAAGCATGGCATGAATAACTATAATCTCTAATTTTCATTGCAAACATGTTCAACCCATAATGTACTGAATTCGGAACGATGAGCTAATCATATTTACAAAAGCAAGATAGTTCGAGTTCATACCAGCTTTTCTCCATCTCAATATTTTCATCAAATATCGTCATTATTGCGTTTCACTTGCACGACCGAACGATGTGGATAATAATAAGAGTGCATGTGCATTGGACTAAGCTGGAATCTTCCAACAATAACTCAAAGGAGAAGACAAGGCAATATGGGCTCTATGTAAGATAAACAATAATGCATATGAGAGCCACTCAACATGTCATCGTGGTCTTCTCCTTACGACCCAAAGAAAAGGAAGGAAAATTATTTACACATGAAAGCTCCCAACAAGCAAAAGAAGAACGATAAATCTTTTTGGGTTTTCTCTTCAATGCTACAACTAAAACAAACTAGAAGGTAAAGCAAGAACTAATTTTTTTTGAATTTTCTTAAAGTTGATCAAACACACAAGAAGAAAGCAAAACAAGAAATAAACTACCATGGATAGTACAATGAAAAAGTATGAACACCGACAACTGAAGAGACTATATCATGCATCAAAACTACTTTGGACCATACAAATTTGACATGCAAGCTCAAAAACACAGTCACCACCACAACAAAAATCTGCAATATATAAGGCACTAGAACAAAAACTAATTGGGCCATTGGAGGAGTCACATACCGATGAGCAATCCCCTAAAATAGTTTTGCGAATGGAGCTTTGAGCAAGGAGATCGAAAATGGCAGCAAGATGAGGTAGAACACAGGTTTGAGAAATGGTGGGATTTTTTCTGGAGGAAGACGAAGTGAATGGGTGCTGGAATAAGTGGAGGAGGGCCACGTGGGACCCACAAGCCACTAGGGCACGCCCAGGGGGGTGGGCGCGCCCTACAGGCTTGTGGCCCAGTGGTGTAGCCCCCTGATGCATACTCAGTGCCAAAAATTCTTAAATATTCCAGAAAAAATAATACTCCATTTTCAGGACATTTGAAAAACTTTTATTTTCATGTCACTTTTTATTGCACGAGAAACTTAGAAAACAGGAAAATAATAGCATTTTTACTTAATTTCATCTAGGTAACAAAAAGGAAAAGTTAGGTATAAGAAGTTGTGCCTCCTAAATTCATGCATCTCATGCTCGTCAAAAGGAATCCATCAATAAGGTTGATTAGGTCTTATTAACAAACTTCTTTCGAATAACATGAAACTGAAGAATTTTCGAATAACACTAAGTTACATCAATGGGGATATGCATTTCCCCACAATAAGTATCTCATATTTCTTCTTGACATTAGGAAGAGGGAATTCAAAGTCTCCAATAATAATCGTTGGAATTTTTTCAATAGAGTTGATACTATGAACTTGAGGTTGTTTCTTCGGAAAGTGTACCGTATGCTCATTACCATTAATATGAAAAGTGACATTGCCCTTGTTGCAATCAATAATAGTCCATGCAGTATTCAAAAAGGGTCTACCAAGGATGATCGACATACTGTCGTCCTCGTGAATATCAAGAATAACAAAGTCCGTCAAGATAGTAGCATTTGCAACTATGACAGGTACATCCTCACAAATACCGATAGGTAGAGCAGTTGATTTATCAGCCATTTGCAAAGAGATTTCAGTAGGTGTCAACTTATTCAAATCAAGTCTATGGTATAAATAGAAAGGCATAACACTAACACCAGCTCCGAGATCACATAAAGCAATTTTAACATAATTTCCTTTAATAGAGCATGGTATAGTCGGTACTCTGAGATCTCCTAGTTTCTTAGGGATTCCACCTTTAAAATTATAATTAGCAAGCATGGTGGAAATCTCAGCTTCCGGTATCTTTCTTTTATTTGTCACAATATCTTTCATATACTTAGCATAAGGAGACATTTTCAAAATATCAGTCAAGCACATACGTAAAAAGACCGGTCTAAGCATTTCAGCAAAGCACTCAAAATCCTCATCATCCTTTTTATTGGATGGTTTGGGAGGAAAGGGCAAGGGTTTCTGAACCCATGGTTCTCTTTCTCTACCATGTTTCCTAGCAATGAAGTCTTTTTATCGTATCTTCTATTCTTAGGTTATGGGTTATCAAGATCATCAGCAGGTTCAATCTCCACATCATTATCATTACTAGGTTGAGAATCGGCATGAAAATCATTATTAATGTTATCACTAGGCTCATGTTCATCACCAGATTGTCTCTCAGCATCAGAAATAGAAATATCATTTGGATTCTCAGATGTATCTATAATAGGTTCACTAGCAGCATGCAAAGTACTATCATCATTATTTTTCCCACTCTTGTTTGAACGGATAGGTGTATCAGTATAAACTCTTTGAGAATCTTGCTCAGTTCTCTGAAGATGGCCCTCAGGATACAAAGGTTCCTGACTCATTCCACCACCTCTAGTCACAAAACTTTAACAGAATGATCATTGTCTTTATTATTCAACTCATTAAGCAAATCATTTTGAGCCTTAAGTAATTGTTCTACTTTAGTGGTTACCACGGAAGCATGTTTACTAATAAGCTGAAGATCATTGACAGTTCTATTCAAATAATGACTCAAGCGATCCAGCCTATAAGCATTATGTTTCAATTGTCTACTAACATAAGCATTAAAATTTTCTTGCTTCACAATAAAATTATCAAATTCATCCAAGCATTGGCTAGCAGACTTATTATAAGGAATATCTCTTTCATCAAATCTATAGAGAGAATTTACCTCTACTACCTGTGTCGGGTTATCAAGACCATGTATTTCTTCAATAGGTGGTAGATACTTAACATCTTCAGCTTTAATACCCTTTTCTTCCATAGATTTCTTTGCCTCTTGCATATCTTCAGGACTGAGGAATAGAATACCTTTTTTCTTCGGAGTTGGCTTTGGAGGTGGTTCGGGAATGGTCCAATCATTATCATTGTTCAATATATTATTCAATAGTAATTCAACTTGTTCAATAGTTCGTTCCCTGAAAACACAACCAACACAACTATCTAGGTGGTCCCTAGAAGCATCAGTTAGTCCATTATAAAAGATATCAAGTATTTCATTTTTCTTGAGAGGATGATCAGGCAAAGCATTAAGTAATTGGAGAAGCCTCCCCCAAGCCTGTGGGAGACTCTCTTCTTGAATTTGCACAAAGTTAAATATTTCCTCCAAGGCAGCTTGTTTCTTATGGAAAGGAAAATATTTTTCAGAAAAGTAATAAATCATATCATGGGGACTACGCACACAACTAGGAGCAAGAGAATTAAACCATATCTTAGCATCACCCTTTAATGAGAGAGGAAACAACTTATCAGCAAATTTAATGTAGTAATAGCGAATTTTTTCCTCATGAGTAAATAGGGTGGCTATATCATTCAATTTGGTAAGATGTGCCACAACAGTTTCAGATTCATAACCATGAAAAGGATCAGATTGAACCAAAGTAATTAACTCAGGATCGACAGAGAATTCATAATCCTTATTAGTAACAAAGATAGGTGAACTAGCAAACATACGATCATATTGCATTCTAGCATTCAAAGATTTTTCCTTCCACTTGCGAAGCAATTTCTTAAGATCAGCTCTATCCTTACAAGCAAGAAAATCCCTAGATACCTCTCCTTCCATAACATAACCCTCAGCTATATTAGGCAATTCATATCTAGGAGAGCTAGGTCTAGCAGGTGTATCATAGTGTTTAGTTTCAATATTTTCATCAGATTCAGAAATACTATCAGTTTCAGCATTGGCTCTAGCAATTTGTTCATCAAGAAGTTCACCCAGTGGCACGGTATCATCAAGCAAAGTATCAGCATAAGCATCATGCATAGCAGAAGTAGCATCGTCAATTACTTGTGACATATCAGAATTATTAGCAGGTGGTGGTGTTGCAAATTTACTCATAACAGAAGATGAATCAAGTGCAAAGCTAGATGGCAGTTCCTTACCTGTCCTCGTAGTTGAGGGGTAAATCTTGGTTTTTGGATCTTTAAGATTTCTCATAGTAATCAACAGATATATATCCCAAGTGACTCAGAGAATAGAGCCATGCTCCCCGGCAACGGCGTCAGAAAAAGGTCTTGATAACCCACAAGTATAAGGGATCGCAACAGTTTTCGAGGGTAGAGTATTCAACCCAAATTTATTGATTCGACACAAGGGGAGCCAAAGAATATTCTCGAGTATTCGTAGCTGAGTTGTCAATTCAACCACACCTGAAAGACTTAATATCTGCAGCAAAGTATTCAGTAGCAAAGTAATATGGAAGTAACAGTAACAGGGGCAAAGAGATAGTAGCAGTTTGTAGTGATTGTAACAGTAGCAACGTAAAAGTAACTTACCAAAGATCAATATGTGGAAAGCTCGTAGGCAATGGATCAGTGATGGATAATTATGTCGGATGGCATTCATCATACAACAGTTATAACATAGGGTGACACAGAACTAGCTCCAATTCATCAATGTAATGTAGGCATGTATTCCATATATAGTCATACGTGCTTATGGAAAAGAACTTGCATGACATCTTTTGTCCTACCCTCCCGTGGCAGTGGGGTCCTATTGGAAACTAAGGGATATTAAGGCCGCCTTTTAATAGACAACCGGACCAAAGCATTAGCACTTAGTGAATAGATGAACTCCTCAAAATACGGTAATCACCGGAAAGAATCATAGTTATTGTCACCCTGGGGGATGCGGATCATAACTCGTAATAGGTATCTATAACTTGAAAGATAGGATCAAGAACACATATATATTCATGAAAACATAATAGGTTCAGATCTGAAATCATGGCACTCGGGCCCTAGTGACAAGCATTAAGCATAGCAAAGTCATAGTAACATCAATCTCAGAACATAGTGGATACAAGGGATTAAACCCTAACAAAACTAACTCGATAACATGAGAAATCTCATCCAACCCATCACCGTCCAGCAATCCTACGATGAGATTACTCACGAACGGTGGAGAGCATCATGGAATTGGCGATGAAGGATGGTTGATGATGACGAAGGCGTCGATTTCCCCTCTCTGGAGCCGAAAACGGACTCCAGATCTGGTCTCCCGAGGAAGAACAGGAGGTTGCGGCGGGAGAAAAAAATAAAGAAGAAGAGTTCATCACGTTTCACGATACGAAGCCACCGCCACCTCCTGTTATAACTATCCTTAATGATAATAGAGAATATCTGTTATTCTCGAGGATTTATCGGTGATGTTTCACGATAAAGAAAAAAATAAAGACCAGATCTGTAGTCCGTTTTTGGCTCCAGAGAGGGGAAATCGACGCCTTCGTCATCATCAACCATCCTTAATCACCAATTCCATGATGCTCTCCACCGTTCGTGAGTAATCTCATCATAGGCTTGCTGGACGGTGATGGGTTGGGTGAGATTTATCATGTAATCGAGTTAGTTTTGTTAGAGTTTTATCCCTACTATCCACTATGTTCTGAGGTTGATGTTGCTATGACTTTGCCATATTTAATGCTTGTCACTAGGGCCCTAGTGCCATGATTTCAGATCTGAACCTATTATGTTTTCATGAATATATATGTGTTCTTGATCCTATCTTTCAAGTTATAGACACCTATTACGAGTTATGATCCGCATCCCCCAGGGTGACAATAACTATGATTCTTTCCGGTGATTACCGTAGTTTGAGGAGTTCATGTATTCACTAAGTGCTAATGCTTTGGTCCGGTTCTCTATTAAAAGGATGCCTTAATATCCCTTAGTTTCCATTAGGACCCCGCTGCCATGGGAGGATAGGACAAAAGATGTCATGCAGTTTCTTTTCCATAAGCACGTATGACTATATCTGGAATACATGCCTACATTACATTGATGAATTGGAGCTAGTTCTGTGTCACCCTATGTTATTACTGTTGCATGATGAATTGCATCCAGCATAATTATCCATCACCGATCCTTTGCCTACGAGATTTCCACATATTGATCCTTTCTCAGTTACTTCTCCGTTGCTACTTTTACAATCACTATAAAACGGCTACGATTACTTCTCCTACCGTTACCGTTACTTTCATACTACTTTGCTACTGAATACTTTACTACAGATATTATGTCTTTCAGGTGTGGTTGAATTGACAAATCAGCTGCGAATACTCGAGAATATTCTTTGGCTCCCCTTGTGTCGAATCAATAAATTTGGGTTGAATACTCTACCCTCGAAAACTGTTGCGATGCCCTATACTTGTGGGTTATCAGTATATAGATCTGAATATATAATATGGAAAATAGACCCGGGGCCATAGATTTCACTAGAGGATTCTCTCTTGAAGGAAAATAACATGGTGGGTGAATAAATTATTGTCGAGAAATTGATAGAAAAGCACATAGTTATGATGATATCCAGGGCAATGCTTATGCATATAGGCATCACGTCCGTGTCAAGCAGACCGAAACGATTCTGCATCTACTACTATTACTCCACACATCAACCGACTCCTGCCTGCATCTAGTGTATTAAGTTCATCAAGAACAAAGTAACGCATTAAGTAAGATGACATGATGTAGAGGGATAAACTCAAGAAATATGATGAAAACCCCATCTTTTTACCCTTGACTGCAACAATACAGCACGTGCCTCACTACCCCTACTTTGTCACTGGGTGAGGACACTTCAAGATTGAACCCAAAACTAAGCACTTCTCCCATTGCAAGAATTACCAATCTAGTTGGCCAACCAAACCAATAACTCGAAGAGACTTGCAAAGATATGAAATCGTGCATATAAGAATTCAGATAAGAACCAAATAATATTCATGGATAAGTTGATCATAAACCCACAATTCATCAGATCTCGACAAACACACTGCAAAAGAGTATTACATCGGATAGATCCCCATGAAGATCATGGAGAACATGGTATTGAAGCACAAAGAGAGAGAAGAAGCCATCTAGATACTAGCTATGGACCTGTAGGTCTGTGGTGGACTACTCACGCATCATCGGAGGGGCAATGGAGTTGATGTAAATACCCTCCGTGATTGAATCCCCCTCCGACAGATTACATGAGAAGGCTTCAAGATTGGATCTCTCGGGAAGGAGGCTTCTGGCGGTGGAAAAGTATTTGTGTGGCTCTTTTTGGCATTGGGGTGATATTTGGGAATTTATAGGCCGAAGATTAGGGTTAGGAGATCTGATGGGGGCACAAGCCAGGGGCGTCCCCCTGGCCGCGCTAGGGTGGCTTGTGACCTCCTAGCAGATGTCTTCAGGTCCAAGAATAATCATCGGGAAGATTTTATTCCGATTGGACTCTGTTCAATATTCCTTATCTACAATACTCAAAAGCAAGGGGAAAATAGAAACTAGCACTACGCTCTAGGTTAATAGGTTAGTCCCAAAGATAATATAAAATAGCATATTAATGCATATAAAACATCCAAAATAGATAATATAATAGCATGGAACAATTAAAATTATAAATACATTGGAGAAGTATCAACGTCGCTGTTGTGATGGCCGTCGACGGTGGGGAGGCGGTTGATGTTGCCACTGTCGCCCTCAGGGCAGCACCCAAAGCGCCTGCCATCTTCCCTGAAGATCTTAACGAAGAGCGTTGTCGCCCCATCGTACTTGAAGTGGAGGGTACATCTCCTCTGCAGGCCGCGAGCGCGGGCGAACGTCTGCCACCCGTGGTTAGGGAAAACAAAGGTCGCAGGGGTGACCTCGACCTCGACCCATGAGGCCTTGCTGCAGCAGCCGTCGGCCCGTAGGCCCTCCGACCGGCCTCTCCACCCACACCACAAACTCCGGGTCCATGTCAGCCGAGTGGGATCACGGGCGGAGCGGACGGGCGACCTCCACATGCTTCCCCCCTCTGCCATGACCACCACAGCTACTATAGCTGCCTCCGTGAGAGGGGACCTTCCCACAGCTCCCAGAGGTAGCGCCGGTCCTCACAGGAGTGCGCTGTCACAACCCTAGAAATTGTTTGTATTAGTTGCATTATTGAGCATTAATTGCATCATGTTTAACTTCAAATGAATTTGAAATGGGGATGACAAACCCTAGCATCTCATGGATTAAACCAAATTCCAACAACTGAATTTTCAATGTTTCCAAATGGTCTTCAAAAATGTTCACCATTTCTGATAAATGTTGGAAATAACATACCAAGGGTGCTGAACTTCTAAATAATTATTTTTTATTTTTAAATAAATCATGAATGCATCTGAAAATGATAATTAAATGACTATAAATATTTTAATTTTCCAAAAGTGCTGAAACTTATTATGGGGCTTAGCAATATTATGGTTAGACCTCAAAATAAATTTTAGGGTTTTGTCTTTAGGGTTTTTGCCCAAATATTTTAAACATAGAGCAAATAAATAGAAAAGAAAAAAATAGGAAAGGACTTACCTGTTGGCCCAGCTTAGTAGCAGGCCTAGCCCAGCTCGAAGCCGACGCCAGTCGTCTTCTTCCTCGCGCCAGAAGGACGCGCGCGTGTGGTCGCCGCACGCGGGCACACGCCATGGCCACCTCCTTCTTGACGCTGAGCAGGTGGACGCGTGGACGGACCGCGGAGACCCGTATGGATCAAGCCGACGCCCTTCTCTCGCCCTTGCTCTCTCCTCTCTGCTCTCTCTCCCTCGCTACCCGAAAGCCGCCGCCGCCGTTTGCTGCCGCCATGGCCACCAGCCTCCTCTAGCCCCTCTAGCGAGCCAAGAAGCTCTGCCTCGCCGCCGTGAAGCTCCAAGATGAAGCACGCAGCCGCAGGAGCCCTGCATCGCCGCCCCAAGCCTTCTCCAACCTTCGATCGCCGGAGCGCCACCGTTGATTCGTCGCGCTCCACCCGTCCCCGAGCTCGCTAACCGTCCCGTCCGCCTCCCTGTGAGCCCCTCCTTCTTCTCCCCCTAACCCCGTGGCCTGCCCCTCGCCGTAGTCGCCTTCCCCTTGCTGCCCGACCTCCAGCCACCACTTAGCTGGTCGCCGGCCTCAACTCCGGTGGCCTCGAGCCTTCCCTATTACCCCACTGGACGCTCGCATGCACGGGTTACCTCCCGGTGCCCTCAGCGCGCCAGATGGTCGCCGGAAGCGCAAGTCCGGCAAGCCATCGCGGCGTTCTGTGGTCATCGCCGGCCGGCCTCCGGCATGGTGACGTGGCAAGGCCATTAGTGGCTAATCAAGCCACTAACTAACCCTCCACCCGCTGATAGTGGGCCCTAGATTGAGTCAAACCCCGGGTCAACTCAGGATTAATCCCTGAGTCACTGACCACAGGGTCCGACCTGCTAGTGATTCTAGCCAGCCCTAAGAGACTGACTAGTGGGTCCTACTAGCCAGGTTTGACCTGGACCAGCCCAGTTGACCACTGACATCACTATGACGCAATGTTGACGCATTAAAGCTTTTCTGGTATTTAAATTAATAAGGAAATTCTAGAAAATGTCTAAAACTTCTAAAAATCATAGAAAATAATCTGTAAGTCGGATGAAAATAATTTATATATGAAAAATGATCAGAAAAATCCAATGAATATGTTTATGACATGATCATGCAAGTTTGAGCAAGTTAACATCACCAAGTAGGACATTTCATGATTAGGATAAATTAATAAATAATGTTGGAGTTGGAATTTAGTATATATATTTGAATTCCACTTCACTTAAGATGACTATCTATAGTACTAGGTCAATTCAGTACCTTAACATGCCATTTCATGCATCATGTTTGTTGCATCACATTGAATGTATTTCTTCTTCCTGTTTGTCGGTGCTTGTTCCTTCTCGGTAGACGATGGTTCTGACAATGTAAACATTGACACTAATAAAGAGAAGTAATATCTTCAGGACTGTCAGGCAAGCAAACCCCCTTGAGCATGCTGATATGAACCCACTCTCTTGCTCCTGCTCTCTTTTACTGCATTAGGACAACAATGATTCAACTGTTACATGTCATCGGTAGTTGAACCCATTCCTTTGCATGACCTGTCTTTGCCACAGTAAATAGTTGAAACCACTTAGCATGAGTAGCAACTGCTTGAGCCTTGTTGTGCTTACTCATCCATGCTTGCTTACTTACTGTGCCTGCTATGCTTAGAGTCATGTCGTGTCGGGTCTGATCCATTTGGGCGATGAATCGGAATGGTAGTGTTCATGTCCTACTGTGGGAGAGCTAAGTGTGTGAACACGATTTGGTAAAGGTAGCGATGAGAGGTCATGTAGGAGTACATGGCGGGTTGTCTCATTGGGACTGTCCTTAAGAACTGAGTTCTGTGTTTGTGATCCAAGACAGTTACTACCACACGTTGGGCCCTGAAATATGACCCCACTCGACTTATTAATCACCTAGATCTCTGTCCAGGAGTTGCATCTAGTTTTTGGTGTCTGTAGGAAAAGTGTTGGCGGTCGTGCATAGCGCTGCCCAACAGGGTGGTCTATGATGCGGTATAGGCACAGTGGCACGGTGTACCAAGTGGCACCCGAACGGTGGGCTTGGGAACCCTGCACACATCGTTTGAGGCCATAGTGGAAACTTCAGCCGGACTTCCGTGCGGGTTCAGTCTCAAATAGGCGATAAACCTGGACTAGGGTCTTGTGTGATTGACGATCGTGGCAGACTCCCTCGCTGGGCTTTCGCTTGAAGGTTGCCGAGGTGCCTTTTTCTGTGCACATGGCGATAAGTGGCGGGAGCACGTGTGAAGAAGTATACCCCTGCAGGGTTAAATAAACTATTCGAATAGCCGCGTCCTTGGATATGGACTACTTGGAGAACTTATGTGGTTCATAGACAACTTGAAGTGGATACTCTAAAAGACGCAAGACAAGCGTGAGTGCTATGGATGGCCTTCTCGTAAGGAGACGGAAGTGGATCCATAGTGGTGTATTGATTGGAGAATATGTGGACTCGTGTGCGCTATCCCACCTCAAAGATACTACTTGTAGTCATAGTATAGGTTAGCCAAGAGTCAAAGCTGGCTTGCTGCAATAAACTCCACTACCCCCCTTCATTGATACTGATGCATATGTAGTTAGTTGTGATGTAAGTCTTGCTGAGTACCCTTGTACTCACGTTTGCTTAATTATGTTTTTGCAGAGGAGACGTTCGTCTCATTAGTGGTACTTATGACGTGAAGTTCGATGTTGACCAGATTAGCTTGGGAATCCCAGACAGAGGTCTGGTTCCTTTGGTAGGGTTGTTGTAGATTTTCAGGCTCCTCTAGCCACTTTTGTAGATGTCTGTACCCATACATGTTTAACTTCCGCTTGTTTTATTGAATGCTATGAATGTTGTGTCTTGTGACCCCTGTTTGTAACATATTATTGTAACTCTTCCGAGCCTTCTAAGTAAACGTTGTAATGTTGTATGGTTATGTTGTGATGCCATAGTTGTATCTATGCATATCGGGCATGTCATGCGTACGTGTGACGTGCAACGGTATGTATGGGATCCGACACCTAGTTGTGTTCCTTTAGTAGTACTCTTTACGAGGAAATGCCTCTTTGTGCTTCCATCGAGCCTTGGTAGCTTGCTACTACTCCAGACACATTGATTGACCGGCATGTATCCTTCTTTGCTGTTGTGTCTGTCCCTTCGGGGAAATATCTCGTAGTGTAATGGAGTCCTTGTAGCTTGCTATGACTCATCTACACACGCTAGAGATCGACACCTGCATTGCTGGGTTACGTATGCCTGTCCCTGTACGGATGTGCCACTTTGGTTCTACGACTATTCATGTCGGCCCGGTTCTTTGACATTTGAATGCTAGCGACAAATTCACATACGTGAGTCAAAAGACGCAAACGGTCCCGCCCCAGGTAAGGTGGCAGCCGTGGAGATAACCGTGCGTGAGACCGCAAAGTGATGTGATGTGTTACAGGCTTGATTCTTATGGCTTAGGATCGGGGTCCCGACATGCGCCCACGCCCTCGGGGGATCACCACCAGCGTCACGGTGTACTTACGGGAACAGTCGCGACCCCTCTTGGGCGGCAGCAAGCCCGGTCCCTCCAGGGGGCTTTCCCTTTCTTGGCGGCAGAGAACCTCCTCACTAGCACCATGGCTGTGGAAGCGGCTGCTTGGAGTGGGGAGGCAAGAAGATGAAGACGGTCTGGGGGCTTTGTCCCCTGTGCCCACTTATACTCGATCGGAGGTTGGCGCCCCTCCGCATTCCGGGCAATGATGGCCCCGTAACACGCGCCAGCCTTTGTCAGCCAGGGCGGTTGCGGGGCGACGTGGGGAAATGGAGGCGTCCCCGTCCCGTCATATGCCACGTGTCAAGCCAGGCCCATAGGCAATTGGGGCATGCGGTGCTTCTACCTTCCTTCCTTGGCTTCGCCCCAAAGTCAGCCCAAGCGTGCCTTGGGCCCGTGGGCTACTGTCGACGTTCTAGTATCGGGGGTATCTAGATCTGCCTGCCTGTGGCCCAACGCGTGGCCCACTTCAATGGCCCGGTACGGTCTAGCAGCAAATCCCCACAAGACAAGACCCTCGCGAGGGCCCCGGCCTCGTGAGGTGAACAACGCAAAGAACTCTAGAGGAGTAGCCTCGCCAGGCTGCCTCCCGAGGAGCAGAGATACCTATGGAGGTACCCGGCCTCATGAGGTTGGGATGACATGGGCCAGGCGGGTGCCAACAAGCGCAGAAAGGATAGTTTCCTCTTCGGTGCTAAGGGAGCAAGGGCAGGCGCAGGTTTCCGAGGAAGGCCCCCAAAGCTTTCCATTCTAGTGTAACAAGACCAATACCATGAGCTCGACAAGATGGATGTCATCACCGAGCCCACCTCTGCATCATGCCCCAAAGCTCTGCAGGCGAAGACAACCTTTAGTCAGCATAAGATGTACCTCTTGTTATGTTTCAAATTTGGCTGTTGTGGGATCCCTTCCCGCTAGTGCGATAAGGGAAGAGGACCAAGGCCACTATAAATAAGGATTAGCGTCCACCATAGAAGGGGATGACAGACCGATTCATCCTCACCCCTTGAGCCCCCGCGAGGTGGATCAATCACTATACTAGTTCATCCCCATCCTCCTCATGAGGCCAATCCACCAAAAGCAGGAGTAGGGTTTTACACCACAAGGTGGCACGAACCTGGGTAAATCTCAGTGTTCATTTTCTTGCTCGCTCGCACGCACTCGACGAGGCAGGGCCGTGGGGTAACAAGCTTGAGTTCGAATCTTCTTGGTTCCGTGGAGCCCCGATTCCAACAAACACCATTGTTCGAGGATCTTAGTCTTGGAGATGAAGCCGTGGTTGACGGTGGCAAAGGAATATTTCTTGGAGTTAGGCCAACTTCTCACCGGGACAACACATGGGAAGAACTGTATTGTGCCCGGGTTAAAGTTTGAAACATTCCTGGAATTGAAGATGTGGTTGGATGACTATTGGGTTACGCATTATCGTCCACACAAAGTTGTTCATTTGCACCTCAAGGTGTGTTAGACAGTTGCGTGTGAGTATCTAGAATGTCCATGGATTGTGCATGCAAGACCATGGAAAGGAGGGCCCGGTGGGAACATTGTGAGTTGTCTACCTCACCTGTGTCGAGACAGGAGGGTTGTTGGCGAGCTTTTGTCCCAAAACCATAGTCAACTCACCTCTGACTTCATTGCTTACAAGCTTTCCATCTCCATCTCATCACTTCCAACAATGAGTATAAAAAGCATACAAGACCTTGTAAAATCCCTCTTTCACTATGAGGTGAAATACGGGAAGGCATGGAAGGCGAGGCAAGCCGCATTCAAGATGTTGTATGGTGATTTGGAGCAAGCATACAACCGACTCCCTAGGATTTTTGGAGCTATGGCCTCCACTAACCTGAGCATGGTTCATGTGGTCGAGCCGTATGGGCAAAAAATAATGATTCACAACGGAAGGAGCGTCTGAGTCTTCGACCATGCATTTTGGGCATTTGACCAATGTGTGAGGGATTTTCAACACTCTCGACCGGTCATCTCCATTGACGACACCTTCTTGACCGGACAATTAAAGGGCACTCTCTTGGTTGCAATAGGAAATGATGCCAATAACCAGTTGTTTCCTTTGGATTTTTGCTTTGGCTGAGGCAGAGACGAATGATAACTAGGAGTGGTTCTTGCATCTTTTGAGAACCAAGGTATTACTGCCAGAAAGGGAAATTTGTGTCATATCGGATTGCCATCAAGGAATTATTAACGTAGTTTACATTGTCATTCTCGAGCATGCTCCTTTGCACCATCGATGGTGCATGAAGCATTTCTGTTCAAACTTCTGTCGGGCATGTGGTAGCAAGGAGTTGACGGATGACCTTCAAGATTGTTGTCAAGCTTTTTCCGACAAATGTTTTGCAAGATTGTATAACGCTTTGGTTGCAAACAGAAAACTTGATACCGACTGCAGTTCCTCCAACTCTATTTCCTCCTCAGTGTCATCGTCCATACCTCTCATCATCCTCATCCCTCTTGTCATATGTGAGCCCTCAGTGACCGGCTTCTTTCCTTTGTTAAGAAAGTCTTCCGATGTATACCGCTTGATTCCCATCCTTCACTTCAACATGTAAGAGGAACATTGGAAAGCCTCCAACTCCATGTCATCCTCAACCTTGAATAAAAGTGGTATCATCATCTGCAGGAGAGGTATGAAAAGTTGAAAGTATGGTATGGGCATACCTCTGGTGGGACCACATCATCATCCTCGAAATGAGCGCTCGAGGTAATGTCATCATCGTTCATACGAGCTCCCGAGGTAGTAGAATCGTTTATATTGGCATCCGGGGTCACAGATATGGATGGCTTCGCATATTCAGGGTCACAACAACCTAAAATGTTGGACAATCGCCGTAACCTTTGGCCCTAACGCTGTAACATCCACAGATGAATGAGATATAGAAATTAGCAATGAGTAAGGAAGTAGCAGATGTTGAAATATGGAAAAGCACCTTGATGAAAAGTCGGAGTGTAGATTCTCCCCTTTTCCCTCTATGGGTTGTGTCTAGAATAACCTGGGTTTTGTCAGCCTGTTTCTTGACCTCCTTGCACTATAGATGAAATGAAAATGACATGTAAGGCAAGTAAAGATGTGTAATACTGTCCATAGATAACAAAGGAATGCACACTTACCACTAAGTTGAGAACTGGAGCAAACGGGGTTTGGTACCCTTCCCAGATAAGCTTGTTGTAATCATATTGGGCAAGCTCATCAAATGCAGTGGGACCTTCCAAGATGTCCTCCTCAAAATCTAGCGGACAAATATCCAAATGAGTATTCTCCTAAAGCCATCGAACATAGTTGTTGAATGCAAGTGGACAATACTCACAAAGCTGGGCGCGTGCCGTACTCTTAGCTCGCTCCACACATTACTGAAACATGTTGACGTACTTCTTATGGTGCTTATCCCAATCCTTGATCTTTCGCTGCCTCCTCCGATCCAACCTACATGTTAAAGTGCTCATTGTTAGCAACATTTAAAGTTGGACGATGGTAGTTATTTATTGTTCATGCTTTGTTACCTATGAAGTTATGTGTCCGTGTCCACCCCCTCCGGTGGGTGACCCTGAAACAACCCAAATTGATGCAACACACGATGCAGGAGATGCAAATAGACTACACAATTGCATATCAGTGGCACCGCATAAGCCAAAGATGTTTATCCTGCAAGAACATTGGATTGAGCTGAAACTCGAATGCATTACCAAAGCTATCCCCGACACCATATGGCTGCCATTCCACCTGCAACACAACAGAGAAAGACAACATTCATGTTTTCCTTTCATGTAGAGAAGTCAAGTTAGTGATGTAATGTCAATGTTTACCTGCTCGGCGATAAGCGAATCCATCTTGTTGGTGTATTGCCTGTACATCATATTGACATCGCTTGTCATGTTCGTTACCACGTCCCACTTGTAAGCCGAAGTGGGAAGCCGTAAATGGTTGTCGTGGTCATCCCATGCCTTGAACGTTACCCCTTTAGGGCGTCCAACTGGAAGGTGTTCCCAACTCCATGCATGTAGTAGGATAATACAACCACCAATGCAGCCGTCTTTCGAGGACTTATGACAAGCATTGTCCAACTAAACGCAAAGCCAAACATGGATCAGTTAAGGACAACAGTGAAAGCCAAACAAAAACTAAGTACGAACAATTTTTTACCTGCCAGTACAAGTAGGACAATGCCGCCGCCCCCCAGCTGAACTTGTGGTCGAGGACCGTCAACGCCTTCAGCCACATCCATTAAGCGTTCTTGCCGCCAGGGTTAGCGAAGATAGTCCTACAGATAACATACCACGTGTACACGCGAGCATAAGTCTCAATCACATATTCATTGGCGCCCTCAGGACAATGCGCAAAGTTGGCTCCGATCCAAGTGAAAGGAGTGTCGGCGGGGACTCGGCCTTTCTTCTCTACCTCTGCTGGTTCCACCTCAGCAGGAGACATACCAATAAGGGCTTCCATTTGTTGGCTCCATCCCTCTGATCAGTGCTCATACAAAGAGGTTTCCCCTCGATTGGAAGTGCGGTGATCATGGAAACATCTTGAAGAGTCACGGTCATCTCCGAAACTATGGGCCTCTGGCCTCCACCGATCAGTAAGTGCGTTGATTTCCGCCGCATTCAGGTTGGGCGTTGACCAACTCACAAGTTGAATGAAAGGAAGGATTGTCTTCTCGATGTACGATGTGTATTCCTCATCGTACGACATGGCAGTCGACGGCCCGTGAGACCGAATCTTGAGGGGCGCAAGATTCTGCAAACATAGAAGTGAGATGATTACGGTTTGATCTTTCAAATAAACACAAGATATAAACTATCAAGTAGTATGCTATCATTACCATTCCCTTCTCTGACATCAAATGTGCCCTGTGTTCAACATCATAGACATCATCCAAAAGCCACACCATCCTTCATATTTGAAGAAAATTATATGAGTTATACAATACAATTCATATCAACAAATAATCATCTAATATAATATCATCTATCAAATCATACATATGTTCCACAAATGAACAAATCATATAGGAATACTCATTTGAATAATCATCTACTCATATAGGAATCCTTGTTTCGAATCCAAGCAAATCTGACCTATCACCCTAACTTACACAAATCTGAAAAAATGCAATATTTTTCGGATAGAAAGATTGGGAATAGAGGAGTTTACCTTCTAGAATGATTTGGGGAAGAAATCCATGGAAGAAATCCACATATCTGGCGAATTTTGTAGAGGGGGTTGCGAGGAGGAGAGAAGGCAGCCGTCGCCGCCCTCTGGCGTGACGAACGAGTGGGGGAGGGGGTGGGGGAAGGCCGGCCTACGGCTAGATAACTGGTCATGTGGCGCCTAAGCAAAAGGCGCCACATATTACATGTGTGGCGCCTTGCCCTCAGACGCCACACTTGATGTAGTGGGGTCGGGACTACCACGGGGCACTAGCGTGGTCAGGTGTGTGGAGCCTAGGGCACAGGCACCACATAGTATAGTGTGGCGCCTTGCTGTCGGGCGCCACACTAGTGGGTTAGCCCAGTGAATTCCTTTCACTGGCAGTTCACTTTGTGAATTTGTTGCGTCTTTAGGTCAAAATTGTCTTTTTTTCTTGGAAGACATAGGGGTGCTTGGAAATGATGCGTATGAGACCAATCAATCAAAAGGTTACGGTTTTTCTCCTAGACAATATGCAAAGTTTGCCTACCTATTCAGTAGAAGTGGAAGAGAACAAAAATGTGTCCTAGAGGAAAGGGGGAAGGGATACAACACAACACACTCTCTCCTAGAACTCCGGTCAGAGAGCAAGGAGACGAGATCTAGAGCAACTAGACCATGTCACGACAAACGTCGGGTAGCTTCGTCGCGCGGGCACGATTTCAGGATAGACCAAATCAACATACCGTATTTTAATCTCCTATTGCAATCGACAAATGGGTTTGAGGACTAGGCTGAGCCAAAGGAAGAACGAGAATTTTGCTTTCGTCACTCTACGTTTGCCTATTTTGCTTGAATTTCATAAAAAAATTTGAAACCATGACTCTAAAACAATCGTTCTACGGTAATTTCTTATTTAATTACAAAGTAGTTACAACAAAAGTTAAAAAAAGGAGTCTCTAACCAGTACCCTCTCTTGGGAATATAAAATAAATTACAAATGATTATCTATCCACCACTATAACTTCTGAGCCTTCATTTGTTTTGCTCTGCGAACTGCTGGTGTGAGGGTTTCTTTCATATAGTAGGACCAGATCATAGTGTGAGGAGCCTCCTTTCTAGAAATTTTGTCATTCCTTATGGACCAAATACTTTAGCATCCAGCAATGACAATATCTAGTGCCAGTTCTGATGGGAGACCCAAGAGTCTAATGCAGATTTCATCATAAGTTGAGATACCTCTTGGCCAATTGGCGAGAACTTGGTTCCAACATTCATCGACAAAACTGCAGTCCCAGAAAAGAAGCATGAGTGATTCTTCAGTGTGGTCTTGACAAATGGCATAGTTATAATCATCCAGGTGCCTAGATTTCCTTCTCAAGAGATTTCTCGTGTTAACTCTCTCATATAGCAGTAGCGAGAAAATGAATTTATGTCTCAATCTAGCTGCACATTTCCAAAGTAGTTTGAAGATCATGTGACAATTGCTGGGCCCCAAGATTGATTTGTACATGAGTACATCTTCATGGTAGAGTAATTGTTTGAATTCCACGTACAACTCCTTTTATCATGCCCTTCCAATGTCCCTCTGTCCTTCCATTGAATCTACAGGTGTTGGAAGTGTTGATAAGCTTGGGTGGAGAGGGGGAGCTGAAACATATCGCCTAAGTTGTGTACTTTCATCACTTCATGTAGTGAAATTTCTTTTGCAGAGCAGAATGAGTTTAAATGGGGATAGCTATGAGTGAGAACTTGGTTTTCCCGTGAATCCCTCCAAAAGGAGATAGTATCTCCTACACCAGGTGCACATTGAGCATGTACTTTGTAGAAAGGTAGTAGCTTGAGCACTTCAATTTCATATTTCACTTTTGGCACTCTTAGTTTTTGACAATACATCCTAATTGTCATTCCGTCGAAGAAAAAACCTAGAATGTCAATCATGGTACATTGTCAAAACTGAGCGGCAAAGGAAATGCTTTTTTTATCATGGAATGACAATTGTGATGTATTGTAAAAAGCCGAGAGTGGCAGAAGCAAGGATTTCCCAAGGAAGAAGTCATGAAGGAAGCGTCAGTGTTGTCATATAATGCGCACGAATGCCCACACCCTGGAAAGCGACCCAAAATCAAGCATAATGTCCAACATCCTGATTTTTAACACCGAGGGCATCACGAGTAACAAGACATTGCCTTTACGAAAGGGGCGACCTTGTGCCGCCGCCATCCGATATGGGGAGCGGGGTCTAGTGTTCCTTAGGTGCTCGAAGAGGGGCACCGATGAAAGTCCATGACAACGCCTTCAAGAAGGGAATGGCACACACAGGTGTCGTTGCTGCCAGCATCGACAAACCAAGCAGGGATCTCGCCCCGGGCTTTGACCAAACAACCACGAATATCGCCAGATAAGAATTCGAAGACAAGGAAACTATATTGATGGCTATAACCGCCACTTAAGGGAGGAGAGTTGCGCCCATCATGGAACAAGAAGGTCACATGGGCGTCTTCGAATGCCACCACCTACAACAACCATCACCACCAACCTTGTTGTAGGCACCTGAGCCGTCACGAAGCGCTGCAAGCTATATCTGGGCATAGGAGGAGAAGTTGGGAGGGGTGGCTGAAGCAGTTGAAGGTCGAGGAATGGGGCGCCAAAGGAGGTGGAGCACAACAAGGAGACGCACCACACCGGGAAGTTGTTGGTGATAATGATGATGAGCGAGTGACGAGGAAGGAACCGGAGCTGCCATCCCAGGCCAGAGGAAGGCCGCCATAGGAGCTGCGGAGGTCATGGCCAGAAGAGCGTTTGGGTGTCACCATCGCGGATCTGACGATGCTAGCGATGGAGGGTGCTCCACAACGTGAGGAAGCCGGTCACCAGAAGGGGGCGTGATGCCAATCGCCGGGGCACCACAATGTTGGGCCGATAGCTGGAGCGTCTTGCGGGGGGGGAGGAGACCCCATCGCTGCCGCCACAACATGGGGTTCGCCGGAAGGTGGCCTTTGGTAGCAATGGTAGGAGCCAGAAATGTGGGGGTCAACATTTATAGTTTGCTCCCCGGTGCCTGACACGAACCCTAGACGTCGTTGGCATCATGGGCTTATTTTCCAAGCTCGCACACGGGTAGGGGGCACCCGAGCGCGGCTGTTTGCACATCCTCGTGCACCAGGCGCACAACCATTGGGAGCACCGCATCCCTCTATCATGGTCGGACGTCAACCTCCCACATGGCTGGCACCTCGACCCCAACCAGGTTTTGGTGCCGCAGTTAGAGCGCGTGCATGCAACCGAGATCCTCAACTGTAGTGCCCTCCTTTGCGGGACCAACACCGCGACCCAGCCTACGCGTCGGATGTCCCAAACTCGAACGCCCGGTTCGCCACGTAGAACGATGTGCGTCGCCTGGGAATCATCCGGATGGATGTCCGCCCTCCACCACCGCCGGTGGTGGTGAAGGAGGAGGAGGAGGAGGAGGCCGCGTACCAGGTGGCCCTCGAAGAGGAAACATGGCAGGCCATAGAGGAGTCCCAACGTGAGGACATGGCCTCCAACAGGCACTCGAGGAGTCAACGGATGGCGTCCAGGCCTACGCACTGCCACCGCCACCGCCCTCACCCGCGCCCAGGTTCGTGCCCGAGACCTACTAGTGGATGGGCGCGCAACCCATCCACGTGTCATGCCCTTCGGTTTGGCTGGGTATGACGAATGAGAAGGAGTGGTAGCACCTCTACGAATGGGAGGGTGTGCGCTGACAACCGAACGGGAGGCAGCAGAGTGTGCCATGCAGGTGGAGCGTGACCTTGATGTCAAATGGCTCGAGACGGAATAGGAGGCGACTCATCGACAACCGGCGACAGCCTCGGGTGAGGCGCAATAGGCGGCTACGTTGGCAATGTGCCACCATGCCTTCCCCTGGGCGAAGGCGCTCGCGTTCATCAACCTGACTGAGGAAGACAAGGACGATGACGCCTAAAGCTGCGGGTTGTCGCTTTTTTATGTTTATATCTACTGTTTAATTAATTTATAATTATTATAAGTGAACTTTGACCAGCGCGTTTTATTTACTAAGTTTATATTTTATATTTTATTTCCATTAAAAAATTGGTCCACCCATTTTTAAAATGCATCCGCCGTGTTGGGCGCACCTACGAAACCGAACATTTTTGTTCACCTTAGTTACCCAAACGAATAAAAAAAACACTTAAGAAACCTGACATTTTTGTTCGCCTTAGCGATCCAAATGACTAAAAAAATATCGAATCCGCGTTCGTTTGCGTCGGCCTGGTTGGAGTTGGCCTAAGCATCTGCCACCAACACATGATGATTGCTTGCGTGCCCAGGTTTTAATTAGGACAAGGATATGACCACATTTTCCAGGATATTACGGCAAACCATCACTTCCACATGAAGAAACACAAGTCTCAACTCTCCATCTATGTATCTGGGGGTAAAACAACAGTACGTCATCCATGGAATCCGCGTACCACGTGAGTTGTTGCGTGCGAACTTGCAGAGTTATGTAAACAAACATGAAGGATAGAAGAAAGGGAGAGGATAAAAGGGCGTGTTGTTGTCCGGAAATCAGAAGATGGATGAGAAGACAGCAGAGACCAAGGCCGCCGCCACGACGCCGTAACCGAGCCCCTTCGGAACCTTGAAGCCGTCGGCGGTGTCTCTCGCCGGTGCCGCAGTGGACGGAGTAACTGCAGGGGTGAACAAACACTTCGAGTTAGCATATATATTCAGCTACTAAGGGAACTTCTATGACCTATCATATGATAACTACTCGTAGTAAATTTCACAACAATGCAGCAGGTAATGGGGCATGCCATTTTTACTACTCCGTCTGTAAATAATTATAAGACATTTTAGGCCAGGGAGTATCTTCGAACATTTCACGGAACCAGCTGTTGAGAGGACTCCTGTCATATACTCACTCCATCCCAAAATAAATGTCTCACGCTTAATATAACTTTATACTAATGTTTGTATAAAGTTGAGACATTTATTTTAAAACGAAGGGAGTACCATAACTACTCCTTCACTTTTATAAGACGCTGTAGAGATTTAGGACAGCATGTAAAACAGCTTACTTTTACTTGACTGAAACGACTTAGAAAAGTGAATGGATGGAGTAGTAAAATTCACTCCCTCAAAAAAATTAAGTAAATTCACAAAAATAAAGACAGATAACACGAGACTCATTTTTACTATATTTCAAAAGCATATTCAAGAGCATGTTTCACAGAATTAAATGTTTTATCCAACTCCGTATTGTTGAGCAACATGCATCTGTATCAAATTGCATAGAAACCACAGTTCTCTGAAATTGGTTCTTAAATCTTCAGTTACTAATTGATCATGGTTGTGAAAGCGAGGCAAAGGATTCAGAAAACTCACTGTTGGAAGCATTTGCGAAGAGAGCGTAGTCTGGCGAGCTCGGGGTCAGGTGCAGCAGGTCTAGCAGGGGAGAGCATCATCAGCAGTTAGAATGTGTTAAAAAAATTACCACCATCAAACTTGAGTATCAACAATTATCTAGATTAATTTAGTTGTGATATGAGAATGAACAACTCCTGGTTCAGTATCAACAAAATATTTGAAGAAGTGAAACATATAATAATAAGAAAAGAAAAACAAGTAATCTTAGGCACTCTTGACTCACTCCCCACAAAAAAATAAGGCACTATGGCTCACTGAGAAATGATTTTTTTTTTTGCAGGGAAATTCAGTGCTTACAAACAACGTAATTGCGGACAATTGGGAATATGAGAGTTGCAAATTGGGCTCAATCTTCTACGCGAGTCTTTTTTTCCTTTTGAGAATCATCTTCAACGCGAGTCAATCAATGACCTGACCACCTGCAGCTAGGCCCAGGAAGCACAGATGGCCTGCTTAACACGCACGCATGGCTTGCTTTCTATTGTGTGATCGGCCCATACATAGCATACTAGGCCCAATAAGCACGTACGCATGGCTATGAGTTGCGATTTTGGTGCAATCGGGTTTTTACAATGTAGGAATAGAAAACGCGCAAATATAATAGAAATGCAGGTGCGAAACAAAGGATGAAGAAAAAAATTCTATAGACTTGCATGTTTGATTCACATGAATAGAAAAACACAGGAATTCCCCTATACATGATCAGGCTGTGTGCATCATGATGATGACATCATGATTACGTACAGGCCGTGGCCTTCCCTCTTTTAAAAAAAAACTATACAAGATCAAATTAGAGCCAAACCAGGCTAGAAACTATAACTAGTCCGAGGCGCCAATCCCTTACTTTGTACGTATAAACTCTAGAAAGAGATCCAAGTGAATTGTGAGATCAAATAAAATTTTCTCAACTTTTCTTTAGCTCCGTTCCTCTGAACCAAAGGGATAAATAGTGCTTGTGAAGATTTTATATTTTCTATTCATACACTTCACTTTTTCTATGAATCATACAAATCTTAAAACCGTGCCATATCCCCATTTCATCATGATTGACTTCCCGGCGCCAAGAGTCTCTACTTGTCCCAAAAACGATCGAATACAAGAGAGGCACACTCATGCACGTGCTCATGTACACTATAATATAGCGCATGTTTACACAAAACATCAACTATAGATTTAGTTAGTTGAGATTGATGAAGTCACAACTATGGTCTTGTTATTGGCAAATACATCGAGGAAGTATCTCACCCACCACTATACAATTCTAGGTGTTTAGAAAAATCGGTTTTTTCTAAAGCATCAATTTCTATTTTATAAAAGAAAGATGCCTGATTAAATACCTATCTTGTATAAATAAGCATTGATGCTTAAAAAAGTCTGATTTATTTTTTAAACACCTTTTCTAATTAAGCATCTTACATTATACAAGGCCTAAGGTCACCAAACGCTTATGGAGGGGAAAATATTATTAATTTTGAAAAAAATCTTAGAGCCCTCCCTTCCAACGCCAGGCGCTAATCGTACGCCAAACTGTCTATGCGCCACATCGTATGCAAACTAAAATGTCTATGCGTCACATGCGGGGAAAAGAAAGGAAGCATCTGACACATCTTTGTAATGGCTCCAACTGCCAATCGATCAGAATATCGACGGGACAGAAATCCTAGCTCCTCCCCAAGCGTCCCTTGTTGGAGTTGCCCTAAGAAGTTATTCTTAAACTCGAAGTTTGATCTATGGTGAGCTAGGATACAACCACCTTTACACTAGCGACCCTATCAGTATCAACACACGAAAAGTGTGTAACAGAGCCTTTTTTTTCAACAAAAGAGGGGAACGTCCACAGCTTCTGCATCTAGTGTGTAGCAAAACTGCAGAACACTATATTTTTTTCCTTTTCCAAGTTTTTTTGCCTGTTTTTACTTTTTTTTTGCAAGGGTTGTTTTTTTACTTTCTTATAAGAACCTAGTTAAGGGCATGTACAATGATTGATAAGATAGTCTTATCTTAAGTCTTGTATGTAATTTAGAGATGACAATTTTTTTTATCACAAGAGCAAGTACAATAAGATGACATAAGCAGGCTATAAGAAATAAAATATTATATCTTTGCTTAGTTGGAGGAAAGAGAAGAGGAAAGAGAAAAGAAATGGGTTCTTGATGAGCAGCCAGCTGCAGCACGAGACCCAAAACGCCTTGTGAGATTGTAAAGTGGACCAACTACTAATAAAATAATATACATCTAAAACTTACTATTGTACATGTCGGCTATTAGGTTAGCTCTATATGACATGACAACTCCTTATAGCCAGCAGTTGGCTGTATTATTAACCTTGCTCCAATGGATCATTTTTTAGCCTTATCTTCGATAACTAGCTAATTCTGAAAACGCGATGAGACATATTGTGTTAAGAGATCACCTCTTGTCTTCTTTTAAATAAGAGAAGGCAAATCTTAAATAAGAGAAGACAAAACTTTTTTTTCAAAGTTCTCTTTCCTCCACCTCATCATTTATCCTACGTGACACTTTTAAGATAGCATCATTGTACATGATCTTAATCAATGTCCTTTCAAAGAAAACTAATTAATCAAGTTACTCTCGAGTAATGTATACTGTGAGTGATGAGATGAGATCTCGAGATTCAAACGCATGAACACCAAAACTAACAAGGCAAACAAGTAAACCAATCAAACACAGAGAGGTCGATCGGAGCTAGGTGCCGTGTGAGCTAGCCTGTGGGTAGCTGAGCAAGGTACTCACTGATGCAGAGGGAGACGTTGGCGTTGGCGAGCTTGCAGGCGGCGGGCTGGGCCAGGAGGCGGTCGAAGCGGAGGCCGAGCTGCTGCACGCCGTGGCTGCCGCTGTGCACCTGGCTGATGATGGAGCAGAGGCACTCGGGCCGCGCCTTCTGCGTGTCCGCCGTGTCCTCGCAGCACTTGGCCGACGGCGTGTCCTCGTGCCCCGTCGCGTAGTCCATGCAGTCCGACAGCTTCTGCAGGTCCTCCTGGCACTTGGTCTGCAGCGCGTCCTGCGCCACCGCCGTCGACGCCGCCATCGACACGGCGAGCAGCACCGCCGCCAGCTGACACCACCGCGCCATCTCTCGATCGATCGCCGGCTGGCTAGGTTAGGTCCCTTGTTTCGTTTGGCCCCGCTTCGGTCTGTGCTCGGCTCTGAGCTGCTCTGCTTCTTGGTAGCTGGCTAGCGGTGGGATACCAGGAGGAGGAGGAGGAGGAGAAGGCGTGGTGTGGCCGGCCGGCGTTTATAGAGAGCCATGATAGGAGACGTCGCGAGGGCATTCAAGTGGGCGGTGAAGGTTAGATGTGTTTGCATTTAAGATGGGAGCGGCAGGCGGCACCGTTCGTCAGTACAGTTCCTGCGATGGTACGCACCATACGTGTCCTGGCTTTGCTTTGGCTACATACCCACGACATGCCTCTCATGCTGAAAACGGACCTCCGCCGAAAACAAGAGTTCTTGTTTTGTAAAACAAGAGCAAAAGCCGACCATATTTCAGCAGCATGTGTACTACTACATCATTTTATCTAAGACATTATAACCGGATAAGATGCCACTTCATCTTCATTCAAGAACTTGTAAAAATATCGAGCTGTAACAAAATAGTGTACTCTGTTATTGAGTGATAAAAGTATCTTTAAGTCAGACCTACAAACCTTACGTAGCCATGGGAAGCCATGCAACATGGTCATGTATCGGTCTGCAGGGCGGTCCAGACACGATTTCTCTCGCGAATCGAACACAAACGCAGGAAGGTTTGTGGAAGAGTGGACTGCTACTTTGCCCGATTCTGATCGTCCTGCCCCACCAAAACCCCATTCCCCCTTCCACACACGCTTCCCGCTCGACGCCAACTGCCTGCATTCATACCGCTGTAGAGTGGCCGCTCCTCGTTGAAGAGAAGACGCGACCTCTCACTGGCACCGGCATTGAAGCGGCTCGTTGACCGAGGGCACCGTCCGCGACGCGTCTCCGGTGTATGCGCATGTTCAATGTCGAAGACACGTGACTGGATGGGACAGGACGAATATCTACCATGGCCATTCAATGCCCCATTCATCCGTATGCCACCATTAAGCAGGCTCGTCGGCTGAGAAACCCACTCGGGTGTCCATCATTGACGTCTGGACTCACGGAAATCCCCTATTTAAGGGCGGCCATAGCCAGGTATCTCCACAGCAAAACAAATCCGCTCCACATCCTTTCCACATCCTCCTCCCTTGCGCCACATCCGCCATGACTACAGGCGGCGAAGCTCTGTGGGACAGCCTTTCCTCGGAGATGAAGCACAAGGTGTCCGCCCTTGCTGCCGCCTTATCGCATGCAATTCAAAAAATGCAGAACAACCAAGAACATGCTACGAAGATGGATCACAGATCGTTACCACTAGACGCGCAATGCCGTGCAGCAGAAGTAGAGTTGAGGCAGCGCGCCTGCGTGGTCCGTCTCCTCCTCGTTCGATCTCCCTCGAACAGTCGGTCGCCGGATCCTCTCCATCGAACAGCTGGTCGCTGGATCCCACGTACAGGTTCGCCGGAGCGGCGCAAGTGCACCGCCTCTAACAGTATCCGCGCGTGCAGGAGGAACATCGTGCAGCGGCGAGTGGAGGTGGCTAGTTGCAACACATGCAAAGTCCTAATGATGGCGTCGAAGCAATCAACCAGATGGGTGTGCCGCACCTCCACTATATATAGGCATCCGGTACAGCCTCAACTCTTGGGCCTTGCACGGATCCTAAAACCCACACGTTCCTCCCCTTAAGCGCGCGAGCCTTTAGGTTCTCGTTCACTTGGTCGCAGGTCAGATCACATCCGGCTCGACCAGTCGGTAGCGGCCTTTAGCAAGGCGTGCCGACTCCAAGTGTACCTGTACTTCACACTTCTGTTCCCTTTGTCATACGATATATGTTGTCGTGCACAAAGCGACATGGTAATCCTTGTTGCAGCACGACCTCTTTCTCGTTCTGGTGAATCCGATCAACACTTCGGATTATCTCATAATCCTCATCGCATGGCCATGCTTATCCAGGTCGGATCACCCGAGGGGCCCAGGGTATATCTCTCTTGATCGGAGGGGCAAATCCCATCTTGCTCGACCATGTCTCGCAGCATGGGTCTGGACAAGCCCGAAATCTACCTTTGTAACTATCCATTCACGGAGTAGCGTTTGGTCGACCCAAAGCTAGTCTGTCACCATCCCAAATACATGCGTCAGCTCAGGTCTTAGGACATAGAACGTATGTTGTACTAGAGATTCATAGATGACCTATCCTTGTGTCTCATAGTTGGGTCTGTCCAATTCAGACCTTATCTCGACTCAGATCCGACTACGTCGAATTCGACCAGACCTTTTCGAGTCCATATTATCCGCCTAGCATCCAATGCTACATGGTCAGTGAGACCGAACCATCCACCGTGTCATATGCTAGTCTAACTGGCTGCGTGTCCACACAACCCTTTCGACTAGGGACCGTTTAGGACAGTTATCATACAATGCATAGTCTCACAAACAAGTCATGTACTTGTTAATACACATCATTGATAATGTCCAAGGACTATCTTTATTCATAAACACATAGAAAATATCATTATACATGATTGCCTCTAGGGCATATCTCCAACAATAAGGACATCAGTACGATTGTTACACCCACAACCCCTACTGCTATACATACTGGACAACGCACTCCAACTGAATTACCAGGTACTTTTGTTTTTTGGTAACAATTCTAATGTTCATGAGAATATGATGGTGCCTCAATTGTATAGATTTGTATTGATTACTAATAAAGGGCCTACCATGGACAAAAGGGATGAACTGCTCCCAGCAGGATCAAGCATGGAGACTAAGACACACGCGAAGGGAACCAGAACAATGTTTTTAGTGCAGATTTCAACACTTTGAACCCCCTTGATGACATACAAGGACATGGACGAAATATACAAGATGCCTTTCATAAATTTCATCTGTAGCTTATTATAGGTGTTGCACCATCTTATTTTTGGGCCAGGCCCATGTAATTTCGAGATAGAACTTCCTAGGCTAGTTATAGAGTCTGTATTGTAGGGGAAACGAGTCACGAGATGTTTTAGTCCCACCTTGCAAAGGGTGGACCAAACACCTCCCTTTTCCCCTATAAATACAGCCCTTAAGACACCGTTTAGACTTAGGTTGTGTTTAGATTAAAAGTTCGTCGTAGTTGCAACTTCGCGTCCTTTGTTTGTATTCTACGACCAGGCAAGTCGTTATGGAACCCCACTTTCAGTAATAAAAATTTCCTCTTCAATTCGCGTGCAGAAAATAGACCCTCGTGATCAATTGATCGTGCTCCGGCATGGTCAATAACCTTTCGGAGTTGGTTTAGCGATTGCTAAGGTGCGACGTGTTGGAAATATGCCCTAGAGGCAATAATAAATTAATTATTATCATATTTCCTTGTTCATGATAGTCGTTTATTATCCATGCTATAATTGTATTGATCGGAGACTTAGATGCATGTGTGGATACATAGACAAAACCATGTCCCTAGTATGCCTCTAATGGACTAGCTCGTTGATCAAAGATGGTTAAGGTTTCCTAGCCATGGACATGAGATGTCATTTGATAAACGGGATCACATCATTAGGAGAATGGTGTGATGGACAAGACCCAAACTACAAACGTAGCATATGATCGTGTCAGTTTATTGCTACTGTTTTCTACATGTCAAGTATATGTTCCTATGACCATGAGATCATGCAATTCACGGATACCAGAGGAGTGCCTTGTGTGTATCAAACGTTGACACGTAACTAGGTGACTATAAAGGTGCTCTACAGGTATCTCTGAGGGTGTCTGTTGAGTTGGCATGGATCAAGACTGGGATTTGTTACTCCGTGTGACGGAGAGGTATCTCAAGGCCCACTCGGTAATACAACATCACAACAAGCCTTGCAAGCAATGTGACTAAGTGTTAGTCACGGGATCTTGTATTACAGAACGAGTAAAGAGACTTGCCAGAAATGAGGTTGAACTAGGTATGGAGATACCGACGATCGAATCTCGGGCAAGTAACATACCGAAGAACAAAGGGAGCATCATACGGGATTAACTGAATCCTTGACATATAGGTTCGACCGATAAAGATCTTCGTAGAATATGTAGGAACCAATATGGGCATCCAGGTCCTGCTATTGTTTATTGACCGTAGAGGTGTCTCGATCATGTCTACATAGTTCTCGAACCCGCAGGGTCTGCACACTTAAGGTTTGGTGATGTTTCGGTAGTATAGAGTTATGTATGGTGGTGACCGAAGGTTGTTCGGAGTCCCGGATGAGATTCTGGACGTCATGAGGAGCTCCAGAATGGTCCAGAGGTAAAGATTCATATATAGGAAGTCCTGTTTTGGTCGCCGGAAAAGTTTCGGGCTCATCGGTAGTGTACCGGGAGTGCCGGTAGTGTACCGGGAGACCATCGGGAGGGGTATTTCGAACCAAGAGGCTACATGGGCTATGGGAGAGTAAATATCAGCCCTTAGTGGGCTGGTGGAAGTCCCACACAAGGCCCATGCGGCTGGGAAGAAAAGCCCAAAGAGAAAAAGGTGGAAAAGGACAAAAAAAAAGGCAAAAATAAGGAGGAGTCCTAGTCCTACTAGGATTGGAGGAGGAATCCTCCAATCCCACTAGGTTTGGCCGACCCAAGGGCTGCCTCTTTGGCAGCCAAGCCTCCTCCTCCTCTCCTCCTATATATACTAGTGAATTTTAGGGTTTTGGCACAGAATTTTTAGCCACGTGCTGCCCGTTCCTCCAGTGCATAGTTTCTTTTCTAGATCGGATTTCTGCAGTGCTTAGGCGAAACCCTGTCGGAATAGCTCCACCACCATCGCTGGAGCGCCGTGACGCTGCCGGAGAACTCTTCTACCTCTCCGCTCCCTCTTGCTGGATCAAGAAGGCGGAGATCGTCATCGAGCTGTACGTGTGCTCAACGCGGAGGTGTCGTCCGTTCGGCGCTAGATCGGAAGGACCGTGATCAAGGTCACAAGACGGATCGTGATGAGTTCGCGGAACGGATCGTGATGAGTTCGCGGGACGGATCGTGATGAGTTCGCGGGACGGATCGTGATTGGATCGCGGGACGGATCGTGATGAGTTCGCGGGATGGATCGTGATTGGATCGCGGGACGGATCGTGATGAGATCGTGGGACGTTCGGCGATTTGGATCGCGAAGACGTTCGACTACACCAACCGCGTTACTTAACGCTTCCCGCTTAGCGATCTACAAGGATATGTAGATCCACTCTCCCTCTCGTAGATGCTCATCACCATGGATGGATCTTGCGTGTGCGTAGGAAATTTTTTGTTTCCCATGCGACATTACCCAACACGACGTCCTCACACATTTGTAGTCGCATCAACAAAGTCAACTTCCAGAGAAAACTATAGTCAGATCTTATCGAAAGACGAGACATCTTCGCCTCTATCAAGTGGTATTAGATTTCCAGGTTGTTTGGTGAGATTTTACCAGTTTTCGTAGTCTAGATCGCCTAGGTTTACCAATTTTTCGGCCGCTGCAAGTCTCTGCTCCGCCATGTGCCCATCTGGAGCCCTGTTTTGGTGCCCTGCTAAAGGGGGGATCGACCACGGAGAGCCTCTATATCAACCTTGTTGCTCCCATGGTGATGTGTGAGTAGTCTACCACAAATCTATGGGTCCTAGTTAGTACCTAGACGACTATCTCTTTTTCTCTTGATCTTTAATACAATGATCATCCCATCTTCGCTTTGATCTATCCGATGTAATTTTTTTGTGTGGTGCATTTATTGGGATCCGATGAATTGTGGGTTTATGTTCAGATTATTCATGATAAAAAATTGAGTCTTCTCTAAAATCTATTATGATCCTTATTTTCATGATTATTATAGCTTCATAAATCTTCCCGATCTATTGAAATAGTTTGGCCAACTAGATTGATATTTCTTTAATGAGAAGGGTGGGTTATAGTGGATTCAATCTGGCGATGCTCTATATCTTAGTGACATAGTAGGGAAGAAGACATGCCTTTGTATTGTTGCCACTAAGAATAAAACGATGGGGTTAATTCATATTGATTGAGTTCTCTTTGTCTACATCATGTCATTGTTTTTCAAGCATTACTCTGTTTTAGTTAATACTCTAGATGCATGCTAGATAGCGGTCGATGGATGGAGTTATAGTAATAGATGCAGGAAGGAGTTAGCTTATTTTCTTATGGACGTGGTGTGTATATACACATGATCATTGTCGTGTATAGCACATAACTATGCGCTTTTGTATCAATTGCCTAACAATAATTTGTTTACCCATCGTATGCCTACTTCATGAGAGATGCTACTACGGAAAAGTATGGCCCCCGGATCTATCCAAATATATATTTAAAAAATTATCATTTACCTCTTATTTATTTTTATTTTATTTTGTAATTTATAATTATCTACTACTAACCACACTACTCATTAGCTTGCAAGTAACGAGTCCAAGCGGATTGACAACCCTCTTGCCCGCGTTGGGTGCAAGTGTTTCCATCTTTGTGTATAGTCGCTGAAGACGAGGGTTGCGTGCTACTTCTATTGGTTCGATAAAACTTGGTTGTCTACTAAGGGAAATACTTATCTATATTGTGTTGCATCACCCGTTTCTCTTCTCAGAAAATCCAATGCAGATCACAAGTATCAACCAGCTTGGCTGGGACCCCCTAGTCCAAGACACAATCACCGTGTTTGCACGAATTATGTCCGGTTAGTTTGAGTTGTTGTATGATTGGATGTCGCTCTCCCACATCCGTGTCCGTAGACTGGTTCCCCTTGTCCGTAGACGGATGAGGAAGGACATTTAGTAGTTGCCTTTGGAGATGCCATAATGATAAATAGAACTCAGTCTTCGTGGAACCTGATTTTTTTTAAATTCAATGATCATACTTTTGTGTTTTGGAAAGCTCTGGAAAACATATTCATATAATCAGAAATGTAATGTACATGTGTGTAAATTTTCACGATTAAATACGTAAAAAATAAGAATTGCACAAAAAAACACAAATTCGGGCTTTTTAGGACATGCACTTGCACTCTCAATGTCCATATCCCCTCCTTCCCAAAATCTTAGGGGCCCTTTTACAAAAAATCCTAAAATCTAATACGTGTTAACACTTAGCTCCTGATATTCTCTCTTGTACAGTCAGCTAGCATTACTAATCTTGGATCAACAAAGCACGTTTGTTGAAGGATATCATGGAGAAAACTTTCTATAACCATGGCTCAGTAATTTGTGACTACCGTTGAGCTAATTTCCATCCTAAACGTTTACAAGACCTACACAATGGAACATATGAAGTACTTTTTTTGCCCAGCTTGCAATTCAAGGTATTTTATCGTGAAGGTTCATACACACATACATTTAATCCTTATATATACACATACTTTTTTAGAACTAAACACATTCTTTTTTAATTTGAGAGGCTCCATGGAGCTTGTCCTCAAAAACGCGCTCCTCATTATTGACTTGCTTATAATTTTTTAACGATTTTTGTTTATCCCTTGCTGAGACTAGGGCAGCACAATCGGTGAAGTGGAGGTTAGCTTCGAGGCAAAGATGACGCTAACAGAAAGTGATAACACCGATGTAGCAAAGCACCCACATCGACAAAAAGGGCAGGCTACATGATTGGGTTTTCAGGAGGATAGAACCTGAAATGTGTGTATTGACGCTCCCTAGGGCAAGAAGGGTTGATGACCATGGGTGGGGCAACGAGGGGATGTCAGCCATGGGCATGGGAGGTATCTGGTGTGTGGCGTGAGATGTTGGATGTGGTGACATGGTTGTCGAAATGGATGAGAGAGACGAGAAACAGGGCAATAGATTAGTATTATAGGATGAAAGAACGGATTTGCTAATTGTCACTCGTCCGTGAATGATCTAAACCCAACCAACACCGAGGTCAATGGATATGACGTTGGGACCCATGCGTAATTTATTTCTTTAAGTACTACAATAAACACCATGATTTTTTTGTACTAGATGAAACAAATTATTGAATCATGACGAACATACCTTTAGATCTGTATGAAGATATTTATTGTAACATCCCAAACTTTGGAATGTTATAATAAATATAGAATGATTGTTTGTTTGCTTGAATGATTGAAAGTGAGTGAAATTTGAAACTTTTTGAAACTTTTGAAAGTTTATTGAGAGGGAATGAAATGACTTTCCCAAAACTTTCAATCTGCATTTTGATCACCAGGAATTCAAATTCATTTCATCACAAAACCCTAGAGTGAAGATGACATGACTTCTTCCATTTAAAGAAATGAAAAGGGATTTGAAAATGATTTGAATTTCCATTTTGAAAATATTTCAAATTCAGAAAACTTTATGCAACTCAATGATTTTCATGAGAGAGGATAATATGACTTCCTCAAATTTTAAGAAATATGAGTTGGAAGTTTAAAAGAAGGAATTGAAAGAGCTTTTGAAAACCTCTGGATTATTTTGAAAATCCATTTCATATTGGTCCCTATCCAAAATTTTCAAAGAATTCAAAACCCTGACAAAATTTGAGAGGAGTAACATGACACTCCAAGACAGGGGGTAATTTTTGAAGTTTTTGAATCATCAAACCCAAAAAGTTATTTGAAAAATATTTGCAAAAGTAAATAAAGCCAATTAAGGCATTTTCTGAAAAATGTTTTTTTTCAAATGCCAGAATAAAAATGTCCATTAAATGGAATTTATTATTCTGTTAATTTTGATATAAAATTTGACTATATTTGGAATTTATTCGAATGCATTGATCAAGTTTATGGCTCTGGTAAAATCATAAATAGGAAACGGTAACGGTTTATAATAAAACCGGCCGGCCCACAGCCTTTAAAGCCGATTTTATTTCATAACGGTCACCGCTAATAACCCCCCCTCTCGCTCTCTCACTGACAGGCCGGTCCCACGCGCCCGACCGAAACCGTCGCCGGTCATCACCCTCCTCCCGCGCCCGACGCCGTCGCCGGTTTCCCCTCGCCGCGGACCCCCTCCCTCCTTACTCCCCCGACCCCCTGAGACCCCTATAAGTAGACGACACCTCTCCTCTCTCCATTCCCCCCTTTGCCCCTCTGCCCGTGCCTCTCTCTCGCCGGGATTCCTCGCCGGACATCACCACGGCCGCCGCGCCATTACCACGCCACCGCTCCACCCTGCCCTCCCTGAGCTCTCCCGAGCCCATCACCGAGCTTCCCTCGCTCGCCCGCATCTCCCCATCCCCTACCTGATCCTCGGAGACCCCAGAGCCGCCACACCGTCGACCTCGCCGGAGTCCGAACCGCCCCCGAGCTCGTACCTCTCATCTCCGTCGTCCCCAAGCTCGTCCGACGCCACCACTGGACGCGCCACTCATCGCCGCGTCGACCAGTGCCAACGCCGTCGTCGGAGACCCACCAAAGAGCTCGCCTGCATCACGCCGTCGCCGTCGCCGTCGCCGGAGACGCTCATTGCCGGCAAACCTCCCCTGTGAGCTCCCCCTCTATCCCCGTCCGTCCGATCTTAGATTAACGCATAGGATTAGAGCAGTTTATAACGCCGAAGCGTTTTCTTCTAAGGTTCGGTCACCCGCTCGTATTCGCCCGCACCCACACGGCCACAGCCAACCAGAGAGCGCCACGTCACCCCCCTATCCGTTAGTATTAGTTTTTTCTTTTTCTTTTTTTGTTTAAAAAAACAGAAATAGTTCTGATTTTATTTCCTTTATATCTTTTAAACTGTTTAATGTTTTTAAATGATTCTTTTTGTATAGTGTCACAAATTTCATATAGTTTCTATGGATATAAAATTTGGCTATGTTTGAACATTTAAATTTGAATTTAAACAGATTGGATTTAAATTTTGTTTTCTGAATATCTTGAGTTCTAAAATGAATTTTTGATTGATTCTTTTTCCTACTTGTCACTAGTGATCTTAGTTATCATTAGGTAGAGTTTGAGAATTTTTAAAATAAAATTTATTAGGGTTTTAACTAGAAACAGAATCTGTTTAGTTTCATCTTTGTTTATTTACCTTGTTTTATTTTTGAAAATCTGAATATGATTTATATTAAGTTTCAGATTTCATTTTGTTTTGTTGTTTCAAACCTTAGTAATTTACTTGCTGTTAACAAAAGTTAATTTGTTTAGTTATAAATTTTGTTGTAGGGATCTATACCCTCTTTTAAATAGGTATAGTTTATTTAAAACAAATTTGTTAGTAACAATTCTTTTAACTAAAGTTTTAAGTATTTAGATTCTGTTTTCAAATAAAGTTTTTACTAATTCTTTTCTGTTAAGAAATGTTTTAAATAAAAATGGTTTAGTTTTACTCTATTATAGGAAACTATATTCTCTATCATTAGGTAATGTTTTATAAAACAACTTAGTTTTAGTAGAGATTATTTTCACAAAGTTTTAGATGATCTAATTCTGTTTTGTAACAAATATATTTTATTAATTATTTTATGTTAACTTAGTTGTTTCATAATTTGTTTTCTCTTAGTTTATGGTTGTGCTTGTAGTTAAGTTCATTAGACAAACACTCTTGTTGTTTAGGATAATGTTTTCATAGTTTTACTTGTTCTTCAAAAGTAATTCTTTTGCTAGTAAAATATTTACTAAAATTCTTTTGTATATTTTACTTTGTTTTAGGTTTTGTTTTGTTGAAAATAGTTGCTTGTAGTGGGAAATTACCTTAGTCGCTTTTATGAAAACTTTGTTGATTTTGTCTTAAGTATTTCCCTCATCATCACCTTAGTTGTGTTGATGTAGTTTTCTTGATTTTAACTTTTGTCTTAAGTATTTCCTTCATCAACCTTGTTGTTTTTGTTTCTTGTGTTACCTTTTGATTGTTAGTATTGCTTGTTAGAAGTGTTTGCTTATGAATGCAATGCTTGATTATAGATTTTTATCGGAGAGTGACGAATAGTCTATCAAGTTATTTCTGAGAGCGATCTTTCTCTTCATCAACAGTACAGGCAAGTTCACTTTGACCATCTTTTCATACCTATGTTTTATTGCATGTAGTGACACCATTCAACAGATCCCTCCCGTAGTGTTATTGAAATTCTTGTAGTTCAGTAGAATGCATGAGGTAGGAACCCACCACTTGTTACTAAAGCCCCGGGAACGCTAGTTAGTGCAATGCTATGCTAAAGTAGACGGGGTCTGGTATGAGTGTTCGTGAGTGGTGTGAAGAAGGACTCCACGTCAAAACGACGACTTCATGAAGACATCTTCAAGTCCTGCATCTTCAAGACCTCAAGACTTCAAGACTCGAGAAGACAAGTTTTCAATACACACTACTGGGTGAAGGATGGTTGATTGGGCATCCCTGGAGAAACCAGTGGATGGCCGGGATGCATGGAGAAGCGCCATGACATCTTGCGGAAAGCTTCACCCAGACTCAAAGAGAAGGATGAATACTTCATGCCCGGAAGCTTACCTGTGTAGCCACAAGTCATTATGGGCTCTGGCTTGGTTGATCTTTGTTGTGACTCTGCTGGGCAGTGCTACGAGATGTAGTCGACGTTAGGATGGGATGGGCACTGTCGGACAGTCAGGGAAGCACTCTGAAAGACCATGTTTCTTTCATCCTGTTCTCAAACACCAGGCAGTGCGAGGACTTACCAGGAGGGAAAGAATCTTGTGGCTAAAGTACACAACACTCTGCAGAGTTAAACCTAATCGATTAGCCGTGTCCCCGGTTACGGACAATTTGAGCTTCTAGACTTGGATCTATCTCTGAACTCTCAACACTGGACTGATAACTAATTGTGGGCAACTTATGATACTTATGGGCATTGAGACATTGGTTGGCGGAACCATGTCATGATAGGTAACTCTATAGTGAAATTCCTGATATTCCTTTGTTGTAGGAAAACAAAATCAGCTTTTATGCAAAAAACTTAGCCACAGAGCCATAAAGCCTTATTGCATATAGTATGGTTTATTCTTCTGTTCTTCTATGGTGATCTTGCCAGCATATTCAAAATGCTGACCTACACGGCTGCAACGTCTTATGTTGCAGATACTCTTGTACGACGGGTAAGAGTACGATTCAGGGTTACGGTCCGCACTCAACTTGCCGTTGGTGTTATTGGGACTCCACTCCCGTTGACTGTATCCGCTGCTATGTTAAGGTATATATCAGTTTTACGTTATTTACATGTGATTGCATTTTGATATATACATTGATGTACTGTGTGTGCCAGCATACTGATCCAGGGATGGCACAGAAAACACAGAGGCTTGACTCATTTTGAGTCAGGTCGCTACATTTATAAAATTGATAGAGAATTCAGTCGATATTACATTTATTTACTCGACGAATATGTTTTTGTCACACAATGAATACTTATTTAGATTTACATAAATACCTTTATTACAAAATCTATTAAGAATTAATTCATTCTTATTTATATTATCTGCAGGAAATTTCATTCTTAGCCAACTATGATACATACACCCAGCTGCAAAGAAGGGAAGTTTATTGGTTGTTGGTTGAAGAACTAATGGACAAAAAGGTGAGCAAAGTCAAAGAAAAATAAGATAACTGAAAAATTATCTCATACTGGAAATGTACACGCTATCGGGATGATTTCCGAGGGAACACAACAGCATGTCTAACTTGAAGTTGCTCGCTCGCAGCATTAGTGGTCAGTCGGCAATTCCTTGGTCCGTTCCATCGAATCCACCTTGAATGCATGGCATGGGTGGGTGCGCCGGTTTGGGTCACGGCCATTTCGGCGTGCGCTGCGCCGCGCTGGTCCCGTACGTCATGTCTGCCGTCGCCCGCCGTTGCCGTTGGGAGGTCTGACGGGCAACGCCGCTCTGCTCGAACGGTTGAGAGTTTTAAACCGATCACTCTCCTGCCCGTTAGCCGCTCGTACGTCGTGGCTAAGAGCATCTCAAACAGATCCGGCAAGCCGCTATGTCAGAAAAACCGTTTACACTATATCTTGTAAACGCTTTTTTACAGGATGCTAGACGCGTTGTAAGAACATATCTTACATAGCTATCCTTCAAATTTAAATAAACTACTTCACGTTTAAAAATATCTTTAGTTCAAGTTCATCACACAAGCATAGCATAGATTCATCACATGCACTGGGGAGTTTTTAATACAAATCATAATTAAGCAGAACCGAAATATAAAAGCCCATAGATCTACTCGCTGCCGGAGTCGCTGTCGCGGCAGGGCGAGGACTCGTTGTCATGCAGAGTATTGTACATCAGCGTGGAGTAGAGGGTGGCCTCCAGTTGAAACTCCTCCAACAGCACTGGCATGCGCGTGGCTGGAGCTACATCTCCGGTTGCGGTGGCTTCCTTCGCCTGCAATCACGCGAGCTCCACATCCTTACGCTGCTGCATCGCTGGATTGAAGATGTCGCCGAGGCGACACAAGTTGTCCCATGTCCGCGGTTGGGAGCCGGTACTGCGGGATTTGGCGTCGCGCTTGTGCGCCACCTCCCTCTGCATATCCAACACAGATAGAAGGCTGAAGCCACCTGCCTCATCATCATTCATATACTTGCGGGCGGCGACTGTGAGCGCCGAACCCATCACGGCACCAAAAGCTCCCGCGGTCCCTGAAACCCCGGCCGCCGCCATGCCCAGCACCCGCCGTCGCCATCATCGCGAAGATCTGCTCGGGAAAACAGCGGCAAAAGGCTGTCGGAAGGGGTCGATTTGTCGTCGGAGGGGATCGATTTGCGGCAAAGGAGGAACGTGGGAAAAGAGGAGGGATACCCTAAATCGACCCAGAGCTATCGTATATACTAGAATCTCATGCGGTTTACGATCCTCCCGTAAAAAAATTATGGACCGGGCCGGATTTGCGGGAACTACTTGGGCCGGAATTTTGGCATGTCTCATAAATCAGCCGAAAAAGCATAGTTCGCTAGTCATTTACAGGATCTGCTAGGGATGCTCTAAGACTAACTCCAAACATGACCCCATTTTATTCGGCCGCGTTCATTTGGGTAGAAATAGAGAAATAATGTGGCTCAACGCGAGACCGAAAATGGATGGACGTTCATTTTCTGTGCATACTGAACTCATTTCCAACCCAAATTTGACCGCGTTTACTTCCAAACGAACAGCGCACGGACAGGCAGGACGCACGGACCGACGTGACCACTGGCCCGCCCGTTGGGGACACAATGGGTCCCATTTTCTCCCTTCTTTCCCAAGAACCCTTCCAGCCTCCCCCGCTCGTCCCGCTCCATGCATGGCGCCCCGAAGCAACATGTCGTCGTCGTGTCGGCCGCCACCCCCCCATCCCGCGACGACGAAGAAGAAGATGAAGCCGAGTTCGAAGCTCATGCAAGCGTAGGCCGAGCGGCTAGATCGAGAATCGACCAATAGGAGAGCCATGAGGTCCGTTCAGGACGAGATGAAAGCGCGACCGAGTACGCCCTCGAGGCCGCCGCCGCGCAACACAAGGCTGCCATTGAGGACAGCGAGGCCCGCGTCGCCAAGGCCACATGACAAGCGATGACGCATGCCCTCCTCATGTTAGGGCTGTGTCGACCCGTGCCGGACATTCTTTCGGCCGTCGCCATGGCGATAGCGAGCACATGTTCGTCGGACGTTTGCTCTCCACAGGGTCTGTTGCCTAGCTCCTTCACAACACCGTAAACGGCCGGTGTTCGGCCGGTGCATGTTGTGACCCGGTTCTCCATGTCGTCGGACGATAGTGTAATTGTGCCAGCCATCCCCACCCTCACGGCCGTCATCGACCTCAACTTCATGCCTGGGTCTGGTGGCACCAGCTAGTTGCCCCCGGATGAAAGAGAAGCAGCCGTGGTCGATTCCTACCGCCAACCTTCCCGACGCCTGCAACCTGTTTGACTGCAAGATGGATCCGACTTCTCTAGTTTCATGGAGGACATCACCTACGAGGGTCATGGTGAACCGTTTCACCACGAGAGCCAAGGACAAGACTTCGGTCTCAACGAGACCCAAATCCAAGACAGTTGTGGCCAAGATGGTGTCGAACACTTTGGTGACCACGAATAAAAAGTGGTCGACGACCCTGGCAACTCATGGCATGAAAACATCTATTGCAAAAAGGAAGAAGATGATGTAGACATTGATGAGGAGCCATTGTTTATCGATGATATCACCCAAAGAGCTAATGCACAAAAGAGGATGCAAAGCATTCACACGGGATTGTACACCAAATATGAGAACATGTTGATTTTGGAGAGTTGGAAGGAAATAGGGCAAGATCCCAAGACCGGTGCCGAGCAAAAGGGTGTCTTTTGGGGGGAGCATAGTTCATACAACCTTTCATGAACGTAGGAAGTTTTCCCCTTATAAGCTTGCAACCACCCGTGGCATCAACTCAATCCAAAAGAGACGGGGGTTTATTAAACAAGATTGCAACAAGTTTTGCGATGCGCTTGAAAGCGTTGAAGCCCGTCCCCTTAGTGTCCTAGGCGTGGGCGACTTGATATGAACTTATTCTCTTCATTTCAATGACATGTTCATGTTTTTTGCATGATGTGTCGGTCTACATTACATTGTGGCCCTCGCTTTGATTGTGTAGGCATTCCAAACTTTGGAAGCCTTCAAGGCCCGACATGCGAACAACCTATTCACTCTCACCCATTGTTGGACGCTCATCAAAGATGGCCCCAAGTATAAAGATCGGTGCGCCGCTCTAAAGAAGAATGGAGGGCCGACGACCTTGACCGGGAATAGAGATGGAGTAAAGAGGCCGAGGGGAAAGACCAACTCCAAGGTGGACGAAGCGTGATGCGGCATCTTTCGCCTTGCAAGAAACTTTGCAACGCATGATGACCCAAAAGGAAGCAAGGGATGAGTGGAAGCACCAAGAAAAGGAGGAGCAAATAAAGACCTACATGGAGCTCCAAACAAAGAAGCTCGACATGAAGGATGCCGTCAAGAGGAGGAAGCTCAACATGGAGGAGGTCGATAAGTTGACTTGACCAAGTTGTCCCTGAAGAGGAAAAGTTGGTTCGAGAAGAAGCAAAAGGAGGTGATAGATCTAGATGATTGAGCCATGGCCAGGAGCAATGTCATTTTGTATGTCGGCTTGTGTGCGACATGAACTAGGGGGCACAAGACATGAACTTTGGCCCTTTTTGTGCGTTGACAAGTGTTCCTACCATTGGCATTTGTTTGCTAGCGTGAAAACTATGAGGGTGACCATCCTTTTATAGGTTGACATAGGTGTCGACCGCTGATGCTCTGGCCGACATCAAACTATGATTGTTGGCATGGCTCTGGCCATGGCGAATTTCCAGTCTAATTTTCTTTTGTAGTAAATTCATGCGGCCTAACGTCGTTCATTGGACATACAACCAACGTAAAGGTAGAAAGGACCGAACACAGTCCCTTTGTCTATCTAAACAGACAAAATTCAGACAAAATAATCGTACGTTTGGGATCGCTCGTTCAAGTTGGGCTAAGTGATCCAGAGGTCCAAACTCAGGATTTGGCGCCTTGTATACGTATGAGTACATATCGATCATGCCAAGTATACATGCTTAGGCACGTACGTACGTAACATGTATCCTTCGATGCACGACCCTAAATGATCAGGTCGTGTCCATGTGGGAGGTAAACAAACACAAATCCGGCTTAACGCACGGGAGCAAACGGACATTTGTCCGTTTTTGTCCGCTTTTGTCTCATCCCTGGCCGCATTGGCGCCGAAGCGGACAACGCGCGAACGGGCGGGTTGCGCGCCCTTGTCCTCCCCTCACCCGCCCATCAGGGACACCGACGCCTCCACTTTTCCTCCATCCCCAAAATCCTCCCACGCTCCCCTTCCTCCGCCATGAAACCCAAGTAACCTGACGATTCGGTCGCCGTCGTGTGGCTCGCGGTGAAGAAGAAGGGCCCAACAAGCCGCGATCGGAGCTCACGCCGGAGGAGCAGGCGCACCTCGGCCCTGAATCAGCCAAGAGGAGGGGACAGCAGACCACAGAAATGGAGAAGAAGTTCGCGGCCGACTACGCCGCCAAGGTCGCGACCATGGAGAAGTCCGTGCAGTGATATGCCTCAAACGTATCTACTTTTCCTAACACTTTTGCTCTTGTTTTGGACTCTAAATTACATGATTTGAATGAAACTAACCCGGACAAATGTTGTTTTCATCAAAACTACCATGGTGTTGTTTTTATGCAAAAATAAAAGTTCTTGGAATGGAGCAAAAAAATTTGGAGATTTTTTTGGAGTATTTGAGGAATTATGGAGCCAGAAGCCACCTCAGAGGGGGCCCGGGTGCCCACCCTCCACCAGGGCACGCCAGCCCCCCCTAGCGTGGCCTGGTGGAGGGTGGATGCTACCTCTTAATGGCAACAATACAGTACGTGCCTCGTTACCCCTACTTTGTCACTGGGCGAGGACACCACAAGATTGAACCAAAACCAAGCACTTCTCCCATTACAAGAATTACGAATCTAGTTGGCCAAACCAAACCAATAATTCGAAGAGACTTGCAAAGATATGAAATCATGCATATAAGAATCAGAGGAGATTCAAATAAGATTCATGGATAATCTGAACATAAACTCACAATTCATCGGATCTTGATAAACACACCACAAAAGAAGATTACATCGGATAGATCTCCATGAAGATTATGAAGAACATGGTATTAAACATCAAAGAGAGAGAAGAAGTCATCTAGTTACTAGCTATAGACCCGTAGGTCTGTGGTGGACTACTCACGCATCATCGAAGGGGCAATGGAGTTGATGTAGATGCTCTCCGTGATCGATTCCCCCTCCGGCAGATTACCGGAGAAGGCTCCAAGATTGGATCTCTCGGGAACAGAGGCTTCCAACAGCAGAAAAGTATTTTCGTGGCTTGTTCTGATGTTAGGGGAATATTTAGGAATTTATAGGCCAGAGAACAGGGTTAGGAGACCTACCAGGGACAACAAGCCTGCTAGGCGTGGTCAGGGGGGCCACGCCTAGCAGGCTTGTGGCGCCCTGGCACCTCCCCTGCCATGCACTCCAAGCTTGGACGACTTGTTTCCTTCCAGAAAAATTCCTTCTGGAGGTTTTATTCTGTTTGGACTCCGTTTAATATTCCATATCTGCAAAACTCAAAAACAAGGAAAAACAGAAACTGGCACTTGGCTCTAGATTAATAGGTTAGTCCCAAAAATAATATAAAATAACATATTAATGCATATAAAACATCCAAAACAGATAATATAATAGCATGCCATCATCAAAAACTATAGATACGTTGGAGACGTATTAGCATCCCCAAGCTTAATTCCTGCTCGTCCTCGAGTAGGTAAATAATAAAAACAGAATTTTTGATGTGGAGTGCTACCTAACATATTTATCCAAGTAATATTCTTTATTGTGGCATGAATATTCAGATCCATAAGACTCAAAACAAAACCTTAATATTGATATAGAAACAATAACATTTCAAGCATACAAGCAAATCAATTGTATCTCTTCAAAATATAATGACAAAACAAATTTATCCCTACAATATCATATGGTCTGGCTATGCTCCATGTTCCCCACACAAAGTATTTACATCATGCACATCCCCGATGAAAAGTGAAGCAATTGTTTTCACACCCATTTTCTCAAACTTTTTCAACTCTCACGCAATACATGAGCGCGAGCCATGGATATAGCACTATAGGTGGAATAGAATATGGTGGAGGTTGTCAAGGAAAATGGAGAAGATAGTCTCACATCAACTAGGCGTATCAACGGGCTATGGAGATGCCCATCAATAGATATCAATGTGAGTGAGTAGGGATTACCATGCAACGGATGCACTAGAGCTATAAGTGTATGAAAGCTCAAAAAGAAACTAAGTGGGGGTGCATCCAACTTGCTTGCTCATGAAGACCTAGGGCCATTTGAGGAAGCCCATCATCGGAATATACAAGCCAAGTTTTATAAATAAAAATTCCCACTAGTAAATGAAAGTGAAAAAATAGGAGACTCTCTAACATAAAGATCATGGTGCTACTTTGAAGCGCAGGTATGGAAAAAGGTAATAGCAATGTCCCTTCTCTATTTTCTCTCATTTTTTTGGTTATCTAAGGCCTCTTTTATTCATTTCTATTTTTTTATTTGGGCTTCGCTGGCCTCTTTTATTTTTCATAAAGTTCGGACCCTCATCCCAACTAATAAGGGAATCATAGCTTCCATCATCCTTTCCTCACATGGGACATGCTCTATAATGAAAATCATCACACTTTTATTTACTTACAACTTGACGAGGATATGTACCTAGTGTAGGGTCCTAGGCAATACCTACATACCCTACCTAAGGTCACTACTTTGGAGGACTCGAAGATCAAGCATAAGCTTCCGACAGGATTCCATGTGACGTTCAAGTCACTCGACATTCAATCCGCTCGGAGTCATCTTCCTTCACTCGACAGTCGCCTGTCACTCGGTAGACCTCATTCTTAGTCGACACCAGAAGACCAGGAGCCACCATCAGGAGGCCAACGGGCAGTCGTTAGTCCTTCGTCATTAGTAGCATTTATTATGTATGTTACCAGTAACGCCAGACTTTAAACCCACGATCGGACCCTTAGATGTTGGGCACTTATGAGGGGCAGCGAACTCTATATGAGCCGCCCCTCCCCTCTGGCACAAGGGTTCGCAACTACTGTAATCTTAACATTCCACACGACATAAGCTCCTGAGCACTGAGACGTAGGGCTGTTACCTCCACGAGAGGGGCCTGAACTCATACATCCATGTGTACACCCTCACCGTAGCTAGGACTCTGCCCTCTCTCTGTGTACCCCTACCTTCTACTGTCAGGCTCGTTCCCATGACAGTTGGCGCCCACCATGGGGCAGGTGTCTAAGCAACTTCTGGCGAGGTTGTATTTTCCATCCTTCGACATGTCTTTCGGCAGTGTTTTCGCTCTGGGCCACGAGATCCGTTTCGGTGCGCTCACCTTCATCATCAATGATTAGGCATGGCTTCAGGAAGCGCCTCTTGATGTCGAGGTGCTCCTAGTCTGTGGGGCGCGCACTTCTGCACGAGTTCCTGCGGCGTGTTGCTGCGTCAGCCGTTGACTCCCTATACGTCAGCTCCCCTCGCTGTCCACAGTCGCAAGCGGTCTGGCCGCTCACGACTCCAGCACTGGGTCAAGCATGCAGTGGCGCGTCAAATTTCTTCTCCGCGGATCGCAGTGCTCGAGCCTGCCGAGTCTCTTCACGGCGTGTTTGAGTCGGATTCCGATCCGTCTGATATCCCTTTCGAGTGCGAGAGGTGTGATCCAGGAGCGGAGGTCCTTATGGCGGGCTCTCATCAAAGCCCGCTGCCGGGCTTGGGCCATGGCAAGCATGATGCTAGTGGTGCATCGAGTGAACGGCCGCGTCGCGAGGGGGGAGGTTCTTCATACCCCCATCGTTGGTACGACCACTGAAGCCCAGGCTTTGGAGGCCACGCGCATTCGGCTAGAAGAGCTCCAACGAGAACTTGATGAGTGCGCTCGCCAGCATCCACCTCTTGCCGGTCGACAGCAGTGACAACTGTTCCTAACTGGCTCCCGCAATGATGTTGAGGTATATCGAACTCCTGTGTTAAATGTAGCAACTGCTGCTAGGATAGCAGACTCCATTCAGCCGTCACGGTCAGAAGCTGGAAGAGGGTTGATGCAGATCAGAGCACTGTTAGATGCAGCACAGCGTCAGAATTCTGTAGTTTCACAGTCCCGCAATAGGATACACAACAACTCACCTAAGGCCGAAACCGTTCAGTCGGCACACAGCCTTGGATCACCCCTGCATCGTAGGGGTGGAGGCTCTCGCGAGGATCCGGTCAGAGATCAGCTTCACCGCAAAGACCACCTTCGAGTGCCCACTCTTCCACAGGGCAGTCCGCGCGTGCCCGACACCCGGAGGATAGGTGCTTGTTCGGTGATGAACGGAATGCGGAGTTTGATGCTCGAGATCTCCTCATCCAGAAACAGATCGACAGGGGCAGAGCCCACAGAAAAGGCCAAGATAGAGACTTTCCGAGTGGTAGCTCAGCCGTGATTTCTGGTCGTGAGTGTTTTAGCAGAGCCATCCGTTCTGCGGAGATTCCCCCCCCCCCAACTTTAGGTTGGTGGCTAGGATCGGAAAATTTTCTGGCGAGTCCAAGCCAGAGACTTGGTTAGATGATTACCGAGTGGCTGTACAGATTGGTGGCGGCAACGACAATGTCGCAATGAAGCACCTGTCCTTGATGCTAGATGGTTCAGCTCGAGCTTGGCTGAATTGCTTGGCTCCTTCCAGTATATATTGCTGGGAGGATCGTGCCCGAGTGTTTATCCGAACCTTCGAGGGCACGTGCAAACGTCCTGCAGGTCTGGTCGACTCACATCATTGTGTCCAGAAGCCTGATGAAACTTTGAAAGATTATATTTGGCGGTGGTCCACTTTGCATCATATAGTGGAAAATGTGTCAGAACACCATGCTGTGTGTGCTTTCAAGGCCGGTGTGAGATACAGGGAGTTGTACCTAAAGTTCGGGCGCACGGGTGATATTTCACTTGGCAAGATGATGGAAATCGCCACTCGGTACGCCAATGGCAAGGAAGAAGACCGCCTCCATAGCGGCAAAGGAAAGGCAGTCGCCAATGAGGCTAGTGGCAATAACAATTGGAAACAGAAGCGAAAAGCTGAGGGTCCGGTTCAAGCAGAAGCAGCAGCATTGGCGACCCAATCAAAAAACAAGGGCAAGGCTAAAGCACAGTATGCCCCCAAGAAAGGAAAAAAAATCAGTCGGGGACTGATATCATGGATCAACCGTGTGTAATTCACACGAGGAAAGATGCGGAAGGCAATGTGATTTTTCCCAAGCACACCACTCGGTAGTGTCAGACCCTTATCCAGCAATTCAAAGGGGACCTGCCGAGTGATAAATCTCCTGAGAAGGGTGATGAGGATGAAGATAAAAAAAAATCCCAGATGTCACTACTACACTTGTGATTTTTGCTGATGTCGAGAGCAAGAGTTATCTAAAAGTCATCAATAGAGAAGTCAACATGGCTATACCGGCTACCCCCACCTACCTCAAGTGGTCCCAGTATGCTATCACATTCGACCAAACAGACCATCCTGCTCATGTGGCCACTCCTGGTCGACATGCTCTGGTAGTTGATCCGGGGGGCACTCAACTCAGAAAGGTCCTCATGGACGATGGCAGCGGCCTAAACATTCTCTATGTGGATACCCTGAAAGGGATGGGCATTCCGATGTCCCGACTGAGTGAAAGCAACATGCAATTTCATGGGGTCATCCCAGGGAAGAAGGCCAAGTCACTCGGGCAGATAGCATTGGATGCGACATTCGGGAATGACAAATTTTTTTGAAAAGAAAAGCTGACGTTTGAAGTCGTGGATTTCCAGAGTGCCTACCATGCCATTTTGGGTCGACCCGCGTATGCATGTTTCATGGCCCGACCATGTTACATGTATCTCAAGCTGAAGATGCTAGGACCTAAGGGCGTGATCATGGTCACCAGCAATCGACAGCGGGCCAAAGAGTGCCTCCAGCAAGGCTCCAAGATCGCCGATCACCAGATGGCCATGGTCGAGCTGGAAGAGTACAAGAAAACCGCTGACCTTGCTGACTTGCTCTTTGCAAAGAAGTCGGCTTCTGAGTTGGCATTTCAGTCGGCAGGGGAAGTGAAGAAGGTGCACATCCACCCGACAGATCCTACTGCTGCCCCGACAAATATCTAATCAACACTCGACAGAAAATAGGAAGTCGAGCTCATCCAGTTCCTCCGTGAGAACTGGGATATCTTCGCATGGAAGCCTGCTGACATGCCGGGGGTTCCTAGGGAGCTGGCTGAGCACCGTCTGGGAGTGGAACCAAAAGTCCAACCCGGCAGGGAGCATTTGCGTCATTCAGCGGCGGAGAAGCGTAAGGCAATCGGCAAAGAAGTGGCCCGTCTCTTGCAAGTCAAGTTCATCCGGGAGATTTACCACTGCGAGTGGCTCTCGAATGTTGTGATGATTCCAAACAAAGATAAGTCGTTGCGTATGTGCATTGACTTCAAACATCTCAATCGAGTATGCCCGAAGGATCATTTTCTGGTCCCCCGCATAGATCAAATTGTCGACTTGACAGTGGGGTGCGAGCGTTTATCATTTCTGGATGCTTACTCTGGGTACCATTAGATCCGTCTGTATGGCCCGAACGAAATAAAGACAACTTTCATCACCAATTCGGGTGTTTCTGCTACATCACTATGCCATTCGGTCTCAAAAATGCCGGTGCTACTTTTATGCGCATGATTCAGAAGTGTTTACTCAACCAGATCCTTCAGAATGTCAAGGCGTACATGGATGATATAGTGGTGAAATACCCACAAAGGTTCCGACCTGCTGGCTGACTTGGCCGAAACATTCGCCAATCTGAGGAGATTCGACATAAAGCTGAATCCGGCCAAGTGTACCTTCGGCGTCCCTAGTGGCAAGTTACTCGGTTTTCTCGTTTCCGAGCGAGGAATCGACGTCAACACCGAGAAAATCAGCGCCATTACCCGAATGAAGACTCCCGTGTGAGTGCACGACAGTCCGAAACTCACAGGTTGCTTGGCAGCCCTGAGTCGATTCATTTCTCGTCTTGATGAGAAGGCTCTGCCTTTGTATCAATTGATGAAGAAGTCCGACACGTTCGAGTGGACTCCTGAAGCCGAAGCAGCGTTTGTTGAGCTCAAAGCCCTGCTCTCCACCCAGCCGGTGCTTGCTGTTCCTTGTAGCAAAGAGTCTTTGCTCCTGTACATTGTAGCCACTAATCATGTCGTTAGTACAGTGTTAACCGTCGAGCGGGAAGAGGAGGGTAAAGCTTATAAAGTCCAGCGGGTGGTCTATTATGTCTCGGAAGTTTTGTCCCCCTCAAAGCAAAGATATCCACACTATCAGAAGCTGGTTTATGGTATTTACCTATCAGCGAAGAAGGTGGCGCATTATTTCCAAGACCACTCGATTTCAGTCGTCAGTGATGCTCCTCTGTCTGAGATTTTCAACAATCAGGACGCATCAGGTCGAGTGGCTAAGTGGGCAATTGAGTTCGGACACTTTGACATTAGATTTGAAGCCAAGAAAGCAATCAAGTCCCAAGCATTGGCAGATTTTATGGCCGAGTGGATTGAACGGCAACAACCAATCTAGATTCACTCGGCGGACTGGACCATGTTCTTCGACGGCTCTAATATGTTGAATGGGTCTGGTACTGGTGTGGTTTTGATATCCCCAAAGGGCAACAAGCTCAGTTATGTCTTGCAAATTCACTTCGATTCCTCCAACAATGAGGCAGAGTATGAAGCGCTTATGTATGGGTTGCGCATGGCTATCTCACTCGACGTCAAGCGCCTCATGGTTTATGGCGACTAAGATTTGGTGGTGAATCAAGTGATCAAAGAGTGGGATGTTCGAAACCCCGCTATGACAGGGTACTTTAATGCTATCAGAAAGTTGGAGAAGAAATTCGAAGGCCTGGAACTCCATCATGTTCCCCAACTGAAAAATCAGGCAGCTGACGAACTAGAAAAGATTGGATCCACTTGACGGCCTATCCCTAGTGATGTGTTCTTAGAGCACCTACACACTCCTTCGGTACAAGAAGATCCTTTCACCGAAGAGCCCCCACAAGCTTTGAGTTCCACTGACCCAACAGAAGTCAATGTCCCTACAGTGATTGATCTGGTCATGGAGATTCTGGTTGTCACTCCTGATTGGACTGTGCCTTACATTGCTTACATCCTCCGACAAGAACTTCCAGAAGATGAAACAGAGGCTTGGCAGATTGTGCGCAGATCTAAGGCATTTACTGTCATGGGAGATCAGCTGTTCAGAGAAAGCACAACTGGCGTGACGCAGCGTTGCATCTCCCTCAAAGAAGGTCAAATGATTCTGGATGAGATCCACTCGGGAACTTGCGGCCATCATGCGTCCTCATGGACCATCGTCGCTAAAGCATACCGAGCTGGTTTCTTCTGGCCACGAGCTAATGAGATGGCCAAAGATATTGTCGATTATTGTGATGGATGCCAATTCTATGCAAACTTGTCCCATAAACAAGCCTCTGCTCTGAAGACGATTCCCCTCGCCTGGCCATTTGCTGTTTGGGGACTCGACATGGTTGGTCCCTTTCGGACCAGAAAAGGTGGTTTCACTGATTTGCTAGTCGCAGTCGACAAGTTTACCAAGTGGATAGAAGCCAAGCCCATCAAGAAATTGAACTCTCGTACGGCGGTTACATTCATGAGAGAGATAATTTTCTGGCACGGCATTCCTCACAGCATTATCATGGATAACAGCACCAACTTTGACTCAGAAGAGTTCAAAAACTTCTGCACATCTCAGGGCACTCGGGTGGATTATGCATCTGTCGCTCACTCGCAAACAATGGGCAAGTCGAGCGAGCCAATGGCCTCATCCTATAAGGTCTAAAGCCTCGTCTCATGCGCGACCTAGATCATGTCGCTGGTGCCTGGGTAACTAAACTGTCATCTGTGTTATGGGGCCTGAGAACTACTCCAAATCGGTCGACTGGACGGACTCCTTTTTTCCTGGTCTACGATGCTGAAGCTATCTTGCCGAGTGACTTGTTTCACAATTCTCCTCAAGTGGAACTTTATTCTGGGGCTGAAGCCGAACAATCTAGGCAAGATGGTGTTGTTCTCCTGGAGGAAGAACGAGAGATGGCTTTGATCCGTACTACTGCCTATCAGCAGGATCTGCGGCGCTTCCATGCGAAGAATGTCAAGAGTCAATCATTTCATGAGGGAGACTTGGTGCTCTGAGTGAATCAACACCGACCTCACAAGCTTGCTCCTGCATGGGAAGGTCCTTTCGTCGTCACTAAAGTGCTGAACAACGGAGCTTATCATCTGTACAATCTCATGAAGCGGATAGACGAGCCACGAGCCTGGAATGCAGATCTGCTCTGGCGTTTTTATACTTAAGAGACAGAAGAATCTTTTGATGTAATAAGAATACTTCATCTATGCAATTCAAATTTCTACAATATATGTTGTCGATTCCGATCATACTGTTTCACTCTTGGGAATACTCCGAGTGTTGAGCAATCCTCACACTCCGGGGCTTAGCTGTGAACATGCTTTCGCCTAAGTTAAAAACCCTGTCGAGTGGATAGCTATCCATTCACTCAACGACCTATTTGCAAATCAGTCTTCGCTTAGGTTCAAAAATACTTCGAGTGGTGAGAAATCCTCACACTCGGGGGCTTAGCTGCGAACATGCTTTCGCCTAAGTTAAACACCCTATCGGGTGGATAGCTGTCCATTCACTCGATGACCTATTTGCGAATCAGTCTTCGCTTAGGTTAAAAAATACTTCAAGTGGTGAGCAATCCTCACACTCGGGGGCTTAGCTGCGAACATGCTTTCACCTAAGCTAAAAACCATGTCGGGTGGATAGCTATCCATTCACTCGACAACCTATTTGTGAATCAGTCTCCGCTTAGGTTCAAAAATACTTCGAGTGGTGAGCGATCCTCACACTCGGGGGCTTAGCTGCGAGCATGCTTTCGCCTAAGTTAAAAACCCTGTCGGGTGGTAGCTATCCATTCACTCGACGACCTATTTGCGAATCAGTCTTCGCTTAGGTTGAAAAATACTCCGAGTGTTGGGCAATCCTCACACTCGGGGACTTACATGTGAACTTGCTTTCACCTAGGTTAAACACCCGACCGAGTGGATTGTAATACATCCACTCGACTCCCTAGCTGCGGATAAATCTTCGCCTAGGGTCAAAAATGTTCTGAGTGTTGAGGAATCCTCACACTCGGGGGCTTAGTTGCGAACATGTTTTCGCCTAAGCCTAAAAACAAATATAGTCGAACAAGCGATCAAAAGCCAAATACGGATGAAATCCAAAGGTTAAATCGCGGATAAATGTTTCGTGGAGAAAGAAAACATGCTCAGACCTAAGGCCTGGGTAAAGTTTTAAGGGATACAATTCCACTCAGCATACCGAGGCAAATATAAGTTTTTTTTCCAGAAGATCAAGTTTTTTATGCGCCCGATGACTGGCTGGCTTGACGAAAGTGTCCAAGTCGATGCCGTTTGTGATCCTGGTAGCTGCGTCGATGAAGGTCTCCATGAAGTCCTCGAACTAAAGCTTCTTCTTGTTAACACTCGGAGCTCTTTCAGTATGTCTTCCCTCATGTCCCGACAATGGACCCTGACGAGCGAGAGTGCCACGTCAGCCCCACAGCGGGTAGCGTACTTCTTCTAGGCCTGCACTCGTCCGGGAAGGTCGTTCAGGCACGTGATCATGGAGTTGAGGTCGAGCTGAAGGGTGTCCTCAGGCCACAGCTCCTTATCGATCCTCTTCATCACGGATTTCAGTCGAACAAGATATGCCTGAATGCCCTGAAGCCTAAAGTTGAGTCTGAGCATGTTCATAGCCACTGCATCTGCAACAGGCGACTTGGTGGGGTCCAGTTTGGGCTCAATTTCCTCCGTCTCCTTTTCGAAGTCTTGGCAGAATTCTGTTGGAGAAAAGGAGTGGGAAGGGAATCAATGAGTTACAATCTTCATTGATCTCACAAAGTGCAGTCGCCAAGAAATACTCAACATCGAGCATGATGAACATCTTCCTCGAGAACTCTCCCGGGTGCTTCTCCAAGCCGTTGCTCCTTTTTGTCAGCTGCTCAGTTCTTTTGACAAGGTCCACTCGCTCGTGCTTCAGTTTGGAGTTCTCCTCCTCCATTTTCTTGGCAGCCTCCAGCTTCTAATCTGCAGTCTTAGTTTTCTCCTTGGCCACCCGTTGGGCATCAACGAGTGCTTTGTCCATGTCCTCCAATGCTTTCTTCATGCAATCTAAAGAAACAACACTGTTGAGTCGCGCTTGGAGTCGACGGTTTTCATTGCGCACATATGTTCGAGTGATAGCACTCGGTTCAAAGCGTGAAAGGTGAAGATGGGAATGCAGAGAATCGACAGTATTTACCTCCTAGAGATTCCAGCTCAGCCCGCGCTCTCTCTAGAGCATTGTTGGAGGCTTCCAGATCCATGCGCAGTCGGTTCCTTTCATCTTCGAGATCCTTGTACCGCGTCCCAAGTTTGCAAGCCCTCTGAAATCAACAAAACAAAGAAATTCAATCGACAAGTAATATCAAGGGTGGTCCACTGAGCTACGCATATCGTCGAGTGACTGTCCTATTATCTTGGAACAACATCATATGATGGTTGATTTTTGGTGTCTATGAAGCCTGTATCAAGGAAAAGAAAAATTCGAACAAAAGTCCACTCGATATGTCGAGTGGCTCAGGTACTCGGCGTACCGAAAATAAACTCTAAGAGCTCTGTTGGTGCAAGCACTCAACGACGGTCTCGGGGACTACACCCAGTGGGTGCACTCAGATTGCCCCGATTGGGACGGTTAACACTCGATCTGTCGAGTGTCAACCGTCTGTTCCGTTCCACGCCTCCGTTGCGAGGTGATGAAGAAAAAAAATGCACTCGACATGTCGAGTGACTAGTACCACGTGTACGACTGAAATTCTGATTTCAAGTTTTCAAGACTATTGCTTATCGTCTGCGATTAGTAGTAGCCTCGGGGACTACACCTAGTGGGTGCCCTTGGCGTGCCCCCACTGGACCTGCCAACTCTCGACCTGTCGAGTAGCAGAGAACATCCGTCACCCGAGCCATCCAGTGACACGCCTCTCCCCACTCCGTGAAGTGCAGTCTATCGTTATGTAGCGTCATATCATGGTTTATCAATGATATCCATGGAACCTACAAAGTAGCTGCGGAGTGGTGCGACCAAGGGCAAACTATCAAGCATACAACAAACTCTAAGACCCCTGCTGATGCAAGCACTCGACAGCGGTCTCGGGGACTACACCCAGTGGGTGCACTTGGCGTGCCCCCACTGGACCTTCCAACTCTCGACCTGTCGAGTAGAAGAGAACATCTGTCACCCGATCCGTCGAGTGACACGCCTCTCCCCACTCTGTGAAGTGCAGTCTATCCTTATGTAGCGTCATATCATGGTTTATCAATGATATCCATGGAACCTACAAAGTAGCTGCGGAGTGGTGCGACCAAGGGCAAACGTATCAAGCATACGACAAACTCTAAGACCCCCTGCCGATGCAAGCACTCGACAACGGTCTCGGGGACTACACCCAGTGGGTGCACTCAGAGTGCCCCCACTGATACGGTTAACACTCGATCCGTCAAGCGGACCGTCAGAGAAAAAAATATGCACTCGACATGTCGAGTGACTCTAGTACTACGCGTACTATCGATCCAAAACCTACTTGACTAAGACCTGACCTACTCGAGTGGAGAAATTTCAAACATTCTATGAGTGGAAAATAAGCACCCACTGGGTGTACAGTCAAGAAAAGCCCGGAATTCAATCGGAAATGCACTTACAATCGAACTTACTTGGACATTCGTGCGAAGCGCTGAGGTGACATCATAAGCCAGCTTGCTGGCCTTGTATGCCTCCTTGGTCCGCAACATCGTTTGCTCCACCTGGATCATGGCCTCCTTTGCAGCTCCAGTTTGATCTTCTAGAACGCGATGCAGAGGGAAAGACATCACTGGAAGGATCGGCGTAATAGCTGGGGCAGTGGAAGTTGTCTAAGCAGGGCCGGTTGGAGTTGATGTCACGATGATTGAGATAGCTGGAGGGGCACTCGACAAAGGCACTGTAGGGTCAACCCTGATCCGTGCCGAGTGGCTCATCCCCTGAGAGGATTCCACATTCAACCTTTGAAGCGTCTGCGCAGATGAGGCTCTTCGAGTGCGGGCACGTGTGATGCCTGGGAGTTCCTCATCATCTTCTAGCTGGATAATTTCTGCAAATATCAATCGACAATGTTAACTTTTGCAAGTGAAGAATCTCGTTTGAGTGAACCAAAGATTTGTTTACCTCTATGGGAAGTTGCAGCGTTGGCGGTGTCAATGTCCATAGCTTCCCCCTCCGTCCCGAGGGGGCGATGTTACTGAACTGGCAGCTCTGATTGATCAAGCAGCCCTCGGTCAGCAACAACACAAAGTTAAAGTCGACAACAAGAATTCGAGAATAAATACTCACGTAGAGACGACTGACACAGCCATCCTCATGCGAGGCAACGCTTTGCGGGGTTTGGTCGCATTCAGCTTGGGCTGCTTCGCCGATTGCTCGCTTGACTCGACGGTCGAAGGGCGGCTCCGCTTGGGGTTCTTCTCACTCGGGCCTGGAGCCTTGTCCTCGGTGGCTGCAGGGTCCTGCCGAGACTTGGAGTGGCATTCACATCGAGGAGGTGACTCCACTTCTTCTTCGCTTTCGCCTGAGTTCGCATACTCCTCCTCGGAGTCAGAAGAGCCGTCGCTGTCCATGCTGCCGCCTTCACTCACCACACCATCTTCAGGCTGGTTCCCATTGGGGTCAGGTGAGCGCATATTTGTCTACTCCTACATGATCCAAACAAGGAAGTCAGTCCAAAAGTTAACCTATCACTCGGCAGTATAAATACTACAGTCGACAAAATATAGCTTACCAAATTCTTCGGCGGATTTTCGGCCGAGTAGGGTTGGATCCTCTTGGCTCCCACTAGGTTGTCACATGCCCCGGTGATGCTACGAAGCCACTACTTGACAGTTGTTTGCGAAACCTCTTCTGGGTGAGCTCTGGTCGAGTCTTCAGGGCCCGTGTAGTTCCCCATGGTGTGATCCCTAGCTTTGAGTGGCTGAATTCGTCGACTGAGAAAAGTCTCCAACAGATCCAAGCCGGTCACCCCACCCCGAACCAATTGCACCGTGGAGTTCACCAAGATCTCCACTTGTTCATGTTCCTCTTCAGACACCCTCAGGGACTTGGGGACAGCCGGACGGTTAGAGGTGTAGGGAGAAAGGCCAGTCGAGATGTTGGGAGAAGCTATCTCTTTGCAATAGAACCAAGTCGATTGCCAACCTCTAACAGGTTCAGGGAAAGTCATAGCAGGGAAGGAACTACGAGCTCTCTTCTGAAGCCCTAAACCCCCGCACAACTGCAACACATGGGTTTTTCCATCCGACGGGTCTGCTTTCTTTATAGTCTGGGATCTAATCGTGAAGATGTGCTTAAAGAGTCCCCTGTGAGGAGGACAACCCAGAAAGCACTCGCACAAAGTTACGAAGGAAGACAAGTAGGCGATTGTATTCGGCAGAAACTGATGAAGTTGAGCACCAAAGAAGTTCAGGAACCCTGTAAAGAACAGATGGGGAGGCATAGAAAAACCTCTTTCGACATGGGAGAGGAGGAGGACTCGCTCCCCGTCGCACGGCTCTGGCTCGCGCTCCCTTCCGGCAACCTCCAAGCGCCCTCCGCCGCGAGCCCATCGGCAACCAGGCCGTCCATGTCCGCTCGGGTGACCACCGAGGGGAGAAAATCCCCCCTGCATCCATCCTGCCGGCGCGGTGAACCGAGCGGTCGAGGGCTTCTTGCCCTTGAGCTTCATCGCTCCCTTCTTGGTGCGCTCTAGCTTTTCCATGGTGTTCTTCGTCATCATGGCGACGACTCTCGTCGAAGAAGAATGGAGTGTGGCGCCGGAGTTAGAGGAGGCGGGGGAAGAGAGGAAGTCTGGGCAAGGATACTGTGCGAACCGCGGCGCGTTGAGTTTTATACTCCGTTGAGTGACTCACTGACTATTGGCCTGCGAGATCAGTGCACACGCCAACCGCTGATGGCACCCAGTACATGGCGATATGACCGGCGTGAGAATCGAGGCGTCACGCCTCCACTTGCCCTGATCGTGGCATCATCATCGCACGCGCGCTTCCCAAATTTTTGTATCCCGCAAAACCCGGGTCTGACAGACCGACCCGTCACCTCCAAAGATGCTTTCAGTTAACTCGGAGGAAAATAGGCATTGAACATTCACTCGGACACTTTCAAGGCTAAATTGATCCGGACGAATGGCGAAGAGTTCAATCGATGCAAGTTTCGTTGAAGCCCCGAATATCATTCGAAAGATTTGGCGTGTTGATCTTGAATTGACATCAATATCCAGAGTTCAATCGACGCAAGTTCCGTTGAAGCCCTGAATATCATTCGGAAGATTTGATGCCTTAATTCAGGATTGGCATTGATACCCCCATTTCACCACTCGAACCCCGATCCATTCGGGGGCTAATGACGAGGATATGTACCTAGGGTAGGGTCCTAGGCAAGACCTACATACCCTACCTAAGGACACCACACTGGAGGACTCGAAGATCAAGCATAAGCTTCCGACTGGATTCCATGTGACGTTCAACTCACTCGACATTCAATCCGCTCGGAGTCTTCTTCCTTCACTCGACAGTCGCCTGTCACTCGGTAGACCTCATTCTCAGTCGACACCAGAAGACTAGGAGCCACCATCAGCAGGCCAACGGGTAGTCGTTAGTCCTTCGTCATTAGTAGCATTTATTATGTATGTTACCAGCAACGCCAGACTTTAAACCCACGATCGGACCCTTAGATGTCGGGCAATTATGAGGGGCAGCGAACTCTATATAAGCCGCCCCTCCCCTCTGGCACAAGGGTTCACAACTACTGTAATTTTAACATTCCACACAATATAAGCTCCCGAGCACTAAGACGTAGGATTGTTACCTCGACGAGAGGGGCCTGAACTCATACATCCGTGTGTACACCCTCGCCATAGCTAGGACTTTGCCCTCTCTCTTCGTACCCCTACCTTCTACTGTCAGGCTCGTTCCCACGACACAACTCAAAAGAAAAATTAGAACTCGATACCTATGACAAAATATGACTATATATGCAATATGGTAATGATGGTGTGCATGTCATAAAAGGAAACAGTGGAAGTTGCATGGCAATATATCTTGGAATGGCTATGGAAATGCCATAATAGGTAGGTATGGTGGATGTTTTGAGGAAACATATATGGTGGTTGTTTAGAGGAAGGTATATGGTGGCTGTTTTGCGGAAGGTATATGGTGGTTGTTTTGAGGAAGGTGTTTGTTGCACCGGCGAAAGTTGCGTGATACTAGAAAGGCTAGAAAAAGTGGAAGGGTGAGAGTGTGTATAATCCATGGACTCATCATTAGTCATAAATAACTCACATACTTATTGCAAAAGTCTATTAGTCATTGAAGCAAAGAATTAAACGCATGCTCCTAGAAGGGAGGTTGGTAGGAGTTAACCATCACGCGCCCCCGACCCTCACACAAAGGTCGACAATCTATAAACAAGTCATTCTCCGACTTCCTTACATAGCGGTTCACCATACGTGCATGCTATGGGAATCACAAACCTTTACACAAGTATTTCTACCAAATCAAAATTTACTTCCTAACATGTCTCTTAACATTACCATCTTTATATGTCAAAACTTTATGCAAGGAATCAAACTTCTCATAAATACTCAATGCACTTAATATGGAAGTTTTAATTATATCCCTTTTGGATGCCTATCATATTAGGACTAAATTCACAACCTAGACCATTTACCATGCTGTTTTTAGAAACTCACAAAATAGTATAAGAGAGGTACAAGAGTTCAAGTATTTCTATAAAACAAAAATACCACCATGCTCTAAAAGATATAAGTGAAGCATATAGACCAAAAATGCCCAACTCAAAAGATATAAGTGCAGCACATAGAGTATTCTAACAAATTAACGATTCAGCATGTCTCTCTCAAAATATTTGTGCACCAAGGATGATTGTGGCAAACTATCAAGCAAAGACTCATATCATACAATACGCTCCATACAAAACACATATCATGTGGTGAATAAAAATATAGCCTCGAGTAAATTTACCGATGGATTGAAGACGAAAGAGGGGATGCCTTTCGGGGCATCCCCAAGCTTAGGCTTTTTGGCATCCTTGAATATGACTTTGGGTTCCTTGGGCATCCCCAAGCTTAGGCTCTTTCCACTCCTTATTCCATAGTCCATCCAATCTTTACCCAAAATTGAAAACTTCACAACACAAAACTTAACAGAATTTTTTTGAGATCTGTTAGTATAAGAAAATAAATCACCACTTTAGGTACTGTTGTGAACTCATTATTTATTTGTATTGGTGTTATAAATACTTTAATCTTATTTCTACATGTCTCATACCACATGATACAACCCATAGATTCATCAAAATAGGCAAACAACTCAAAGAAAACAGAATCTGTCAAAAACAGAATAGACTGTAGCAAATTGAAGACATCGTATACTTCTGTAACTCAAACAATTATGAAAACTTATTAAAACCTGGGAAATTTATATATCAATCTTGTGTAAATATTTCAGATCAATTTGACGCTCTGAAAAAATTAGAAAATTTCTGGACTGAGCATAAAAGTTTCTGTTTTTCAGCAAGACCAAATCAACAACTACCATAGATCACCCTAAAAGTTTTACTTGGCTCAAACACTAATTAAAACATGAAAACAAAATTACTACATAAGTAATAATGTGGGAAACACTCAAAAACATAAGGAAAACAGAACACAAAAATAAAATTGGGTTGCCTCCCAACAAGCGCTATTGTTTTACGACCTAGCTAGGCATAATGATTTCAATGATGCTCACATAAAAAGTAGTAATTGAAATATGCAAGAAAGCATCATTAATCTCATCAAAACCACATTTAAGTCTAACCCACTTTATATGCATAGGGATTTTGTGAGCAAAGAATTTTTGGGAACAAGAATCAACTAGCATAGGAAGGCCAAACAAGCATAACTTCAAAACTTTGAACACATAGAGAGGAAACTTGATATTATTGCAATATGTAAAAGCATATGTTCCTCTCTCATAGTAATTTTTAGTAGAATCATGAAGGAATCTCACAATATAACTATCACACAAAGCATTCTTTTCATGATCAATTATAGCATACGTGTCATCACCAAAACTCGGGGAACAAAAAATATCATCTTCATCAAGCGTAGCATCTCCAAGCTTGTGGTTTTGCATATCATTAGCATCATGGATATTCAGAGAATTCATACTAACAACATGGCAATCATGTTTTTCATTCAAGGAGATATCATGAATCACTTTATAATTTTCTTCTTTCAACACTTCATCAAAAATTTCATGATGTTCAAGCAAAACTTCATAGAGATAATCAAGGGCACTCAACTCACTAGTAATTGGTTGATCATAATTTGGTATTTTGAAAAGATTAGCAAGTGTATTAGGATTCATATCAATAGATTTTGAGCAAGCAAAGATGCAAGCAAATAGAAGGCACATGGCAACACAAGCAAACAAAATATTTGACAAGAAAAAGACAAAAGACAAACGAGAAAGAGAGGGCGAATAAAACGACAAATTGGTGAAGTGGGCGAGAGGAAAATGGCAAATAAAGTAAATGCAAGAGATGAGTTTGTGATTGGTACTTGGTACGCTTGATGTGTATCCTCCCTGGCAACGGCGCTAGAAATCCTTCTTGCTACCTCTTGATGGCAACAATACAATACGTGCCTCACCACCCCTACTTGTCACTTGGTGAGGACACCGCAAGATTGAACCCAAAACCAAACACTTCTCCCATTGCAAGAATTACCAATCCAGTTTGCCAAACCAAACCAATAACTCGAAGAGACTTGCAAGGATATGAAATCATGCATATAAGAAATCATAGGAGATTCAAATAAGGTTCATGGATAATCTGAACATAAACTCACAATTCATCAGATCTTGACAAACACACCACAAAAGAAGATTACATCAGATAGTTCTCCATGAAAATCATGAAGAACATAGTATTGAAGATCAAAGAGAGAGAAGAAGACATCTAGCTACTAGCTATGGACCCATAGGTCTGTGGTGGACTACTCACGCATCATCGGAGGGGCAATGGAGTTGATGTAGATGCCATCCGTGATCGATTCCCCCTTCGGCAGATTACCGGAGAAGGCTCCAAGATTGGATCTCTCGGGAACGGAGCCGTCCGGCGGTGGAAAAGTATTTTCGTGGCTTGTTCTGATGTTAGGGAAATGTTTTGGAATTTATAGGCCAGAGAACAGGGTTAGGAGACTTGCCAGGGAACGACAAGCCTGCTAGACACGGCCAGGGGGCGCACCTAGCAGGCTTGCTGCGCCCTGGCACCTCTCCTGCCATGCACTCCAACCTTGGATGACTCGTTTCATTCCAGAAAAATTCCTTCCGAAGGTTTTATTCTGTTTGGACTCTATTTAATATTCCATATATGCAAAACTCAAAAACAAGGAAAAAATAGAAACTGGCACTTGGCTCTAATTTAATAGGTTAGTACCAAAAATAATATAAAATAGCATATTAATGCATATAAAACTTCCAAAATAGATAATATAATAGCATGCCATCATAAAAAATTATAGATACATTGGACACGTATCGGTGGAGACCTCGTGGGTCCCCCAACTATGTCACCCTAGCTTATGACTGTTGTATGATGAATATCATCCAACAAATACTCTGATCCAGTGCCTATGATTTTTCCACTTATTTTTCTTGCTAATTTACTATTACTATTGTGACTGTTGCACTTGCTACAAAACCATTGCTGCTACTGTTGCCGCTGCCGTTACTCTTACCACTGCTATCAAACTATCATATTATTGTGCTACTGATCACATTGCTGCAGATATTTATCTCTAGGTGTGGTTGAATTGACAACTCAACTGCTAATACTCTCAAATATTCTTTGGCTCCCCTTGTGTCGAATCTATAAATTTGGGTTGAATACTCTATCCTCGAAAACTGTTGCGATCCCCTATACTTGTGGGTTATCAAGACCTTTTTCTGGCGATGTTGCCGGAGAGCATAGCTATATTTGTTGAGTCACTTGGGATTTATGTCAACTCATCACTATGAAGAAATCTGAAGGATACTAAAACCAAGATTTTTTCCTCTAAGACGACGGGAGGTAAGGAACTTCCATCACACTCTACACTTGATTCACCTTTTGTTATGAGTAAACTTGCAACCACATTCTATTAATCCTGATATTGATGATGCTACTTCTGCTATGAATGATGCTTATGATGATGCTAGTACCATGCTTGATGATAATGTGCCACTAGGTGAATTTCTCGATGAACAAATTGCTAGAGCTAAAGAGAATGAAATTATTGAAACTGATGAGAACTTTGAGACTGATGATTATGAAACACTTTATAGGCCTAGCTCTCCTAGATTTGAAATGCCTAAGATACCAGAAGGTTATGCTTTGGATGGAGAAATAGCTAGAGAGATTCTTGCTTGTAAGGATAGAAATGGTGTTAAGAAACTACTATGCAAGTATCAGGAAAAGACTTTGAAAGGACGTGGATGTTGCTTAGAGGTGGGTGAATAGATGCTTTAAAATAATTACGGTTTAGGCTTGAAGAAACATGGAATAAAAGTATCATTTAATTAGTAAGCACAACACCTAAAACAACTAGGCTCACCTATGTGCACCAACAGCTTATGCTAAGCAAGATATACAACTAAGTGATAGCAAGATATATGACAAGAAACAATATGTCTATCATAAAGTAAAGTGCATAAGTAAAGGGGCTCAGGTAAGAGATAATCGAGGCATGCGGAGATGATGATGTATCCCGAAGTTCACACTCTTGCGGATGCTAATCTCCGTTCGGAGCGGTGTGGAGGCACAATGCTCCCCAAGAAGCCACTAGGGCCACCATAATCTCCTCACGCCCTCGCACAATGCAAGATGCCGTGATTCCACTAAGGAACCCTTGAGGGTGGTCATCGAACCCATACAAACAAGGTTGGGGCAATCTCCACAACTTAATTGGAGGCTCCTAACGACACCACGAAGCTTCACCACAATGTATTGTGGCTCCGAGGTGACCCCAAATGCTTAGGGCAATCTCCACAACCTAATTGGAGACCCCAAAGGTTGCCCGAAGCTTTTCACCACAATGATTGAGCTCCGAGGCACCACCAACCATCTAGGGCGCCAAAGCACCCAAGCGGAAGAAGCTCTAGGATGCTCAAACACCCAAGAGTTATAAGCTTCTCAACTTCTCACTTCCACGTATCACCGTGGTAGTGAGAACCTATGCACCAAATGAAATGGCAAGGGCACACGGAGTGCCCAAGTCCTTCTCTCCCAAATCCACAAAATTAACTAATGTTACGGAGGAAATGGTAGGAAGAACGAAGAAGAACACGAAGAACTCCAAGATCTAGATCCAAGGGGTTCTCGTCACTTAGAGGAGAAAGTGATTGGTGGAAATGTGTATCTAGATCTCCTCTCTCTTTTCCCTCAAGAACTAGCAAGAATCATTGGAGGGATTGAGAGTTAGCAAGCTCAAAGAAGGTCAACAATGGGGGAAGAACACGAGCTCAAAGGATAAAGTTCAATGGGGAAGAAGACCCCCTTTTATAGGTGGGAAAAAATCCAATCGTTATCCTCACAGCCCGCACAGAACGGTACCACCGATAGGGCCGTAGTAGCCATATGAAACACTACTGCAACGAGGCAATAGGACGGTAGTACTGCCGGAGCGGTACTACCGCCTGCCCTTGCGGAACTACCACGGGGTAGTATTCAATGGCCACTCAGGTGCAGCACATGGCAGAAGACACCGTGAGGCAGCGGTACTACCGCTGGAGGTAGCGGTACTACCGCGCGTCCACGAATGTATAAAATTACTTCTGGGCTACATCCACTGGAGCTTGCTTCGAGAAAATATCCGACACGGTAATACCTGAAGTAATTTGCGGTACTACCGCCCGAGGGGCGGAAGTAAAAAAATTACTTCCGTGCAACTTACGGTACTATCGCTCCGAGGAGTGGTACTACCGCTAGCCACTGTACTGGAGCACCTTGCTGCCTTCAACTACTCAACTAGGAAAACGGAGGGATACAATAAAACCAGAACTACCATAACTTTTGCAAATGAGCTCCGAATTGAGCAAAGTCAAGCTTGTTAGATTCAGGACGACAAGAGACATCCAACGTGTTTTCTTAAGAAGAGGCAGTATAAAAATGCCAATGGTATAGAGATGTAAAACCTCTTTCAATCAAGAATTGGCAAAAACTCCAACATCAAAAACATCATAGAAGATGCATATGGACTCCGTTTTCGATGAACTTGAGATTGTCATGAAGTTGACCATAAGCTCAAGAAACCTCAAAGAGAAAAAACCAACCAAGAACCAAGAAAGATGATGATGCCAAGAATGCAATGGTTTGAGCTCTCAACGAACGGTACGATCAAGCTACTCACTTGAGAGACCCCTTGATAGAACGGCTATCTATCCTATAACCTAGTCTCCTAACTACCACTATGAGACCGGTAAAATAGAAAACCCTATCAAGGTCAAATCTTGGCCTTGCGCATAGTCCACTTGAGCTAGATGATGACGATCTTGACTTCCTCAAGATGGACCACCTTTCTTGATTGCGTTGGCTTGATGAAGACTAGATGATTGCTCCACCATACTCCACTATGGGTGAGCCAATCTTCAGCACATCTTCACAAGTCCATTGTCACCACAATGGACGGCAAGCTTCAAGCAAGATCTCTCCGGGATGCTTCACTTGAACTTGCACACCGCAACCTTTATGACGATCATCACTTGATGTCATCCTCCATGGCTTGTATGAGATCTTCTTATTGATGCTCGCCCATGGAAACATACCTATCCCCACAAAGAACACTCGCAGGGAACATGGGTTAGTACACAAAGCATAATGGACAATGCTTACCGTACCATGGGATCACTTGATCCCTCTTGGTACATCTTATACGCTTTGTGTGTTGATCAACTTGATTCACTCTTTGACTTAGTCTTGATCAACCTTGTATCTTATCTTCTCTCTTCATAAAGATGATGTCTTGAAGGTACACATGAATGCTTACACAATCTTCTTCTTCAAGACATGCTTGCAATAAGCTCAACTCCCACATGACCATTCTTTGGATAAAACTTTTATACCACCTTGGTCACCACATAAACTCCTTGAAACTAACAGATGGACTTCAAGAAGTACCTACGACAAATCCTTCGAATATAACTCAAGGCAACCATTAGTCCATAGGGATTGTTATCAATTACCAAAACCACACATGGATAAATGTGCTCTTACAGACTTTGAATGCTAAAATGAAATGTGATCCTAAGTTTGCTACTTCACCTATCTTTGTTACCGTTAAGGTTTATGAATTCTCTGTCGACCCAGAGTTAATTACTATGGTTGAATCTGATCCTTTTCATGGTTATGAAACTGAAACTGTGGTAGCACACCTTACTAAGCTGAATTATATAGCCATCCTATTTTCTCATGATGAGAAGATTTGCTACTATTATATTCTCAAATTATTTCCGTTCTCATTAAAGGGTGATGCTAAGATATGGTACAATACTCTTACTCCTAGTTGTATGAGTAGTCCCTGGGATATGATTTACTACTTCTCTGAAAAATATTTTCCTGCTCATAAGAAACAAGCTGCCTTAGAGGAAATATTTAAATTTGTGCAGATTAAAGAAGAGAGTCTCCCACAAGCTTGGGGGAGGTTTCTCTAATTGCTTAATTCTTTGCCTGATCATCCTCTTAAGAAAAATGAAATACTTGATATCTTCTATAATGGACTAACGGATGCTTCTAGGGACTTCCTAGTTAGTTGTGCTAGTTGTGTTTTGAGGGAACGGACTATTGAACAAGCTAAGGAACTATTAAATAAAATACTGAAGAATTATGATGATTGGACTCTCCCTGAACCACCAATTGAACCCACTCCAAAGAAGAGGGGATCTTATTTCTCAGTCCTGAGGATATGCAAGAGGCAAAGAAATGTATGAAGGAAAAAGGTATTAAAGTTGAGGATGTTAAGAATTTACCACTTATTGAAGAAATTCATGGACTCAACACACCACCACCTCCACAGGTGGTAGAGGTAAATTCTTTATTAAAGTTTGATAAAGGTGATATCCCTTACAATAAACATCCTAGTCAATGCTTGTATGAGTTTGATAACTACATTATGAAGCAAGAGCACTTCAATGCAAATGTTCTGAAACACTTGAAATATAATTCTAATATGATTGCTCACTTGAGTGATAGAACCAGTAATGATGTTAGAGGTGTAGAAAAACATGCCTATATGGTTCAAACTCAGTTAGAACAAGTTGCTAAATGTTAAAGAGAATTGCTTGATGAAATGAATAATAATATGAATGATCATGCTATTACAGTAGTGACTAGAGGAGGTAGAATGACCCAAGAACCCCTTTATCCTGAAGGTCATCCTAACAGAATTGAACAAGACTCTCAAGGAATTAATGCTAATGCACGTAGTCCTTCAAAGAAGAAAAAGAAAAAGAAAAATGATAGGACTTTGCATGCTTCTAGTGAACCTGAACCTCGTGATGATAATAATGATGTCTCTATTTCTGATACTAAAACTCAATCTGGTAATGAACATCCACCTAGTGATAATGATAATGATAATGATGTTCATGAGGATACTCAACCTAGTGATGATAAACAACCAAATAATGATGTAGAAATAGAACCTGTTGTTGATCTTGATAACCCATAGCCTAAAAATAAACGATATGATAAAAAGACATTGTGGCTAGAAAACATGGTAAAAAGAGAACCATGGGTTCAGAAACCCATGCCTTTTCCACCTAAACCATCTAAGAAAAAGGATGATGAAGAATTTGAACGCTTTGCTGAAATGATTAGGCCAGTCTTTTGCGTACCTATTTAACGAATACTTTAAAGATGTCCCCTTATGCTAAGTACATGAAAGACATCATCACTAATAAAAGAAAGATACCTAAAGTAAAAATCTCCACCATACTTGCTAATTATTATTTTAAGGATGGTGTTGGGCATATAACCCCGTGGTATAACCCACCAAGGATGGGACAGGTCAAGAGGTTGGAGGCTCATCAGCAAGGCCTTAAATTGGCCTTGAGATCAGGACAAGCATGGAGGCGGTTTGGCCAGGCGGGCCGAACCGAGGCCCGGAGCTAGTGGATGACAAGTGACCTGGAGGCATAAGATGCCCGGAGATGGCTTGTCATACAAGGCAAGGCGACTTAGAGATAAACCTAGTCATGGAGTGCAACCCAGTACGGACTCTTGTAAGCCCAGGGCCTCGACCTACCTATATAAAGGCGAGCCCCTGCAGCGGCTTAGGGTACGAAACAATCCATCAAGGGCTAGGTTAAGCGAATCCGCTCCCCTATAAACGATACCCAATCAATACTACACAAAGAAGGACGTAGGCTTTTACCTTTTTCGAGAGAGGCCAAACCTAGGTAAACGCGTGTCTCTCGTCCTGACCAACCCCTTCGAGCTAGTCACAATAGAGATGGCCGCACCCTTAAGTCCTTTCACTGGGCATATGCTGTGAAAAACCACGACGGTTGGAGCCCACCGTGGGTCCGATGCACGGTGGTTTGGAGTTCTCGAAGGGCTCTCTCTCCCAAGAATCGAGGGATATGCCGTCGGCAGGATGACTAAGAGTCGCCGCGACAAGCTCTACATCGATGACGCTGGCTAGGGCCCCAAGGCCAACCCAATCGAGTATGGGTATCGCATCCCCTTCAGTGGAATTCATGTCTTCATCAGAAAGATCAGCGGATCGGAGCCTGGGTCGGCCATCTGCATCGACCTCGTCGAGTCAGCCCTGGCGTACGCAACCCGCCCGTGTTCAACCCAGTCGAAAGAGTGTTTTCACTGTCTTTACGCAGGGCGTGGAAGACTCTACATCGGGAGAGGAAACCCTGGTCTTCTCAGATGACGGGTCCTTGAGAGGAGAGACAGAATCGATCTACCAGCTTTATGACGGTGGTCTTGGGGGCTATGCCGATGGCGACAGTATTTCAGAGTGCTACGAGCCACCAAGCCAAGCCGCCATCTTCATGGCAGGCATGGCACTGGTTCTCAACAGCACAACGACCTAAGGGGCAGCAGGAGCCGCCCCGTCTGGGTCTGGGTCAGCCAGGCACCGGCTCAAGTTTTGCTGGAATTGATGAAGGACCTGACAACTCTGCTGGGAACCGAAGTCACGACTGAAAATCAGATGGAGCGCAATGCGGAGATTGCAAGGTTGAAAGGTCTAATGACCAGGGCCCAAGAGGATATCAATGCATTACAGATTCAGATGGATGCTGAGTCAGAGCATCTCAAGGCAGGGGCTTTTCGTTTGGATCTGGATCAAACGCCTCAGAGGAAGTTCTTTGGATGAGGTATCAAACCTACCTGCCTACGTAGTTTGAGACGAGGAACCTCTTCAACACCACGTGGGCAAGACTGAACACGTCGCTGGCCATAACCCGGACCATGGAGGTGCCAGGGAATAGAGTGGCGACTCAGCCTCGCTAGCTAGACCCGCCCTGGAGAAATCATACCCCACCACAACGGTTTCTGACACCGCCTGGTCACTATTCCAACCCGATGGATAACATGGTGGGGGTGGCTACCAGACTCAATGCCCTCCCTCTCTCCGAAGGGACGCCCTTCGCCACGGAAGCCCGAAATGCCATCGAGCTCTTGCAGACAACGGTGGCTCAGTAGGAGAAGTTTACTTACAATTGAAGTCATGTGCACTCAACTCCTCTTTCGAGATGCAGTTACAGTCGATGTATGGAGTCGCCGGCTGTCTCCAACAGCGAGTGATGGTGCAACCCGCCCTATGAGGACCCGACCGGTGTTAATGCTCAGGCGGCTGTGTATAATGCCATAGCTCAACATGAGGCGGAGGGCTTGGTGGTTTATCAAGAGTGACCCCAATGTGTTGGAGATATGCCCTAGAGGAAATAATAAAATTGTTATTATTATATTTCCTTGTTCATGATAATCGTTTATTATCCATGCTATAATTGTATTGATTGGAAACACATTGCATGTGTGGATACATAGACAACACTATGTCCCTAGTATGCCTCTAGTAGACTAGCTCGTTGACCAAAGATGGTCAAGATTTCCTAGCCATAGACATAAGATGTCATTTGATAACGGGATCACATCATTGGGATAATGATGTGATGGACAAGACCCAAACTATAAACATAGCATATGATCGTGTAAGTTTATTGCTGTAGTTTTCTGCATGTCAAGTATCTATTCCTATGACCATGACATCATGCAACTCATGAACACCGGAGGAGTACCTTGTGTGTATCAAATGTCACAACATAACTAGGTGACTATAAAGATGCTCTACAGGTATCTCTGAGCGTGTCTGTTGGGTGGGCATGGATCAAGACTGGGATTTGTTACTCCGTGTGATGGAGAGGTATCTTAGGGCCCACTCAGTAATGCAACATCACAACAAGCCTTGCAAGCAATGTGACTAAAGTGTTAGCCATGGGATCTTGTAATAAGGAGCGAGTAAAGAGACTTGCTGGTAACGATATTTAACTAGGTATAGAGATACCGACGATCAAATCTCGAACAAGTAACATACCAAAGAATAAAGGGAACAACAGACTGGATTAATTGAATCCTTGACATAGAGGTTCAACCAATAAAGATCTTCATAGAATATGTAGGAACCAATATGGGCATACAGGTACCGCTATTGGTTATTGAATGTATAGGTGTCTCGGTCATGTCTACATAGTTCTCGAACCCGCGGGGACTGCACACTTAACGTTCGGTGATGTTTGGGTAGTATTGAGTTATGTATGTTGGTTACCGAAGGTTGTTCAGAGTCCCGGATGACATCTAGGACATCACAAGGAGCTCCAGAATGATCCAGAGGTAAATATTGATATATAGGAAAGTGGTGTTTGAACTCCGAAATGGTTTCGGGCATTTCCGGCAGTGTACCAGGAGTGACGAATGGGTTCTGGTGGTCCACCAAGTGGAGCCACTACACCCCAAGAGGTCCACATGGGCCGTAGGGTGGTGCACCAGCCCCTGGTGGGCTGGGGCGGCCAGCCCAAGTGGGCCTATGCGGCTGGACTTGTGGGGAGAGGAAAGTCCAAGTGGGGGAAGGGAAGGAATCCTAATAGGAGTAGGATTGGAGGTGGACTCCTCCACCTCCACCTCCTTCGGCCGAATCCTAGAAGTATCCCTAGGTCAGCCAGACCCTCCCCTCCGTCCTATATATACTAGAGGGGAGATATGTCATCCAGAAAAGAAACCCTAGCCACGATGCAGCCCTCTCTCCCCGATAGATCAAATCCTCTAGTTTCGGCGATGCTTAGCCAAAGCCCTGCCAGAATAGTTCCACCACCGCCGCCGCTGCGCAGTCGCGCTGTCGGAGAAATCATCTACATCTCCACCCCCTCTTGTTGTATCAAGAAGGCCGAGATTGTCATCGAGTTGTACGTGTGCTGAACGCGGAGGTGCCGCCCGTTCAACGCTAGATCGTGATTGGATGGCGGGACGATCGATGATTTGGATCGCGAAGACGTTCAACTACATAAACCACATTTCTTAACGCTTCCCGCTTAGCGATCTACAAGGGTATGTAGATCCACTCTCCCTCTTGTATATGCTCATCACCATGGATAGATCTTGCATGTGCGTAGCAAAAAAGTTGTTTCCCATGCAACGTTCCCAAATAGTGGCATCATGAGCTAGGTCTATGTGTAGATGAGATCAAGAGTAGAACACAAAGGAGTTTGTGGGTGTTGATGCTCGGATTGCTTCCTCCCTTGGTCGTTTTTTGATTAATCGGTACCTTGGGATGAAGCGGCCCGGACTAACCTTACTCGTACGCTTACCAGAGATCGGTTCCATCGACTGACATGTCACTTTGTTGCATAACGATGGCTAGTGGGTGTCTGTCTCTCCTACTCTAGTTGGATCGGATTCGACAAAGGCTGTCCTTGAGAAGGTTGAATAGCAATTTGTGTATCACCGTTGTGGTTTTTGCGTAGGTGAGAATTGTTCTTGCTGCATACCCGTAGCAGCCACGTAAACACATGCAACAACAATTAGAGGACGTCTAACTTGTTTTTGTAGGGTATGTTGTGATGTGATATGTCCAATTACATGATGAGATATATGTGATGTATGAGATTATCATGTTTTGTGTAGAATATCACGATTTGCATGTCGACGAGTACGACAACTGACATGAGCCATAGGGTTGTCTTTAATTATTTTCTCCGTTTTGCTTTACTTTATCGCTATGAGTTAGCAATAGTCGTAGAAGCAACAGTTGGCGTGACAACTTCATGGCAACACTTGTTGGAGATCAAGATGATGGAGATCATGGTGTCGTGCCAGTGACAATGGAGATCATGCCGGTGCTTTGGAGATGGAGATCAAAAGCACAAGTTCATGTCCATATCATGTCACTTATGATTTGCATGTGATGTTAATCCTGTTATTCATCTTATTTGCCTTAGGACGATGGTGGCATTATAAGGTGATCCCTCACTAAAATTTCAAGATAAAATTATGTTCTCCTCGAGTGTGCACCATTGCGAAAGTTCGTCGTGTCGAGACACCACATGATGATCAGGTGTGATAGACTCTATGTTCACATACAATGGGTGCAAGCCAGTGTTGTACATGCAGAACACTTGGGTTAAACTTGACGAGCCTAGCATGTACAAACATGGCCTCGGAACATAAGAACGAAAGGTCGAACATGAGTCATATAGTAGATATGATCAACATGATGATGTTCACCATTGAAACCACCTCAACTCATGCGATGATCAGACTTGAGTTGGTGAATTTGGAGCATGTATCACTCGGATGACCGGAGGGATGTCAATTTGAGTGGAAGTTTTTAGGTAGTTTGATTAACTAAACTCATTATCTTGAACAATACTCTTTGTAACCTTTGCATATTTATGTTGTAGATCAATGGCTCGCGTAGTAGTTCCCTGAATTTTAATGCGTTCCTAGAGAAAGCCAAGTTGAAAGATGATGGAAGTAATTTTGTAGACTGGGCCCATAATCTGAGGATTATCCTCACGGCCTCCCAGAAGGCTTATGTCCTTGATGCAACGTTTGGTGAACCACTCGCTCCCGTGTCGTTCGAACACATTAAGAACGCCTGAGAGACATGTTCTGGAGATTACTCAATAGTTCAATGTGCAATGTTGTATGTCTTAGAACCGGGACTTCAAAGATGTTTTGAACGTCATGGAGCATATGAGATGTTCCAGGAGTTGAAGTTTATCTTCGAGAAGAATGCCCGGATCGAGAGGTATGAGACCTCCGATAAGTTCTATGCTTGCAAGATGGAGGAGAACGGGTCTGTCAGTGAACGTATACTCAGAATGTCTAGGTATTCGAACTATCTGGCTGAGTTAGGGATGCCCCTTCCACTGGCGCGATCTTCAATCATTGCCACCTAGCTACAAGAACTTTGTGATGAACTATGACATGCACGGGATAACCAAGTCAGTCGCCGTGCGATGCGAAAGTTGCTGAGTGTGAAATCCAGAAAGAATATCAAGTGTTCATGGTCAATAAAAACCACTAGTTTCAAGAAGAATGGCTAGGGAAAGAAGGGTAACTCCAAGAAGAGTGGCAAATCACTTGCCCCTCATGTGAAGAAACCCAAGGCTGGACTCGAGCCAGAAACTGAGTGCTTTCATTGCAAGGGAACTGGTCACTCGAAGCAGAACTGCCCCAAGTATCTATCCGTTAAGAAGGCATCCAACACCAAACAATGTATATATGATATACATGTTATTGATGTGTACCTTACCAACTCTCGTTGTAGTGTGTGGGTATTTGATACTGGTTCAGTTGCTCACATTTGCAACTCAAAACAGGGGCTACGGAATAGACGAAGGCTGGCTAAGGACGAAGTGACGATGCGCGTGGGAAATGGTTCCAAGGTTGATGTGATCGCCATCAGCACACTCACCCTTCGATTACCATCAGGATTAGCGATGAACCTGAATAATTGTTATTTAGTTCATGCGTTAGCATGAACATTATATCTGGATCTTGTTTATTGTGAGACGATTACTCATTTAAATTAGAGAATAATGGTTGTCCTATTTTTATGAGTAATATATTTTATGGTCATGCACCCAATTTGAGGGGTTTATTCATATTGAATCTCGATAGTGATGATACACATGTTCATAACATTGATGCCAAAAGATGTGGAGTTAATAATGATAGTACCACTTTCTTGTGGCACTGCCGTTTAGGTCATATTGGTGTAAAACACATGAAGAAGCTCCATGCTGATGGACTTTAGGAGTCACTTGATTTTGAATCACTTGACACATGTGAACCATGCCTCCTGGGCAAGATGACTAAAACCCCGTTCTCTGGAACAATGGAATGGGCAAGTGACATGTTGGAAATCATACATACTGATGTGTGCGGTCTGATGAGCATTGAGGCGCGCGGTGGATATCATTATTTTCTCACCTTCACTGATGACTTAAGTAGATATGGGTATATTTACTTGATGAAGAACAAGTCTGAAACGTTTGAAAAGTTCAAGCATTTTCAGAGTGAAGTTGAGAATCATCATAACAAGAAGATTACATTCCTATGATCTGATCGAGGAGGAGAATATCTAAGTTATGAGTTTGGCAGTCATGTAACTGTAACAGCCCGGGACCGATGCTCCAGAAGATTCCCTTTTTATTTCCATTCTCGTCTCTGTTTCATTTGGTTGTTGCATTCATCATCGCATCATTCACATCATATGCACCGCATCATCACTCGTTTTCAAAAACTTGCATCCGTTAGCAGATGTCAGTTCTCTATGTTCGTGTCGTCGACCGTTTCGAGACCAACCACACATGCACGCGCCCGCGGCATCAATAAAATATTGTTTTTAAAGTGCATATAAATTATTCTAGGATTGGGTCAAAAGTCAGCATGTGGTCTTGTTTTATTGTACGTAGACCGCCTGCCAAATTTCGTCGCAATCAAAGGTCGTTTGGTACCCCATTGGTTAAATATAGTGACACTAGCTGGTCAAATTATCGGACGTTTTCTCGATGTTTAAAACTCGTGGCACGAGCCGCGGTTCTCCCCCCTCTTCTTGGCCCAACCCCCTCTACATCGCCACCTATCCCACCTAGCCCCCCTCCGCTTCCGGATGTCCGATCGAGATCGAACGGTCCAAAGACGGAGCAAAAACCACTAACCTAGACCCCCTTTCCTATTTAAACACCTCTACCCCTCCCTATTTTCGAAAAACCCTAGCCTTGCCTTGAAATCCATGCTGCCGCTAGCCTCCCACCACCATGCAGTTGCTGGCTCCACTCCCTCCAGCCGCCCAGGCTTGCCGAGCCCATCTGAGGCCCGACCGGGCCCGAAATCGCCGCCACCGCTCGCGAGCGAGCGCTGCCCCGCAGCAAGCCGCAACAGGAGCTCCTCCCATGGTGTTGCCCGACCGTTAGCCCTGCGTCCCTGCCTCCGCGCCCTCTGGCGAGCTGCTGCTACTGCCGGCGACCACCGGGTCAACCTCGCCGGCGACCATGCCTGCGATGCCTCGCGTCGCTCCATCGCCAGAGACCCCATCGCTACCAAGTTGCCGCCCCTTGCTCCGCGCCTTGCCCCACCATCGCCTGGCCTCGCCTTCGCTAGGAATGGGCCGGCCGCCACCAAATCCGGTGACCCTGGCCAGGCTCCGCCCTCAGCCACCGCCGTCCCTCGCCGCGTTGACCTGCCACCGCCGGTCTTGCCTCTTGATCCAGGTGGGATCGGGAGTAGGATGACGCCCGACGCACCAGCGCCCGTGCGTGGGCTGCCCCACGCCAGGTGGGCCGCTTCACCGTCGCGGGCCCAAGCGAGCGCAGCCTTGCCTCTCCCCGCTGCCGTGATGGGCCAGGCCCACTAGGTGAGCCCCCCAGCCACGCTATCCAGCACCCCGTGACGCTATTTTGTATGTTGCGCCCCCTGCTGACTGTTGGGCTAGCCAGATTTGTCCCAATGTGTTTTTTTCCTCTGGACGAATTTGTTAAATAAACCAGGACATTGCATAATTTCAGAAAAACCCATATTTTTTCACTGCTCATAAATAATTAACCGTGCATCATATGTAAAAACTTAATATATGAAAAGTGACTAGAATTTCGTGTAGATTCATAGTATTCAACTCTCACATGTGTTTAAAATGGTTAACCTGTTGTTTTCATGTATTTTGCGTAAATGCCGTGTAAAAATGATTTATTTCATAACTAATAAACCGTTGCGCCGATGCAAGTATTTTATATATGTAACTTGACTAGAAAAACATGTAGAATCTCATGCCACACTTTATTTCCATGTTTAATAATTATAAAATTGTGTTAGGACAGATCTGGAACAAATTCATAATTTGCATATGGGGATGTTTCGGATATGCTATATGTTGCTTCCGGTCCCATTTAAAATTCCTAGATTTTGCATATTGAACTTCACTTAATATGTAGTAGTTGTTTCTTGTTCGTTCCATGCCATGCCATGCCTTGCATATTAAACCGGACAAGCAGCATATCAGTTTGCGCATCATGTCATGCATATGTTGTGGTGTATCGTATGTTGATTGTTGTTTCGGATTGTTCCTTCTCGATAGAGTACCGAAAGCATTCGGAGTGTGAGGATTCATTCGACTACGTTGGCTCGTCTTCTTCATGGATTCATTCTTCTTCCAAGCGGGATCTCAAGCAAGATGACCCATTTCCCTGGATACCACTACTATCCAGCTTTTATCGTTATCTCTCGTTACCTACGACTTGTTTGTCAAGCCTCCCAACCTTGCCATGATAAACGTCTAACCCCTCCACATCGCAGCAAACCATTGGTTGGCTATGTTACCACTTGCTTAGCCCTTCTGATAGCGTTTCTAGCTGCAGGTGCAATTGCTTCCATGTGACAACATGGACATTCTTTTGTTATCAGAATATTATTTATATTTAATTTAATGCACTTATACTCTTGGTAAAGGGTGGAAGGCTTGGCCTTTTGCTCGTTGTTTTGTTCCACTATTGTCGCGCTAGTTACTTGTGAACCGGTGTTATGTTCCATAATTGAGCGCTCCTAACATGCTCGGGGTTGTTATGGGGACCCCCTTGATTTTTGTTTTAGGATAAAGCTTGTCTGGCAAGGCCCAACATTGGTTCTACATTTGCCTAATACTAATAAACTAGCATAGGGACTTTCCGGACCCCATGGATAATTAATCAACAACCTGGGCTAGTGCTCCTCATGAGTGTTGGTCCAAACTAGAGCATCGTGTGGGGCCAACCCGAGGCAACTCGGGTGATGTCTACCAGGCCATCGTATGCTTCGCTTATCTGTCGTGTCCTAAGAATGAGATACGTGGCTCTATCGGGTTCGTCAACACGTCGGGCGGCCTTGTTGGATTTGTTTTACCTTTCTCGAATGTCTTGCATGAGGAACTCTGATATTCTTCGAGCTATCTCGAGGTGTTAGATTTCCTTTGGAATTGCCTAGGATGATCACGAGATCCGTGGTCGAGGTAATTCCCGCGGCATGTGGTTAATTTGTGATGAATGAGTTGGAGCACCCCTGCAGGGTTAAATCTTTTGGAAAGCCATGCCCGCGGTTATGTGGCAAACTTGGATATTTTGTGTAACACCCGGTGATAGCAAACTTGAAGTAAACTCTAATAAAAAATACCAACTATGTGCATAACCGTGACTGTCTCTTCTCGTGAGTCCTTATCCGAGAGAGAACACGGTGGGGTTATGTTTGACGTAAGTAGGTGTTTAGGATCAGTTAGTTATCATTACTAGTTCATGTCTATTATGCGTAGACCACCATACTTTACTTTCTACATTTGTAAGTTAGCCACTTGTCGTCGTTTTTTCACGACAGATGCCATGGGGTGGCTTATCGTAGGTGGTTGGGGCCGGAGGACGCCGACGCGCTCCGGGTGCGAGATTGGGCACAAGCTATGGTGACACACGATGTACCTAGGTTCAGGGTCCTCCGTGGGAGGTAACACCCCTAGTCCTGCTTGGCCTAGTTGGATGGATGGGTATGTGTACAAGGGTGCTCCTGAAGCTGTGTCTAGAGGAGGAAGAAGGAGCAGCCGGTTCATCTTTCTTTGCTACTAGAGGGGTTTAGGGAGTTTTGCGGGTGTGCGAGAGTGATCGCTTGTCCCAGTTGCATCGGGGGCTTGGGTTTTTTTATAGGCCAACCCCTCGGCTCTACAATATATCTAAAGTACAGGGGTGCGGGGACCCGGCTGGCAGTCTCTCTGGCTGGCTAGGGGGTCCCACCCTTTGCACCGTCTCATTGTCTATGGTGTCCACTGGCTGAGCGGTCCTATCCCCCGTTGGGGCCCGCCAGCCAACTCTGCGATTGGCTCTTGCTCACCTGCCACGGCACGGGTCGCCCAGGAGGCGTCGTCTAGCACCAGTCGATCGAGGTCTTCGGTATGGCCGGTGGTACTATAGCCATGCCGAGGCAGGTAATCGAGTGGGTGAGGGCATGTCGGCACTGTTCCCTCGCCCGGTCACGCTCGCCGAAGTCAGCGGCCGGGACGGCCGGACTGTAGCCATGCGTTGTAGTGCATCAGCGGCCACTGTAGCCATAGGTCCGCCCGTCGTGTCGGTCGCGTTGTGTCATCATACCCGCATGCAGAGGGACGGGACGTTGCATGTCCATCCTAGGGTCAACGGGGGAGGCGTCCCACAGGCAGCCGGACGTGCCCAGCCGGCCGAGGGTCGAGCCGGCTCCTTGACCAGCCGTGCGGAGCGCCAGCCGGCGCCAGCTCGAGCCGGACGCCCTTCAGTCGGCCACGATCAACCGGCCGCATAGTTTTTCTTCGAAGCTTGGAGGGGAATGACCCTGTTGGTTTGGCATACCTAGGGGTAATAACCCCGTCATTAGTCCTCGAAGTCGGCGGGGGTCCACGTCCGGTGGATGGAGGGGAGCTGGAGGCTTCCCCCAGCGATACCCGCCTCCGACGCGAAGCCGAAAGGGCAGCTAGATCGGTCATTGGATCTGACGCCTCGGGTACCGGTGCATCACCCCGGGACCCGCGTCAGCTCGCCGCATGCGGCGGGCCCCGTGCACACGGGGGAGACGGGATGTCGGCCTGGGCCTAGCCTGCTAGGTCCCGGTCGTAGCCCGGTAGGCCTCGGGGCGCAGGTCAGGATCCTCTGCGCCCCGAAGCGGCCGTTACTGCACGGGACGCCCACGGGCGCGGAGTTTTTGGGGAAGTGGGCGCAGTTAATCCCACATCCCCGGTCATGGACTCCCCTATAAAAGGGGAGGGAGGGCGCGAGCGGAGACACCCGTGTCTCGCTTGCTCTCTTGCTATTCATCTTCTTGCTTTTCTTCGTCCTCCTCGCCCCCTCGCGTATCACTATGCCCGAGCCCGCATTCGTGACTACGTGCCACCCTGCCGCCGAGATGGCTGACAAACGCGAAGGGAGCTGGGCCGGCTCTGTTGTCGGAGAGGCCGATATTGCGAAGCTCCACCGCGCGCAAGCTGCCGTCGGCAGAGCGGGTGGTGGCGCGCGCGCCAGGCGACGAGATGGCGCCGGCACCACAGCCAGGGGAACACATCGTGTTCCTCTGGCACTTCTCTTGGGGCTTCGGGCTCCCGGTGAGTCTCTTCTTCCACCTTTTTATTGATACCTTTGACCTCCAACCGCATCATCTTGGCCCCAACATGGTCTTGTATCTCTCTGCCTTCATGACGTTGTGCGAGGGGTACCTCGGCATTCTCCCCTTCATTGATTTCTTTAACGCGCTCTTCTATCTCAAGCCGTTGAAAGTCAGTGCATGCGGGGGCACTATGGTGTGCTGTCGCGGCGTTGTGTGCTTCCCCCCTCTTTCTCTCATTGACTCCGTCAAGGGGTGGCACTGAACATTCAAATATGTGAAGAACTCCAATCTGAACACGGACTACATCCAGCTGCCGCCGTTCGTTGACGTGCAGTCCAGCCAGATGAATTGGTTGGGGTCTGCGCCGTGCGGCGTGGCCTTGGAGGAGCTCGGCTGGCTCGTGCTGCTGAAGAACTACGAGGGGTTGGTCGCCGCCGATCTGGTGGCGGCATTCATCTTGCACTGAGTGTTGCCCCTCCAGCTGAGGACGCACCGGATCTGCGACATGTCCGGCTGGCGCGACCCCTGCCAGTTGTCCATCGTCAACCTAACGCCGGCTCAAGTGGCGAAGCGGGTGAACGCCCTTACGACATTCAAGCTGAAGCCCGCGTCATGGTCTTTCGGCATGGAGCCGTACGGCCGCATCAACCGCCCCCATGGTAAGTCTTTTGTTGAGGCGTTCCTTCCTTCATTTGATGCTTCCCAGCCGATAGCCGGTTGGAGAACTTACTTAGTCATGCTGACCGCAGCTGCTGGTGCGACAGAACACACCGAACTGCCCACACCCTCATATCTTCGAGGCGGAGCGTAAAAACTCTGACTCTGAAGACTATGAGACGGGAGGCCCTCCGGAGGAAGAGGTGGACTCCTCGGGAGAGGCTGACGAGCCGGTGGACCCGCGTGCCGGCGCCCCCAGCGGAGCTGGAGTATCTGGCACGGCCGGGGAGCCCAGCGGAGCGGGTGAGTTCCTTCTTGCCCCTTCGATCAGGGACTAGACGGACGACGACGATGACGACGACATGATGATTCTAAACAAGCCTCCTCCCTCAGCACGCCAGTGTCGGAGGAGCGAGGAGCGGCCGGCTCAAGACTCGGCGGCTGGAGCAGCCGGCCAAACGAAGAAGCCGGCCCAGGAGGGGCCGACCGACCCGCCGCCAGTACCCAAGCGGGTGAAGGTGGTGGCGCGGAAGCCGCCGCCGCGCGGCAAGCGGGCCTTGCCCCTTGTCACCGAGTAAGTCTTCCTTCCATTTGCTTGTTCTTTTTCTGGGTCGCGAGCCGGTAAGTAATCGGTCCTTGGGCGTTGCAGGGACCCCATCGAGCTCGACGAGGGAGAGTCGGCGCGAGATGCGATGGACGCCACCAGCCGGCTGGCCCGCAAGGACGCGGCCACCCAGCAGGAGGAGAAGAGGAGGCTCGCGGAGCTGTGAGCCTCTAAGTCCGGCACGTGAGCAGGAGCCTAGCACTCCGGAACCTCGAGAAGACGGAGGCGGAGGGGGTCCATGGATACCCCGCGGGCGTTTGACTCAGCGGCGGAGTCGATACGGATGTCGCAGCCTCCGTCGAGCGAGCCACGAGGGGCGGCCATGGAACCACCGGTGCCTCCGTCCGCGGAGGAGGTGGCCCAAGCGAGGGAGACGACGGTGGAGCCGGCTCCCAAGGTGGCTCGGACCGAGGTGCCAGTCGTGACCCTGTTGGCGACCGACCGGCTCGGGCAGACGTGCCAAAGGCCCCGACGGCCCCGGAAGCGGATCGAAGGTGGCGCCGGAGGTGGCGGCCACGGAGGCAGAGGCGCCCTCTGTTGTGATCATCGCACCGGAGCGGTAGGGGGCAGAGGCGGCTACGGCCTTGGGCGGAGGGCCAGCAGGAGGCGACTCCCAGACCCTTGCCGTCAGCAACCCGCCCCCGGTGGCCAACAGCGCAGCGAGCCCAAGTGGCAACGGTGGCCGAGCCCGAAGGACCCTATGAACAATGCAGGAGGTGCTCCAAGATTGGGAAGCGCTGGTGCGCATGCCGGCCTTGCCGGCTCCCCAGGCAGGCGAACCTGTCCCCTCCTTTGGGGATTTGAGGAGCATCCTGGCCCGGTGCCGACAGGAGCTGGCCTGGTTTGCGGAGGCAGCAGATGGGCCCCTGCAACGTGTCGAGGTAAGTACGGTCATTTTGCATTGTCTTGGGATTCTTAGTGGGGGCGCGCAAGCGCACCCACTGGGTGTAGCCCTCGAGATGCGGGTCGGCTGAGCGGCTGACAGGCAGTCGGGCCGGATCTCTTTTGAGCATGCCCTGATCTTTTTCTCCTCATGACAGGAGGGAACCTCTCTACGGGAGAAGCTGTTAAAGGACGCGGTCGCCATCCACGACCGTGGCGAACACGGCTTCCACCGCTTGGAGGAGGAGCTGGCGCGCGTGCGAGGTTAGTTGAACTTCATTGGAGGGGAGTGCAGCCCCCGAGAGCCGGCTGACGCTTGCAACTTTGCCTCACAGGTGACCTCACCTCCCTTCAAGACGAGAAGACCGGGCTCATCTTCGAGCGGGACCGGCTGGCGCAAGACGTCCAGGCGGCCACATAGGAGAAGGACCGGCTTACCGTGCTACTGGCGGTTGGGGAGGCGGCCCGGGACCGACTCAAGGCTGAGGCGGTGAAGCAGGTGGCGGCCCCGGAGACAGCCGTCAAGGAGGCGGCTGATGCCGCTCGGAGGACCGCCGCCCTCCATGACAAAGTGACCCGCCTCGAGAGGATGCTCGAGGAGGTCCGGAGCTCCCCTGCCGCGTCGGAGGTGGCTGTGTAGACGAAGTGGACGGCGGCGCTCAACTTTGCCCTTGGGGTGGACGACGCCATTGAGGGTAAGTGCCTTTCTTTCTGTTATATAGCCGGTTGTTTTTTTCCTTTGTTGGTTCTTGTGTTTTGATTTTCCTTTCTTCTTCTTCTTCTTCTTCTTCTTCTTCTTCTTTCCCTTAGGGCGCTTCCCAGAGACTCAGCGCCGCGCTGCACGCACCTTCGAGGAGCATTGGGAGTACCTTCAGGAGCAGGGTCGCTCCATTGAGTAGGAGGCCCCGTGGGACGTGGACGAGATTGGGGTCACCATTGAGTACCGGCTGACCCATCTCGAACGAAGCATGGACCGGCTAAAGACGGATGGAAAGGAGGTCATCACCGCTCTGTGGCCGGGCAGCGGGGGAACTTCGGCAAACCACGTGGCCTTGTGGCTGGAGCAGGCCCTGGCTCGGCTTGAGGCCTAGATGGCGTCGGCGCCCCGGGCCGGTGCGCAGATGGTGCTCCGGTTCGTCTCCTCATGGTATCGAGGTGTCAATCTGGACCGGCTGGCCACTATGCGCGACGAGTCGGCCGTAGAGCGGGAGGCCCGTGAGGCGGCCCTCGTCCTCCAGGCAAAGGAGCTCGCATCATACGTCGACGCGGACGAGTTCCTGTCGGCGCTTGGCGAGAATGGAGAGCCACTGCCCGAAGACTCCTTTGGCATCCCTCAAGGCCCAGCAGACGAGGAGGTCACCGACGAGAGCACTGACTCGAACGACGAGATGGTCAGGACCGTGGAGGCCTCTTCGAAGGCCATGACCACCTCCGAGGCGAGAGTCGAGCCACCCAGCGATGCGCTGGTTGGGGGCACGCCGGTTGGTGACTCGCCGGTGGCCTGAGCCCCCGGGCGTTTTTGTCTATCTTTTTTCTTTCCTGCAAGTTATGCTGAAGTCCACCCACTAGGGGTATTTATGTAATGAACACTGCTGGCCGTGGGCCACTTTTGTCTTAACGCTTGTGTTGTGTAATCTATTGTGTTTGCCTTATTGCTCCTGCTGACTCGTCCTTATCCCTTTTCACCCTCTTGGTTTTTTGGGTCCTTCTCCTTTTCCCCTTAGGTTTCGGTCCCGCTAGCCCGACAGCCGGGTGCCAGTCTATAGCTGGGTCGGGGAGTTCGCCTCGAGGGAGCCGGTTCGGGACTTAGGAACCGCGAGGGTTCTTTGGGATAAGTAGAGTGGTAGAGGCGAGGCGGTGGTCCGTTTGGGCCTAGTCGGGATCCCCTTTCGTTTGACTCTTCGTGCGAGCAAAACCTTGCCGCCCCGAGGCCTTGTCAGTCGGATAGCCGGGAGCCAGTTTTGTAGTTGGTAGGGGTGGGGAGGTTTGGTCGGCTCACACTACTTAGTCAATTTCAGGGAGAAATGACCTAAGCCCAGCCGACGAGCCCCTAGGCCCGGGAGCCGGGTCGGGGAGCCGGTGAGCAAGGAATCTTTTGGAGGAAATAAAACAGGGTGTGCCCCAAGAGCCGTCTTGGGGCACCCATTGCATTCATCAGCCCAAAAGGGTAGGGATATATACATACATCAGTTTTTTCAGCAGTAGAACGGGCGGAGGAGCACCGCGTTCCATGGGCGCTCCGTCTCCTCGCCGGAGGCGTCTCTCTTGTGTTTCTGTGGCTTTTGGGCATCTATCAGGTAGTACGTGTTGTTGTGTAATGCCTTGCTGACGATGAACGGGGCCTCCCATGGGGAGGACAACTTGTGTTGTCTGGTTGTTCGTTGGATCCGCCTGAGGATCAGGTCTCCTTCGCGGAAGGAGAGCGACCGGACCCGCTTGCTGTGGTAGTGTCGGAGCTTCTGTTGGTAGATTGCCGTTCGGCTGAAGGCCAACTCACGAGCCTCCTCGAGTAGGTCGACGCCGTCTTCTCTTGCCTTCCTTGCGTCCTTCTCCGTGTAAAGGGCGACCCGAGGCGAATCGAACTCGATGTCGGTGGGGATGATCGCCTCGGACCCGTACACAAGGAAGAAGGGAGTGTAGCCGGTTGAACGGTTCGGGGTGGTCCTGAGACTCCAAAGGACGGCCGACAGCTCGTCGATCCAACAACCGGCCAACTTTACCAGCGGCATCACGAGCCGGGGCTTGATGCCAGACAAAATGAGGCTATTCGCCCTCTCGACCTGGGCGTTTGACTGTGGATGAGCAACGGGGGCTTGGTCGAGCCGGATTCCTTGCTTGGAGTAGAAAAGCGCGAGTGCGCCCTTGGCGAAGTTCGTGCCGTTGTCGGTGATGATGCTGTGGGGAACACCATAGCGCACCGTGATGTCGTCGATGAACTGGACAGCCGTGGGGCCGTCTAGCTTCTTGATCGGCCGCGCCTCGATCCACTTGGTGAATTTGTCAACAGCCACCAGCAAGTGCATCATGCCACCTCGAGCGGTCTTGAATGGGCCCACCATGTCCAGCCCCTAAATGGCGAAGGGCCACGAGAGGGGGATGGTTTGTAGGTGTGTTCCCAGCAAGTGGCTCTGCATGTTGAAGCATTGGTAGCCTTCGCACTCGTCGACCAACTTCTTGGCCGCCTCGAGAGCAGTCAGCCAGAAGAAGCCGTGGCGGAAAGCCTTGGCCACCAGGGTCCTGGAGGCGGCATGGTGCCCGCACTCACACTGGTGGATGTCGAGGAGGATCTCCAGACCCTTTTCTGGCTCGACGCATCGCTGGAAGACGGTGGTGGTGCTACGGTGGACGAGCTCGTTGTTGATGATGTCGTACGCCATGGCCCGACGTTGGATTTGTTATGCCAAATCCTCGTCCGAAGGCATCTCGCTCGGTAGAAGAAACGCTACGATGGGTTGGGCCCATGAGGGGGCCATGACGGGACCGGCTCGGGAGCCCGTGGGGCCGGATGACCATCCCCCGGGACCGGCTGGTCGATGATCATCATGAAGGCCGTGTTGTTGAAGCCGGCTGCCTCGCACGCTGCCCGCTTGGTTGGTGCCGGCGAGGCGGCCGATGGTTCGGGAACCGTTGGTGAAGGTACCGGAGAGGTAGTCAGGGCCGTTGATGGGCCGGCGGCGCCCACTGGCACGAAGATTGACTCTGATTCTAAGGAAGGCTTGATCGACGGCTTGAGCAGCCGCTCGAGGGAGAGGCCGACTGGGATGGCCTGCCGGGTGGAGCCAATCTTTGCCAGCGCGTCTGCTGCCTTGTTGTCCACCCGTGGGACGTGACGAAACTCACAATCCTCGAAGGAGTCGGTGAGCTATTGTATGAGGAAGCGGTACCTAGCCATGTTGGCGTCCCTGGCATCCCAGTCGCCAAAGACATGCTGCACCACGAGGTCGGAGTTGCCGAAGCAGAGGATCCGCCTGATGCCAATCTCCCTGGCGAGCCGGAGGCCATGGACGATGGCCTTGTACTCAGCCACATTATTGGAGGTGGCAAAGTGGATCTGGAGGGCGTATTTGAGCTGGTCACCCTTCGGGGAGGAGAGGACTATGCCGGCACGTAGGTCGGTCCTCATTTTCGAGCCGTCAAAATGCATGCGCCAATGCATGGAGTCTGGGGGAGGCGACACGAACTCCATCTCCGCCCAATCGACGAGGAAGTCAGCCAATGCCTGTGACTTGATGGCGGTTGTTGGCTCGTACCAGATCTCGTGATCGGCAAGGGCGATGACCCATTTGGCGATCCTGTCGGTGGAGTCCCGGCCGCTCATGATTTCACCGAGTGGGGCCATGCTCACCATGATGATGGCATGTTCTTGGAAGTACTGCTTGACCGTCTTGGCGGCGAAGTATATGCCATAGCACATCTTCTGGTAGTGGGGGTAGTTCTGCTTGGACGTGGAGAGGACCTCGCTGAGGTAGTAGATGGGTTGCTGGACCGGCAGGGACTTGCCCTCCTCTGGCCACTCAACCACCAGGACGACACTGACGACGCGTGTGGTCGCCGTGATGTAGACGAGCAGGGGTTCCATCTCAGCCGACATGGCCAGGATGGGCGTGTGGGTGAGAGCCTTCTTGAGGCCGTCGAAAGCCTCGCCCGCCTCGTCGGGCCAGTCAAAAATGCCCAGCTTCTAGGTTTGACCCGACTCTATTAGAGTCGTCTTGCAAAGGAGCCCATAGAGGGGCAATGCCTTCTCCCCCAACCGGCTGTTGAACCGGCCGAGGGAGGCGAGGCAGCTGGTAAACTTCTGGACGTCGCGGAGCCGGGTCGGCTTGGGCATGCGCTCGATCGCGCTGATATTCTTGGGGTTAGCTTCGATACCGCGAGCGGACACGAAGAAACCCAAGAGTTGACCGGTCGGGATGCCGAAGACACACTTCTCCGGGTAGAGCTTGATCTTTTACTCGCGCAAGTTCATGAAGGTCTCCTGGAGATTGTCGAGGAGACTGAAGTGCTTCTTGGTTTTGATGACGACGTTGTCGACGTAGACATGGACATTCCCGCCTATCTGAGGGAGGAGGCACTGCTGCATGCACCGTTGGAAGGTGGCGCCTGCGTTCTTCAGGCCGAAGGACATGGTGATGTAGCAGTAGACCCCAAAGGGCATGATGAAGGAGGTCTTGAGCCGGTCTTCTGGGTCCAGCTTGATCTGGTGGTAGCCAGAGTAGGCGTCCAGGAAGGACAGCAAGTCGTAGCCGGCCGTGGAGTTGATGACTTGATCGATCCGCAGCAGAGCGAATGGGTCCTTGGGACATGCCTTCTTCAGGCAAGTGTAGTCGATGCACATGTGCCAGGTCTTGTTCTTCTTCAACACCAGGATTAGGTTGGCCATCCAGTCCGGGTGGAACACTTTCATGATGAACCCGTCTGCGAGCAGCCGGGCAATCTCTTTGCCTATAGTACGCCACTTCTCCTCGGAGAAGCGGCGTAGGGGTTGCTTGACCGTCTTGACGTCCGGATGGACGTGGAGTTTCTGCTCGGCGAACTTCCTCGGAACACCCGGCATGTCCTTGGGGGACCATGCGAAGATGTCCCGATTCTCACAGAGAAAGTCGATAAGCTCGCCTTCCTATTTGCTGTTAAGGTGGGAGCCGATGGTGACACACTGAGCCGGGTTGGCCGGGTCGAGCGGGATTTTCTTGGTGTCTTTGGACGGCTGGAAGGAGGCCTCGATGATAGATTGCAAGGGAAGAGCTGGCACGGCCGGCTGGCTGGCGGCAATGGCCACAAGCCGGTCGAGCTGTCGTTTCTCCTCGGCGATCTCCAGGGCCTCAGCCAACCGGCTGCCGTCTCGAGCGCACTCGAGCGACATCTTGTAGTCAGCCGCGATGGTGATGATTCCCTTGTGGCCCGGCATCTTGAGCTTGAGGTAGGCATAATGAGGGACTACCATGAAGCTGACAAGGGTCGGCCAGCCCAACAACGTGTGGTAGGGACTCGCGAGGTCCATGACCTTGAACAGCACCAGCTCGGGGCAGAAGTGGCCGGGACCGCCGAAGAGGACGTCGAGCGTGATCTTGCCGACAACGGAGCAGGACTTCCTAGGCATGATGCTGTGGAAGACCGTCCGGCTCGCTCGCAGGTCTTCTATCTTCAGCCCAACTTGTGCATAGTGTCGAGGTAGAGGATGTTGATGCTGCTACCACCATCTATGAGCACCCGTGAGAAGCGGCAAGTTCGTTCCTTGGTGGAGATGGTGGGGTCGAGGACCAAGGCGTAGCTGCCGGGATTCGGCATCACAGCAGGGTGATCGGCCTGGCTCCAAGTGACCGGCTTCTCCGACCAGTGCATGAATTGGGAGTTGCCGGCATAGTGGCGTTCACCTCACGACGGAGCTGGCATTGAGCATGTTTGCCCGTCTCTTCACTAGTGAAGACGATGTAACAGCCATCTTGGTTGGGGAACTGGTCAATCAAACGACCGTCATTCTGGGTCGGAGCCGGAGCCGGCGCCGGTGCGGCAGCTTGGGCCGTGGCCGGTGCATGGGATGGCGGCACGGGAGGAGCCGGAAGATTGTCCCCCCGAGCCAATCGCTGTCAGAAGCTGCACTACCGGAGCGTGTGCATAAAGGATTTGCCCGTGAGTGGTTCTTGCAGGGGAGGTCAATCATTTGCTCGAAGTTGAGCTTCGTCTGCCAGGCAGCCTTGCCAGTGCGCTGGCGCTGGCTAGAAGGCTGGGCAGCCGGGTCCTGCTCCTCGATGGTATTGACCTATCGGCTCCCATAGCAGGGATCTGGCTGGTCGTTCTTGCGCTTGTTGTTTTGTGGCTGCCGGTTGTCGGGAGCAGTCCGGGTCGTCGCCGGTGTCGTTGTCACCTTGGCAGGCGGGGTCATCTTGAACCGGATGGCCGAATCGGCCGTGGCGTACTTGTCCGCCTTGGTCATGAGCTTGACAAGGGTGGCTGGCTCGGAACACAGAAGCTTGTGCTTGAGGGTGGTGTCGTCTCGGCAGCCTTCAATGAAGTACTACACGACTTGTACCTCGTGCACCCCCTCACAAGAGTTGGGAAGCTCGGTCCACGGAGTAAGGTAGTCGCAGAGGGATTCGTCCGACCCCTGAACGCACATGGCGAGTTCGCAGGGGCGGCCGGGCCGCTTGTAGGTGTCGGTGAAGTTGCGGACGAAGGCTTCCTCGAAGTCTGTCCAAGTGTTGATGCTGCCGGCCGCCAGAGCGTTGAGCCAGGTGCGGGCCGAGCCGATCAACATGAGTGGGGCGTAGAGAACGGCTATGCGCTTGTTCCCCCTGGCGATGCCGACCACGGTGGTGTAGTCGATCAGCCAGTCCTCGGGCTTGGCAGCCCCATTCTACTTACGAGTGTCTTGGGGGAGCGTGAAGCCGGTCGGGAATGGCTCGTTGGCGATCTGTGGGCCGAAACAGGCCGGACCAATCGAGCCCTCCTCCTCGAGGAGGGCAGACTGCATGAGGTTGTGGTTCTCGCTGCGGGGGACAAGAGGCCCGATCCGGGTCGAGAGGTTGGGGCGGATGATGGGTGGGACCGTCCATTCCTGCTCGCGCTGCGGGGGTGGAGCGTGCCCGTGGCTACACCGGCTGCCGGATGTCGGCGCTTCTTTGTGGCGACTGTTGCAAGACGGGTCGTTGGTGTGCCGGCTGCTAACAACCGGTTGCTCGCTCCCCGGCATCTGAGAGTGTCGAGGGTTGTTTGTTCCGATCCGGCGGCTGGAGACGCGAGGGGAGTTGGAATGCTGAGCCGGCTGATGGCAAGCAGTCCTCGTGCCCTCGCGCTCGAGCCGGGGTCCTCCGATGGCAGTGCCGCCCGACGCGAGCAGGCGCTGCTGGCCGTCGACGGCGTCGATGAGTTCCTCGATGTGACGCTCGTGAGCGGCACGCTCTTCACCCTCCAAGGTGGCCAATACGGCGTAGGCCACCTTGAGGGCCCGCAAGTTGGCTGCGGGGGTGTCGTAGACGGGCATCTTGCCGCCAAGGATTTCGGCGACCACGTGGCCATGGTCACGCACGGCCCCACGCCGGCTGGGCCTGGTGCCAGCCGGGGTGAGACCATAGGCGGAAGCATATTCCTGCTGGCCGGCCTCCATGCGGCGCCGCATGGCCGCGAGGGTAGTGGCGTCCTCAAACAAGACGCGACGAGCCGCCTCAAGGTCCACCACGGCGGCGTCGGGATGATAGGGGTGCTCAGGCCCCGAAGGGCCACACCAAGCGGATCGGAGGTGCCGACACGGGCCGCGACGGCATCGGCCACGGTCCGCGCACGTCTGGAGGAGGTGGAGGAGACAACGACCAACACCCGCACGAGACCGTGGGAGCCGCTGGACTGGGTCACAGCGAGTGCTCCCATGGTCGTGGGAGGATCGGCGCAGACCAACACCTCCCCAGGGTACTCATCCGCGGCCGGAGCCTTGTCGAGGCTGAGCCTGCCGAAGTGCTCGGTGAATGCGTCGATATCGGCTGTGAGGTCGACGGAGTCTCCCGCAGGGCGTGCCAGAGCAAGCCCCACGAGCCCGCGGTTTCGCCTGGACGTGCGGCGATGGCAGGGAATGGTGAGGGGTCCTGCCCGGAGCATGAATCCGTCCGGCGCCGCGTACGGCCCCATGGTGGGCACCAATTGTCATCGTTTTCTCACAACAAATGCCATGGGGTGGCTTATCATAGGTTGTTGGGGCCGGAGGACGCCGACAGGCTCTTGGTGCGAGATTGGGCACAAGCGGTGGTGATACACAATGTACCCAGGTTCAGGGCCCTCCATGGGAGGTAACACCCCTAGTCCTGCTTGGCCTAGTTGGATGGATGGGTATGTGTACAAGGGTGCTCCTGGAGCTATGTACAGAGGAGGAAGAAGGAGATGTCGACTCGTCTTCCTCTGCTACTAGAGGGGTTTAGGGAGTTCTGCAGGTGTGCGAGAGTGATCGTTCGTCCCCGTTGCATGGGGGGGCTCGAGGGTTTTTATTTGCCAACCCCCCGGCTCTAAAATATATCTAAAGTACAGGGGTGGGGGGACCCGGATGGCAGTCTCTCTGGCTGGACAGGGGGTCCCACCCTTTGTGTCGTCTCATCGTCTATGGGGTTCACCGGCTGAGCGGTCCTGTCCCCGCTGTGGCCCGCCAGCCGGCTCTGCGATTGGCTCTCGCTCACCTGCCACGGCACGGGGCGCCCGGGAGGCGTCATCTAGCGCCAGCCGACCGAGGTCTCCGATACGGCCGGCGGTACTGCCGCCATGTCGAGGCAGGTAATCGAGTGGGTGAGGGCATGCCGTCACTGTTCCCTCGCCCAGTCACGCTCGCCGAAGTCAGCGGCCGGGATAGCCGAACTGTAGCCATGCGCTACAGTGCGTCAGCAGCCACTGTAGCCACAGGGCAACCCGTCGTGTCGGTCACGTCGTGTCGTCATACCCGCGTGTAGAGGGACGGGACGTCGCATGTCCGTCCCAGGGTCAATGGAGAAGGCGGCCTAGAGGCAGTCGACCGCGCCCAGCCGGCCGATGGTCGAGCCGGCTCCTTGACCAGCCGTCAGGAGCGCCAGCTGGCGCCAGCTCGAGCCGGACGCACTTCAGCCGGCCACAATCAGTCGGCCGCGTAGTTTATCTTCGAAGCATGGAGGGGAATGACCCCGTTGCTTTGGCATACCTGGGGGTAATTGTTGGAAATATGCCCTAGAGGCAATAATAAATTAGTTATTATCATATTTCCTTGTTCATGATAATCGTTTATTATCCATGCTATAGTTGTGTTGATTGGAAACTCAGATACATGTGTGAATACATATACAACACCATGTCCCTAGTATGCCTCTAATAGACTAGCTCGTTGATCAAAGATGGCTATTGTTTCCTAGTCATGGACATGAGATGTCATTTGGTAACGGGATCACATCATTAGGAGCATGATGTGATGGACAAGACCCAAACTACAAACGTAGCATATGATCGTGTCAGTTTATTGCTACTATTTTCTGCATATCAAGTGTATGTTCCTATGACCATGAGATCATGCGACTCACTAATACCGGAGTAGTACCTTCTGTGTATCAAATGTCGCAATATAACTACGTGACTATAAAGGTGCTCTACAGGTATCTCCGAGGGTGTCTGTCGGGTTGGCGTGGATCAAGACTGGGATTTGTTACTCCGTGTGACGGAGAGGTATCTCAGGGCCCACTCGGTAATACAACATCACAATAAGCCTTGCAAGCAATGTGAATATGTGTTAGCCACAGGATCTTGTATTAAGGAACGAGTAAAGAGACTTGCCGGTCACGAGGTTAAACTAGGTATGGAGATACCGACGATCGAATCTCGAGCAAGTAACATACCGAAGAACAAAGGGAACATCATGCGGGATTAACTGAATCCTTGACATAGAGGTTCGACCGATAAAGATCTTCGTAGAATATGTAGGAACCAATATGGGCATCCAGGTCCCGCTATTGTTTGTTAACCATAGAGGTGTCTCGTTCATGTCTACATAGTCCTCGAACCCGCAGGGTCTGCACACTTAAGGTTCGGTGACGTTTCGGTAGTATAGATTTATGTATGGTGGTGACCGAAGGATGTTTGGAGTCCCGGATGAGTTCCCGGACATCACAAGGAGCTCCGGAATGGTCTGGAGGTAAAGATTGATATATAGGAAGTCATGTTTTGGTCGCTGAAAAAGTTTCGGGCTCATCGGTAGTGTACCGGGAGTGCCGGTAGTGTATCGGGGGACCATCGGGAGAGGTATTTCGACCCAAGAGGCTACATGGGCTGTGGGAGGAGGTAAACCAGCCCCTGGAGGGCTGGCCGAAGCCTCCTCTAAGGGCCCATGCGGATGGAGTGGTTTGATAAGGAAAATGTCCAAAGGTGGAGAGGTGGAAAGAGTTTCCAAGTGGAAAGGAGGAATCCTACTCCTAATAGGATTGGAGTAGGACTCCTCCACCTCCAATTTCGACCAAACCTTGAGGGTTTGAGGCTGCCTCCTCCCCTCGCTCCCTCCTATATATACTAGAGGATTTAGAGGAAAAAGCAAACCCTAATAGCCACGTGCTACCTCTCCTCTAGTGCATAGTTTCTCCTTTAGATCGGTTTTCAACAGTGCTTAGGCGAAGCCCTGCCGGAATAGCTCCACCACCATCGCCATAGCACCGTCGCGCTGCCGGAGAACTCGCCTAGATCTCCGCTCCCTCTTGCAGGATCAAGAAGGCGGAGATCGTCATCGAGCTGTACGTGTGCTGAACGCAGAGGTGCCGTCCGTTCGGCGCTAGATCGGAAGGACCGTGATCAAGATCACGAGACGGATCGTGATGAGATCGCAGGACGGATCGTGATGAGTTCACGGGACAGATCATGATTGGATCGCAGGACAGATCATGATGAGATCGCGGTATGCTCGGCGATTTGGATCGCGAAGACGTTCGACTACACCAAACGCGTTTCTTAACACTTCCCGCTTAGCGATCTACAAGGGTATGTAGATCCACTCCCCCTCTCATAGATGCTCATCACCATGGATAGATCTTGCGTGTGCGTAGGAATTTTCTTGTTTCCCATGCAATGTTCCCCAACAGTGTTATCAAAGCTAGGTCTATGTGTAGATGAGATCTTGAGTAGAACACAAAGAGTTTGTGGGCATTGATGCTTAGATTGCTTCCTCCCTTGGTCGTGTTTTGGTTCAGCGGGTTTTGGGATGAAATGGCCCGGACCAACCTTACTCGTACGCTTACGAGAGACCGGTTCCGTCGACTGATGTGTAACTTCGTTGCACAAAGATGGTTGGCGAGTGTCTGTTTCTCCTACTTTAGTTGGATCAGATTCGACTAAGGCGGTCCTTGAGAAGGTTGAAAAGCAACTTATGTATCACCGTTGTGGTTTATGCGTAGGTAAGAATTGTTCTTGCTAGATACCCATAGCAGCCACTTAAAACATGCAACAACAATTAGAGGACGGCTAACTTGTTTTTGGAGGGTGTGTTGTGATGTGATATGGCCAATTACATGATCAGATATATGTAATGTATGAGATCATCATGTATTGTATAGAATATCACGACTTGCATGTCGATGAGTACGGCAACCGGCAGGAGCCATAGGGTTGTCTTTAATTATTGTATGACCTGCGTGTCAATCATTAAGCGCTATGTAATGCTTTAATTTATCGCTAAACGGTAGCAATAGTAGTAGAAGCATGATGGGTGCGACAACCCTGATGGCGACACGTTGATGGAGATCATAGAGTCGTGCCGGTGATGATGGAGATCATGCCAGTGCTTTCAAGATGGAGATCAAAAGCACAAGTTCATGGCCATATCATGTCACTTATGATTTGCATGTGATGTTAATCCTTTTATGCACCTTGTTTTGCTTAGGACGACGGCAGCATTATATGGTGATCCCTCACTTAATTTCAAGATAAATTGTGTTCTCCCCGAGTGTGCACCGTTGTGAAAGTTCGTCGTGTCGAGACACCACGTGATGATCGGGTGTGATAGACTCTATGTTCACATACAATGGGTGCAAGCCAGTGTTGCACATGCAGAACACTCGGGTTAAACTTGACGAGCCTAGGATGTACAGACATGGCCTCGGAACACAAGAGATTGAAAGGTTGAACATGCGTCATATAGTAGATATGAACAACATGATGATGTTCACCATTGAAACCACCTCAACTCACGTGATGATCGGACTTGAGTTGGTGAATTTGGATCATGTATCACTCGAATGACCGGAGGGATGTCAATTTGAGTGGGAGTTCTTAAGTAATATGATTAATTGAACTCATTGTCATGAACATAGTCAGTTGTATCTTTGCAAATTATGTTACTTGCTCGCGTTGTAGCTCCCTTGAATTTTTACATGTTCCTAGAGAAATAGAGTTGACAGATGATGGTAGCAATATTTCGGACTGGGTCCATGATCTGAGGATTGTCCTCATTGCTGCACAGAAGGCTTATGTCCTTAATGCACCGCTCGGTGCGCCAACCCCTCTAGAGTCGTCTATAGATGTTGTGAACATCTGGCAGGCACGTTCTGATAACTACTTGATAGTTTAGTGCGTCATGCATTACAACTTAGAATTGAGGCTCCAAAACATTTTGAACGTCACGGAACGTATGAGATTTTCTAAGAGCTGAAATTAGGATCTCAGGCTCGTGCCCGTGTTGCGGATATGAGATCTCCAACAAGATTCTTTGCCTGCAAGATGAAAGAGAATAGCTCAATCATTGAGCATGTGCTCAGATTGTCTGGGTGCTACAATGGCTTGAATTGAGTGGGAGTGGATCTTCCAGATAAGATAGTGATTGATATAGTTCTCCAAGTCACTGTCACTAAGCTGCTAGAACTTGGTGATGAACTATAAATGCCAGGGATAGAAATAATGATCCGTGAGCTGTTCGCGATGTTTGACACTGCGAAGGTAGAAATCAAGAAGGAGCGTCAAGTGTTGATGGTTAGTCAAACCACTAGTTTCGAGAAGGGCGGGAGCAAGGAGGGAAACTTCATGGATAGCAAGTCAGTTGCTGCTCCAGCAAAGCAACCCAAAGTTGAACCCAAAACCGAGACTAAGTGCTTCGATTATGAGGAGAGCGGTCGCTGAAGCGGAACAACCCTAGATACTTGGTAGATAAGAAGGTTGGCAATGTCGATAGAAGTATATTTGATATACGTGTTATTGATGTGTACCTTGCTAGTACTCCTAGTAGCACCTAGGTATTGGATACCGGTTCGGTTGCTAAATGTTAGTAACTCGAAATAAAAGCTACGGAATAAACAGAGAACTAGCTAAGGGTGAGGTGACGATGTGTGTTGGAAATGTTTCCAAGGTTGATGTGATCAACATCACACGCTCTCTTTACCTTCGGGATTAGTGACGAACCTAAATAAATGTTATTTGGTGTTTACGTTGAGCATGAACATGATTGAATCGTGTTTATTGCAACACGGTTATTCATTTAAGTTAGAGAATAATGGTTATTCTGTTTACATGAATAATACCTTCAATGGTCATGCACCCAGTGAGAATGGTTTGTTGAATCTTGATCGTAGTAATACACATGTTCATAACATTGATGCCAAAAGATACAAAGTTAATAATGATAGTACCACATACTTGTGGCACTGCTCCTAAATGTCATATTGGTATAAATCACATGAAGAAACTCCATGTTGATAGGATCTTTGGACTCATTCAATTTCGAATCGGTTGAGACATGCGAACCATGCCTCTTGGGCAAGATGACTAAGGACCCCGTTTTCCAGATTGATGGAGCGGGCAAGTGATTTATTGGAAATGATACATGTTGATGTATGCAATACAATGAGTCTTGTAGCATGCGGTGGATATCGTTATTTTCTTACCTTCACTGATAATTTGAGTAGATATAGTGTATATTTACTTAATAAAACACAAGTCTGAATCGTTTGAAAGGTTCAAGCAAATTCAGAGTGAAGTTTAAGATCATTGTGACAAGAAGATAAAAAATGTCTGCGATATGATCGTGGAGGTGAATATCTGAGTTACGAGTTTGGCATACAACTTTACACAATGTGAAAGTTGTTTCACAACTCACACCACCTAGAACACCATACTGTAATGGTGTGTCCGAATGTCATAGTCGTGCTCTATTGGATACGGTGTGTGTTATGCTGTCTCTTATCGTTTTGCCACTATCGTTTTTGGCGGTTATGCATTAGAGACAACTACATTCACTTTAAAAGGGTCACCATCTAAATCCAATGAGATGATACCATATGGTTTGGCAGAAACCTAAAGTTGTCATTTCTTAGAGTTTGGGAATGCGACACTTATGTATGATAAGCTCGAACCCAAAGCGGACAAATGCATCTTCATAGAATACCCTAAGAACAGTTGGGTGAATCTTCTATCTCAGATCCAAAAATAAAGTGTTTGTTGCTAAAATTGGGTCCTTTCTCGAGGAAAAGTTTCTCTCGAAAGAATTGAGTGGGAGGAAGATAGAACTTGATGAGGTTGTTGAGATTTTTGTTTCAACCAGAGAGTAGCGCAGCGCACAAAGATGTTTTCTATGGAACCTACGTTAGTTGCAAAGAAGTTAATGATAATGATCATGAAACTTCAGATCAAGTTACTATCGAACCTCGTAGGTCGACAAGGACGCGTACTACTCCTGAGTGGTACGGTAACCCTGTCTTAGAGGTCATGTTCTTGGACAACGATGAACCTACGAACTATGAAGAATCGATGATGGGCCCGAATTCCGACAAATGGTTAGAGGCCATGAAATCCGAGATAGGATCCATGTATGAAAACCAAGTATAGACTTTGGTAGACTTGCTTGTTGGACGGCAGGTCGTTGAGTACAAATGGATCTTTAAAATGAAGACAGACGCTAATGGTAAATGTCACCATTTGTAAAGCTCGACTTGTTGCAAAGAAGTTTATGACAAGTTCAAGGAGTTGACTGCGATGAGACTTTCTCACTCGTAGCGATGCTAAAGTCTGTTGGAATTATGTTAGAAGTTGATGCATTTTTCAATTATGTAATCTGGCAGATGGATGACAAGACATCGTTTCCTTAACAGTTTACTTGAGGAAAGATTGTATGTGATACAACCAGAAGGTTTTATCAGTTCTAAGGATGCTAGAAGGTGTGCGAGCTCCAACAATTTATCTAAAGGATAGAGCAACCATCTCAGAGTTGGAATATACACTTTGATGAGGTGATCAAAGTTTTGTAGTTTCTACAAAGTTTACGAGAAACTTGTATTTACAATAAAGTGAGTGGGAGCACTATAGAATTTCTGATAAGTATATGTGGATGACGTATTGTTGATCGGAAATAATGTAGAAATTCTGGAAAGCATAAATGGTTGTTTGAAAAGTGATTTTCAAAGGAAGACCTAGATAAAGCTACCTAATTGTTGAGCATCAAGATCTATAGAGATAGATCAAGATACTTGATGAGACTTTCAATGAGTACATATCTTGACAAGTTTTTGAAAGAGTTCAAAATGGATCAGTCAAAGAAAGAGTTCTTGCTTGATTTGTAAGGTGTGAAGTTGAGTAGGACTCAAAGGTCGACCACGGCAGAAGAAAGAGAAAGGACGAATGTCATCCCCTATGCCTTAGCCATAGGCTCTATATTATGCTATGTTGTGTACCGCACCTGGTGTGTGCCTTGCCATGAGTCTGTCAAGGGGTACAAAAGTGATCCAGGAGTGAATCACTGGACAGCGGTCAAAATTATTCTTAGTAACCAGAGGACTAAGGAGAAGTTTCTCAATTATGGAGATGATAAGGAGTTCGTCATAAAGAGTTACATCGATGCAAGCTTTAACACCAATCCGGATGACTCGTAGTAGCAATCTGGATATGTATAGTGGAGCAGCCATTTGGAATAGTACCAATTGGAGTGTGGTAGCAGTGTTTAAAGTTTGACATAGAGATTTGCAAAGTACACACGGATCAGAATGTCGCAGACCCGTTGACTAGAAGACCTCTCTCACATGCAAAGCATGATCGATCCCCAAAACACATTGGGTGTTAGATTCATAACAATGCGAATCACATGGTGATGTGAACTAGATTATTGACTCTAGTGCAAGTGGGAGACTGTTGGAAATATGCCCTAGAGGCAATAATAAATTAATTATTATCATATTTCCTTGTACATGATAATCATTTATTATCCATGCTATAATTGTGTTGATCGGAAACTCAGATACATGTGTGCATACATAGACAACACCATGTCCCTAGTATGCCTCTAATAGACTAGCTCGTTGATCAAAGATGTCTATGGTTTCCTAGGCATGGATATGAGATGTCATTTGGTAATGGTATCACATCATTAGTATAATGATGTGATGGACAAGACCCAAACTACAAACGTAGCATATGATCGTGTCAGTTTATTGCTACTGTTTTCTGCATGTCAAGTATATGTTCCTATGACCATGAGATCATGCGACTCACTGACACCAGAGGAGTACCTTGTGTGTATCAAACTTTGCAACGTAACTGGGTGACTATAAAGGTGCTCTACAGGTATCTCCGAGGGTGTTTGTCGGGTTGGCATGGATCAAGACTGGGATTTGTTACTCCGTGTGACGGAGAGGTATCTCAGGGCCCACTCGGTAATACAACATCACAATAAGCCTTGAAAGCAATGTGACTAAGTGTTAGCCATGGGATCTTGTATTACGGAACGAGTAAACAGACTTGCCGGTAACGAGGTTGAACTAGGTATGGAGATACCGATGATCGAATCTCGGGCAAGTAACATACGGAAGAACAAAGGGAGCATCATATGGGATTAACTGAATCCTTGACATAGAGGTTCGACCGATAAAGATCTTCGTAGAGTATGTAGGAACCTTTATAGTCACCCAGTTACGTTGCGATGTTTGATACACACAAGGCACTCCTCTGGTGTCAGTGAGTTGCATGATCTCATGGTCATAGGAACATATACTTGACATGCAGAAAACAGTAGCAATAAACTGACATGATCATATGTTGCGTTTGTAGTTTGGGTCTTGTCCATCACACCATTCTACTAATGATGTGATCCCGTTATCAATTGACATCTCATGTCCATGTCTAGGAAACCTTAACCATCTTTGATCAACGAGCTAGTCCATTAGAGGCATAATGGGGACATGGTTTTGTCTATGTATCCACACATGCATCTAAGTCTCCGATCAATACAATTATAGCATGGATAATAAACGATTTATCAAGAACAAGGAAATATGATAATAATTAATTTATTATTGCCTCTAGGGCATATATCCAACATGAGTATGTTGATGACGTCAGCAGGTTGTCCCGTTACACCCCAGGGGACGTAGCAACTGATGCATCCAAGCAAGAGAAGTTTCTGGAGGGACTGAATGATGATCTGGGAATTCATTTGATGGTAGGGAATTTTGATAACTATCAATAGTTGGTCAACAAGGCGATCACTCTAGAGGGCAAGCATCAGCATATGGAAAATCGTAAGAGGAAATATGGTCAAGGCAAGTTTCACTCTAGAGCTCAGCAGAAGCCTCGCGCCGCCCCTTTCTCAGGATATTCTGGTATAGGACACAGTAAGTTTGGAGGGCACAACCATCATAACCATGGTGGTCATTCTCAGCATGGAGGCAATGGACACAACCACAATGGCCATAAGAATGGCAATGGGAATGGAGGAAACGGCAATCACCATCACCCTACCCTTGCTACACAAGTGAGGAAGGGTCCGAGTCACATCACTTGCTTCAAGTGCAAGAAGATAGGGCACTACTCCAATGAGTGTCCCGAGCTATAGAATGGGAATGGAAATGGAAGTTCTAGAGGCAAGAAGCCCAATCCTTTCACTAAGGGGCATGTGAATCATGTCAACATGGAAGAAGTCTATGATCAACCGGATGTGGTGATTGGTAAGTTCTTGGTTATTTCTTTTCCAACACTCATTCTATCTGACACAGGTGCATCGCATTCATTCATATCAAGGGGATTTGTGGATAAACATAAGTTGCATACCATAGCTCTTAAGTCACCTATTCTAGTGAGTTCCCCAGGAGCAGAGTCTATGACTAGTCAGGCATGTTTTCAGTTGCCTTTAAACATAGGGGGACATGTTTTTCCCACGGATATGATCGTACTTGAGTCACAAGGGTTGGATGTAATCCTAGGTGTAGATTGGATGTCCAAGTTGTTGGAAATATGCCCTAGAGGCAATAATAAATTAGTTATTATCATATTTCCTTGTTCATGATAATCGTTTATTATCCATGCTATAATTGTATTGATCGGAGACTTAGATGCATGTGTGGATACATAGACAAACCATGTCCCTAGTATGACTCTAATAGACTAGCTCGTTGATCAAAGATGGTTAAGGTTTCCTACCCATGGACATGAGATGTCATTTGATAAACGGGATCACATCATTAGGAGAATGGTGTGATGGACAAGACCCAAAGTACAAACATAGCATATGATCGTGTCTGTTTATTGCTACTATTTTCTTCATGTCAAGTATATGTTCCTATGACCATGAGATCATGCAACTCACAGATATCGGAGGAGTACCTTGTGTGTATCAAACGTCGCAACGTAACTGGGTGACTATAAAGGTGCTCTATAGGTATCTCCGAGGGTGTCTGTTGGGTTGGCATGGATCAAGACTGGGATTTGTTACTCCGTGTGACGGAGAGGTATCTCAGGGCCCACTCGGTAATACAACATCACAACAAAGCCTTGAAAGCAATGTGACTAAGTGTTAGCCACGGGATCTTGTATTACGGAACGAGTAAAGAGACTTGCCGGTAACGAGGTTGAACTAGGTATGGAGAAACCGGCGATCGAATCTCGGGCAAGTAACACACCGAAGAACAAAGGGAACATTATACGGGATTGACTGAATCCTTGACATAGAGGTTCGACCGATAAAGTTCTTCGTAGAATATGTAGGAACCAATATGTTCATCCAGGGCCCGCTATTGGTTATTAAACGTAGAGGTGTCTCGGTCATGTCTACATAGTTGTTGAACCGCAGGGTCTGCACACTTACGATTGGGTGACGTTTTGGTAGTATAGAGTTATGTATGGTGGTGACCGAAGGATATTTGGAGTCCCGGATGAGATCCTGTACGTCACGAGGAGTTCCGGAATGGTTCGGAGGTAAATATTGATATATAGGAAGTCATGTTTTGGTCGCCGAAAAAGTTTAGGGCTCATCGGTAGTGTACCGGGAGTGCCGGTAGTGTACCGGGGGACCATCGGGAGAGGTATTTCGACCCAAGAGGCTACATGGGCTGTGGGAGGAGGTAAACCATCCACTGTTAGGCTGGCCGAAGCCTCCTCTAAGGGCCCATGCAGCTGGAGTGGTTTGAGAAGGAAAAAATTCAAAGGTGGAGAGGTGGAAAGAGTTTCCATGTGGAAAGGAGGAATCCTACTCCTAATAGGATTGGAGTAGGACTCCTCCACCTCCAATTTCGACCAAACCTTGAGGGTTTGAGGCTGCCTCCTCCCCTCCCTCCCTCCTATATATACTAGAGGATTCAGAGGAAAAAGCTAACCCTAATAGCCACGTGCTACCTCTCCTCTAGTGCATAGTTTCTCCTCTAGATCGGTTTTCTGCAGTGCTTAGGCGAAGCCCTGCCGGAATAGCTCCACCACCATCGCCACAGCACCATCACTCTGCCGGAGAACTTGCCTACCTATTTTCTCCCTCTTGCTAGATCAATAAGGCGGAGATTGTCGCTCGAGCTATACGTGTGCTGAACACGGAGGTGTCATCCGTTCGGCGCTAAATCGGAGGGACCGTGATCAAGATCGCGAGACGGATCGTGATGAGATCGTGGGACGGATCGTGATGAGTTCGCGGGACGGATCGTGGTTGGATCGCGAGACGGATCATGATGAGATCGTGGGACGCTCGGCGATTTGGATCGCGAAGACGTTCAACTACACCAACCGCGTTTCTTAACGCTTCCCGCTTAGCGATCTACAAGGGTATGTAGATCCACTCTCCCTCTCATAGATGTTCATCACCATGGATAGATCTTGCGTGTGCGTAGGAATTTTTTTGTTTCCCATGCAACATTCCCCAACAGTAATAACCCCGTCACCACTCAAATAAATGCTTACCCGATTGCTGCAGCCTCACCACTTAACCATACCTCACCCATTAAGCTTAAATAGTCTTGATACCCTTGGAATGAGATTGCTGAGTCCCTGTGGCTCACAGATTACTACAACAACAGTTGCAGGTACAGGTAATGCGACGCTTTAACGTGAGAGCGATGCTAGTTTGTTTGGGGTTCTTCTTCTTCCTCTTCATCGATCTAGGATGGGTTCCAGGCGGCAGCCTCGGATAGCAAGGATGGATGTCATTTTATCGTTTGTTTTCGTCCGTAGTCGGACCCTGCTCTTCTGTATGATGTTTGAATATGTTGATGTATTGATGTGATATTGATGTAGCTTGTGGCGAGTGTAAGCCAATTCCATATACTCATCTCTTCTGTACATGTACTTGTAATGATATACATTCTTGCAACACGACGAGATGCGCTCATATCTCTGTCGAGGACCTCATGCCAAAATAACGATAGGACCGCATCTTGGGCGTGAGAAGTTGGTATTAGATCCTGTATCGACCTAGGAGCCCCCTTGACTGATCAAACTTGGCCGAGTCAAGTCTAGTGAAAAAACTATTTTGAGTCTAGTTATATCAGAGAGTAGGATTCTTTTTACTTCTCTTCTATACTCTGGTGAGGAGTTATGACTTAGGAATTTTGATTCTACCCTCTTCTCACTCAATTTTTTTTAGGATCACGCGGATATTTTGGAATCTATATGATGCTGATGTGACGGAGTTTTGTACTTGGAGCCTCCTATTATCGAGGAGTAGAGCTCCACGGAATTCTTGACACATCATTATCGTTCAGTTTCCTTAGTATCTCATGACAGAGGATGTTTGAAATTGCTTCAATACTAGTAGTGGCGAGAGGAGTCCGGCATCCCCAGTACTGGTGGAGAGAGTTCGGATGTACTGCCATTCTTAGTGTCATTGTGTTTTCGAGGGTCCAAGATATATGAGTTTCCGAAGCCTCTGGTTATGTGTTGAAGGATGGATACAGTTGGGGTGTAGGGCTTGTTAGTTATGTGAGATATTTTCCTCCTTGTATCCCCAACACCTGATTGCATAACCAAGAAAGATTCGGAAGTTCTTAGGTGGGAATTCAAGTAGTTACCTAGGCTATCTTCCAACAGATCATGATGTGAGGTTGGGGTTCGACATCTAGTGGATTCGTTTGTTCACGGTCTTTCTTACAGTGGTTCTCGTTGTGTCTTAAAGAGTCCTTGCACCTTGCTATGACTTGGGGACGCATTGTATGTCATGTGCACTGCCTTGCAGATGATGGCTACTATAATATCGAGCCCGTGCGAAACTTACCACGAAAATATCGAGCGAAATCTCTGTTATGCATTTGTTCTGGCTTGTTTCATAAGCATCATCCTTTGTTTTGTTTTGAATATGGTAATCCGAGTTGCTTAAATGTCAAGTGGTGATTTCATATCTTTTCTAAGTAGTGTTCTCATATATTATGGGAATGCTAATCCTTTGTTCAACTGGAATTGTCATGAAATTCTTTTCATCTGGTGTGCTCTCTTCAAGTGAATTATATCATCTTCAATATTGCAAGATCAATCCTCGTATTGTTTCCGGAGTTCATGTCATCCATCCCAAATTTTCTTTGTTTTTTCCCACCCTCCCGCCCTTTTCTTTCTTCAATGATTAAATTCTCATCCAAATGCCTTTATTTTCATTGATGCTTCCTCCATCTTTTCTTTTGTTTCGTATCCGGTGATTCATTGTGGAGATCCTCGAGTGATTCGAATTCTTCATATCCTTATTCTTGTTTTCCTTTCCAGCGCATTCAATTCAAGTTCGTGGTGTTCATCATATCATTTTCATTCTCTAATCGCTCTCCTATGTTGGGATTCTTATCCAAGCATCTCTTGCTTATTCATATCTCTATTCTTTCTGGAGTGTTGAAGATATCTAAGAAGATTCATGTTTTCTGTCAATCCTTCCAAATTATTTCGAGGGTCTCACCTCTTCCAGTTCTTAATTTGTACCGGTGCAATATCTCTTTCTAAGCAATTGTTTCAACGGTGTTTCTTTGAGTGGGCCCATAACCCACAGGTGTTTTCCCCAGGATCTTACATGGCTCTTCTAATCTTTCCGAAGATGTTCTCAAGTTCTCTTCTAATATGATATAAGAATGAATTTCATCAGTCATGTGCCTTCTCGAAGATCGCTTCTAAATTATTTTCATTGTTGGCTCAACCTTCTTTATTCGTTATTCCGGAGTGTCGCAGTAATTCATGGTGTTGTTTCTCTTCATCATTCTCTATATTGAAGACCGAAGGAGAGTTTCTCTTAAATCGTTGTTCGTTCTTCCAAAGATTCATGGTTTCAGCTTGTTGCTATCATCTCAAATTGTTTCCATTCATGAGAAAGTTCTCCCATATCTATATGATGCATTTAGAGTTATTTTCATTTCTCGATCCCCCCGAAGGCCATCATTTCAGAAGATTTCTTCGTTCTCGGTTTTCAGCTTTCATTCTCAAATTCTTCTCAATTGTTGTCTCTTCATTCGTCTCTCAAGTATTCCAGTGCTTCGTTCAGGTCTTCTGCCAAGTGGATCTTGATCCCTTCGTTCTTAGGTATCTCCATTCATTCATAGGATCCTCATTCGTTTGTGAGTTCTCACCGGTGTTCTCGTTCAAGACTTCTTCAAATTTGTGTTCCATCCTCTCTTCAATTCTTTGCAAGAAGAATAAGTGGTATGCCAAATCCGTTGTACGTCATCAATTTAACTTGATGAAGGATAAGCATAACATAATTCTTATTCTAGTTTCATCAATGTGATTTCAATCCTTCTTTAGGAGTGCTCTTGGCATAAAATTATTTGTTATAGTGTTCATCTTTTCTTTTCCGGACTTCCTAGTTTTCTCAAGTATCTTGTCTCTAAGCTTCATCTAATTCATGGCAAGGCCTGAATCTTGTTCTTTTCTACCTTCAATGTCAAGCTTCATCCTTTCATTCCGGAGTTCATCCCAATGGTTTTTATGGTGGTTGTTAAGGATGTAATTCTTCTCGAAATGTTCTTGAAGATTCCTGTTGGGGGTGCTCAAGTGTTGTTTGTCTTGGTTGTATAAGTTCAATTCCTTCTCCATTGTCTTTTGAGATGGTGTTATTGAATTCTTGATTATGAGGAGTCTCGAAGGAAAATTGTCAAGAATGAGATAAGTAAACCCATCTTATCTTCTCGGAGTTATCTTGGGTTGGATTTCACATAAGCATTTCCTAAGGATTGTTGCTATCATGGTGTCATAAATGATCCAAGTTTCCTCCTCCTCCTATTGGTGAAAGAAGTTTTGCATATCTTGTTGCTCTCAAGCAATCAATTGTTTTTGTTGTGGCAGGTTGTCACCTCATAATTTCGAGATGTTTTCCATAAGCCCATAACAAGCTATTCTTTTCGTTGTTAATTCTCCATCAGCTCTGTTCTATCCTTCATTCCAAGGGTGGTTTTATTCATTGGTGGTAGAAGTTGTCACTTTCTTATCAGTTCTCTTCTCTTCAAATATCTAGCTTCTACTCGTTTGTTCCGGAGGCATTGTAGTGTTGCTCTTTTCAACTCACATCTAGTTTGATTAAGATCTTGTTCTTCCCTTGCTTGACCATTAACCCGAGTGCTGTGAAATCTTTTCATGATCCTTCCATCTTATGAGGTTTTGATTCTAATCCAACCAAAGTTTGGTGTCTCTCTTTCAATTCTTTACATCATATCAAATTTTTCCTCTCTATCCTATCGAAGTGATGTCAAAATTTCTTGTGAATACTTGCTTGTTCCTCATATCATTCTTCATCTCTTACAAACCTTCAAGGATCACTGGGTTCACTCGTTTGTCAGAGAAGAAACTAAGTTTACCTCTCGCTCTTTCTCTTCCCCATGTCATTCTTAGATCTCGGGACGAGATTGTCGTGTAGTGGAGGAGAGTTCTAATAGCCTGGGACCGATGCTCCAGAAGATTCCCCTTTTATTTCCATTCTCGTGTGTGTTTCATTTGGTTGTTGCATTCATTATCGCATCATTCGCATCATATACATTGCATCGTCACTCGTTTTCGAAAACTTGCATCCGTTAGTAGCTGCCAGTTCTCTCTGTTCGTGTCGTCGACCGTTTCGAGACCAACCACACATGCACGTGCCCGTGGCATCGATAAAATATTGTTTTTAAAGTGAATATAAAATATTCTAGGATTGGGTCAAAAGTCGGCGTGTGGTCTGGTTTTATTGTAGGTAGACCGCCTGCCAAATTTCGTCGCAATCAGAGGTCGTTTGGTACACCATCGGTTAAATATAGCGGCACTAGCTGGTCAAATTATTGGACATTTTCTCGGTGTTTAAAACTTGTGTCACGGGCCGCAGTTCTCCCCTCTCTTATTGGCCCAACTCCCTCTACATAGCCACCTAGCCCACCTAGCCCCCTCGCCGCTTCCGGACATCTGATCGAGATCGAACGGTCCGAAAATGGTGCAAAACCCCCTAACCTAGCCCCCTTTCTTATTTAAACACCCCTACCCCTTCCTATTTTGGAAAAACCCTAGCCTCACCTCGAAATGCACGCCACCGCCAACCTCCCACCAACTCGCAGCCGCCAGCTCCACTCCCTCCAGCCGCCAGGGCCCGTCGAGCCCATCTGAGGCCCGCCTGGGCCCGAAATCGCCAGCGACGCTCGCGAGCGAGCGCCCCCCCCACCCCCCACCCCACAGCGGGAGCTCCTCCCATGGTGTTGCCCGCACGTCAGCCCCGCGTCCCCACCTCTGCGCCCTCCGATGAGCCGACGCTGCTGTCGGTGACTGCCAGGTCAACCACGCCTGTGATGCCCCGTGCCGCTCCATCGCCAAAGGCCCCATCGCCACCAGCTCGCCGCCCCTCGCCCCGCGCCTTGCCCCGTCGCCGCCTGGCCTCACCGTCGTCGGGAACAGGCCGGCAGCCACCAGATCTGGTGACCCCAGCCCGGCTCCACCCCGATCCGCCCTCGGCCGCCGCCGTCCCTCGCCGCGTTGACCTACCGCCGCCAGCCCTACCTCTTGATCCAGACGGGATCGGGAGGAGGATGATGCCCGACGCGCCAGTGCCCGTGCATGGGCTGCCCCACACCAGGTGGGCTGCTTCACCGTTGCGGGCCCAAGCCGGCCCAGCCTTGCCTCTCCCCGCTGTCGTGATGGGCCAGGCCCACTAGGTGAGCCCCCTAGCCGCGCTATCCAGCACCCCCTAGCGCTATTTTATATGTTGTGCCCCCTGCTGATTGTTGGGCTAGCCAGATTTGGCCCAATGTGTTCTTTTTCCTGTGGTCGAATTTGTTAAATAAACCAGGACATTGCATAATTTCAGAAAAACCCATATTTCTGCACTGCTCATAAATAATTAACCGTGCATCATATGTAAAAACTTACTATATGAAAAGTGACTAGAATTTCATGTAGATTAACAGTATTCAATTCTCACATGTGTTTAAAATGTTTAACCTGCTGTTTTCATGTATTTTGCATAAATGCCATGTAAAAATGGTTTATTTCATAACTAATAAACCGTAGCTCCGATGCAAGTGTTTTATATATGTAACTTGACTACAAAAACATGTAGAACCTCATGCGACACTTTATTTCCATGTTTAATAAATATAAAATTATGTTAGGACAGATCTCGACCAAATTCATAATTTGCATATGGGGATGTTTCGGATATGCTATATGTTGCTTCCGGTCCCATTTAAAATGCCTAGATGTTGTAGTTGTTCATGCTTCACCTCTTGCCATGTTTAACAACATTTAATATTGATGAGTATCTAAACGGGATTGAACTAAATAAATTGATCGTGGAGTTTCGTCAATATGCAACTCATTGCATATTGAACTTCACTTAACATGTAGTAGTTGTTTCTTGTTCTTGCCATGCCATGCCATGCCTTGCATATTAAACCGGACATGCAGCATATCGGTTTACGCATCATGTCATGCATATGTTGTGGTGTACCGTATGTTGATTGTTGTTTCAGATTGTTCCTTCTCGATAGAGTACCGAAAACGGTCATAGTGTGAGGATTCGTTCGACTATGTTGGCTCGTCTTCTTCATGGATTCATTCTTCTTCCAAGCGGGATCTTAGGCGAGATAACCCATTTCCCTGGATACCACTACTATCATTGCTATGCTAGTTGTCCCACTTTTATCGTTATGTCTCGTTACCTACCACTTGTTTGTCAAGCCTCCCAATCTTGCCGTGATAAACCTCTAACCCCTCCACATCGCATCAAACCATTGGTTGGCTATGTTAACGCTTGCTCAGCCCTTCTTATAGCGTTTCTAGCTACAGGTGCAATTGCTTCCATGTGACAACATGGACATTCTTTTGGTATCACAATATTATTGCTATTTAATTTAATGCACTTATACTATTGGTAAAGGGTGGAAGGCTTGGTCTTTTGCTCGGTGTTTTGTTCCACTCTTGCCATGCTAGTTACTTGTGAACTAGTGTTATGTTCCATAATTGAGCACTCCTAACATGCTCGGGATTGTTATGGGGACCCCCTTGATTTTCGTTTTAGGATAAAGCGTGTTTGGCAAGGCCCAACATTGGTACTACATTTGCCTAATACTAATAGACTTGCATAGGGACTTTTCGGACCCCGTGGATAATTAATCAACAACCCGGGCCAGTGCTCCTCATGAGTGTTGGTCCAAACTAGAGCACCGTGCGGGGCCAACCCGAGGCAACTCGAGAGATGTCTATCAGGCCATCATACGCTTCGCTTATCTGTCGTCTCCTGAGAAAGAGATATGCGCCTCCTATTAGGTTCGTCCACATGTCGGGTGGCCTTGCTGGATTTGTTTTACCTTTCTCGAATGTCTTGCGTGAGGAACTCTGATCTTCTTCGGGCTATATCGAGGTGTCGTATTTCCTTTGGAATTGCCTAGGATGATCACGAGATCCGTGGTCGAGGTTATACCCACGACGTGTGGTTAATTTGTGATGGATGAGTTGGAGCACCCCTGTAGGGTTAAATCTTTCGGAAAGCCGTGCCCGCGGTTATCTGGCAAACTTGGATATTTTGTTTAACACTCGGTCATAGCAAACTTGAAGTAAACTCTAATAAAATACACCAACTGTGTGCGTAACCGTGACTGTCTCTTCTCGTGAGTCCTTATCCGAGAGAGAACATGGTGGGGTTATGTTTGACGTAAGTAGGTGTTCAGGATCAGTTATTGATCATTACTAGTTCACGTTCATTACGCGTAGACCACCATACTTTAGTTTCTGCATTTGTAAGTTAGCCACTCAAATAAATGCTTAGTCGCTTGCTGCAGCCTCACCACTTAACCATACCTCACCCATTAAGCTTAAATAGTCTTGATACCCTTGGAAATGAGATTGCTAAGTCCCTATGGCTCACAGATTACTACAACAATAGTTGCAGGTACAGGTAATGTGATGCTTCAACGTGAGAGCGATGCTTGTTTGTTTGGAGTTCTTCTTCTTCATCATCATCGATCTAGGATGGGTTCCAGGCGGCAGCCTGGGGTAGCAAGGATGGATGTCATTTTATCGTTTGTTTTCTTCCGTAGTCGGACCCTGCTCTTCTGTATGATGTTTGAATATGTTGATGTATTGATGTGATATTGATGTAGCTTGTGGAGAGTGTAAGCCAATTCCATATACTCATCTCTTCTGTACAAGAACTTGTAATGATATCCATTCTTGCAACACAATGAGATGCGCTTCTATCCATGTCGAGGCCCTCGTGCCAAAATAAGGATAGGATCGCATCTTGGGCATGACAGTAAGACAGTGTGGAATACTTTCACAATTGACACCGCCTAGAACACCACAGCGTAATTGTGTGTCCTAACGTCATAATTGAACCTTATTAGATATGGTGCGTTCTATGATGTCTCTTGTCGATTTGCCACTATTGTTTTGGGGTTATGCATTAGAGACATTTGCATTCACTTTAAATAGGGCACCATCAAAATCCGTTGAGACGACACCATATGAACTATGGTTTGGCAAGAAGCCAAAGTTGTGATTTCTTAAAGTTTGGGGATGTGATGCTTATGTCAAAAAGCTTTAGCCTGAAAAGCTGGAACCCAAAGTGGAGAAATGCATCTTCATAGGATACCCAAAAGAGACAATTGGGTATTACCTTCTATCTCAGATCCGAAGGCAAAGTGTTTGTCGCTAAGAACAAAACATTTCTTGAGAAAGAGTTTCTCTCGAAAGAATTGAGTGGGAAGAAAATAGAACTTCATGAGGTCATTGAACCTTTACTTCAACCAGAGAGTAGCGTGGTGCAGAAAGATGTTTTTGTAGAGCCTGCATCGGTTGAAATGGAAGTTAATGATGATAATCATGAAGCTTTGGATCGAGTTGCTATCGAACCTCGTAGGTTGACAAGGGCGTGTACTGCTCCTGAGTGGTATGACAACCCTGTCTTAGAGGTCATGTTGTTAAACAACGATGAACCTACGAGCTATGGAGAAGCAATGATGGGCTCGGATTCTGAGAAATGGTTAGAGGCCATGAAATGCGAGATGGAATCCATGTATGAAAACAAAGTATGGACTTTGGAAGTATTACCTGAAGGGTGAAAGGCCATTCAGAACAAATTGATCTTTAGGAGGAAGACAGACGCGGAAGGTAATAATGTCACCATCTATAAAGCTCAACTTGTGGCAAAGGGTTTTTCACAAGTTCAAGGAGTTGACTACAATGAGACCTTCTCACCCATAGCGATGCTTAAGTCCGTCAGAATCATGTTAATAATAGCTGCATTTTTTATTACAAAATTTGGGAGATGGATGTCAAAACAGCGTTCCTTAATGGTTTCCTTAAGGAAGAGTTGTATATGATACAACTAGAAGGTTTTGTCGATCTAGAGAATGCTAACAAAGTTTTCAAACTCCAGTGATACATTAATGGACTGGTGCAAGCATCTTAGAATTGGAATCTCCGTTTTGATGAGGTGATCAAAGCATTCGTGTTTATACACGTTTATAGAGAAGCTTGTATTTACAAGAAAGTGAGTGGGATCTCTATAGCATTTCAATATTATATGTGGATGACATATTGTTGATTGGAAACAATATAGCAATGTTGGAAAGTGTGAACGAATATTTGAACAAGAGTTTTTCAATGAAGGACCTAGGAGAAGCTGCTTTCATATTAGGCATTAAGATCTATAGAGATAGATCGAGACGCTTAATAGGACTTCAACAGAGCACATACCTTGACAAAGTTTTTAAGAAGTTCAAAATAGATCAGTCCAAGAAGGGGTTCTTGCATGTGTTGCAAGGTGTGAAGTTGACTAAGACTCAATGCCTAGTGACTACAGAAGATAGAGAAAATATGAGCGTCATCCCCTATGCTTCAGCCATAGGCTCTATCACATATGCAATGATGTGCACCAGACATGATGTGAGCCTTGCCATAAGTATGGTCGGAAGGTTTCAAAGTGATCTAGGAATGGAGCACTGGACGGCGGTCAAGAATATCCTTAAGTACCTAAAAAGGACTAAGGAAATGTTTCTCGTTTATGGAGGTGATGAAGAGCTCGTCGTAAAGGGTTACGTCGATGCAAGCTTTGACACTGATCTGGATGACTCTAAGTCACAAACCGGATACGTACTTATTATCAATGGGGGAGCGATAAGCTAGTGCAGTTCCAAGCAGAGCGTGGTAGCCGATTCTACATGCGAAGCGGAGTACATCGCAGCCTCGGAGGCGGCGAAGGAAGGTGTCTGGATGAAGAACTTCATGACAGATCTTAGAGTAGTTCCCAGTGCACTGAATCCATTGGCTCTGTTCTGTGACAAAACTGGTGCCATTGTTGTGGCCAAGGAACCAAGTTTTCACAAGAGGACCAGACACGTAAAGCGACGCTTCAATTCCATCAGTGATTACATCAAGGAGGAGGACATAAATATTTGCAAAGTGCACATGGATCTGAATGTCGCGGACCCGTTGACTAAACCTCTTCCAAGGGCTAAACATGATCAACACCAGAACTGTATGGGTGTTACATTCATTACAAGTGTAAATCACATAGTGATGTGAGCTAGATTATTGACTCTAGTGCAAGTGGGAGACTGTTGGAAATATGACCAAGAGGCAATAATAAAATGGTTATTATTATATTTCCTTGTTCATGATAATCGTTTATTATCCATGCTATAATTGAATTTATTGGAAATACATTGCATGTGTGGATACATAGACAACACTATGTCCCTAGTATGCCTCTAGTAGACTAGCTCATTAATCAAAGATGGTCAAGGTTTCCTAACCATAGACATAAGATGTCATTTGATAACGGGATCACATCATTAGGAGAATGATGTGATGGACAAGACCCAAACTCTAAACATAGCATATGATCATGTCAGTTTATTGCTAGCCCCAAGGTGAGCGCCACCTGTCGTGGTTTTGTCACGGCAGATTTCCGAAGACTTAGGTTCGAGGCCATCTCTAAGGCGGTGGACTCAAAGTGGTTGATCGGGACGAGAGACACGAGTTTTACCCAGGTTCGGCCCCTTGGGAAGAGGTAAAAGCCTATGTCCTGCTTTGTGTTGTATTGATGGAGTATCGATTACAAGGGAGCGAATTCGCTTGACCTAGCTATCGATCAATTGGTTTCTATCCTAAGCTGCACCAAGGACTCACCTTTATATAGGAGGTCGAGGCCCTGGGGTTTACAAGAGTCCAAACTGACTTGTACAGGGTGTCTGGCCCTGTCTCTAAGTTGCCTTGCCTTTCTTGGGCAAGCTGCCTCCGGGCGGCTTACATGCCCAGGTCTCGCACCATCTTCCGTCTTTGGGCCTTCATCTTGGCCCATCTGGTAAGTCGCCACATGGCCTAGCCTTCAATCTTCAGGCCCACCTTAAGGGTCTTGATTATGAGCTGCCAGGCATGACCCGACCCCTCCTGGGCGGGTCTCGCCATGGGGTTATATCCGCAACATTAGGCCCCAGATTGATTTGAATTTGTTTGTGTCAATCTTCAAACTCACTTGGCGGTGAGCCTCGCGTCTTTATTACCTGAAAGAGAAAATCTCATAACCCACCATGGATGACGTCATATTGGTCGTGTCAAAAACATTCTGTGACATTGCAACGGATCATCTCATTTAAACGGTCGGACAGAAAATTGAGGTGTCTCCTCTGGTCGGTCATCATTGTGCTCCCCGATTCTCGTGCAGACTGTTGCTGCCCCATCTCATAAATAGGGAAACCAGGGGTCTCATTCTTTTCTCCTCTCCGCCCCGACTGTCCATCTTCTTCTTCCTACAGACGCTCGCACCACCAAAGCTCGTTGCGCCAACCGGACCTCATCATCTTCTCGAACACTAGCCGCTGCATCAACCTGATCTGGTCTAGAGTTTCCCGTGGTCATCCGCATCCTCAAGGTTCTATTTCCGCTCCTTGACAGATCTGCACTTAGCTCCTTAGGTTTCTCCCAAGTTCATTCCTACTCACTATAGATCCGCAACCCATTTTTATCTTCATAATGGCCATTTGTTCTTCCACTGCCTTTTTTGGTTTAGAAAATATGTCTTTTATCTTCATCCGTGGATCTTGCAATTGTAGATGTAATAGGCTAAACTTGTTTGTCCACACTTAGCATAATTTTCAATATTGCCTTGTCCGTTAACCCGCCATCATGATGTCGGCTCTCTTTGACAAAATATGATGGCGGCTTAGAATTTAGCTATGGTCCGCCTAGGCTTCATCGTCGCTTTAGCCATAGCCGTCTTAAACATGCAACATTTTTAACCCACCACACCATGTGTCTTTCCACAATTTGAACCCGCCATCATGTCGAAAGCCCCTGCATCTTGTGATTGGATTGGCTCCGGAATCATCGATTCATTTCTTCATGACCTCATGGAGATGGGTGTTCTGCCAGCTCAGAATGTCGTTCACTGGCAGGTTCCAGGGCCAGAGATCAGACCCACCCTCAGGAAGGGTAAGTGGTCGTATTTGCTGATCACCTCCTCCGAGGTTTTATCCCCCGGGTCAAAGTTTTTCCGGGATGTCGTTCACTATTTGAAACTCCATCCACAAGATATAGGCCCCAATTATGTTACTAACATGTGCCAGTTCCAAATCTTATGTGAGGGGTACCTGCAAGAAGAGCCGTGTGTTAACCTTTTCCACGACTTCTTTTACATCAACTGCCAAACCAAAGTGGCGGCTGGACCGAGTTTGGAACTTGGAGGCGTTTCTATTCGGAGGCGGAGACGTATGAACTTTCTAGCGGCCACCTTGCCAAGTCACCCAAAGGATTGGAACAAAACTTGGTTCTACTGCAAGGATAATTCTCCGGAAGGAGAGAGACCACTGCTGGGTTACCGCCCTACCCGACTTTGCACATCCAACGAGCTCCTAGATAGGATGTCTGCCGTAGAGTGAGTAAAATATGCTCCGGCCTCTACAAATCAGTGCCTTAATGGCCCACATCTTAAATGGTGTTGATCTCACCCATTTTTGGGTTAGCTAGAGGATTTTGCCATTGAGCCGGCGGGATAAGATTATATGTGAGTATATGGGTGTTGTAGACGACCCTCTTCGTTTCCACACCACACCCTTGACAGATCAAGATCTTAGTACGGTCGTCAAGTAATTGCTAGGCGAATCTAAAGAAGCCTGCAAAAAGATCAGGTTGAACCCTTTTTGTGTTAACAACCCATCTCCAGATGTAAGATTCCTTTCTAGCAAAACAAAAATCTTATAACCTTCTTTGTTGATCCTTTTTAATCTGCCATCGTCTTGTATACAGGCCGACTCTCCTTTCTGGAAGAAAAGGTATACTGCCCCTTCCAAAAAGAAAACTAAGGCAGGTAAGACCCGCGCTCTGGGTCATAAGAAGAAAACTTATGCTCAGGAACTGCTCGAGCTTGGAGACTCAGAGGTAGAACTTGACTCTCTTGGCCTTCTCTATATGCAACTCGTTGACAACGATTATTCACAGGAAGAAGTGGAGACAAGCCGCGCCGATGCCCCTGAGGTAACTTACATTTCCTCCGACTCAGAAATCTTGCCACGAAGAAACGCTCGGAGGGTCATCGGGAAAGTTCCATTCTCACATGCTCTTGCTTACTTAGAACCCAACTTTCTTTTGAAAAAGCAACATCATGACTCTAGACGTCGGACCCGGCGCATCGGCTCTGAAGACCTCTTAGACGGCTTGCCAAATTCTCTGGCTCCTCAGAAAAGGCGTACTAAGGTATTCCTTTGATTGAATCTATTGTCTATATGCTGTTTTTGCATTGTAACTTACTTTGTTCTTACCATCTTAACCTTTCAGGAAACACCCCTTCTTCTAGCGACTCAACCGCCTCCAAGCTGCCTCCACTTAAAATCAACCCAGAGTATGTACCTTTATACTCCACGACATATGTTAACAATCTTGCCCTTCTGTTTGTATAACAATATTTTTGTTCCCAGGGCTCAAGCGGAACGAAGGAAAGTGGGCGGGTCAACCACCACGCCTATTGCCCAAGAGCCAGAGAATCCCAAGCCGGACTCTCCTGTAACTCATGACGAGCCCTCTAAGGCCAAAAAAGGTGCTCCTGGAGATGCTCCTCAATCCTGTAAGCCGGCTGATCTTGACATGGTCGCTCCTGAAGGCCCCTAGAGACTAAACCTAAGCCGCCCAGCCCTTCACCAGCCGCCGAGGATATGGCTCCTCCAGAAGTTATTATCACTGGGATGGGTTACAATTCCCCTGCTCCTCATGTGTTAGCAAAACATACTAGCAAGGATGAGGCACCCTCACCATAAAGGGAGAAAATTGACTTTGCATTCCCTAGCTTGGAAAAGCTGATTGTGGGCGAGTTACACGTTGGTTATCTAAACCGCCTTTCCGCGAGTCGCACCATGGAGTCAAAACTTGTTGGGATAATGAAGAAAAAATATGAGGTACCCCTCCTATCTTGTCTTTACTTATATCCTTGTGTATCCCCCAAGATCTGGTTTAGTATTGAAAATAGTAGACCGGTCTTCCCACTTTTGACATGTTGCAAGTAGCTTGGCATGTAGCCCCCAAGTGACGGGTTGGTATAGATAATAAGCCGGTACTTCCTTGGAAATAGGATCCAAGTGTAGCCCCCATGTCCGGGTCATTATGCCAATGATGAGACGGAGCTTTATTTCTTAGAAGCGCCGAGTGTAGCCCCCAAGTCTGGGTCATTATGCGAATGATGAGCCGGCGCTTTATTGCTTAGAGGCGCCAAGTGTAGCCACCAAGTCCGGGTCATTATGCCAATGATGAGTCGGCACTTTATTGCTTAGAGGTGCCGAGTGTAGCCCCCAAGTCCGGGTTATTATGCCAATGATGAGCCGGAGATTTCTAGCATTGTAGACTTTGAGAGAAATGACAGACATTAGCCCCCAAGTGTCAAGTATATTGCTTGCAATCTGCTTGAGACTTGTAATGTTATTGCCTCGGCACTTATGACTACTAATTTATCTCCTTGGCGACTTAGAACTTATGAATCTTATTTGTATTATGCAGGAAGCTTTGAACACGGTTGAGTCTGACCTGACTGGCCTTAGAGAAAATGTTACCTCACAACAAGCTACTAGGGCTGAGGCACAAGAAAAGTGGCGGGTCTCCGTTGTAGAACTCGAGAAAGTACATGCGGACTTTGCAGCTTTTAGGAAAGCCGCTGAAGTTGAACAAGCCGCCCTAACAAAGCATGCAGAAGACGCTGATGAGAAGCTAAAGCTTGTGACAGGAGAGCTGACAACCCTTAAGCATCATATATCTCGGATGACTGCCGTCATATTAGTTTGTTGAAAAACACTTTAGGCGGCTTATAACTTCTGATTTTCTTCGCAATCCAAAGAGGCCGCAAGCTGTCCTCTAACAGCTTGTTGAAGCTAAAAGCAGTATATACTCTAATGGGACAGCTGTATTGCGGGACCCTTTGCACCATCAAGTCGATTCTGACTGAGAAAGGTGTCCCCAAGTTCATGAAAGGGGTGATAGATGTCTTGTCCACCCTCTCGAAGCAAATCGAAGAGCTAAAATGGCCAACCGTCCGTAAGGAGGCAATGGCTGCGTTAAGTCGGTCGTTGGCTCTTGCCCCTGAAATTACCACGGAAGAGATGATGGATGGCTTCCCATCAAAGAAGGATGATGGCTCAAAGTTTACACAAGAAGACTATGCCCACTAAATGAAGGCCTCCCGAGTGCTTGCGTCGACACTCGTCACTAAGATTGACTTGACTTCATATAAGGTGGCTTATGGCAAGGATAGCAAACGAGTGCGTTGCCCGACTTTTGAAGCCAAACACTTGATTCATGCATGCCCTAAGCAACTCTTTGCTCGTGACATTGACCATTCTCCTATCTTTGATTATGAAGCTTAGTTTGAGGCTTTAACAAACTGCAACTAGGATGTGGACAATCTTCAGATCGAAGAGATCGAAGACCCAATGCAGGGTGACCTGGCGGCGAGTTTTACAGATTGCCCCTGACTGAAGGTAACCCGGCTAGGTTGATCCGCCGGGTTATAAGTGATTCCAAAAAACTTTAAGTTCGCAGATTTTTGGGCTCTTCGAAGAGCTTTGTAATAGTTGTAGCAGAAAACTTAATTGCCTTTGTCGTGCCATCGTGCACGTTCGGAATTTCAATAGCTTTATATGCTTATCCATTTTTCCTTCTGGCTATAACCATCTTTATTCACACTAAATGGCGGCTTATCATAGAAGACAAGACCTACAAAAACAAACAAGACAGAGTATATTCTGTATCGTTTTTAAGGCAGCTTTAGAGGCACAACCCAAAGATGTTTAATCTCTTTATGACCTTGCTTTTTATTTTCTCAAAAACTTAGGCGTGGAGCCCAAAACTCATATGCCAGCTCTCCCATGGGACATATTCGCCATTTGAACCTTAACAGTGCAATGTCTTTAAGAAGAGTAACTGTTAAGAGTACAACGAGCCATATAATGGAGAGGCATAGCAGGGCATGAGCACCCCCAAACCCATAAGACGGCTCTCATGTGGCATAAATCCGTCGGTTGAACCTTAAACGGTGCAGGGTCTTTAAAAAAGAGTAATTGAATAAGAGTACGAGCGGGCTACAAGGTAGAGAGGCGCAACAGATAGGTGAGTTTATCCTTGCTTTCTCTAAGCCGGCCTTCACGTGACATAAGCCACCGGTTTAACCTGAACCAGTATAGGGTCTCTGTTGAGAGTGACTGTCAAGTACTTTGATCAGCTCAGGGTCTCTAGTAGAGATTAACTGGTAAGAGTTTGGGGGTCACCTAGCGGAGTAGTAGCAGCATACATGCAGGTTTAACTCGGCCTTGTGGTGGCTGAAGAGTCGGTCAAGAGGGTGGGAAAGCTAAACCCGGTGGGATGGAAGCCCCCACATGACCTTGTTGAAATATCAACACTTGCACAATCGGTGGATGAAGAGCCGACCAAGAGGATGTGAAAGTTAAACCCGGTGGGTTAGAAGCCCCCAAATGACCTCTGTTGAAGTATCACCATTTGCACCATCTTGTACGAAGAAACGACAGAAGCGTCATCTTGTAGGGATGCCAACTTTATTATATGAAAAGGGTATATAGATGTATGTACATTGATGAGAGTCGATGACTCAAGTGTAGTAAGGCCGGAGATGAGCAATATTCCATGTCCTGTTGGTCTCCTTCCCAGAGGTACGTGACTTGTCGCCTTCTCGCACATCAATGAGGTAATATGACCCGTTATTAAGATTTCTGCTGACCACGAAAGGTCCTTCCCAAGGGGGAGATAACTTGTGCATATCCATCTGATCTTGAATGAAACATAACACCAAGTCGCCTTCTTGCAACGTTCGGGTCTTAACCCTATGGCTATGATAGCGACGCAAGTCTAGCTGATAAATCGCCGATCGTGTTGCTGCAAAATCCAGCTGTTCATCCAAAGCATCTAATGCGTTCTGACGCGTCGTATCATTGTCATCTTCAAAGTAAGCCTCCACCCGAGGCAAGTCATGGCCAATGTCACTTGGTAAGACGGCTTTTGTGTCGTAGACCATGAAAAAAGGCGTATAGTCGGTTGACCTGTTGAGGGTGGTTCTGAGACTCCAAAGAACTGATGGTAACTCCTCAACCCAACAACTCGGCATTCTCTGCAGAGGAACCATAAGCTGGGGTTTTATGCCTCTCAAGATCTCCTGGTTAGCACGTTCCGCCTCACCATTGTACTGTGGACGAGCGACAGCAGAAACATCAAGCCAGATGTGCTCACTTTGACAGAACTCTTTCATGGCCCCCTTGGACAGATTTGTTCCGTTGTTCGTGATGATACTGTGAGGGTAACCAAAACGATAGATCATATTTTTGACAAATTGAACCGTTGTGGCCGCATCACACTTGCTAACTGGCTCTGCCTCGACCCACTTGGTAAACTTGTCCACCGCCACCAAAAGGTGGGTCTTCATGTCTTTAGACATCTTGAAAGGCCCAACCATGCCAAGCCCCCAGACCGCAAACGGCCAGGTTATTGGAATCAACCGCAATTCTTGAGCCAGCACGTGAGCACGCCGTCCAAATTTCTGACATCCATCACACTTGGTGACCAAGTCCTCAGTGTCCTTATGAGCTGTCAACCAGAAAAACCCGTGCCGGAAAGCCTTTGCCACGAAAGATTTTGAGTCGGCGTGATGACCGCAGTCACCGTTGTGTATTTAACTTAGAATCTATTTACCCTCTTTAGGGGAAATGCAACACTAAAAGATGTCGGTTACACTGCACTTATGCAACTCGTCGTTGATGATAGTCATAGACTTAGACCGCCTCATGATTTCCCTTGCCAAAATCTCGTCCTCAAGCAACTCACCACGAGTTAGATACTCCAGATAAAGTAACATCTAGTCAGGAATAGCATGTAGAGCCGCCACCAGCTGCCCCTCCGGGTCAGGTGTAGCAATATCCTCCTCAGAAGGTAACTTAACAGAGGGGTGATGCAACACATCCAAGAAGACATTAGGTGGCACCGGCTTACGCTGAGAGCCCAACCTTGATAATGCATCAGTCGCCTCGTGATACGTCTCCAACGTGTCTATAATTTTTGATTGTTCCATGTTATTATATTATCTGTTTTGGATGTTTTATATGCATTAATATGCTATTTTCTACTATTTTTGGGACTAACCTATTAATCTAGAGCCTAGTGCTAGTTTCTGTTTTTTCCTTGTTTTTGAGTATTGCAGATAAGGAATATTAATCGGAGTCCAAACGGAATAAAATCTTCGGAATAATTTTTCTTGGACCAGAAGAAACCAGGAGACTTGGAGATGAAGTCGGGAGAGCCGCCGTGTGGCCACAAGCCACAGAGGCACACCCAGGGGGTAGGGCATGCCCCTAGGCTTGTGGGCCCACGACAGCTTCACTAACCCTATTTCCCAACCTATAAATTCACAAATATTCCCTGTATATCAAAGAGAGCCACAAAAACACTTTTCTGCCGCCAGAAGTCTCCGTTCCCAAGAGATCCAATCTTGCAGCCTTTTCCGATAATCTATCGGAGGGGGATTCCATCACGGAGGGCATCTACATCAACTCCATTGACCCTCCGATGATGCGTGAGTAGTTCACCATAGACCTTCGGGTCCATAGCTAGTAGCTAGATTGCGTGTTCTCTCTCTTTGCTCTTCAATACCATGTTCTTCATGATCTTCATGGAGATCTATCTGATGTAATACTCTTTTGCAGTGTGTTTGTCGAGATCCGATGAATTGTGGGTTTATGTTCAGATTATCTATGAATATTATTTGAGTCTTTTCTGAATTCTTATATGCATGATTTCATATCTTTGCAAATCTGTTGGAGTTATTGGTTTGGTTTGGCCAACTAGATTGGTAATTCTTGCAATAGGAGAAGTGCTTAGTTTTGGGTTCAATCTTGCGGTGTCCTCGCCCAGTGACAAAGTAGGGGTAGCGAGGCACATATTGTATTGTTGCCATCGAGGATAACAAGATGGAGTTTTCATCATATTGCTTGAGTTTATCCCTCTACGTCATGTCATCTTACCTAATGTGTTACTCTGTTCTTCATGAACTTAATACTCTAGATGCAGGCAGGAGTCGGTCGATGTGTGGAGTAATAGTAGTAGATGCAGAATCGTTTCGGTCTACTTGACACGGACGTGATGCCTATATGCATAATCATCACCTTGGATATCTTCATAATTATTCGCTTTCTATCAATTGCTCGACAGTAATTTGTTCACCCACTGTAATACTTGCCATCATGAGAGAAGCCTCTAGTGAAACCTATGGCCCCCGGGTCTACTTTCCATAATTTATTTTCAGATCTATAAACCGAAAATACCAAAAACACTTTGCTGCAATTCATTTACCTTTTGTTTTACTTTCCGTTCAAGCAGTCTATTATATCTATCTCTATCAGATCTCATCCTTGCAAGTAACCGTGAAGGGATTGACAACCCCTTTATAGCATTGGGTGCAAGTGTTTGGTTCTTTGTGTAGGTACATCTATTGGTGACTTGCTTGTATCTCCTACTGGATTGATACCTTGGTTCTCAACAACTGAGGGAAATACTTATCTACTTTGCTGCATCAACTGTTCCTCTTCACGAAAACCAATGCATGCTCGAGAAGTAGCAAGAAGGATTTCTGGCGCCGTTGCCGGGGAGATACATAGCAAGTTAGGATCAAGCCTACCAAGTACCCATCACAAACTCATCTCTTGCATTTACACTATTTGCCATTTGCCTCTCATTTTCCTCTCCCCCACTTCTAAAACGATTTTCCAAAAAAGATTTGTCTGTTTGTTCGCCCTTTTAAGTTCATCTTTTCGTTTTCTTTTTGCTTGCTTGTGGATTGCTCAAACTCATGGATAGCCTTGCTACTATCGCTATTACTCCCGAGAATGAAGTTCTTAATTTTAATCAAAGGGAGGGAGAAAACTTGAAGGATTATTGGTATAGAATTTGCAATGCTCAAAATAGATCTACTCGTAAGCAATCTACTACCGTTCTCCTTCGCAATTTTTATGTGGGCGTTTCTCCTTGGAATAGATATGTTTTGGATACCATTATGGGCGGGAATTTCTTGGGAAGCAATACCTTTTATTCTTATAATGCTATGATAAATTTGGTAGGTTCACCCCCTCTCATGGTTAATGAAACAATCTTAACTTTGGAAAATGTTCTGCGAAGGCTAGATATCATTGAAAATAAAGTTGCTACTATAGATCTCATTGACAACTTTGATAGAAAGATCCATAACCATATCACTCAATATGGATCTAAGGTAGGAGTTACTACAACAAACCTAAGGGAAAAGGAACCCAAAGTTAATAAAAAGTTGGACCAACATTCCTCCAGAATAGGAAAGCTAGAGGACATTATTACCAACTTGGGTTCCGCTTTTGCCGCTGTTCAAACCACTCAAACATTTCCTATTTCTAAGGATGCCAAGTTTGCTTATGTTCCCAAGAATAATGGTGAATCCTCTAGTAAAAGGAACGAAGATCTTAAGATGATAAGTGTTCACCCTAACTTTATCAATATTGTTCGGGAACCAATTGCTACAAGAGAATTTCTTGATTTTTTGCATAGGAGTATGATTATTTATAAAACCAAATAATCTCCTAGGGTTCGCAAGATTTTAATTGAGGGATTCCATACCAAAGATGACAATACCTAGATCTATTGCGTTTTTCCTAGCTAGGGGCGTTAAACAATAGCGCTTGTTGAGAGGCAACCCAATTTTATTTGGCTTTCTGTTTTTTGTTTCTGTTTTGGTGTGTTTTCCACATTACTACTTCTGTAATAATTTTATTTTGGTTTTTTAATTAGTGTTTGAGACAAGTAAAACTTTTAGGGTCATCTATGGTAGTTGTTGATTTGATCTTGCTGAAAAACAGAAACTTTTGCGCTCAGCCCAGGAATTTTCTAATTTTTTCAGAGAGTCCAATTGATCTGAAATGTTCACACAAGATTGATATACAAATTTCGTTGATTGTCATAATTTTTTAGAATTTTTAGAGTTTCGGAAGTATTCAAAGTCTACATATTTCTATAGATTGTTCTTTTTCAAAAAATTCTGGTTTCCTTGTGTTGTTTGCTTATTTTGATGTATCTATGGGTTGTATTGGGGGGTATGAACCATGGAGAAGTTAGAATACAGTAGTTATTACACAAACATAAATAAAAAATGAGTTTGCAATAGTACCTAAAGTGGTGGTTTATTTTTCTTATACTAATGGATCTCATGAGTTTTCTGTTGAGTTTTGTGTTGTGAAGTTTTCAAGTTTTGGGTGAAGATTTGATGGACTATGAAATAAGGAGTGGCAAGAGCCTAAGCTTGGGTATGCCCAAGGCACCCCAAGCAATATTCAAGGATACCAAAAAGCCTAAGCTTTGGGATGCCCCATAAGTCATCCCCTCTTTCGTCTTCAATCCATCGGTAAATTTACTTGAGGCTATATTTTTATTCACCACATGATATGTATTTTGCTTGGAGCGTCTTGTATGATATGAGTATTTGCTTTTTAGTTTGCCACAATCATCCTTGTTGCACACATCTTTTGAGAGAGACACTCTGAATCGTGAATTTATTAGAATAATCTATGTGCTTCACTTATATATTTTGAGCTAGGCAATGTTGCTCTAGTACTTCACTTATATCTTTTTAGAGCATGGTGGTGTTATATTTTATAGAAATTATTGAACTATCATACCTCACTAGTATTATTTTGAGAGTTTATTAAAACATCATGGTAATTTGTTTGTATTATGAATTTAGTCCTAATATAATAAGCATCCAAGTGGGATATAATAAAAACTTCCATATTTAGTGCATTGAATACTATGAGAAGTTTGATTCCTTGCATATTGTTTTGAGATAATAGAGATGGTAATATGAGAGTCATGCTATTGAATAGTTGTGAATTCGAAGAGATACTTGTGTTAAAGTTTGTGATTCCCGTAGCATGCACGTATGGTGAACCGTTATGTAACGAAGTCGGAGCATGATTTGTTTAATGATTGTCAACCTTTGTGTGAGGGTTGGGAATGCGCGACGGTTAACTCCTGCCAACCTCTCCCCTAGGAGCATGTGTCTAATGCTTTGTTTGATAACTAATAGACTTTTGCAATAAGTATGTGAGTTCTTTATGACTAATGTTGAGTCCATGGATCATACGCACTCTCACCCTTCCACCTTTGCTAGCCTCTCTAGTATCGTGCAACTTTCGCCGGTACATCAAACGCACCTTCCTCAAAACGGCCACCATATATTTTCCTCGAAACAGCCACCATATCTACCTATTATGGCATTTCCATAGCCATTCCGAGATATATTGCCATGCAACTTCCACCATTCAGTTTTTCATGACATGCACCATCACTTCATCTTGCATATAGAGTCATATTTTGTTTTAGGTATCGAGTTGTAAGTAAATAAAAGTGTGACGATTTTCATTAATAGAGCATTGTCCCATGTGAGAAAAGGATGATGGAAGCCATGAATCTCTCACAAGTTGGGATGAGTATCCGGAATTTACAAAAAATAAAAGAGGCCAGCGAAGCCCAAATAAAAAATAAAAGAGGCCAAAGATGCCCACCAAAATAAAAAACAAAAAATGAGAGAAAGAGAGAAGGGACAATTTCTACTATCTTTTTTCATACTTGTGCTTCAAAGTGGCACCATGATCTTCATGATAGCGAGTCTCCTATCTTTTCACTTTCATATAACTAGTGGATATTCATCTTGCATGGCCAATAGTTTTCTTTTTGAGATTTCATACACTTATAGCTCTAAGTGCATTTGTTGCATGGCAATCCCTACTCACTCACATTGATATCTATCGATGGACATTTCCATATCCCGTTGATATGCCTAGTTGGTGTGAGACTATCTTCTCCGTTTTTCCTTGCACCTCCTCCATATTCTATTCCACCTATAGTGCTACATCCAGACCATATGTTTGCGCGAGACTATATTCTCCCTTTTTCCTTGCTCATGTATTGCGTGAGAGTTGAAAAGGTTTGAGAACACCAAAAGTGTGAACCAATTTCTTGACTTGTTTATCAGGGTTGTGCATGATTTAGATACTTTGTGTGGCGAAGATGGAGCATAGCCGTACCATATGATTTTGTAGGGATAACTTTCTAATGCCATGTTATTTCGAAAGGACACGATTGCCTTGTTGGTGTTCTCGAAGTATTACTGTTTTTATGTCAATATTAGACTATTGTTTTGAATCTTACGGATCTCAATATTCATGCCACAATAAAGAATATTTCATGGATAAATATGTTAGGTAGCATTCCACATCAAAAAATCTGTAGTTATCATTTACTTACTCGAGGATGAGCAGGAATTAAGCTTGGGGATGCTTGATACGTCTCCAACGTATCTGTAATTTTTGATAGTTCCATGCTATTATATTATATGTTTTGGATGTTTTATATGCATTAATATGCTATTTTCTACTATTTTTGGGACTAACCTATTAATCTAGAGCCTAGTGCTAGTTTCTGTTTTTCCTTGTTTTTGAGTATTGCAGATAAGGAATATTAAACAGGGTCCAAATGGAATAAAATCTTCGGAATAATTTTTCTTGGACCAGAAGAAACCAGGAGACTTGGAGATGAAGTCGGGAGAGCCGCCGTGTGGCCACAAGCCACAGAGGCACACCCAGGGGGGTAGGGCATGCCCCCAGGCTTGTGGGCCCACGACAGCTTCACTAACCCTATTTCCGAACCTATAAATTCAGAAATATTCCCTGTATATCAAAGAGAGCCACAAAAACACTTCTCCGCCGCCAGAAGCCTCCGTTCCCAAGAGATCCAATCTTGGAGCCTTTTCCGATAATCTGTCTGAGGGGGATTCCATCACGGAGGGCATCTACATCAACTCCATTGACCCTCCGATGATGCGTGAGTAGTTCACCATAGACCTTCGGGTCTATATCTAGTAGCTAGATGGCGTGTTCTCTCTCTTTGCTCTTCAATACCATGTTCTTCATGATCTTCATGGAGATCTATCTGATGTAATACTCTTTTGCAGTGTGTTTGTCGAGATCCGATGAATTGTGGGTTTATGTTCAGATTATCTATGAATATTATTTGAGTCTTTTCGGAATTCTTATATGCATGATTTCATATCTTTGCAAATCTGTTGGAGTTATTGGTTTGGTTTGGCCAACTAGATTGGTAATTCTTGCAATAGGAGAAGTGCTTAGTTTTGGGTTCAATCTTGCGGTGTCCTCACCCAGTGACAAATTAGGGGTAGCGAGGCACGTATTGTATTGTTGCCATTGAGGATAAAAAGATGGGGTTTTCATCATATTTCTTGAGTTTATCCCTCTACATCATGTCATCTTACCTAATGTGTTACTCTGTTCTTCATGAACTTAATACTCTAGATGCAGGCAGGAGTCGGTCGATGTGTGGAGTAATAGTAGTAGATGCAGAATCATTTCAGTCTACTTGACATGGACGTGATGCCTATATGCATAATCATTACCTTGGATATTTTCATAATTATTTGTTTTTCTATCAATTGCTCGACAGTAATTTGTTCACCCACCGTAATACTTGCCATCATGAGAGAAGCCTCTAGTGAAACCTATGGCCCTCGGGTCTACTTTCCATAATTTATTTTCAGATCTATAAACCAAAAATACCAAAAAAAACTTTGCTGCAATTTATTTACGTTTTGTTTTACTTTCCGTTCAAGCAATATATTCTATCTATCTCTATCAGATCTCATCCTTGCAAGTAACCGTGAAGGGATTGGCAACCCCTTTATAGTATTGGGTGCAAGTGTTTGATTCTTTGTGTCGGTACATCTATTGGGGGCTTGCTTGCATCTACTACTGGATTGATACCTTGGTTCTCAACAACTGAGGGAAATACCTATCTACTTTGCTGCATCAACTATTCCTCTTCATGGAAACTAACGCATGCTTGAGAAGTAGCTCCTCGTTCTTGCGACGGTCAATATGATCCACCTGATAACCCTTGAAGTGGCCATCAATTATGTCCACCGCCTGATGATAAGCCTCCATCCTTGGATCTTTGGAATCCCACGTGGTTGATACTTGCTGAGCCACAAGGTTTTAGTCCCCAAGGCATCTAACCCGGCTCAGATTCATCTCCTTAGCCACATGGAGCCTGTTAAGCAATGCTTCATACTTAGCTGCATTGCTCGTACAAGGAAACATTAACCTTAACACATAACAACACTTGTCACCTCTAGGGGAAGTTAAGACAACTCTGTCCCCCAATCCTTTCAACTGCCTAGATCCATCGAAGTGAATTTTCCAATATGTGTTGTCCGGCTTCTCCTCGGGCGACTGACACTCTATCCAACCATTTATGAAATCCACCAAAGCCTGAGATTTGACAGCCGTGCGAGGCACATATTTCAAATTAAGGGGCCCAAACTCCAGTGCCCACTTAGCAATACTGCAGTAGCCTCTTGATTTTGGATGATATCTCCCAATGGGGCCAAGCTCACTACTTTAATCTGGTGTCCAGGGAAATAGTGCGTCAACTTGGAGTTTGCCATGAACACCCCATAGAACAATTTCTGCCAATGTGGGTATCTTTGCTTGGATTCTATGAATACCTCGCTGACGTAGTAAACCGGCCTCTGGACTGGATACTCTTTCCCTGCCTCCTTACACTCCACAACAATCGCGGCGCTAACTGTCCTATTATTAGCCGCCACGTATAAGAGCAAAGGTTCTTTCTGAGCCGAAGAAGCCAAGATCGGCGACTCAACCAATTGTTTCATGAGCGCCTTAAGTGCGTCATCCGCAGCTTTGCTCCAGACAAAGTCATTCATCTTTTTCATCATCTGATACAGAGGAATAGCCTTCTCGCCCAGGCAGCTGATGAAGCAGCTTAAAGCGGCGATACGACCCGCCAAGCGCTTGACGTCGTTAACGCTCGCCGGCTTAGACAATGACATGATGGCCTTTATCTTAGCCGGGTTAGCTTCAATGCCTTGCTCTGACACTAAGAAACCCAAGAGCTTGCCTACAAGAACCCCAAAGACGCACTTGGCCGGGTTAAGCATCATTTTGTAGACCCGTAAGTTGTCAAACATTTCTTTCAGGTCATCAAGTAGAGTCTCCTTCTTCCTTGACTGAACCACAATATCGTCCACATAAGCATGAACATTGCGCCCAATCTGACTATGAAGGCAATGTTGCACACAACGCTGATAAGTCGCATGCGCGCTCTTAAGCCGAAAATGCATAGACACATAGCAGAAAGCCGCAAAAGGTGTTATAAACGACGTCTTCTCTTGGTCCTTAACTGCCATCTTGATCTGATGATAACCCGAATAAGCGTCTAGGAAGCATAAACTCTCACAATCCGCCGTTGCATCAATAATCTGGTTGATGAGAGGGAGATCAAACGGGTCAACTGGACAGGCCTTGTTAAGAGCCATGTAGTCTACACACATACTCCAAGTGTCGTTCTTTTTTAGCACAAGCACGGGGTTTGCTAACCACTCTGGGTGAAAAACTTCCATGATGAACCCTACGGCCAAGAGTTGTGCCACCTCTTCTCTAATTGCTTTACGCCGCTCTTTGTTGAAACAGTGGAGGAACTGTTTAATTGGCTTAAACTTGGGATCCACATTAAGATGGTGCTCAGCGAACTCTCTCGGTACACCCGGCATGTCAAACGACTTCCATGCAAAGATGTCTCGATTCTCATGGATGAATTCGATGTGCACGCTTTCCTATGCAGGGTCCATGTTAGCGCCAATAGTGAACTACTTCGATGAGTCACCTGGAGTGAAATCCACCAACTTAGTATCATCTGCCGCAAACTTCAAGGGCGGTCAGATTCTATGCTGGGCTTCTTCAATGGAGTCATATCCGCCGGGTCAACATTATCTTTGTAAAACTTGAGCTCCGCCTCGGCGCAACTTGATTCCGCATAAGCAGCGTCACCTTCCTCACACTCAAGGGCCACATTTTGATCACCGTGCACTGTAATCATTCCTTTGAGAGTCAGCATCTTGAGCTGCAAGTAAACATAATAGGGCCTGTCCATTAACTTTGCAGAAGTCGGTCGACCGAACAAGGCGTGATATGGGCTCTTAATTTTCACCATCTCAAACCACAAGGTCTCCACCCTGTAGTTGTAGTCATCTCTGAACACCACCTTGAGGGCAATCTTGCCTACCGAGTAAGCCGACTTGCCTGGCATAACACCGTGAAAAACTGTTAATGACGCCTTAAGAGCCTTATCAGTCAGCTCCATCCGACAAAAAGTGTCATAGTACAAGATGTTGAAGCTGTAGCCACCATCCATCAGTACCATTATAAACTTATAACCTCCAACCTAAGGCGCTACCACAAGCGCTAAGTGCCCTGGGTTATCAATCCAAGATGGGTGATCCTCCCTACTCCGTGAGATAGGATATTCAGACCACTTCAAATACTGTGGGAGAGTCGGTGTTACCGTGTTGACTACCCTCCTGTGTAGCTTTTGATCTTGTTTGTCTATGCTTGTAGTGAAAACATTATACTGGCCTCCACTGAGTTGCTTCGGGTTATTGATCTGCTACCCTGACTAGTTGTTTTTTTGCTGACCACCATTGTCGGACTGTTGATGGTGACCACCTTGATTGCCTTGACCCTAATAATCTGAACCCGAGTCGCCACCACTGAAACCTGTCCCTGAGCCCCCTAGACCTGAGCCGCATGACGGCCCATTGCCACTATTACGATGTTGGTTAAGGTTGTGGTCCCGGAACTGCCGCAAAATAATGCAATCTCTCCATGCGTGCCCGTCGGCTTATCGGGTCGGCTGTGCTCTAGGCAAGCCTTATAGAGTATTTCCTCCAAGTTATAGGGACTTTTACCTTTATTAAAGGGCGGCTTACAATTACCCTTAGCACGATTATTCCCAGTGCTCGTGTTTGCCACCAGTTCTGACCCGCCGTCCGGGTTCTTTCTCTTGCCCGGGTTGCTATTTCCAGCTCTGTTTTGTTGTTGATTCTTGCCATTGTTATTCCTCTTACCCTCAGCTTATCTCCCATCATCAGAGCTCGGATACTTAGTTGTATCTGAATCTACATGCTTCATGAGAGCCTCGTGATCACACCCATGTCCTGACAAGAACGCTTCAACCGCCCAAGTTTCTACTTAAGGGGTAAGAAGTGACAGTTTTTCTCTAAAATCAGGACCGCCTGAGATGCCGAGATGTTCTCGGATGAGTGGATAACCGTTGAAATCCTCCGGACCAATTATGGGCTGACTCATCCTCCTGCTATACATAGTGGTCAGGATCTACAATCGTCATAGGCTGCTTGCATGTTCCCTGGAAATTCTTGATAAAGCGTGCCTTCAGCTCGGCCCAAGATGTGATGGTATTAGGAGGCAAACCCTTCAAACACGTGTGAGCCGGCCCTTATAACATCATGATGATGTACTTTGCACAAACCGCCTCACTGACGTTCAACATCTCCATGGCGAGCTCATAACTCTCAATCCAAGCCTCGGGAGGTAAATCAGCCGTATAGTTAGGCACTTTACACGACCCCTTAAAGTCCTTGGGCAAACGCTCATTCCATAGAGTCACCGTCAAGTAAGGCACACCAACCCCCCCCTGGATGAGGCACCAGCCCCCACTGAGGAGGAAGGGATTATTGGGTCTGGTTCAGGGATTACCGGGTAATCCATCACTAGTATTGACCCCCGATGATCTCGGACCCTATCTATGATATCCTGAGGATTAATCCGAGGCGAGTTATCATTGGGTGGGTTGCGTCTTTGTTCGCTGCTGGAAACCGCCAGCGACTCTATGTGTAGGCTGTAGCTACAGCTTGGTATGGGAGTGGAGTGTACATGACTTCGGCTGCATGTGTACTTTTCCTATTGAGCCACCGCCGTCTATAGCAAATTAATGGTGTTCCCTACCTCCTCGGCAAACGGTATCCCTTCGGCGAAGGGGAATGCATTGAGCCTGGCAGCCGTCACTATCATGTTCTCCACCGGGTTAAATAATGGACAGCTGGTGTCACAAGATGTCGCGGCGGGGTCCGATCCCTCCGGGGCGGGTCTTGCTGCCGCGGCGCCTCAGCAACCCGGGTTACAACCGGCGGCGTGCTTGGCCCCGCCCCGGGAGTGATAAAGAGGTTTCGGGGCTAAAGCTACAAAGGGAGGCCGACTTGGGTCATCCTCCAAAGAATCGCCTCTGAAGTGTGCTGATCTAAGCTGAAATGGAGAGCCTCCGTCCTCAGACGTTATGACTCAGCGTTCATCTACATTTGCAACGCACTGATATCCTCCTGGGCCCGAGCCATCAGTCCCTTGATCCTAGTAATATCTGCATTGCGCTCTACCTGATTTCTAGTTGTTACTTTAGTGGTCATCGGGGCTGATAACTTCCATTAAGACCTGAGCCGGCGGCTTAGGAGGCCCGGCATCCGGCGTGGCATCTCCTGCCGCGGCTTGGGATGTCGTGTTGTCGAAAACCGGCATCGGGCATGCCATGAAGACGGCGGCTCGGCTCAGCGGGTCATAGGGCTCTAGAATACTGTCACCATCAGTATAACCCCCGAGCCAGACGTTGTGAAGCTGGTAGATTGACTCCACATCTCCGCTAGAGGATCCTTCTTCTGAAAGGTCAAAAGTTCCTCCCTAACAGGGAGTCTTCCCTGCCTTGTTTGAAGCCGACGAAGACGCTCCTCCGCCTGGGTTGAACACGGGTGGGTTGCGCACGCCGGGCCGGCTCGACGAGGTCGGTGTATATGTCCGGCCCGAGCATAGATCTGTGGATCTTACCGATGAATACGTGAATCTTGCAGAAGGGAACCCGGTGCCTGTACTCGATTGAGTCGGCCTCTGGTCCCCATCCGGCATCGTCGATGTAAAGCTTGCCGCAGTGACTCTTAGTCATCATGCCGACGCCGTATCCCTTGATCCTAGGGAGAGAGCCCTTTGATAACTTCACACCATCACGCGCTAGCCCAAGGTGGGCACCAACTGTCGTGGTTTGGTCACGGCAGATGTCCGAACACTTAGGTTCGAGGCCATTGCTAAGGCGGTGGACTCAAAGGGGTTGCTCGGGACGAGAGACCCGAGTTTTACCTAGGTTCGGCCCCTCAGGAAGAGGTAAAAGCCTATGTTCGGCTTTGTGTTGTATTGATGGAGTAGCTATTACAAGGGAGCAGATTCGCTTGACCTAGCTATCGATCAATAGGTTTCTGTTCTAAGCCGCCCAAGGACTCAGCTTTGTATAGGAGGTCGAGGCCCTAGGGTTTACAAGAGTCCAAACCGACTCGTACAAGGTGGCTGGCCCTGTCTCTAAGTCACCTTGCCTTTCTTGGGCAAGCCACCTCCAAGCGGCTTACATGCTCGGGTCTCGCACCATCTTCCATCTTTGGGCCTTCATCTTGGCCCGTCTGGTAAGTCGCCATGTGGCCTGACCTTCAATCTTCAGGCCCACCTTAAGGGTCTTGATTATGAGCCGCCAAGCATGACCCGGCCCCTCTAGGGCGGGTCTCTCCATGGGGTTATATCCCCAACACGGCTGGACTTGTGGGAAAAGGAAAGTCCAAGTGGGGGAGGGAAGGAATCCTACTAGGAGTAGGATTGGAGGTGGACTCCTCCACCTCCACCTCCTTCAGCCAAATCCTAGGAGAATCCCTAGGTCGGATAGCCCCTCCCCTCCCTGCTAAATATGCTAGAGGGGAGAGAGGGCAGCCGCACAAGAAACCCTAGCCACGGTGCAGCCCTCTCTTCCCGATAGATCAAATCCTCTAGTTTTGGCAGTGCTTAGGCGAAGCCCTGCCGAAATAGTTCCACCACCGCCGGCACCACGCTGTCGCGCTGCCGGAGAACTCATCTACCTCTTTGCTCCCTCTTGCTGGATCAAGAAGGCGGAGATCATCATCGAGTTGTACGTGTGCTGGATGCAGAGGTGTCGTCCATTTGGCGCTAGATCAGGACGGATCGTGATTGGATCACGAGATGGCCGGCGATTTGGATCGCGAAGACGTTCGACTACATCAACCGAGTTTATTAACGCTTCCCGCTTAGCGATGTACAAGGGTATGTATATCCACTCCCCCTCTCGTAGATGCTCATCACCATGGATAGATCTTGACTATGCGTAGGAAAAAATGTTTCCCATGCAATGTTCCCCAACACAATGATCCCATCAGCTTTGGTGGAAGCCGGAATAACTGCCAGGGCTGTTGGGGTGCCGTGTTTAGTGTCGGCTCTACGGAACGAGCACTTGCCAAAGGATTTTAAGGGTCTGCATAAGGTGCCTAACTACACAGCTGATCTACCCCCAGAAGCCTGGATCGGGAGTTATAAGCTAGCCATGGAGATGTTAGACGTCAACGGTGTAGTCTGTGCGAAGTACTTTATCATGATACTAGAAGGACTGGCTCGTACATGGTTAAAGGGCCTGCCACCCAATACCATTAACTCTTGGGCCAAGTTGAAAGCATGATTCATCCAGAATTTCAAAGGAACATGCAAGCAGCCAATGATGATCGTTGACTTAGATCATTGCGTGTAGCATGAGGATGAGTCGGCCCATCATTGGGTCCGGAGGGTCTCAACCATCATCCAATCGTTTGATAATATTTTGGTGGCTTAGGCAGTTCTGATTCTAGAGAAAAATTGTCACTTTTTGCCCCTTAAGCAGAAGCTCGGACGGCTTAAGTGTTCCTGCCAGGACATGGGTGAGCTCATGGTGGCTCTTACTAAATATGTGGATTCTGATACCACAAAGGACCCTGGTTCCGACAAGGAGAAGTTTGCTATGGGTAAGAAGAACGACAACGGTAAAGGTCAGCCACAGAACGGGTCAGGAAATAATAACCCCGGTAATGGCGGCAAGCGAAAACACCTGGATGGCGGGTCAGATCTGGTACCAACACCAACACCGGGAACAACCGTCCTAAGGGCAATGGTTAACCACCTTTTGGCAAGGCCAAGACACCCTTCAAAATGGAGGCAATGCTTAATGAGCCCTACCTAAAGCACAGTCTTCCCAACAAGCCGTCCACTCATGCTTGGAAGGATTGTTATATCATGCGGGAATTCCATAATTACAGCCTTAACCAGCATCAGGGTAACGACAATGGACCACCTGGCGGGTCAGGATCCGGTTCTCATGGGTCAGGTTTTGGTGCAAGTGGGTCAAGTTCGGGTTACCAGTGTCAAGGTAACCATGGAGGTCATAATCAATAGCCTGACAATAGTGGTTAGTAGCAGAACAACCAGTCAGGGTATCAGAGCAACCCGAAACAGCTTAATGGAGGCCAGTATCATGTCTTCACCATGACTTTGGACAAACATGATCATAAGGTGCGCAAGAGGATGGTTCATGCCATGATGTCGGCTCTTCCACAATACTTAAAGTGGTCGGAGCACAAAATATCATGGAACAGGGAAGATCACCCACCGCGAGTTGATAACCTGAGACACCTAGCCGTCATGGTAGCCCCTCGGGTAGGAGGTTACAAGCTCACCAAGGTGCTGATGGATGGTGGTAACAGTATCAACATTTTGTATTATGACACTTTCTGCCGGATGAACTTGACTGATAAGAATCTCAAGTCGTCATCCACAGTCTTCCATGGTGTGGTAATCGGCAAATCGGCTTATCTAGTACTCCCTCTGTAAACTAATATAAGAGTGTTTAGATTACTAAAGTAGTATTCTAAATGCTCTTATATTAGTTTATGGAGGGAATAGGAAAGATCGCCCTTGAGGTGGATTTTGGCAATGACTATAACTATAGGGTAGAGACCTTGTGGTTTGAAGTAGTCAAGATTAAAAGTCCATATCATGCTCTGTTTGGACGGACGGCTTACGCCAAGTTCATGGCCCAACCCTGTTATGTATACTTGCAGCTCAAGATGCCAGTGCTGAAGGAAATGATCAAGGTGCATGATGATCGGAAAATTGCTCTTGAATGTCAGGAAGGTGATGCTGCATATGCGGAGTCAAGCTGTGCGGACGCGGAGCTCAAGTTTTATAAAGATAATGTTGACCCGTTGGATATGACCCCATTAAAAAAGCCCAGCACAGAGTCTGACCCGCCCCTGAAGTTCGTGGCAGAGGATACCAAGTTGGTGGATTTTGCTCCTGGCGACTCATCCAAGTAGTTCACTATAGGGGCTAACATGGACCCCAAATAGGAAAGCGCACTCATCGAATTCATCTGTGAGAATCGGGAAATCTTCGCATGGAAACCTTCTGACATGCCAGGTGTATAGAGAGAATTCGCTGAGCACCACCTTAATGTGGATCGTACATTCAAACTAGTCAAGCAATTTCTCGAGCGTTTCAATGAGGAGAGACATAAAGCTATAAGGGAAGAAGTTTCCCGGCTCTTGGCAGCTGGGTTTATTGTGGAGGTTTTTCACCCGGAGTGGTTGGATAATCACGTTCTCGTCCTTAAGAAGAATGGCACGTGGCGGATGTGTGTGGACTATGCAGACCTTAACAAGGCTTGTCCGGTTCATGTGTTTGCTCCCCCCCCCCCCGTATCGACCAGAGCATTGATGCGATGGCGGGTTGCGAGAGTTTATGTTTCCTGGATGCTTATTCAGGTTATCATCAGATCAAGATGGCAGTCAAGGATCGGGAGAAAACATCTTTCATAACACCCTTTGGAGCTTTTTGCTACGTGTCTATGCCTTTTGGACTCAAAGGCGCTCAGGCGACTTATCAGCGTTGTGTGCAGAACTGCCTTCCTGGTCAGATTGGGCACAACATTCATGCGTATGTGGATGATATCATGGTCAATTCGAGGAAGAAAGAGACTCTAGTCGTAGATTTGAAAGAAACTTTAGATGATCTCCAAGTTTACAAGATGATGCTTAACCCGGCTAAGTGCGTTTTTGGCGTACCTGCAGGAAAATTGCTCGGATTTTTTATCTCGGGGCGGGGCATCGAGGATAACCCAAAGAAGATCAAGGCCACCACCTCGCTTTCTAAGACGGCGTGCATCAATGATGTTCAGCGTTTGGCGGGTCATATTGCCGCCTTAAGCCGATTCATAAGCCGCTTGGGGGAGAAGGCTATCCCTTTGTATCACATGTTGAGGAAGACAGATAATTTCGTCTGGAGTGACGCAGCCAATGATGCGTTGGAAGCACTCAAGAAGTAGTTAGATGAGCCACTTGTCTTGGCAGCTCCCATAGACAAAGATCCTTTGCTCCTGTACGTGGCGGCTAATAACAGAGCTGTCAGCGTAGCAGTTCTGGTGGAGCGCAAGGAGACATGTAAAAAGTACCCGGTCCAGTGACCGGTTTATTACGTGAGTGAAGTTTTGACCGAGTCCAAACAAAGATACCTGCATTGGCAGAAGCTAGTATTCGGAGTGTTCATGGAAAATCAAAAGCTGACACATTATTCCCTTGGACAACCAATTATAGTGGTTAGCTCTGCTCCTTTGGGAGAAATCATTCAAAACAGAGAGGCAACTGGCAGAATTGCTAAGTGGGCACTTGAGCTTGGGCCTCTTGGTGTGAGATATGTGCCTCGAACGCCTATCAAGTCTCAAGCCCTGGTGGATTTTATCAATGTTTGGACAGAATGTCAAGCACCTGAGGAGAAGTCGGACAATACATATTGGACAATCCACTTCGACGGATCCACGTAGTTGGAAGGTTCAGGGGCTGGAGTTGTTTTAACTTCCCCACGAGGTGATAAATTTTGCTATGTCTTAAGATTACTGTTTTCTTGTACCAACAATGCAGGTGAGTATGCGGCTTTGATCCATGGGCTTCGTGTGGCCAAGGAGCTGAATTTGAGCCAGGTCAGATGTCTAGCCGACTCAGACCTCGTGGCCCAACAGGTCTCAGGCACGTGAGATTCTAAGGACCCTCATATGGCGGCTTATCGTCAAGCGGTTGATATCATTGCCGGCCATTTCAAGTGATATCAGGTGGATCAGATTGATCAGCAAAAGAATGAGGCAGCTGATGCCTTGTCATGGCTTAGATCTCAGCATAAGCTGGTGCCGCCTAATGTGTTCCTTGATGTGTTGCATCATCTGTCGGTTAAGCTACCTCCGGGGGATGACATTTCTATACGTGACCTGGAGGGACAATTGGTGGCGGCTCTTCATGTTATTCCTGATTGGACACTGTCGGTGTTCTGGGAACTGGGGTACCCAGCCTTGCCTGCCTACGGCCCAGGACATGGCCCACTTCGTCAGCCAGGCATGGCCTGGCGCGGATCTACTCAAGACAAGGCCCTCGCGAGAACCCCAGGCTCGCGAGTAAGAACGGCACCAAAGCCAACAAGGATGGGCCTCCTCAGGCCCCCTCTTGAGCAGCGGAGATCTCTATGCAAGGCCTGGCCTCAGGAGTCAAAGGTGATGCAAGGAAGGATAGGCAAGCGCCGGCGTGCCAGGCGGCGCGGTTTCCCCTTTGGTGCAAAGAGAGCAAGGACATGCGCGGGTTCCCAAAGCACCGCCCAAAGGTTTCTATTTTGGTGCAGCAAGACCATGACCATGAGCCCTGCAGGACAGATGTCATCGCCGAGCCCACCACCTCATCATCGACAGCCACTTTGCAGGCGAAGAGCACCTTTGGACAGGGGCGGATGTACTATTGCCCCCCTTCAAAATTGGACGTTGTGGGATACCTTCCCACCATTGTGATAATGGAAGAGGACCTGGGCCACTGCTATATATAGAGGCTAGGCGACACCGTAGAAGGGACCCCCAATCCAACATGGAGCCACTCGATGAACCACCACAAGGCAGAGAGCCAAGAACACCCCTTGAGCGCCCTCGCGAGGCTCAAGCCCATTCTACTAGTTCTTCCACCAAACCTCCCACGAGAGGCAATCCACCAAAGCAAGAGTAGGGTATTATTCTTCACAATGGCCCGAACCTGGATAAACTATTGTGTTCATCTTCTTCCTCGTCACCATGCAAGTTCGCCATAGTAACCATCCAGTAGCGAGCTAGATTGGGCGAGGCTGCAGGGAACCTTCGCACACGCTCCTGTGTTCAAACCTTGAGGGTTTTGCGGAGCCCGAAGTCCGACATTTGGCACGCCAAGTAGGGGCGTGTCGGAGTCTTCTTCAAGCCTCGCTCTTTACCTGCTCCACCACTCCAATGGTGGCCACCCAACAAGCTTCTCCTGGACGCCACGGACCAGCCTCCGTCAATCCCACCGCTACCGCCGGACACCCGCGCCCCAGCGACCAGGTGCTGGGCGGGCAATACCAGGCCGCTAGCATCGCCTCCACTGTCACCACCCTCACGCCGCCCAAGCACGCGATGAGCGGGCAACAACTTCAACATCTGAGTCGCGTCACACCTATGTGGAGGACCTCAACACGTACTACACGTTGCTACGAGCAAGAGAGATGCTTCGCTACCGCCCGACGCATGGGGGCTTCGACGCATGGGCCGACCATGTCGCGAAGCTGGTCGCCGTCGCACGGAGGGTCGTGGATCCTCACTCTTCTCCAGGCACTGGGGGTTCGTCCATTGCGCGTGCTCCCTGGCCCACCAACGGTGTGCCCCCTTCAGCCCTAGGCGAGCCCGGGCGGGTCCCGTCACACGTCATGCTCCTCCTCCTCTGAATTCCGTTAACTGATTTCAGGGCGTAGCCTGGCCATGATGATCGAGCTCGTGAAGGAAAAAATGGGGCACCACATGCGCACGCCAACGCACACCCTCGTGACCCAGTGGATCTTCAATAACCCGGACTGACCAGGCAAGAGTGCACCATCCTACGCAAGGAGCAAATGGCGCACGCGTTCGGGCAAGCAAACAACAACGGCGAAGGCGCGTCGGATCATCGAGGAAGAAATCCATGTCAGGAGGCATGCGGCCTGCCAAGCGGTGGTGGCAGAGGTAATTAACTTCGCTCTAAGGCTCAACGCATGAGGGTCTGCGGACTACGCGTAGGGCGGTGCCCCACCACCGCCTAGAGGGACCGTCCCTGGCGTCCTGCCGGGCGGCTCAGGAGGAGAACCGGGCCCTTATGTGGATCCCTACGTACCATGCTACGTCATGCCCAGGGATATCGGCCTGGATTAGGCGCCTGCCGCAGGCGCCAACGCCTCTCAAGGATAGGGGAAGCCCCAAATGTCCTCCCTGAACCGGGATTAGGGGCTTCCGCCAATGAAGCGCCAAGTTTGGACAATGCAAGCAGGAGAATATGGAGGACGTCACCGGGCCCGTGAGGGCGCGATGCAAGCTGTTGCCCCTGCAAGCAAGCATCACTGAGCCGAACCCCGGGGTTTCAAGGATGATGCCCTAGGGGATGGGTAGCAAGACACGGGTAATGCGGGCCACCCGCGGTAACCGGAACATCGGCACAGCCTCGGGAGGATGGGCCTCACGAGGCCCTCGAGATAATGCACGGTTATCGCCCTAACACCTCATGAGGCGGCTTCATCGACAAAACACCCTTATGGCTACGCTGGATGCTTTGTACTCATGTTTGGGCCGCAGGAGCGCAATTCTACAGCTACGCGGGGGACAACGCATTCGGGTTTGGGTCATAGGGGTGCGCAACCGAGCAGAAATGCACGGGATAGCTCTTGACGGGGTTGGGAGCTACCGGGCCCGGCGCCCAGGGGCTTGCCAACTATCTACGGCCGTGACACTCTCACATAATAATGGGTGGGTTGTATATGCCCGAAGCCCCCTGAAGACGAGGAGGGGTTCCTCCCATGCAATGTGGCAGCCCCATGCTCCGTGCTAGCAGAGAAGTCAACACTGCCCATCAATGGCTATGCCCATGCAACGTGGATGCCCTATGCTTAGTGTTGGGGGAAGACGAAGACTACCCTAGGTGTCGGACGCGGCGTTTGCTTGCTTCTTTCTGTGTTCGAACTGTCGCTTTTTGGAATGAAGTTGAAGAGTTTGGAGTTTAATATTGAAAAAGAAAAAGGGGCGGGGACTTTTCGCTCATTGCATTCTCTTTTACCAATTTTGAATTCTCTTTCTTCTAGATCGATGTGTTGCAAGAGGCCACATGTTATGGCCTTCTCCCGGGCACCCCGAACTCGGATAGCAAGGCCCTGTCGCCTTAGGGACTTGCGTCTTTTGGCAGCCGACCCCTGCTTGGGGGCTCCGACCGTGGCACGCCGCCATAGCATTGAGTCTCTGGAGGCCCCAGTGCTTGGGCCTCCTGGGGCAAAACCCGACAGAGCGGAATGAGGGCCGCTCGAGCGTCAAGGGGAGCTCCTGAGCATCACGCCTCAGGAGTCTTACCAGTAATATAGCCACTCGGCACCCTCGATGCCGTCCTTAGTGATCTGGTCGGCATCGAGGGTATCGGGGCCTCACCTCGTGGTTGCGTCCTTGGTGATCCGGTCGTATACCATGATGGTAGGGAAATGTGTAGGACTGGGACTTGTTGACGTAGAGTTGCTTGAGTGTCAAAGGGGACTCCTGAGCAATACGCCTCAGGAAACTTACGGGTCATATAGCCACTCGATACCCTCGATGCCGGCCTTGGTGATCCGGTCGGCATCGAGGCTATCGAGGCCTCACCTCATGGTTGCGACCTTGGCCAGTCGTAAACTACGGCGGTAGGGAAATGCGCGGGACTAGGACCTGCAGACACAGACTGCAAGAAGGGCCCCCAGTGCACACCATTCGTAAGCAAGGAAGACGCGCCCCAGGCAGAATAGCGGATTACTTGGACAACCCAGCCGCACCACAAGGTCATCCACATCCCACAAGCTAAGTACACTACCGAATCAAGCATGAGTTTCCTGATCTAACGATGTCCCAAAGGTGAGGCGAGGTTTGTGCACACTAATGTGAGGACGTAGGTACTACGGGCCAACTACGCACGATTACTAACACCCCTGAGGCCTGGAGCGATAGGGGAAACAACATGAGGACAAAGGCCTGGCGGTGACAGGCTACAAGCCCATGAACCCGGGGCTGGCGGCCACGGGATGCACCTTAGGAGGGGCACCTCACGAGGACCCGACCAGCCGCCATCATCAGGCCGTATTGGCGACGGCGCCAAGCTTGCACGAGAAAACTAAATCGCATAACTATGAGCGGCCAACGGTGATTCAAGGACAAGAAACAAAAACAGAGGTAATGCGCAAAAGGTTAACGCCCACGGGGGACAAGTTCGTTTTAAGCTATTACAGGTACCAAGAGCAAGAAGCAGGGGAAGTCTAGGCGGAGGAGTCGATGTTGTTGTCCGAGTTAACGGCCGCCATGGCACCGGGGTCGCCTTCTCCCATAGGAGGGGGCACCTGGATGAACCGCATGACCAGGGCGTCCACGTGCGGGCGCACCTCATCTTGGAGAGACCTCAGGAGCCCCTCGGGCACCCGCTGCACCATGCGTTGGAGGTCGAGCTCCGGTACAAGGCGATGCAGGTTGGAGAAGATGTGCATCGACTAAAGCTCCTGGAAGTCCGTCCGCGTTCACGCGGGAGACGCCGGTCTCCAGCATCTCCACCACCTGGCGGAAGAAGTCAAGGTATCCCCCGTCGCCCTGCATGTTGGTGAGGGCGGGGGCATCCCTGACGAACCGCTCCACCGCCCCGACCATGCGGTGGTCGATGCCGAGGTACTGCTTGGCTCGCTGGGACTCTAGCATCTTGGCGTAGGCCGCCTCGTCCCGCACGGCCTGCACGGCGTCGACTGCTTCCTAGACCTGGGCCTAGAGAGACGCCAGCTCCGCCCTGGCCTCCGCTTCGCCCCTAAGGGCAGCTTGGAAGGCGACGTCAGCGGTCGCCAGCTGGGCGCGCGGCGCATCCACCTCCTCCTAGAGCTCGACGCGCTTGCGTTTCTTGGCTGTCGGCGCCCTAAAAGAAGGAGATGATCAAGCGTGACACATTAGACATGTCAAGCAAAGAAATAAGGGGGCGTAAGAACACTCACTCATCCATCATGACCCAGCGCAGGCGAACCTGCATTGGCCCCGAGGGCCCTCCGCTGCTACCTCCGGAGGAGAGCAAGGGGGCTAACGGCCCCACACGCTCCCCTACACGGGCGGCGCCTCCTCTAGACGCCATGAGGAAAGGAAGACGCTAAGGAGAGGAAGAGGTTTTTCCCTGGAGTCGCGGGAGGAGGCGAATTTCTCTGGAGTCACGAGATGGATAGGCTCCACCGTAGGGAATGTGGATTTATAGGTGGGACCAAGGCCACGAGGCATCGTGGGAGAGCAGGCGACATGCGCCCCTCGGGCGCCAAAAGGGGCAGCTCTATCGGCGCGCGATCCTACCTGACATTGCCTCGCCTGACACTATCGGGTCACAACCGCATGGCCCGAGGGCTGGAAGCCCAAGGGAGCGACAACATTCAAAGAAAGGTAATGATGGCTAGCGCTATGCACAGGCGTCGCATCGGTTTGACCTGGGGCGGTTCCTGAAGCCTTCGGGGAGCGGGGGCGTCCGACTCGTGTAAAGCCTGGACCGCAAGCGTTTGGGGCCCATGGTGCTTTGAGCCATCCTCAAAGCTTCGTCTCGAAGCCGGCTCCAGTGCGCCTTGGGCCCGATGGCTACTGTCGGTGTTCTGGGAACCGCGGTGCTTCGATCTGTCCTCAAAGCTTCATCCGCCAAGCGTGGCCTGGCGTGGTTCTACTCAAGACAGGGCCCTCGCGAGGACACTGGGCTCACAAGGAAGAACGACACCAAAGCCAACAAGGATGGGCCTCCTCAGGCCCCCTCCTAACCAGCGGAGATCTCTATGCAGGGCCCGGCTTCATGAGTCAAAGGTGACGCAGGGAAGGACAGGTGAGCGGCAGCGTGCTAGGCAGCATAGTTTTCCGTTTGGTGCAAAGGGAGCGAGGACGTACGCGGGTTCCCAAAGCGCCACCCAAAGGTTTCCATTCTGGTCCAACAAGACAACAACCACGAGCCCCGCAGGACAGATGTCATCGCCGAGCCCACCACCGCATCATTGATAGCCACTTTGCGGGCGAAGACCACCTTTGGACAGGGGCGGATGTACTCCTGTCCCCCTTCAAAATTGGCCGTTGTGGTATCCCTTCCCGCCACTTTGATAAGGGAAGAGGACCCGGGCCACCGCTATATATAGAGGCTAGGCCACATCGTAGAAACGACCCCCAATCCAACACGGAGCCACTCGATGAACCACCACAAGGCAGAGATCCAAGAACACCCCTTGAGCACCCTCGCGAGGCTCAAGCCCATTGTACTAGTTCATCCACCAAACCTCCATGAGAGGCAATCCACCAAATTAGGAGTAGGGTATTACGCTTCACAGCGGCCCAAACCTGGATAAACTGCTATGTTCATCATCTTCCTCGTCATCATGCGAGTTCGCCGTAGTAACCATTAAGTAGCGAGCTAGGTTGGGCGAGGTTGCAAGGAACCTTTGCAGACGCCCCTATGTTCGAACCTTGAGGGTTTTGCAGAGCCCAAATTCCAACAGATGCTGCCTTATCTAGCATATCTAGCCTGCGGCGAATTACCTAAGGACGAAACTTTGGCGTGAAAGATCACGAGGCGGTCTAAATCCATAACTATTGTCAATGGCGAGTTGTATAGATGCAGAGTGACTGGTGTTTTTCAGCGATGTGTTTCTCCAGGGGAAGGCCGTGAAATCTTACAAGAGATACATGCTGGCGATTGTGGTCATCACGCCGGCTCAAAAAAATTGGTGGCCAAGGCTTTTTGGCATGGCTTTTACTGGTTGACAGCTCATGAGGATACAGAGGACATAGTTCTTAAATGTGGTGGTTGTCAGAATTTGCACGATAGGCACATGTGCCGGCTCAAGAATTGCGGATGATTCCGATCACTTGGCCGTTTGCGGTCTGGGGGCTTGATATGGTTGGACCATTTAAAAGTTCTAAGGACAAGAATACCCACCTGTTGGTTGCGGTTGACAAGTTTGCCAAGTGGATTGAGGCGGAACCGGTTTCCAAATGCGATGTGGCAACTGCTATTCAGTTCATCAAAAAATTGATCTTTCGTTTTGGTCACCCCCACAGCATCATCACTAATAATGGTACAAATCTTTCTAAAGGAGATATGAAAATGTTCTGTCAAAGTGAGCACACCCGACTTGACTTCTCCGCGGTAGCCCATCCACAGTCTAATGGTTAGGCAGAACATGTTAACTAGGAAATTTTGAAAGGCATAAAACCCCGGCTTATGGTTCCTTTAAAACGAACATCGGGTTGTTGGGATGAGGAATTGCCTTCAGTCTTTGGAGCGTCTGAATTACTCCCAAGAGATCAACATGCTACACGCCTTTTTCATGGTCTATGGTGCAGAAACAGTTCTCCCCGTGTTATTCGTCATGACTCGCCCAGGGTGGTGGCTTACGTTGAAGATGATAATTAGATGGCACGTTAGAACGCACTTGATTCCTTGGATGAAGAGTGGATCTTGCAGCAGCACGATCAATGATTTACCAGCAAGATTTGTGTTGCTATCATAGCCGCAGGGTTAAAACCCGAACATTCCAAGAAGGCAACTTAGTGCTTCGTTTGATTCAACATCAGTCAGATATGCATAAGTTATCACCTCCTTGGGAAGGACCATTTGTGGTTAGCAAGAATCTCAACAATGGGTCCTATTATCTTGTAGATATGCGGGATAGCAAAGACTCATGTACCTCTTGGCAGGATACTAGCAGGCCATGGAATATTGCTCATCTTTGGCCTTACTACACTTGAGTCATCGGCTCTCATCAATATACATACCTATATCATTTTATATACCTTTTTATACTTAGTATAATAAAGTTCGCATCCCCATAATTCGGGGCTTCTGCCCTTTTTTCTCCCAATGATTCTTTCTGCAAGAGTTGGATCATCATAAAGTCACTTGGGGGCTTCCAACTAAATGAGTTTAGCTTTCATACCCTCTTGATTGGCTTCCACGCCGTATATGAGTTAAACTTGCAAAGGCAACTTGTTACTCCACCATGTGACCCGTCGAACTCTTACCAATCAATCTTTCAATAAGACTGACGGAGATATTACCTCGCGGTATGACCACGCAGACAGTTATGACCCGGCAGTAGTTATGACCCGTCAGACAGTTATGACCCGACAGAAAGTTAAGTCCCAGAGTCGAGTCCCTGAAGATGATTCCCTGAAGACGAGTCTTGAATATAAGCCCTGGTTGTAAGCCGCTCGGTGTAAGACGCCCGGTTGTAAGCTGTCTAGCATAAGCCGCCCGGCGTAAGATGCCTGGCATAAGCCGCCTGGTTGTACGCCACCCGGTGTAAACTGCTCGGTTGTAAGCCACCCGTCTGAGACAAGAAGCCCAGGACTCAGAAGCCCACGAAGAGAAGCCCGCGATGGAAAGTCGTAATAAGTTAAGTCCTAATCCTACTAGGACTCTACAAGTAACCCGCCCCTTCAACTTATATAAGGAGGGGCGGGGCACCCCAATAGGGTCAAGTTTTATACGTTTCAATAGATAGGTCTTAGATAGACAAGTCATGAGTGATAGACAGATTAGAGACACTCGAGATTTGTCGTTGTTTTCTCACGACAGATGCCATGGGTAGGCTTATCGAAGGTGGTTGGGGGCCGGAGGATGCCGACGGGCCCCGGGTGCGAGATTAGGCACAAGCGGTGGTGACACTCGATGTACCCAGGTTCAGGGACCTCCGTGGGAGGTAATACCCCTAGTCGTGCTTGGTCTAGTTGATGGATGGGTGTGTTTACAAGGTTGCTCCTGGAGTTGTGTCTAGAGGAGGAAGAGGGAGCCGTCGGCTCGCCTTCCTCTGCTACAAAGTGTGAGTGTGAGGGGAGCGCCTCGTAGGTGTGTGTGCGTGAGACTCGTCATCCCCGTTGCATGGGTGTGCTATGGGGGTTTTATAGGCCAACCCCACGGCTTACAATATTCCTGAGGTTACAAAGATGAGGGTCCCGGCTGGCAACCTCTTCGACTGACCAGGGGGTCCTGCCCCTCGAGCCGTTTCGTCGCTCGTGGGGTCCTCCGACTGAGAGGTCCCATCACCCACTAGGGCCCGCCAGCCGGCTCCACGATTGGCCCCTGCCCACCTGCTACGGCACGGGTCGCCCGGGCGTCGTCGTTTAGTGCCAAATGGCCGAAGTCTCCTGTACGGTCGGCTGCACTGTAGCCACGCCGGAGCAGGTAATCGAGTGGGCGGGGGCATGCCGGCACTGTTCCCCTGTCCGGCCGCGGTCGCCAAGGTCAGTGGCCCGGACGGCCGAACTGTAGCCACACGCGCCCGTGCGTCAGTGGCCATTGTGGCTACCTTGGCTTCCGTCGTGGCGGTCACATCGTGTCACCATACCCACGCGCAGTGGGACGGGACGGGTGCTTGTCCGTCTAGTAGTCAACAGGGGAGACGGTTCGAAGGCAACCGACCGTGCCCAGCCGGCTGGGGGCTGGGCTGGCTCATCGACCAGCCGGCCTCGACTCAGTCGGCAACACGTCTGCCGGCTACACACCAGCTGGCCGCAAGCAGTCGGCCACATGCTAATTTCTTGAAGTGGGGGAGAGAACCCCGGTGCTTTGGCCTACCCAGGGGTAATAACCCCATCAAGATTAGAGGTAGCGATTCCGCACCCTTGTAACCGAGATCGTCATCATCATCAATATAGATACAAAGTAGGACATAGGCTTTTGCCTCCATCAGGAAGGGCTGAACCTGGGTAAACTCGCGTCTCTCGATTTCGTCGAACCCCTCTCAAGCCACCACATAGTTGTGATGGCCTCACACCTAAGTTATCTCAACGAGGACATCTTGTCGTGATAAATCCACGATAGTTGGTGACCACCATGGGGCTAGCGCACGGTGATATTGTGTTCTTGGAGGGATCTCTTCAGGGATCGAGAAGTTCACAATTTTCTGGATGAAGAAGAGCTGAAGTTGAAGGATTTACATCAGCTACGAATTCATCAGTTGAGATGAGAAGGCTTGAGATCGAAACAAACTAGCATTCAGTGCTTGTCGCCACACGTCACCTATCGATCCGCCTATCCAAGTGAGGTTGATTTCCATCGGAATAGCAGGTGGGATGCGGTGAGATCGATACTGACTCGGAGTGCTTCGTTGCTCAATTGATGTTTTCTACTGTGAGAGCCAGTGCGTGTGAAGCAGATTACATCTAAGACCGTCGATGCATGACGCTTCGCTTCAAGACCCGAGCTTACTACCTTGCTGCTATTACTACGTGTTGCGTAAAAACATCATATCAGTATTAAGTGCTAGTACGTACTAAGTACTAGTGGCTGATTTAGTACTCCCATGAAGATTGAATCGATCGGCAAGTTCAATTTTTCCTAGCATCCATCTCACGAAGGTAGGCACTAGGAAGATTTGGTACACTGACCACCATGATTTGTCAAACCTCCATGACTAGGAGAAGGACTCAGACACGGTTCGCGAGTGCCTCCGAACCGCCCTCGGATCATCCCACCATCATCATGGCTCGCTGCATCGTCGGCCCTGTGGGATCGGGGAGCTTCCTGGCGTAGCCCTCGCGTCGAGCCGCCGTCGGGCTCACTTCCACCTCTTCTGCACCTTCGGCCGTGCTTCAAGTTGCCTACATCTCTCCTGCATCTCCGGCCGTGCTGCTAGTTGCCTGCACCTTTGTCATATCTCTGGCTGCACTGCGGAACCCCTCCGTGCCGCCAAGCTCGCCATGGTTGAGCCACTGCCGTGAGATGCCCTTTCCTCGCCACGAGTCTCTGCCTCACCCGCATTGCCTCGCCGCGGCCATCAACCGCAGCGCTTGGGACCGCCGAGGTGTCGTACTCCACCTCACCCTTGCTCGCACTAGCACCCCACCCCAAGCCGACCCCCTCCACAGCCCGCTCCGCTTCACCCTCATAGCCCGGCCGGCTCGTAGATCTGCACCGGCTCGCTCTCCAATGCCTCTAAGTCGGCCTCACCTCGCCTAGATGAACCGGCCCTCGCCCAGTCGTGTCGTTGTCCCCTCCTGCCGTCTTGTCGAGCCGTCCTGTTGTGGTTGCCCTGTGCTTGCTCCGCCTCCACCGTGCTCGCGCTGCTATGCCCCCACCGCATCTGTGCGCCACCGCTGGTGCCCCGATGTGGCACAAGCCGTCGTTGGTGCTCCACCTCCACATGCGCCTCTCAAAATCATCTTGGGCTTGACTTCAATTCTGAGCCAGCCTCGCCAGTGCCTAACTCGTCGTTGCAGCCGTGAGCTACCCTTGCCGCTATGTTCCTGCCTTGAGTCTCCCCGCCTCGAGGAGCACCTGACACCTCCCGCCTTGTTGGCCCACATGATGTCTCATGCCTCGGCCGCCGCGCTTCCCGCCGCCGTCGCGTTGAGATCCTCCTCCTGCTCCTCAAATGGCGTGCGTACCTTCGCCTTGCACTTTGCATCTTACCTCAAGTGGCCGAGCCCTTGCTCTGGCTTGCCCGCATGTGTGCCCCGACAAAAACGTCTTCGCTTGCCCGCGATCGCGCCTCGGTCGGCCCGGCCACCGCCCCGTCTCACTTTGACGCACTCTCCTCACCGCAAGTCGCCTCCAACGTGCGGGCCCGTCGGTTCCGATGTACCTTTGCCTCCGATGCTCTCCAAGTCGTCTAGCCGCTGCCATGCCCGCTGTTGTGGCTCTGCTCCACCTCACTTCCAGTCGCCCTGTCGCTGCCCCGACAGTCGCTCCAGACGGGTCAGTGCACCTGCGTGCACGCTGACCACCTACCTCCACCGTGCACAACCGCCACACCAGCCTCCACCCCTGCTCCTATGGCCCAGCCACCTGCTGGTCTGTCCGTCTCTCCCTTGCATATATGGCCGGTTGAAGGATAAAGCGGAGACGTGGGAGCCAGTTGGATGATTAAAAAAAGGAAGAAAGTGAGGAAGAAATATGAAGGAAGGCCACATGGGTGCTACTACTGCTTTCAAAGTGAATTCAGGCAGTCATCTGACTACATCCATTATTATCCAGCCCGGGCATCCGCATTCATCCGATAAAAATACCAAGTGATATTTATCCTATCAATTTCTCAGTATATTTTTTCATCTGAGAACAATTACTCTGTCTTTGTAATATTTCTTACACAGGACAATTATTCATTGCCAAACTGGCATTATACCGCGGAGATGGAGGCATGCCAACATCATTCTGCACAGGTGATCATCCATGTCGCGCTACTCAACAGACTCGTGCATCGACTTAGAAAGTCATGGACACCTCAAGCGTCTGTACCGGTTTACAACGTTGTAGCCGTCTCTTGCAACCGCACCGGCTTACAATGTCGCGATTGACTTCTACGTCTATATCAACACGCCGGGGCCACATACAATTGGAAGAGCCACTCAATGGACATGCTCAAGTTGCTGCCCCTGCGGTCCAGTCTACATCAACATGTTGGTGTTGTGCTTGCTCGTTCAAGCTGCCCAACAGACGCTCATGAGTCGCCGCCCTGTGATGCAGTCTATACCAACAATTCTGAAGCAACTCATGATATATTATCAGCCTCTACCTCCAACGGATGTGTGTATAACTGTGACTGTCTCTTCTTGTGAGTTCTGCATCCAAGAGAGAACACGGTGGGGTTATGTTTTACGTAAGTAGACGTTCAGGATCACTTAGTGATCATTACTAGTTCACGTCTGTTATGCGTAGTCCACCCACCTTACTTTATGTATTCGTAAGTTACCCACTCACATAAATGCTTAGTTGATTGTTGTAGCCTCCCAACTTAACATACCTCACCCATTAAGCTTTGCTAGTCTTGATACCCTTGGAAATGAGATTGTTGAGTCCCTGTGGCTCACAGATTACTACAACAACAGTTGCAGTTACAGGTAATGTGATGTTTTGACGTGAGAGTGATGCTTGTTTTATTTGGAGTTCTCCTTCTTCTTCATTGATCTAGGATAGGTTCCTAGTGGCAGCCTGGGATAGCAAGGATGGATGTCATTTTATCGTTTGCTTTCGTTCGTAGTCGGACCCTGCTCTTCTGTATGATGATTGAATATGTTGTTGTATTGATGTGATCTTGATGTAGCTTCTGGCGAGTGTAAGCCAATTCCATATACTCATCTCTTTTGTACATGTACTTGTAATGATATCCATTCTTGTGAAATAGACGAGATGCTCTTATATCATGTCGAGGCCCTCGTGCCAAAATAAGGATAGAATCACATCTTGGGCGTTACAAGTTGGTATCAGATCCTATACCGACCTAGGAGCCCCCTTGATTGATCGAACTTGGTCAAGTAGAGTCGAGTGAAAAACTATTTTGAGTTTCGTTATATCGGAGGGTAGGTTTCTTTTACGTCTCTTCTATATTCTGGTGAGGAAGTATGACTTGGGAATTTTGATTGTACCCTTTTCTCACTCAATTTTTTTAGGATCATGCGGGTATTTTGGAATCTCTATGATGTGATGTGACGGAGTTATGTACTTGATGCCTCTTGTTATCGAGGAGTAGAGCTCCAAGGGATTCTTGCCACATCATTATCATTTAGTTTCCTTAGTATCTCAGGACGGAGGATGTTCGAAATTGCTTCAATACTAGTAGTGGCGAGAGGAGTCTGGCATCCCCAGTACTGGTGGAGATAGTTTGGATGTACTGCCATTCTTACTATCATTGTGTTTTCGAGTGTCTGAGGTAGATGTGTTTCCGAGACCTCTGGTTATGTGTTGACGGATGTGTTACATTGGAGCATAGTATCATGTTAGGAGTTGAGTGATGGATTTTGTTCCTTGTATCTGTGGACCCGATTGCATAACCGGAAGATTTCGGGAGTTCTTAGGTGGGAATTCAAGTAGTTACCTAGGCTTATCTTTCAACAAATGTGTGATGTGTGGTTGGCGTTCAACATCTAGTGGATTCATTTGTTCATGGTCATTCTTACAGAGGACAGTCTCGATATATGTCATCAGATATCCTTCGTTCAAGTCTTCTTCAAGTTTGTGTTCTATATCTCTCTTCAATCTTTTCAAGAAGAACAAGCTGTGTACTAAATCCGTTGCTTGTCATCAATTTAATTGGATGAAGGATAGACATAACATAATTCTTATTCTTTTCATCAAGGTGATTTCTCCTTCTTTTGGAGTTTTTCATCATATCAAATTCTCCATTTCAAGTGTTCTCATCTTTGCTTCCAGAGTTCCAAGTTTTCTCAAGTATCTCATCTCGAAGCCTCATCTAAATCTTGCAACGCCTTGATCTTATTCTTGACAACCTTCATTATTTTATCATTCTTTTGGACATGAAGGTTCTTCATGGTGGTTGTTAAGGATGTAATTCTTTCTCAAAGTGTTCTTCAAGAATCTGTTGGAGGACCTCAAGTATTCTTTATCTTGCATTTGAAAGTGCAATTCGTTCTCCCTTATCTTTTGAGATGTGGTTGTATCATTCTTGGTTCATTAGGAGTCTTGAAGGGAATTGTCAAGCATGATATATTTAAACCCATTGTCTTCCTTGGAGATATCTTGGATTGGTTGTCACCTTAAGCCTTTCCGAAGGATTTTTTTTTTCTACTTGCGGTGCTCATAAACGTTGCAAGTGTTCTCCTCTCCCCTTGGGGAAACAATTTTTGCATATATTGTTGCTCCCAATCAATCAATTTTTTCCCTTAGTAGATGGTTGTCATCTCATAATTTTGAGATGTTTTCCATAATCCCACAACAAGCTTATTCTTTTCGTTGTTGGTTTTTCAAAAACTCCGTTCAACCTATGCTTTTCAAATTCAACAGTGGTAGAAGTTGTCATTTTATTTTTCGTTCATTTCTCTCCAAAGATCTAGCTTTTATTCTTTTGTTTCGGAGGCGTTGTGATGTTGCTCTGTTCGACCCATCATCTTGTTTTGTCAAGATCATGTTCCTTCTTTGCTTATTCATCTAACCGGTGTTGTGTTATCTTTTCAAGTTCTCCCATCTTATCACATTTTTTCCCTCTATCCTACCGAAGTGTTGTCGAAATTTTTCTGAATTCTTGCTTGTTCCTCGTGTCATTCTTCATCTCTTTCCAACCTTCATGTTTCTTTGGTTTCACTTGTTTGTCAAAGAAGCAATTAAGAGTTACCTCTTCTCTTTCTCTTCCCCTTCTCGTTCTAAGATCTCGGGGCAAGATCTCTTGTTAGTGGAGGAGAGTTGTAATAGCCCGGGACCGACGCTCCAGAAGATTCCCCTTTCATTTTGTTTCCATCGTGTGATTCGTTTGGTTGTCAAATTCATTATTGCATCAGGCGCATCATCTGCATAGCATCGTCTCTCGTTTTCAAAAGTTCGTAGTTGCCAGTTCTCTCGTTCGTGTCGTCTGCCGTTTCGAGACCAACCACACAGGCACGCGCCCGCGACATCGATAAAATTATTGTTTTTAAAAGTGTGTATAAAAAAATTGGATTGGGTCGAAAGTTGGCATGCGGTCTTATTTATTGTAGGTAGACCGCCTGCCAAATTTCGTCGCAATCAGAGTCCGTTTGATATCTGAACGATCGATCATAGAGGCACCGTCATCGGTTAATTCTCGAACGTTTTTTGGTGTTTGAAACCTCGTGTCACGGGCCACCATCTCCCTCTCTCCTCAGCCCAGATCCCCTCTCCATAGCCCAGCCAGCCCATCTACACCACTCCCACGTCCGGAGCCATCCGATCGAGATTGAACAGCTCGAATCGGGCTAACCCCCCCCAACCCTAACCCCCCCTTCCCTATTTAAACCCTTCCCCATGCCATTTTTGGGCTAACCAACCCTTAAAATCTAGCCTAGCCACCCAACCGCCACCCCCTCCTCGTGCTCAGTGTCAGCCAACCCCTCTCCGCCACTTGATCGCAAGCCAGCCAACCACGCGACTGCGAGCCCGCCTCCCAGCCAACCAGATCTCATCGTTTGTCCCTGCACCGCCTCCCACCACCTGCGGCCCGTCATGCCCAAGCATGGCCCGTACCGGGCCCGATTTGCCGCCGTCGCACCCTGCGTGCTGGCCCACGCCCAGTGTCGCCCCATGCTCCTCCTGACCCGCGCTGCACTACCTCCACGCCGCCGCCACCATAGCCCTGCCGCCCGAGCCGCGTCACTGCCCACAGCTCTTCGAGGGCCCCGCCTCCCCCGCTGGAGCCGCACCTCACCTCCCTGCTGCCCTGCCGCAGGTAACCGTCGTTAGTCGCCATGGCATCGCCCCGTCAGAGCCGCCGTCAGGCGCTTGCCTCGACCACTATAGGACCAGAAGTATATCTAGAGGGGGTGATTAGACTACTTGACCAATTAAAAGTTTTTCCTATACCAAGTTTTAGGGTTGACAGTTTTTAGCATTTCATGGAAGGTCAAGTACACCCTACACATGCAAGTCTAAGAGTATATAGCAGTGCAAAGTAACAACAAGCATGTATAGAAGGGATAGGGTAGGAAGATCAAACGCAATTGCAGACACGATGATTTTTCCCGTGGTTCCGATAGGTGGCGCTATCGTACATCCACGTTTATGGAGTCTTCAACCCATGGAGGGTAAGGGTCGCGAAAGTCCACGAAGGGCTCCACCCAAAAGGGTCCACGAAGTAGCAACCTTGACTATTCCATAACGGCTTCCATCCATGAAGGACTAGCCTCACTATGGGCAGATCTTCATGAAGTAGGTGATCTCTTGCCCGTAAAAACTTCTTGGTTCACTCCACAACACAAAGTAGGAGGCTCCCAAGCAACACCTAACCAATCTAGGAGGCACCACCCTCCAAAAGGTAATAGGCTCGGTAATGACGATGAATTCCTTGCTCTTGTGCTTCAAGATGATAGATTCCTCAGCACCCAATCACTCTCTCACGGATTTTGCATGGTGGAAGAGATGGGAATTGTGGAAAGCTACTTGGGGAGGCTAGAAATCAAGATCCATATGATTGGAGTGGAAGATCTTGACCTCAACACAGGGTAGGTGGTTCTCTCTCAGAAAATCTGCTAGGATAGGTATGGAATAGTTCTGAGTGCTTGTCTTTCGAGTAGTTGGTGGTGAAGGGGTATATATAGGCATCCCCAAAATCCAACAATTACACACAAAATGACCAACTCAGTGACACCGATGTGTTAATCTCGGTGGTACCGAAGTGACCAAAAGGTGGCAACTTTTAAATCTCGGTGATACCAATATAGGAAACTCGGTTGCAGCGATAAGGTAACCAACGGTCAGATTTCCAATCTCGGTGACGCCGATCCAACATTCTCGGTGGGACCGAAAATGTGAATTTGCATAATAGAAAGTTGGCAACCTAAACTCGGTGGCACCGGTATGGAATCGGTTGCACCGAAGTGGCTAGGGTTTGGCAGAGTCTGTCTAGGTTCTGAATCGGTGGCACCGGTATGGGAAAGTTGGTTGCACCGATTTTGAGTGTTGGGTATAGAACAGACTTTGGTGGGAGAGTTTGTGGATGTTTTTGGCGACTATCACTTGTGCACATTTGAGCATATTGTTCACCAACAAAACCTTACCCCCTTTTAATAGTATTGGCTTTCCTATGGACTCAAATTGATTTCTCACAAATATAAAATGTAGAGTCCTCTTGCTGGAAGCTTGGCCAACCTATTTCCTTGCATCTTGGGGTATGTCCACAATCTCCTTTTGCCAATCCTATCATTGAACATTTCCTGAAATATACTTGGTGAAACATTAGTTCAATGACTTATATGTTGTTATTAATTACCAAAACCACCAAGGGAGTAAATGTGCTTTCAATCTCCCCCATTTTGGTAATTGATGAAAACATATAGATCAAAGCTTCGACATATGATAAAATCAATGAATATAATCATCATTTTGAGAAGTATGTGATAAGCAAGAGCTCCCCCTAAATTTGTGCATTATTTTGAATTTGTGTCTGAATGCAAATGCACAATCGATTAGGTATATGGGGCACTTATTCCATGTCACATACAACTTGGTGGTGTGCGAGAACAATTAGAATGAATAACAATGCACAACACAATCAAGCAAAGGTGAATGATCATCACATGAGCATTTAAGATGATAGGAAATAGTTGCATCACACATAACAACGTATGATCACACATAAACACAAAAGTATCTCACGTCAAACCAAAAGAACCAAATGTTTTGAAAAGCAACAAATACCAAAACTCTCTCTCGCTCGAAGCCTAAAGATCTATATACACTTCTCCCCCTTTGGCAACAAGTTACCAAAAAGTTCAAAGGCATATATCTAAATGTTCTTGGGCATATCTCCTTCGGTTGTTGATGAAGGAGTCAAGATGACAGCGTCAACGAAGATCTTTGCAGATGTCGTGGATGGAGTTGGAGTGACGGCTGGAGAAGCTGGAGCAGATGGAGCAGGAGTTGTGCTGACAGTAGCAGGAGCTGATGAAGAGGGCCTCAAGTCTTGTGCAGGCACTATGACTAATCTGGCCTGAGTGGTGAACTGAGTGCCCGGCCTTGGAGGTGATTCATCCTCATCATCATCATCATCATCGTCTGAAGTAGAAGAGACCCAAGGGATGTGCACGGAGTCAACTTCATGCTGAAGCTCTGTGACTGTCTTAGTGAGCCTGTCCACCTTATCAGTAAGGGTCTTGATTCTGGTCTCAAAGATCCTGACAAGGCTGTTCTGGTTGTCCAGAATCCCCTTAATGTCCTTCTGCATGCCCTGAACTGATGCTATCAATAGATCCATTTGCTCACTCCTGGGTCGAGCGGTTTGAGCACTAGTGGCTCTAACTGCCTCTGCCTCTGCCTAAGCTGCAACTGAAGTGGGATGATCAGCATCCATCACCACAACATTGTCCTCGAGATCTAGCTGTAGTGGCAAATGTGGATGATCTAGAGCAAAGATGTGCTTCCCCAATTTTGAGTTGATAAGCATCTGGATGTAGGGTGCATAACAGCATGAGCGCTTCTGGTCAGCAGCAACCCTCTTGATTGTCTCAACAATCAAATCCATGACTTTGATCCTGGTGTGACTGTCAAGGTGGATCAACATATTGATGGAGTGGCCTCGGATCATCTTGTCATCTCCAGACTTGGGCATCAAAGTATGCCTCAGAATGGTGTTGATAGTGCGGAGGCCAGCCTGAAGAAAGTAGATTCATCCTAGCTTGTGAGACTTCACATTGGCAGCAGGGATCTCCTTGTACATATTAGCCATAGCATTGTGGCTAGCCTTGGATTCTGAGTAGACATCCAAGTCACCATCCTGTGCTTCAGGAACTCCTAAGATATCAATCCATTCTTCAACAGTTGATTCATACCTTGCACCTTCAGTCATCCATACAATTCTACCATCTCCATAGAAGTTTGTAGTGGAGTAGAATTGCATGATCATCTCATCATTCCAAGTTATGAATTATTTGCCAACAAACTCAACCAAGCCTATGCAATGGAAATTGTCTTGGACACTTAGAAAGTAGTCAGTATTCTCCTTGATGAATTTCCAATCAACATACCGCATATCACTCACAGCTGGACTCTTGTCAAAGAGCACAGTCTCATAGAAATCATGTTTCTCCTTGGTATAGAATATGTAGTCCACAGTTGTCTTCTTCCTCTGGGCATAAGGATATGTAGCTCTCTAGGCTCTCAATCCTGAATCATGAATCCTTCCTCCTCTTCATATCCTCATCTAGTGGGTAGCTGGCATTGTGCACTGGAAGATGTGGTATGAGCTTCATCAAGGTTGTCAAATCATCATCTACTTCAGCTCTGGAGGCAGTCCCTTTGTTCTTCTCAGAAGATGGAATCTGCCTAGTTGTCCTCTTAGGCTTCTCAGCAGCCTTATTGGATGTGCCAGTCTTTGGCATAGCATCAGACATCGGTTTCTTTGCCTTCTTCTTGGTAGGAGCCTTTGTAGATGGCTCATCCTCCTCTTCCTCAACAGCAGCACCAGTTTCTTCAAGATCCTCATACATGGAGGTAGGCCTGCCAGTCACATGAATAATTCTCTTCCTGGACTTTTTCTCTCCTACCTTCTTAGGCATAGCTTTCCTGGGGACCTCAACTAACATAGTTGCTCTGGCAGTCTCATGAGCCTTAAAGGTTGAAGCAGGTGCATATATCTTGCTGACAACCCTCCTGGAGGAAGTGGCTTCAGTAGCAGACTTCCTAGCAGCTTTCTCTTGCTTCTTAGCAAAAATCTCTTCTGGAATGAAGTCTGAATCTTCTTCATCTGAGTTCAGCTTCTTCCTGGTTCTGGTGGCAGCCTTAGGCAACCCATGAGAGCTGGGGTGCCGGGATCTGAGAAAGAACTGGCTTCTGGGCTTGTTCCAGAACTCATATCAACTCCCAGCTCTGGCAAATTCTGACTGTCTTCTGAGCCTGACATACTGTCCCTATGAATAGAGTATAGATGAGCAGAAGAAGATGAGTCATCACAAAATGAGGCTGTTTTTTGAAATTTGAGCATTGAATTTCCAAAAGTTTTGCAATCTGTCAAATAGATATCGGTGCAGCCAAAAAGAAATTTTTGGTGGGGCCGAGACAAACTAACTCCTTAACAGGAACTTGGCAGCCTTTTCGGTAGGACCGAAAAGAGCAACTCGGCTCCATCGAGTCAGTTCTCAACCACACTAAAAAGCATATCGGTGAGACCGATATTTTCGTTTTGGTTCCATCGAGATTTATCGGGCGGACGGCAAAACCCTAGAAAATCAATCTAACTCAAAATTTTGGAGTTTCTAGTGGATAGATATATGAGCAAGGGGTGCATAGATGATTAAAAAGTGTCTAATGCGCAAGAATCGTATGGGGAGCACACTAGAGATCGAATTTGTACCCTATCTTGGCGCGGATCCTCTACGGCGGCGACGAGGGAGTAGATTTCGTCGACGACAGCAATTCCCAATGGCGGCGGAGCTCAGGAAGACAAGGGCGACGACCAGGGGTCTCGAGGCGGCAGCTTAGGGTTCTGAGGTGCGACGTTTGAAGATAGAAATTTCAAAGCGTCAGGGTCCATAGCATATATACCCTTCACTGTTGGTGATACCGATTTTATGTTTTCGGTGTCACCGAGTTCCACAACTGTCAGCTGACAGGGAAACTCAGTGTAACCGAGAATATGAGATTGGTAGTACCGAGATTGAAAACCAGATCAACCCTGGGCATTCGGTGAGATCGAGATTGTTGGGTTGGTTCCACCGAGATGCACTTGGGAGGTTTTAATGTTCAGTCCTTGTCGATACGGAACTCCGAGTGCTCCACACACAGAGGGATCGAAAAGCGCTTGTTCAAATTTTGTAATGCATCATGAATGGAATATGAGGTGAGAAAGCATAGATAGCTAGAGAGTGGTCCTAGGCATTCTTGTCCATCTAATTGGCAAAAGGTAAATCAAAAAACAAATAGCAACAATTGGATGTCCTCGGATGAGAAAATAAGTGCAGACCAACATGCTCACACAATAAGATGTCAAAATCACACTAGCATCTAACAAGCACTTGGGCGATGACGAAGTCATCTATATATGAGTATTTGAATTAGGAGCCAACTAAGAGTGCTTGATTATAGGTCATACTCATCGTTTAAGCACAAGTGCGGTTACCACTTTTACATAAAGTATTTAATGTTGTCACATGCTAAGAGATGCTTTGACTCAAGTCTTAGAGTAAAGCTCCCCCTTAATGTGACATCCCCCATAAGAGGGATAAACTAACCTTGGGTTTTGTCGATGAAGACTTCATATTGGTGAGGCAGTTGTGGATGCTCAATGTTGATGAAGATCACCAAGAGTTGGGAGCATCCTTGTTGTTTCCTTACTCCTCTCACCTACATGGGTTAGTCCCAACACACAAGAGACAAATACAAGGATATCTATGGACATGGAGTGCAAAGCATATGTTATGATGTCCATTGATTAGTTGATTACCTTGTCCCTTGCTTACCTTTGAGGGAATGTGTGACTCCTTGAACTATTGCATTGAGTTGATGTTGAGTGCAAAAAGTCCTTGCCGATAATGAATGTGAGTGAATTTCATTGGCGGAGTCACCCCTCAAGAACTTACTAGTTCTTCTTCGTGGGAACCCACATCAAGTTGATGCGGATCCTTGGTGTTGAAGTAGTCTTTGTAGTAGTTGAGCTTGAAGTAGCCTTGGGAACCCACTCCACCAAAGCTAGGGGTTCATCTTCAAATGAGTCAATGTCCTCTTGAAGCTTGTTCTTGCCCTTGAGCTTGTGGTCTTGTGGTGGAAGGTCATCTTGAGTGTTTTTCCCCTTGGGAAGAGTATTTTCATGCTTCTCCTTTTGAGGAACAAACTTGGGTTTGGGATATTGACCTTCTTCCCACTAAACTCCATTAGCGTTGGAGTAGCCAACACCACGATTCTTCCGGTATCCTCCATGCTTGCGTACAATTTCCTCAAATTGCTTACATCCGGCAAGACTCTTGTAGATACCTTTTTCTATAATTCCTTTCAATAACTCATTTTCTTGCTCAAGTGTAACTTGGCTAAGAGAATCATCATTAGTGGAATCAATAGAACTACTAGAAGCAACATCATTGGGTTTAGCATTTATATTGTTTCTACTAGATGAAGAACCTTTCTTGCCTTTGTTACTAGATTGCTTAGTTTTAACTTGATGCATGAAAGTAGACAAGAGTAGTCGTTTGGCTAGATAAGATGAGGTCTTCTTTCAGAGATCATCATTGATAGCTTTGAGAAACTCATGCTCTTGCTCCAAGTTGAGCTTCTCGAAGCGTAGCTTCTCATGAGTTCTCATAAGCTCTCTATGATCTTCGAGAGTAGATTCATGAGCTAACTTAAGAGTGTTTAGTTCTTTAGTTAGTTGTTCTATTTTCATCTTATTATCATGAAATGACTCATCTTGACTAGCATGAGAATTATCAAGTTCATTTTGATCAATATTACTAGTTTTATCACGAAGCAAGTCATCATCACAAATTAAATCATCTTCATCACTATCAAAATCAAGATACTCGGGGTGTGATACCTTGGAGCCTTTAGCCATGAAGAAACTTCCACTCCTTTCATTTGGTGAATCAAATAGATCGTAGGAGTTGGTAGTCACTAGAGAAATTCCGGCAACACCAGACTATAGTCGGAGTCGGAGTGATAGCTTCTCTCAGAGTTGTTGTCGGAGTTGGAGCCATAAACCCATTCATCAACATGAGCTTGATGTTTTCTTCTTGCGTAGATCTTGGTGTACTTGTCCTTCTTCTCTGAATCTCTACTTCTCCTTGAGTGTCTTCGTTCATAACGATCATCTCTACTCCTTCTCTCTCTTTGTGGTGATTCAGTCCTTGAGCTTCGTCTTCGAGGTGACTCTTCTATTCTTTTGTAGGGAGCCGTGCACTCATTTGAGTAGTGTTCGGGCTTCCCACAATTGTAGCAATTGCGGTCACGACTTGACGAACGCTTTTCTTCATATCTTGAGTTGGAGTTTCTTTCCTTGCCTCTATTCCTGTAGAACTTGTTGAATTTCTTGACCATGAGGCTTATCTCTTCATTGGTGACAAGGTTGTTGCTTGAAGTTGCGGGAGCATCACTTGTGGCTTTGTAAGCATCGCTAGACTTGTGATGAAGTTCTTCCTTATCTTTGAGTGTCATCTCATGAGCAACAATCCTTCCAATGACTTCCGTAGGCTTGACATCTTTGTAGTTTGGCATCATTTCGATCAATGTGCACGCGGTGTCGTATCTCTCATCCAAAGCTCTAAGTATCTTCTTGATGATGAATTTGTCGGTCATTTCTTTGCTTCCTAAGCCAACAATCTCATTTGTGATGAGAGCTAGCCTAGAGTACATCTCTGTGACTCCTTCACCATCCTTCATCTTGAACTTGTCAAGCTGGCCTTGAAGAACATCTAACTTGGATTCTCTCACGGACTCGGTTCCTTCGTGCATATCAACCAAAGTATCCCAAATCTCTTTTGCATTCTCAAGATGGCTGATTTTGTTGAATTGTTCGGGGCATAAGTAGTTGAAGACAATGTCGCATCCTTGAGCATTGAGTTGCAACATCTTCAACTCATCTGCGGTCGCTTCATGATTCGGTTCCCGTCCATCCACAAAGAACTCACCTTGCAAGCCAACACGAACAACAGCCCAAACGGTGGGGTTATGACCAAGAATATGCATTTTCATTTTGTGCTTCCAACTAGCAAAATTAGTGCCATCAAAGTACGGACCTCTACGGTGATAACTTCCCTCACTAGATTCCATACTCTCCAAGGTCGTGAGACCTAAGCAATGGAGACCAAAGATCTGATACCACTTGTAGGACCGGAAGTATGTCTAGAGGGGGGTGATTAGACTACTTAACCAATTAAAAGTTTTGCCTATACCAAGTTTTAGGGTTGACAGATTTTAGCATTTCATGGCAGGTCAAGTACACCCTACACATGCAAGTCTAAGAGTATATAGCAGCAGAAAGTAACAACAAGCATATATAGAAGGGATAGGGTAGGAAGATCAAACGCAATTGTAGACACGATGATTTTTCCCGTGGTTCCGATAGGTGGCGCTTCGTACATCCATGTTTATGGAGTCTTCAACCCACGGAGGGTAACGGTCGCAAGAGTCCACGGAGGGCTCCACCCAAAAGGGTCCACGAAGTAGCAACCTTGACTATTCCATAACGGCTTCCGTCCATGAAGGACTAGCCTCACTATGGGTAGATCTTCACGAAGTAGGCGATCTCCTTGCCCTTACAAAGTTCTTGGTTCACTCCACAACATGAAGTAGGAGGCTCCCAAGCGACACCTAACAAATCTAGGAGGCACCACCCTCCAAAAGGTAATAGACTCGGTAATGACAATGAACTCCTTGCCCTTGTGCTTCAAGATGATAGACTCCTCAACACCCAATCACTCTCACACAGATTTGGCATGGTGGAAGAGATGGCATTGGTGGAAAGCTACTTGGGGAGGCTAGAAATCAAGATCCATATGATTGGAGTGGAAGATCTTGACCTCAACACAAGGGTAGGTGGTTCTCCCTCAGAAAATCTGATAGGATAGGTATGGAATAGTTCTGAGTGCTTCTCTTTCGAGTAGCTGGTGGTGAAGGGGTATATATAGGCATCCCCAAAAATCCAACCGTTACACACAAAATGACCAACTCAGTGACACCGATGTGTTAATCTCGGTGGTACCGAAGTGACCAAAAGGTGGCAACTTTTGAATCTCGGTGAGACCAATATAGGAAACTTGGTTGCACCGATAAGGTAACCAACAGTCAGATTTCCAATCTCGGTGATGTCGATCCAACATTCTCGGTGAGACCAAAAATGTGAATTTGCGTAACAGAAAGTTGGCAACCTAAACTCGGTGGCACCGGTATGGAATCGGTTGCACCGAAGTGGCTAGGGTTTGGCAGAGTCTGTCTAGGTTCTAAATCGGTGGCACCGGTATGGGAAAGTTGGTTGCACCAATTTTGAGTGTTGGGTATAGAACAGACTTTGGTGGGAGATTTTGTGGATGTTTTTGGCGACTATCACTTGTGCACGTTTGAGCATATTGTTCACCAACAAAACCTTACCCCCTTTTAATAGTATTGGCTTTCCTATGGACTCAAAGTGATTTCTCACAAATATAAAATGTAGAGTCCTCTTGCTTGAAGCTTGGCCAACCTATTTCCTTGCATCTTGGGGTATGTCCACAATCTCCTTTTGCCAATCCTATCATTGAACATTTCCTGAAATATACTTGGTGGAAACATTAGTTCAATGACTTATATGTTGTTATTAATTACCAAAAACACCAAGGGAGCAAATGTGCTTTCAACCTCGACCAGATCCGGGAGGGTGGCCCCCGGATCCGCCCCGTGACGCCGCCATCATCATCACCGCCGGCATCCAACCGCCCGTCAGATCCGGGATGACCCCGTCCCGATCTGACGCATCTGCCCCAAGCTCCCCCATACAAACACGCCCGGATCTGCTCGTTCCAGGTCGATACCGTCCCGATTGCCCCGAGGTGGGTTTTTTTTGACCAAGTCCTTTTTACCTAAGAACAAAACATCATATTGCCATGTTTGAGTGCTTGTATCTAGTGAACCGTTCATCGGGTTTTAACAAATTTGATATGTAGATGCATTAGGATTAGTTTGCATGCTCACAACTTTGCTGCAAAAGTATATCTCATCGTAGGATGCAAATATGTTATTCTATTCAATGTTGTGTGGATGATTGCATCTAAACTGTAGCTCTTTTGATGTGGTGTCTTCATGGGAATTGCTCTATGTGATGTGTACTTTGATGCCATGCCTCTAGTTACTAGGTAGAACTTCGTTAGCATGTTTGTTTCTTGCTCTCAAGTTGCTACCGCATTAAAACTGAAATCTGTTAACGATATGTTCCGTTTTGCGATGCTCGTATTAAGAAATCCATGCCTCCCTATAGTTGGGTCTTTGGGGTGTGTTGTAGTATGCCATGTCTACTTGTTGTTGATAGGTTTTCCATGTTGTGAATCTTGTGTTTAGCTGTAGATTTCATCACGGCTACATGCTTAACCATTGTTACTGATTTGAGATGCTGCAATATTTCTAAGTCTGGAATCGGCTATATTTTGTTGCTGCCTTGCCATGTGTTTTGCTAGTGATCTAGAACCCCTTTGGGGTTGGTGCAATGGAGTTATTTGTAGTTCATAATATTATCTAGCATGTTGTTAAGTTTCATGCCAATATATGCCCTGTAGCATATAGTTTTATTGCTGTCAATATGCCTTCATGAGAAAAACTGCTCTGCTAAAAAAACTGAGATTTTCACTATTTGAAAACTGCTTAGTTCAATATGTCTTCTTGTGAGCTCATTTCCTATTGATACATGCTTCTAATCAACTTGATGTTAATCGATGGATTGTTGAGCATCATGTAAGCTACATCCTCGTGTCCTTGTTGTGTATTTTAGGTGGATGTAGCTTGTTGATTTGTGGGTTGCAATATGCCACGTTGCTGTTTTTGGACAGATTGTACCTAAACTTGTGTTGGTTGTAGTGGTTGAACCGTAGCTCCGTTTTGGGCATGCCATATATGAAACTTGACTAGAATCTCATTTAGTTTCATAATATATTGCTGCATTCATGATTTCAAATGTTGTGGTTTCCATTTTCATGCAGTTGGCATTCATGTCATGTTAATCTTGTGTGTGTCATATCTTTTAGACTGTAGCTCCATTTCAAATGTTCTATATATGTAAATCGACCAGAATGATGTGTAGAATTACCTGGCATGCTTTATTTTTCTGTTTAATAAATATAAAATGTGTTTAGGACAGATCCGGACAAAATCATAATATGCATATGAGGCCGTTTCGGAAATGCTATAAGTTGTTTCTGGCCTCATTTAAGATGCCTAGATAGATAGTTTACTTATGCTTCACTGCTTGCCATGTTTAATAGCATTTAATATTGTCATGTACCTAATGAGAGTGAGCTAAATAATCTGAATGTGAAGTTTCGTCAATATGCAACTCGTTGCATATTGAGCTTCAATTAATGTGTAGAAGTCGATTGTTGTGCTTGCCATGCCTTGCATAATTAAACTAGACATGCATCATATTTGTTTGTGTATCATGTCATGCATATGTTATGGTGTACCATGTGTTGATTGATATTTTTGGATTGTTCCTTCTCGATAGAGTTCTGAAAGCGTTTGGAGTGTGAGGATTCGTTCGACTACGTTGGCTCGTCTTCTTCATGGATTCGTTCTTATTCCAAGCGGGATCTCAGGCAAGATGATCATTTCCCTGGATACCACTACTAGCGTTGTCATGCTAGTAGTCTCGCTTCTATCGTTATGTCATGTTACCTACCACTTGTATGTCAATCCTCCCAACATTGCCATGATAAGCCTCTAACCCCTCCACTTCCCAGCAAACCTTTGTTTGGCTAAGTTACCGCTTGCTCAGCCCTTCTTATAGCATTTCTAGTTGCATGTGCAATTGCTTCCATGTGACAACATGGATATTTTATTATATCACAATATTATTGCTATTTAATTTAATGCACATATATACTTGGTAAAAGGTGGAAGGCTTGGCCGTTTGCCTGGTGTTTTGTTCCATCTTTGTCGTCTTAGTTACTTGTGTATTGGTGTTATATTCCATATTGAACGCTCCTAACATGCTCGGGGTTGTTATGAGGACCCCCTTGATTTTTGTTTTAGTATAAAGCTTGTCTGGAAAGGCCCAACATTGGTACTACATTTGCCTAATAACTAATAAACCTGCATAGGGAGTTCCTAACCCGAGGATCTTTAATCAACAACCCGGGCCAGTGCTCCTCATGAGTGTTGGTCCAAATAGGGTGATGCCCGACACCCCCTGGTCACCCGGGGTCTCAGCCAACCCGACATCTTGCCCATCCGGTTGTGCCCTGAGAACGAGATACATGGCTCCTATCGGGATTGTACTCCGGGCAGACATGCTAGATTTGTTTTACCTTTCTCGAATGTCTTGCACGAGGAATTCCGATATTACTTCGGGCTATCTCGAGGTTGCGGTTTTCCAATGGAATTGCCTAGGAAATCATGAGATTTGTGGTTAAGGTTATTCCTGCGGCGTGTGGTTAATTTGTGATGGATGAGTTGGAGCACCCCTGTGCTACTTCTCGAGCATGCATTGGTTTCTCATGAAGAGGAACGGTTTGATGCAGCAAAGTAGATAAGTATTTCCCTCAGTTTTTGAGAACCAAGGTATCAATCCAGTAGGAGATACAAGCGACCCACCAATAGATTTACATGCACAACTAATCAAACTCTTGCACCCAACGCTATAAAGGGGTTTTCAATCCCTTCCCGGTTATTTGCAAGGATGAGATTATTTGCAAGGATGAGATCTAGTAGAGAGAGATATAATAGGATGCTTGAACGGAAAGAAAACTGAAAGTAAAAATAGGGTAGCAAGTATTTTTGGTTTTAGATCTGAAAATATAATATGGAAAATGGACCCGGGGGCCATAGGTTTCAGTAGATGGCTTCTCTCATGATGGCAAGTATTACGGTGAGTGAACAAATTATTGTCGAGCAATTGATAGAAAAGCGAATAATTATGAAGATATTCAAGGCAATGATTATGCATATGGGCATCATGTCCGTGACAAGTAGACTGAAACGATTCTGCATCTACTACTATTACTCCACACATCGACCGACTCCTACCTGCATCTAGAGTATTAAGTTCATGAAGAACAGAGTAACGCATTAAGCAAGATGACATGACGTAGAGGGATAAACTCAAGCAATATGATGAAAACCCCATCTTTTTACCCTTGATGGCAACAATACAATGCGTGCCTCACTACCCCTACTTTGTCACTGGGTGAGGACACCACAAGATTGAACCCAAAACTAAGCACTTCTCCTATTGCAAGAATGACCAATGTAGTTGGACAAACCAAACCAATAACTCGAAGAGACTAGGAAAGATATGAAATCATGCATATAAGAATTCACGAATGTGGTGACCCGACTGAGTCAAATGAGTCAAGCCTCTATGTGTTCTGTGCCATCCCTGGATCAGTATGCTGGCACACACAGTACATCAATGTATATATCAAAGTGCAATCACATGTAATAAAGCAAAAATGATATATACCTTAAAATCTCAGCGGAAACATTCAACAGGAGTGGAGTCCCAATAAACACCAACGGCAGGTTGAGTGTAGACCGTAACCCTGAATCGTACTCTTACTCGTCGAAGAAGAGTATCTGCAACATGAGACGTTGCAGCCGTGTAGGTCAGTACATTGAATGTACCGGCAAGATCACCATAGTAGAACAGTAGATAAAACTATTCTATATGCAGTAAGGCTTTGTGGCTCTGTGTCTGAGTTTTTGCATAAAAGCTGATTTTATTTCTTTTCCTACAACAAAGGAATATCAGGAATTTTCACTATAGAGTTACCTAACATGACATGGTTCCGCCAACCGATGTCTTAATGCCCACAAGTATCATAAGTTGCCCACAATTAATTATTAGTCCAGTGTTCAGAGTTCAGAGATAGATCCAAGTCCAGAGGCTCAAATTTTCCGTAACCGGGGACACGGCTAATCGATTAGGTTTGACTCTACAGAGTGTTGTGTACTTTATCCACAAGATTCGTTCCCTCCTGGTAAGTCCTCGCACTGCCGGGTGTTTGAGAACAGGATGAACGAAACATGGTCTTTCAGAGTGTTTCCCTAACTACTGTCAGTGCCCATCCATTCCTAACGTCGACTACATCTCGTAGCACTGCCTAGCCAGAGTCACAACAAAGATCAATCAAGCCAGAGTCCATAATGACTTGTGGCTACATAGGTAAGCTTCTGGGCATGAAGTATTCATCCGTCTCTTTGAGTCTGGGTGAAGCTTTCCGCAAGATGTCATGGCGCTTCTCCATGCATCCCGGCCATCCACTGGTTACTCCAGGGATGCCCAATCAACCATCCTTCACCCAGTAGTGTGTATTGAAAACTTTTTTCTCGAGTCTCGAAGTCTTGAGGTCTTGACGATGCAGGACTTGATGATGCCTTCATGAAGTTGTCATCTTGACGTAGAGTCCTCCTTCTCACACCACTCACGAACACTCATACCAACCCCGTCTACTTTAGCATAGCATAAAAATAACTAACGTTCCCGGGGCTTTAGTAACAAGTGGTGGGTTCCTACCTCATGCATTCTACTCAACTACAAGAATTTCAATAACACTAGTGGAGGGATTTGTTGTAAGATATCACTACATGCAATAAAACATAGGTATGAAATAGATGGTCAAAGTGAACTTGCCTGTACTGTTGATGAAGAATAATATCGCTCTCAGAAATACTTCTTAGAACTATTCGTCACTCTCCGATGAAAAATCTATAATAATCAAACATTGCATTCATATAAGCAATCATACTAGCAATCAATTCTAACAATCAAAAGTAACACAAAACCAAAAGCAACAAGGTTGTGATGAAGGAAATACTTAAGACAAAACTCAAAACAACAAAGTTTCATCAACACAACTAAGGTTGGTTTTCTCTACAAATAAATCCTATTTTCAAAAGTAAAAACACAAAAACAAAGTAAAATATAACAATAGTATTTTAGTAAATATTTTACTTAGCAAAAAGAATTACTTTTGAAGAACAAGTAAGAACTATGAAAACAACACACTAAACACCATAAGTTAACAACAAGTAAAAACAATAAAATATTAAAATAACAGAAAACTATATATATATATATATATATATATATAAACTAAGTTACAGAAAGTAAAACTTATAAAACAATTTATGAAAAAAAATTCAAATAGGAAATCCAACTAGCAATAAAATCAATTTGCAAGTTATTATGAAACTAGAATTGATTTCATGCTATAAAAATAATAAATGACATAAAATAAACTTGGTTTAAAATACTACTGCTAACTAACAAAAAACAAAGTAGAATTTATCAACTAATATAAAAGAAAAAATAAATTAAAACAATTTAAAACAAGAGAAATAGAAATAAACCTAAAAGAACTAAAACATAATTTGTTTTGTTAAAAATACTGACTTAAAATATTCCAAAAATTCTGAAAAATCTACCTACCGATAAATAACATCACTAGTGACCAGTAGCAAAAAGAATCAACCAAAAATCTATTTTTAAACTCAAGATATTCAGAAAATAAGATTTAAATCAAATCTGTTTGAATTCAAATTTAAATTATTCAAATATAGTCAAACTTGATAACTACAGAAACTAGATAAAATTTGCGACAAGATGAAAAAAGAATCAAATTAAAACAATTAAAAACATAAAAGTTATAAAGAAAACAAAAACAGAACTATTTTGTTTTTAAAACAGAAACAGAAAAATAAAAAATCTAACTAACGGACAGGGGTGCTACGTGGCGTGTTGTGATTGGCTACAGGTTGTGCATGAGCGAGGGTTTTGGGCGGATGGCCGATACTTAAAAAACGCTTCGGCCTAACTTAAAATAAATAAAACCGACTGGTTCTTCTAAAATAAACCGAAGGGGTACGGGCCTTCTAATCTGAGTCGTTGGGATAAGATCGAACGGAGGGGAGAAAAGGGGAAGCTCACCGCGGTGGTGGTGGAGTCCGGCGAGAGTTCCGGCGAGGTCTGAGGCGGCGTGGTCGACGAGGACGGCGCTCCGGTGGTCCTCTAGCGATGGTGACGGCACCAATCGAAGCAGGTGAGGATGGGGATCCGTCTGGTGGCGTTGAGATGGCTCGGGGACGACGGTGTCAACGACGGCGAGCTCATGAGCGGAGGAGGTCTTCAGGTGGTCGACAGAGAGGCGTCTCCGGTGGCTCTGGAGCACGGGCGAATGCACAGGGAGGTGCAGGAGAGCAAGGCGAACTGGTTGGTGGGCTCGAGAGGCGGCAGGGTGCCGGGGTGGAGCGGTGGTGCGACAATGGCGCGGCGGCTCGGTCGAACTCCGGCGAGCGATTGGGCGAGCACGGGGGCACAGGAGTTGGGGTTTTCGCGAGGGAAGAGTGCGGGAGGCCTTTGGCTTTATAGGGGGTGGCTCGGGGTCGTAGAAAAGGAAAGGGAGAGGAGGTCACGGCGACTCCGGTCGGCTCCGGCGAAGGAAGGAAGGAGGGGACAGAGGAGGGAGGCGATCGCGGCAAAAATTTCGGTCAGGCAGTGGGACCGGTGTGTCAGAGAGAGAGGGAGAGGGCGCTGCGTCGGTGGCTGGTTCGGAGCGATTTCGGGGGGAGTTAAGTCAGGTGGGCCGGCCAATTTTAATTAAAACGTTAATTCCTTTCCTTTTTCTAATTTCCACAGAATTGAAATCTCATTAAGGCATTCAAAACATTTCCAACAATTGAAGATATATATATCAAATTGATCAGGGGAATAAATGATATTTAATGAACATTTTTCCATGGCCAAAATGAATACTTTAAAAAAATTATTTTCAGAAAATGCCTAAATTGATTTTAAATTCTTTTGCAATAAATTTTCAAATAACCCCCTGGGTTTTATGGTTCAAATACTTCACAAAATAACCCTAGTGTGGAGTGTCATGTTACTCCTCTCAAGATCTTGTCAAGGGTATTTGAATTCCTTCAGATTTAAAATGGAACCAAATATGAAATGAATTCCATATCAGAAAATTTCAAATGTTTTCAAATTCACTCTTCAAATCTTTTTATATTGAAGAAGTCATGTCATCTTCTCTCACTGATTTGAAATGTAGGAATTTGAATTCCAAAAGCATATGGGAAAGTCATGTCATTCCCTCTCATTCAAAAGTTTTCAAGAAGTTTCAAATTCCACTCAAATTCAATCACTCAATCAAACAAACAATCATTCTAATATTTATTATAACATTACAAAATTTGGGATGTTACAAGGAAAGACTCAAATAATATTCATGGATAATCTAAACATAAACCCACAATTCATTGGATCTCGACAAACACACCGCAAAAGAGTATTACACCGGATAGATCTCCATGAAGAACATGAAGAACATGGTATTGAGAAGCAAAGAGAGAGAAGAAGCCATCTAGATACTAGCTATGGACCCGTAGGTCTAGGCTGAACTACTCACGCATCATCGGAGGGGCGATGGAGTTGATGTAGATGCCCTCCGTGATCGAATCCCCCTCCGGCAGATTACCGGAAAAGGCTCCAAGATTGGGTCTCTCGGGAACGAAGGCTTCTGGTGGCGGAAAAGTGTTTTCGTGGCTCTTTTCGATAATGATGGAATATTTGGGTATTTATAGGCCGAAGATTAGGGTTAGGGGAGTTGCTAGGGGCCCACAAGCCTGCCCGGCGCGGGTGGCCCCCCTGGCCGCGGCAAGCGGGCTTGTGGCCCCATGGCAGCTCGTCCACCTTGGTTCTCAAGTCTCGTGGCTTCCTTTTATTCCAGAAAAAATCATTCTGGAGGTTTTATTCTGTTTGGACTCCGTTTAATATTCCTTATCTGCGAAACACAAAAGGAAGGAAAAAACAGAAACTGGCACTAGGCTCTAGATTAATAGGTTAGTCCCAAAAATAATATAGAATAGCATATTAATGCATATAAAACATCCAAAACAGATAATATAATACTCCCTCTGTCCCAAAATAAGTGTCTCAACTTTGTACTAGCTCTAGTACAAAGTTGTACTAAGCTTGAGACACTTATTTTGGGACAGAGGGAGTAGCATGGAACAATCAAAAATTATAGATACGTTGGAGACATATCACCCTGCAGGGTTAAATCTTTCGTAAAGCCGTGCCCGCGGTTACGTGGCAACTTGGAAACTTTGTTTAACACCTAGTCATAGCCAACTTAAAGTAAACTCCAATAAAATACACCAACTGTGTGCATAGTCGTGACTGTCTCTTCTTGTGAGTTCTGCATCCAAGAGAGAGCATGGTGGGTTTATGTTTGACGTAAGTAGGTGTTCAAGATCACTTAGTGATCATTACTAGTTCACGTCTGTTATGCGTAGTCCACCCACCTTACTTTCTGTACTCGTAAGTTAGCCGCTCAAATAAATGCTTAGTTGATTGTTGCAGCCTCCCCACTTAACCATACCTCACCCATTAAGCTTTGCTAGTCTTGATACCCTTGGAAATGAGATTGCTAAGTCCCTTTGGCTCACAGATTACTACAACAACAGTTGCAGGTACAGGTAATGCGATGTTTTGACGTGAGAGCGATGCTTTTTTGATTTGGAGTTCTTCTTCTTCATCGATCTAGGATGGGTTCCCGACGACAGCCTGGGATAGCAAGGATGGATGTCATTTTATCGTTTGTTTTCGTCCGTAGTCGGACCCTGCTCTTCTGTATGATGATTGAATATGTTTTTGTATTGATGTGATCTTGATGTAGCTTGTGGCGAGTGTAAGCCAATTCCATATACTCATCTCTTCTGTACATGTACTTGTAATGATTTCCATTCTTGCAAAATGACGAGATGCGCTTCTATCCCTGTCAAGGCCCTCGTGCCAAATAAGGATAGGATCGCATCTTGGGCATTACATGCGGTTTGTTTTTTCTTCCAGAAGGGGGAGTTGGCCTACATATAGTTGCAAAAAATATTAGAAAATAATATGAAGCACAAAATTCAGAGGAAACAAACAGCTTGCTTAAAGGGTTTTTTACCTTTGGAGCCGGGTTATGAACACAGAAGGGATTTAGCATGATCCTGTTGCAAGCCTCCTGAGGTTCTCCAAGCAGTGATTTGATAACTGAATTGAGGTATTTATCCATCAAAGGTTCCTGGTTGAAGCACAGAGGATCATCCACCTCACCAGTGTATTAACACATTAAGCCGTTGCGTCGGATCAGCGGCAAAATTCTCCAAGTGACCCGACAGCGGGTTAAATCAACTCCAGTCAAGACATTGGCCAATAAGGCTCTGATCTTTGAAAATGTAGGAGCGTATTGAGCGCACTCTGGGCGGATAAATGGTTTGGAAGTTCAGTGGTGGTGCAAAGCCGGTAGGGGCGGTAACCCGGCAATGGTTCTCATTAGTCGGGGTCGTGTCTCTATAATAAAACCAAGTGCGGTTCCAGTCCTTGGGATGGCTGGGCAGAACGACAGAGGGAAAAGATGCATCTCTCCACCTTTGGATAGAAACGCCTCCGAGCTCGAGACTTGGCCCGTCAGCGATCTCAGTTTGACGGTGATATAAAAGAAATCTTGGAAGAGATCAAGGGTGGTCTCTTCTTGCAGGTAAACTTCGCAGAAAATTTGATATTGACACAGATTGGTGACAGAATTGGGGCCAATGTCTTTAGGGTGGAGTTTATAAAAGTGCAAAGCGTCTCGGAAAAACTTTGACCCGAGCGGGGAAAAGCGACGGAGGAGATGATCTGTAAAGACAACCACCTCCCCCTCCTTGCATTTGGGAGTGATCTCAGGACCTGGAACACGCCAATGGATGATGTCTTGAGATGGCAAAACCCCCATAACCAAGAAATCATTAAGTAATTCCTCAGTAACCCCAGAGCATACCCAATCGCATGAAGCGGCGGACTTAGTCATGGCGGCGGTTTAAAGGAAAGGCATAAAATTGTGGCGGGTTAAAAGCATTATATGGCCAAGCCAATTGTGGTTCTAAGGAAGTAACACTATCTGGTGGATCGCCAATAAATTATGAGTCTTCGTCAACTACTGGTGCGAAGCAGGTTATACTTTTGCCAGAGTAAGCCGACGGTGTGATGGCGGGTCAATAAGGCAGAGACTGCTGAAATTACTGCTAAGTGTGGGCGAACAAGTTTCACAAGTTGCAGCTACAATTATGGATCTACGGATGAAGATAAAAGGAAGTAAAATTGCTAAACCTAAAAACAGTGGCGGGAAGAACTAGCAGGCAGTGCGCGGATTTGGGGAGGAATCGATCTAACCCGAGTGCGAAATGTGTTCTAAACAAAGCACCGTGCGGTTTTACTAACGTTTCCAAGCCAAAAGTGATTCTTATTCCGAGCAATGGCATGGAACTTCGATGAACGGTGATGAACTCTAAAGAACTCCGATGACCTAATGCAGATCTGAGAAAGTTAGAAGATGGAACCTGGAGAGATTAAAGGAGTGCGGACGTGCGCTAGCGAGCTCTGGTCAAAAACAGGTTGATGCAGTGGCCTCGATGAGGAAGCCGGAGCGATCCGGCAATGCCGGCGGAGCTTCAGTCGAGCAAGGCGTTCGAAGGAAGAAGAAGAAGGAACGACGGCAGGGGAAATTGAAAAGAATGGTCCCCTCCCCCCTCATGCTTATTTATGAGGATAGAGGTGGGAACAGCAACAGTCCAATGTGAGAATCGAGGCGATGTGATAATGATTGACCGAGAAAACACCTTGATTTTTGGATTAATTGGTTAATGTGAAAGATCCGTTGTGACATCATAATCATTTTTCTGGATTTGTCAGAGCTGACGTCATCCGTTGTTACGTGGTGGGTCATGAAGATTTATTTTCGATTAGATAGGTAAAGGAGGCATGAGACTCGCCAACCAGAAGACTTGGAGATTGACATGAACAAGTTCAAATCAATCTGGAGCATATTGTTAGGGATATGACCCCGTGGTATAACCCGCCCAGGAGGGGCCGGGTCAAGAGGTTGGCAGCTCATCAGCAAGGCCTTAAATGGGCCTTGAGATCAGGACAAGCCTGGAGGTGGTTTGGCCAGGTGGGCCGGACGAAGGCCTAGAGCTAGTGGATGACAAGTGACCCGAAGGCGTAATCGTCCCGAAGCTGGCTTGTCGTACAAGGCAAGGCGACTTAGAGATAAACTCGATCATGGAGTGCAACCTGATCCGGACTCTTGTAAGCCTAGGGCCTCAACCTACCTATATAAAGGCGAGCCCCTGCGGCGGCTTAGGGTATGAAACAATCCATCGAGAGCTAGGTCAAGCGAATCCGCTCCCTTGTAATTGATACCCAATCAATACTGCACAAAGCAGGACGTAGGCTTTTACCTCTTTCGGGAGGGTACGAACCTGGGTAAACTCGTGTCTCTCATCCCAACCAACCCCTTCAAGCTAGTCACCATAGTGATGGCTGCACCCTTAAGTCTTTTCACTAGGGAATCTGTCATGACAAAACCACAACAGATGGAGTGCCTAAAATACTTGGAGATCCTGGAATACCAACTATACCTTGCTCCATTAAAAGAAATTATCTCCAAACTGCTTTGTGTGATTTAGGAGCTGGTGTTAGTGTTATGCCTTTATCTTTATATAATAGACTTGATTTGAATAAAGTCACACCTACTGGAATATCATTGCAAATGGCCGACAAATCAACGGCTATACCTATCGGTATTTGTGAGGATGTGCCCGTTGTTGTTGCAAATGTCACTATCTTAATGGACTTTGTTCTTTTTGAGATGTCCGAGGACGACAACATGTCGATTATACTTGGTAGACCCTTTTTGAATATTGCAGGGGTTGTTATTGATTGCAATAAAAGCAGGGTCACTTTTCATATCAATGGTAATGAGCATAGGGTACACTTTTCGAAGAAACAATTCCAAGTGAATGGTGTGAGTGTTATTGAAAAAAATCCGACACTCATTATTGGAAGCTTTCAATTACCTCTACCTACTGTCAAAAAGAGATATGGCATTATTATGGTTGGGGATATGCCTATCCCCATTGAGGTAACCTAGTGTTTTAAAAAAGTTCTTCGGTTTCATGCTAATTGAAAGTGGCTGTTAATAAGACTTGATCAACCTTATTAATGAATCATTTTTGAGAGGTATGAAGTTGATGAATTTAGTAGACACAACTCTCTGTATCCACCTTTAGTTGTCTATTTTTCCTAGTTAAATAAAATAAAATGCCATGTTTACCTTGTTTTATGTTTTTCCCGTGCAATAAAAAATGACCCAAAAATAAAAGTCCTTAGAATGCCCTGAAAATTTAACATGATTTTTTCTAATTATTTGTGAATTTCTGGGACAAATAACACCAGAGGGTGGGCCCCAGGTGCGTCCCCCCACTTATCCCTTTAGCCCATGTCATCTCCTACCTCTTGAAAAAAATTCCATTGCTCTCTCCCTCGTGTTCTTGCTCAAGAACCCGTGGATTTCGATCTCTTTGCTCAAAGCTCTATTTCCGAAATTGTTTTAGAGGATTGCTTCTCGGTATGTAACTCCCCCATTGCTCCAATTAGTTTTTGATTTAGTGGTTTATTTTCAGAATATTTAGCTACTCTTGGTGTTGTTGTAGATGAGCTTGCATGTTGAATTCTTAGAGTTCTAAGTAGTTTGAATGCTTGATATGACCTATATGCATCTCTAGCAGTGGTTGCTATCAATCTAGTTTAGTTTTGTTAACAAAGTCTTGTGTAGCAAAAAAATCAGAAATTGTTCGCAAATAAAATGCAATTCTTTAGGAGTTCTTCAAGGAGCGGATCCTTGGGGGCATCATCAAGTGAAAGTTTCATACGACAATCTTATGTTGAGCCCAGTGCAAGTTCGATACGGGAAGCTCAAACTAAATCATGCCTTTGGCCATGTAACACTTTCATGGGAAGTGCAGGTATTAAGGAAGAATTTGAACATTATGTTCATAACGCTGATTTCGTTCCCTTCATCGAAGATAAGTGTATTCAACACCTCACTCTCACGGAGACATTTACCAAGAAATTTAAATATTTTCCTCCTGAGTCAAGAGTTTCATTTAGTCTGTATGATAATGCTTTCACCATGACCTTAGATGTATTTTGCGATGCGTGTAAAATTCCATATGGGGTTCGCTAGACGAACCAACAAAACCTGAGCATGAATCATTATTAAGAAACCTTTGTTGTGGTGAAATTAGAGGAGTGACACAAGGCAGAATAAAAAGCATCCATTTTCCATCTATTCAGTACCTTGCACTCTTTAATGGTAAATGCATTGTACGCAAGCAGGATTGTAGCATGCTTTGTGTTCATGATTTGAGTCTTATATGCACTGCTTTAACTAGAATTAAAGACTACAACTTAGTAGCAATTGTTGCATGAAGACTGACTCTCGGTGCTTCTAACGGTAATTTCTATGGAGGAATGTATGCCTCTCGCCTCGCTACGAGGTTGGGAGTGTCCCCTTGGCCTAATGATCATATCTTACCTAACCAGTACTTAGACTTTGACTCCATGAAACGCCATAGATTTCTTACGGGCACAGTTAATAACTATACTTACAACTTGAGGTTTGATAACGGTCCCACTGTGCCTCTTGTATTGCCTGCTCCTTCTCTCTTTGATTTTAACAGCAAGGTAAGATATTATGTCCTCGAGAGAGAGGCTCGCACATACAATGCAGAGGTGGAAGCTGCCAGGTGGGCCGAGGTGGTTGCACCAAGAACCTCGGTAGGCTATCACTTAGGCCATTATCCAAGCTACGGATGGTGATTGCCGAGTTAGGCCAAAAGCCTAAGCTTGGGGGAGTACGTATTCCCACCGACATTACATTCATGTTCACACATTTCATTTTAGTTGTCGGTGTCCACACTCTTTGATTGTATTATCCATGCTACATTTATTCTTCTCGTTTTCTTCTTGTGTGTTTGCAAAACTTTGAGAAAATCCAAAAATACTTCTTGTTTCTTTTCGTTTTTCTTTTCATTTTAGTTTGTTGTAGCATTAAAAGAAAACCCAAAAAGATTTCTCATTTCTTCTTTTGCTTGTTGGAAGTTCCCCCGTGTAAATAGTTTTTCTCGTTTTTATTTTCCCTTCTTGTATTTGCTTTATTCAAGAAAACTAAAAACTCCAAAAATATTTCAATGTGTTTCTTTGAAATTCTTTTTCTTTTATCGAGTCATACCAAGGAGAAGACCACGATGAAAATGTTGAGTGGTGCTCATATACATTATCGTTGATCTAACACCGAGCCCACATTACTTTGTCTTCTCCTCTTGAATAAAATGTTTGCATATTCCAGCTTAGTCTAGGGCACTCTTGCACTATTATTGTTTTCATATCATTCGATTGTGCAAGTGAAAGGCAATAATGACGATATTTGAGGAATTGACCGTGGTAGAGAAAAGTGGGTATGAACTTAAATTGTTCTTGTTTTTGTAAATATGTTTAACCTAGTATCCATGATTCAGCATATTATGATTGAACATGTTTGCAATGACAATTAGAGATTATAGTGGTTCATGCCATGCTCAAGTAGCTAGGAGTGGATAATGATTTATCTTGGATTTCAACATGCATTAAAATGGTTGTGATGTAGTATGATCATATGGTATCCTCCTCTGAATGTTTCAAGCGGCTTGACTTGGTACATTTTCACGCATGTAGTTGAATCAAAACCAACATAGCCTTCATGATATTTATGTTCATGGTGTCCATATCCTACTCTTGATAGCATTCAATGTTTATTATTCGTAATGCATGTTTATGACCGTATTCGCTCTCTAGCTAGCCGCTTCTCAACCTATTTGCTAGCCTTCACATGTACTAAGTGGGGATTCTGCTTGTGCATCAAAAACCCTTAAACCAAAGTTATTCTAGATGAGTCCACCATATCTACCTATATGTAGTATTAACCTGTCGTTCCAAATAAATTTGCATGTGCCACCTCTAGAATTTCAAATGAACATCTACTTTGTGTGCCTGGACTGCTCATGGAGTGACATGGGGTGGTCGGTATCTTCCATGTTAAGCGGGTTACTCTCATGATGAGTTTTTATTCACTTGTCCTTGGACGAGAAGGGTGGTAATAGGGATTACCAGTCCCAAAATCAAAATAAATGCAAATAATTAAACAAAACTCCCCCAAGAATGTTGTTTGTTTGGACGGTACCCATGGATTCGGCTCGCCATGGAGTGTATTTGTTGGTGAAGGGGGAGTAAACATTTACTTTCACCACTTGGGAACCGCCACTAATTTGTTTAACATGGAAGATATTGATAGCTCTTGGTCGTAACGTTGAGAGGAAGGGTGTACCTCTCAAAATTATACTTATCTCTTATTTAATCCTTGAGCTCTGGCACCTCTGCAAATCCATGTTTCCCTCTGCGAAGGGACTATCTATTTATTTTAATGTTGAGTCATCACCTTCTAAAATAAGCGCCAGATCTAAGAGCACTATTGTCATCCTCATGCATTGTGTATAGTGAATGTTGGATGCATCATGACTGGATCTTTTCTACCATGAATTACAATGTTTAGTCGTTGCTTGAACTTTGGAGGTGCTATGCATTTATGTTTTGCGGTCTCAGAAAGGGCTAGCGAGATACCACTATTGTCATATTATACCATGATTGTTTTGACAAATTGTTTGCACTTGAGATATCTTATTATTGCTTGCTAGTTGTTTGTGTCATTGATATGAGTTAATATAGTCTTTAAGAGTTATTGTTGACATGGTTAGTCATGATCTTTGCTGAAAACTTGGGTGCTACTTAAGCATATATAAACAAGAACAAAAGTTTTTCTTTCTCACTTTCAGTTTGTCAACTAGATTGCTTGAGGACAAGTAAGGGTTTAAGATTGGGGGAGTTGATACGTCTCCAACGTATGTACTTTGCCTAACACTTTCGCTCTTGTTTTGGACTCTAATTTGCATGATTTGAATGAAACTAACCGGACTGGCGATGTTTTAAGTAGAACTACCTTGGTGTTGTTTTTGTGCAGAAATAAAAGTTCTCGGAACGGAGCGAAACTTTTTGGAGATTTCTTTTGGAATATTTGAGGAATTATGGAGCCAGAATCCACCTAAGAGGGGGCTCAGGGGGCCCACCCTCCACCAGGGCGCGCCAGGCCCCCTTGGCGTGGCCTGGTGGAGGGTGGACACCTCATGGGTCCCCCAACCCTAGTTCCAATGCTATAAATTCACAATTCTCCGAAAAAATCAGAGAGAAAGTTTTACCTCGTTTCACGATATGGAGCCGTCGCCCCCTCCTGTTCTTCATCGGGAGGCCAGATCTAGAGTCCGTTTGCGGGGCTCCGGAGAGGGGAATCTTCGGTCTTCATCATAATCAACCCTTCTCCATCGCCAATTCCATGATGCTCCCCACCGGGAGTGAGTAATTCCTTCGTAGGCTTGCTGGTCAGTGAGGAGTTGGATGAGATTCCTCATGTAATCGAGTTGGTTTTGTTAGGGCTTGATCCCTAGTATCCACTATGTTCTAAGATTGATGTTGCTATGACTTTGCCATGCTTAATTCTTGTCACTAGGGCCCGAGTGCCATGATTTCAGATCTGAACCATTTATGTTATCATCATTATATCTATGTTCTTGATCTGATCTTGCCTAGTCATATGCACCTATTACGTGTTATGATCCGTCAACCCCATAGTGACAATATTTGGGATACTTCACGGTGATGACCGTAGTTTGAGGAGTTCATGTATTCACTAAGTGTTCATGCTTTGTTCCGGATCTCTATTAAAAGGATGCCTTAATATCCCTTAGTTTCCTTATGGACCCCGCTACCACGGGAGGGTAGGACAAAAGATGTCGTGCAAATTCTTTTCCATAAGCACGTATGACTATATACGGAATACATGCCTACATTACATTGACGAACTGGAGTTAGTTCTGTGTCGCCCTAGGTTATGACTGTTATATGATGAATATCATCCAACAAATACTCCGATCCAGTGCCTACGAGTTTTCCACTTATTGTTCTTGCTAAGTTACTATTACTGTTGTTATTGTTGCACTTGCTACAAAACTATTGCTGCTACTGTTACCGCTACCATTACTATTACCACTGCTATCAAACTATCATATTACTATGCTACTAATCACTTTGCTGCAGATATTTATCTCCAGGTGTGGTTGAATTGACAACTCAATTGCTAATACTCTCAAATATTCTTTGGCTCCCCTTGTGTCAAATTTATAAATTTGGGTTGAAATACTCTACCCCCAAAAACTGTTGTGACCCCCTATACTTGTGGGTTATCATGCAGTACAAGGCTGACATCGATAAGAATGGGGAGATCTTTGCGAAGGCCACATAGGCAGCGACAGCGCATGCCCTCATGGTGCCACGGTTGGTTCGACTAGCGCTGACCGTTCTCTCTAATGTCGCAATGGCCGCGGCGAGCACGGACTCATCGGTCGTTCGCCCTTCGCAGTACCAGACGCCGACCTCCTTTGTAACACCAGAGACGTCTGGGTTCTCCAAGTCGTGACTGCACGGCAGACTCACTTCTCGATGTCGCCAAACAGTAGCGTGATCGCATCAGTCAACCTAGCCATCCAGCACGTCACCGACCTCAACATCACACATGTGGATGGCCAGTCGTCGGACGAGATGCCATGGAAGCAGCCCCGGTTGATTCCTACGTCCACCTTTTCCGATGCCCGTAAGTTGTTTGATGGAGTGCCAGTCCCGATGTCGCCGCCCGGCGACCCTGAGTACACCCACTTCATGGAGAATGTCATCTTCGAGGGCAATGGCCAGGCTTTCCATGTCGACGGCCAAGGCAACACTTTCGATCAAGGCCATGCTTTCGATCCTGAGGAGACACAAAGCCAAGACGGCCACAACCAATATGGTGCCCACGAAGAAGAAGGGACAGACGACCATGGCAACTCATGGCATGAAGATGAGGACATCTATTCATAAGGTAAGGAAAAAGAGGTCAACATTTTGGAGGAGCCATTGATCTTCATCGATGAACTCACCCAAAGAGCCGAGGCACAAAGAAGGGGGAAGAGCATTCGCACCGGATCATACATGAGTTGGATGGAGATAGATCAAGATCCCAAGCCCTGTGTCGAGCCAAAAGGATCCTTCTTTTGCATGAGAGTTCACAAAACCTTTCATGAAAAGATAAAAAATGTGTCGTACAAGTTTGCGAGCACCCGCGGTATCAACTCAATCCAATAGAGATGGGGGTTCATCCAACAAGAATGCAACAACTTTTGTGCCGCGCTTGAGAGCGTTGAAGCTCGTCCTGTGAGCGGCCTAGGCGTGGGTGACTTGGTATGACCTCTCCTATTGTGCATTTTCATACCATGTTCATGTTTGCATTTTGTGTCATTTGCTTGTGGTCTTCTCTTTAATTGTGTAGGCATTCCATTCTTTGAAAACCTTCAAGGCCCGTCACAAGAACAAGCCATTCACTCTCACCCATTGTTAGTCGGTCATAAAAAATTGTCCCAAGTTTAGAGATCAATATGCCGCTTTAATGAAGAAGAAGAAGAAAGGGAAGGCGGTTGTGGCTGGGAATGAAGAAGATGTGCTCAAGAGGCCGAGGGGCAAGACCAACTCGAAGATTGACGAGAAGCGTGATGCGGCATCCTTCGCCTTGCAAGAAACTTTACAAGCCATGATGACTCGAAAGGAAGTGCGGGAGGAGAGGAGAAGAAAAGGGAAGGAGGAACAAATGAAGAGATACTTGAAGCTCCAAACGACGAAGCTTGACATAAAGAAGGCCGACAAGAGAAGGAAGATCGACATGGAGAAGGCCGCCCAAGCGAAGAAGCTCGCGATTGAGGCCTCCATTGCCGACACCGAAGCAAAAGAGGTGACGCTTGCGATCATGAGCGTGGACTTGACCAACATGTCCCCAAGAAGAAAGACTTGGTTCGCGAACCGGCAACAGAAAATGTTCGACCAAGACGGCTTGGACAAGGAAGGCCTCGACCGTGGACTATGGCCATTCTTTTTGAAAACTGGGTAGTGTGCCAACCGTTGGCTTTGTTGCCGGCGTGGAAAAAAATGTTCATTTTGAAGGCTGACTAGTGTGCCGATCGTTGGCTTTGTTGCCAGTGTGAAACTTAAAGCTTGACCATTTTATAGGCTGACATTTATTTGCCGACCGCTGACTCTATTGACGGCATGAACTATGACTGCTAACATGGAGCTATGTTTACGTCTTAAATTTGTTGTAGATTTCCAATGATGCAGTCGAACAAAATACGGTCGAGATGCATCCATGTGTTGCCCATATGGCCGACGCATCTAGACCGGCCGTTTCATTACCCTACCCAAACCCCAAACGGATAAAATTTGAGCAAAACAGACGCCTGTTTGGAGTTGGCTTTATGTTCTTCATTCATTAGGCGGACGGGACGGTCCAGAGTTGTTGAAGGTGTCCACTTCGTGTGCTGGTCTAGCGCTAGAAGACTATTAGTACAAGCCGTTTATTACTACCTCTGGTGTTGATGCGTACTCCTACATCGCATGTGTGCCGGCAGCTACTGGAGTGTAGCTAGGAGTGGTTCACACCGGTACACACGCTCCCATCCTCTGCTGCTGCCTGCGGCTTTCCGGAATTCATTGCGGGCATCTTCTCTAGATGCTCACACGCACCAAACAGCTACTCCCATGGGCCATTGCTTTCATCCGAAATCACTACTCCCACATGACCCCGGAGTACTACTATTTACAGATAATAAGCAACATTCGCCTAATATTAAAACAAGTCAAATCTCCTCTACATCTCTCTTCCACATGACTGCATCCCAGACAAGGCACCTGCGACAGCGATCACGAAGATGATGTGGTGCAGACGAATTCAGGTTCTTTTTGCACGGTGATTTCACGTTCTTTTTTCTTCTCTCTCCCTCTCTCTCTATATATATATATAGGTGGAGAGGAAATCACAGGGAACCTGGGAGAGATCATACGTAGAACTGGCCCTTTCTGCAGCTGGCGTGTAGGGATCGATGAGTAACTGATTACAGCTGCCGTCTCGGTTGGTTGGGCGCTCAGCAGCTGGTGGGGCAGCGCCGCACGCAAAGCCCCAAGTGCATGAACGCAAGTGGTCCGATCCATCCATATTTTCATTCAAGGCAAGGGAGTGACAGACAGGTCTGGGGGCGGCAAACCGTCTTCAATTCCTCTTCCTCTTATGGCTGCTGTAACGGAGAGACCCATCCGCCCGCGACTCTTCTTCAGAAAAGGAAGCCACGCCTAAATTATCAGGAAACAACCTCGCTTTCGCGAGGTCAGGCACCTTCTATCCTTTCTACCAGTAGAACTCTGGAACATGCCATTTCGATGAAGCGACGAGAAAATCAGCTCCGCGAAGCTTCGGCGCAGGCAGGGCGAAAGTTATCAGGGGAAAACGGAAAATGTTGGCGAAAATGGATATCAGGCAGTACATACATGGAACTGTGAAGTGTCCTTTTCGAAACCCTCGTATATGGAGTCACAAAGGATTACATATGTAAAACAAGAATCCACAAATGTGCGGTGTTACAGCTTCTGAGGGGACGATGAGGCGGGTTTCTAACGGAGCATCAGACCCTAGATGTCCCCAGCTTGCGCTCGAAGAGTCGGCGTAGCAGATAGACTTGAATGACGCTGGCTGCGATGAGCGCGGCCGACTCGAAAAGTGCCTTGTGGATGGCCCTCCTGCTCATGTTCTCGTTCACTGCACCACAGCAGGAAAGACGTGGTTAAATGACAAAGGGATTTAGATTATAAAGATCGTGAGAAAGAGAGAGTACAATCCACTGGCTGCTTGGGCAGCAGGCATAAGCTCATATACACTCAAGTGATAGTTCTCGCTAAACCATGGAAGTACTTGGCTAGCCGGTGTTCACCCACCAGAGTTATAACAAATTCAGAAATTGCAGACGGCCTTCCGCAAACACTGGCGAATCCTAACTTGTTCTGGTGGACTACAGACTAAATTTTAGTGAAGTCCAACTTGCGGGCTGCTGCAGTAAAGTCTACCTGGGCATCGAGCACCAAGAACTGCCAAAAACTGGCATAACGCTCCTTTCCAACGGAGGGGGTAGAAACATGCCATCCTCATTTAGGTATAATTAGGTTATTATTATTCTGGTGGACTGCAGGTTAAATTTACAAGAAGTCCAACTTGCGGGCTGCTAGAGTGAAGTCTATCTGGGCATCGAGCACCAATAACTGCCAATACTGGCATCATGCTCCTCTCAAATGCAGGGTTGAGATAAATGACATCCTTATTTAGGTTATATATAAATAAACAAACATTTGACAACTAATATCACTGAACAAGCTGGTAAATGCTAGTGCTTTGAGCCAAATAACCAGTGTATTTCTTGTGAGACAGATTCTCAAAACAAGTGAACAATAGAGGATACTCACATATTGCTTGCCGGTCAGTTTGGGCCTCTAGCCAGTGCTGCTCGAACTGAATGTTATAAAGTGCTTCATCTAACTTTGCAATTTGTTCGAACAATGGTGAAAAATGTTCTGCATCCATTCCAGGAAAAGACAAGGGTCACGGTATGTTCTTGCTTACCAAAAGTTACAAAGACTTCAGAAATTCTTACCATCTTTGGCATGCTGATCAAAATATGAATAATGTCCAACATGCACGTCAAAGTCTATGGTTTCGTGATATGGGGATTTATTGGTGAAGCAGAAGCGATGGACACCTCTCTTCTGAACTATGAACTCAAATTTGTCACTAGTTTTGTCACGAGAATCACGGACTTGGGCTCCAAAAGGATCTTTAACCTGTTATTAGTCAACATGGAACAAACTCAACAGTCGGTTATACTAAAACGTAAGAAGTACATTGACAGTGAATGTTACAAGGTGCTCTAATTCAAGTTAGAGCTGAGTAAAAGTTAGAATCATCCTTAATAAATTACTGACCACAAAAGGAGTGATGTTTGCATAGATAGGGAAACAGCGGGGAAATATCATAGCAAATTGCACTGTATTCATTCTAGGATGCACTCATATATAGGAAGACCAAGAACACACACAAAATGACCACAACAATCCCAAGCAGAACTACTTTTAACTTGTTTATTCAAAGGTCCATCGACTCAGAACAAACTCTAGCAAAAGGAAGCAATGATGTTCCACTTTTTTTTTAGTAAATCACAAAAGTAAATTTATCCCAACAAGATAAAGCCATGCTCCACAGTTCTTAGCAAATAAAAGCAAAGATACCCAGAAGTACAAAAGGTACCAATTAAAGTTCAAATCGTCACAAGCCAAGTAATATCTTCATTAGTTCTATGACGATGATTATAATACTGAATGACTTGTTATATCTGTTCTTTTTAGGGAAAAAAAGCCTAAAAATATTAGTTTCCCTGGTCCATAGTTCTGATACCAAGTGCACTGACAACTCTAATGTAAGGTTTCAAATTCCACAGGATCATGGCTCAAGTTGTAAGCCCCATACCAGCATAATGTTAATTTCTATCAAATGATTCAAGTCAATGGACCATCATGATGTTCATAACTACCATCCAATTAATGGGGCATCAATATCATAATAGTATCTGTTATATCCATTCCCCGTGATAAAATCCTTCTGACGTAACTTAGTACCGTGCATCATTGTTTATAAGGCGGTAAGGCAACCTAAGGCGAGCACCAACCGCCCTAACACATAAGCGCCTAACGCGGGCATAACTGTTAGGACCTGCCAGGGCGCCTTGCCGCCTAAGCGTCACCTAAGTCCAAGGTGGGATGCCTTATAAACAGTGTCGTGCATGTTTTCAGCATTGTTACAAATATCGGCCGATTAACTGCAGTTAACTGCTATTCGGCCCCCCTCCGATTCGAGAAAGGCCTGTTCGGCCCATTAATTGGGAGGCCCAGTTAATGGTCTGACAAGCCTATTTACCGGTTGTCAGGCGGACTTATTGGCTGGGCCGATTAACTGTGCAGCAAATTTCGGCCCAAAACTACTCTCCTATGCCAAGAATGTACAAGTAGTACTGTTGCTGTGCTGCTCTCCTTTGATGTTAGATAGTGATGTACAATTACTACTGCTGTGTTGTTGTTGCTGCTGCTCTCTATGTAGATCTAGACATCATCAGAACATCGAGGTAACACTCTTCCTTGCTGCTATGTAGCCTAGGATTGCATATTTAAACATTCGGTACAATGCATGTTGCTATGTAGCCTCTGATATGGCCCTAGTTAACCTACCAATAAATGGGTTACCGATATATTCAGTTAAATGGCTGATTCGCCGAATAACCCCTTATCAGCCCCTGACCGATATGGTACCAGTTACCGGTATCCTGAACAGTGTGTTTTCATTGAACAATTAGTTCTTTCTTGCACCTTATTCCTTCATTATTTCTAATGATAGTCATGGTTAGTAGTCTGCATCCTAGTTCAAGAAATCCTACATGTTTAAAGTGTTAAAAACTTACAAAGTCTACATAAATTACTAAAAGGCACTACAATCAAGACATGTTTGAAATCAAAAAATTAGTGTGGTACTTCAAATACCAACACATCATATACTTAAAATAATACTGCTAGCATTGTGTCCGCGTCTCTAGAGTAGAAAGTATTGCTTGGCTTCACAAAAAATAAATACCAAAATAGTTGTGACACTACAACAACAACAACAAAGCCTTTAGTCCCAAACAAGTTGGGGTAGGCTAGAGGTGAAACCCATAAGATCTCGCGACCAACTCATGGTTCTGGCACATGGATAGCAAGCTTCCACGCACCCCTGTCCATGGCTAGTTCTTTGGTGATGCTCCAGTCCTTCAGATCTCTCTTTACGGACTCTTCCCATTTCAAGTTCGGTCTACCCCGGCCTCTTTTGACATTATCAGCATGCTTAAGCCGTCCGCTGTGCACTGGGCTTCTGGAGGCCTACGTTGAATATGCCCAAACCATCTCAAACGATGTTGGACAAGCTTCTCTTCAATTGGCGCTACCCCAACTCTATCTCGTATATCATCATTCCGGATGCGGTCCTTCCTTGTGTGGCCACACATCCATCTCAACATGCGCATCTCCGCCACACCTAACTGTTGCACATGTCGCCTTTTAGTCGGCCAACACTCAGCGCCATACAACATTGCGGGTCGAACTGCCATCCTATAGAACTTGCCTTTTAGCTTTTGTGGCACCCTCTTGTCACAAAGAATGCCAGAAGCTTGGCGCCACTTCATCCATCCGGCTTTAATTCGATGGTTCACATCTTCATCGATATCCCCATCCTTCTGCAACATTGACCCCAAATATCGAAAGGTGTCCTTCTGAAGCACCACTTGCCCATCAAGGCTAACATCCTCCTCCTCCTCGTTCCTAGTAGTACTGAAAGCGCACCTCATGTACTCGGTTTTAGTCCTACTAAGTCTAAAACCTTTCGATTCCAAGGTTTGCCTTCATAACTCCAACTTCCTGTTGACCCCCGTCCGACTCTCATCGACTAGCACCACATCGTCCGCAAAGAGCATACACCATGGGATATCTCCTTGTATATCCCTTGTGACCTCATCCATCACCAAGGCAAAAAGATAAGGGCTCAAAGCTGACCCTTGATGCAGTCCTATCTTAATTGGGAAGTCGTCAGTGTCGCCATCACTTGTTCGAACACTTGTCACAACATTATCATACATGTCCTTGATGAGGGTAATGTACTTTGTTGGGACTTTGTGTTTCTCCAAGGCCCACCACATAACATTCCGCGGAATCTTATCATAGGCCTTCTCCAAGTCAATGAACACCATATGCAGGTCCTTCTTTTGCTCCCTATATCTCTCCATAAGTTGTCGTACCAAGAAAATGGCTTCCATGGTCGATCTCCCAGGCATGAAACCAAACTGATTTTTGGTCACGCTTGTCATTCTTCTTACACGGTGCTCAATGACTCTCTCCCATAGCTTCATTGTATGGCTCATCAGCTTAATTCCATGGTAATTAGTACAACTCTAAACATTCCCCTTGTTCTTGAAGATTGGTACTAATATACTCCGTCTCCATTCTTCTGGCATCTTGTTTGCCCGAAAAATGAGGTTGAAAAGTTTGGCTAGCCATACTATCGCTATGTCCCCGAGGCCTCTCCACACCTCAATGGGGATACAATCGGGGCCCATCGCCTTGCCTCCTTTCATCCTCTTTAAAGCCTCCTTGACCTTCGACTCCTGGATTCGCCTCACAAAACGCCTGCTAGTATCATCAAAGGAGTCATCCAGATCAATGGTAGAGCTCTCACTCTCCCCATTGAACAACTTGTCAAAGTACTCCCGCCATCTATGCTTAATCTCCTCGTTCTTCACCATGAGTTGATCTGCTCCGTCCTTGATGCACTTGATTTGGTCAACATCCCTCGTCTTCCTCTCTCGGCTCTTGGCCATCTTATAGATGTCCCTTTCGCCTTCCTTCGTGTCTAACCTTTGGTAGAGGTCCTCATACGCCCGACCCCTTGCTTCACTCACAGCTCGCTTTGCGGCCTTTTTTGCCATCTGGTACTTCTCTATGTTGTCTGCACTCCTATCCAGATATAGGCGTCTAAAACAATCTTTCTTCTCCTTGATTGCCTTCTAGACAACATCATTCCACCACCAGGTATCTTTAGCTTCTCTTCTACTTCCCCTGGACACTCCAAACTCCTCTGAGGCCACCTTACGAATGCAAGTCGCCATCTTCATCCACATGTTGTCTGCATCACCTCCTTCCTCCCAAGGGCCCTCCTTAATGACCCTCTCCTTGAACACCTGAGCTACCTCCCCCTTGAGCTTCCACCACTTCGTTCTAGCGACTTTGGCACGCTTGCCCTGCTGGACACGAAACCGAAAGCGGAGGTCAGCAACCACAAGCTTATGCTGGGGGACAACACTCTCTCCAGGTATCACCTTACAGTCTAGGCATGCACGCCTGTCTTCTCTTCTCAAGAGGATGAAATCAATCTGGCTAGAGTGTTGCCCACTACTGTAAGTCACTAGATGTGATTCTCTCTTCTTAAAGAGGGTGTTAGCTACGATCATGTCGTAGTCTAACGCAAAGCTTAAGACATTTTCTCCTTCTTGATTCCTGATGCCATAGCCAAATCCCCCATGCACCCCTTCAAAACATGTGTTAGATGTGCCCACGTGGCCATTGAGATCTCCTCCTATGAAGAGCCTCTCGCCAATCGGTACACTCCTAACCAAGTCCTCCAGGCCTTCCCAGAACTCCCTCTTGGTGTTCTCATTGTGGCCTACTTGTGGGGCATATGCGCTGATAACGTTGAGGACTAAGTCCCCAACTACTAGCTTGACCAGGATAATCCGGTCCCCACGTCTCTTGACGTCTACCACTCCATCCTTGAGGCTCTTGCTGATCAAGATGCCTATTCCATTTCTGTTTGCAACCGTCCCCGTGTACCACAACTTGAAGCCGGTACCCTCCACCTCCTTCGCCTTCTGTCCCCTCCATTTGGTCTCTTGGACGCAAAGGATACCAACGCCTCTCCTCACCGCTGTATCAACTACCTCCCGAAGCTTACCTGTCAGAGACCCTACGTTCCAGCTACCTAATCGAATCCTCCTAGGCTCGGCTAGCTTCCTTACCCTTCGCACTCGTCGAGTCAAATGCGAAGACCCTCGCTCATTTTCCACTACACCCGAACGCCGATGTAGCGCGCCACTAAGGATGCCATAACCCGATCCTCGCTCACTTGCGACCGTATCCAGATCACGATACGGCGCGCCACCTGGGGGGGTGACGGCCCGGCCCTTGCCCATTTTCCACCACACTCGGGTTCCGATGTGGCGCGTCGCTGGTATAGTTGTGACACTATACCAGCAAAACAAACATTCTAGCAGACTGTACCTTCCTTTGATACCCAAGAGTGCATCAAACATCTAATCGATCATTGGACAATGCTATTCTTGCGTGATTTATACATAGATTAAAAAAAAAGGATCAAATCCTTACCACAAGATCCACCCCATCCTCGCTATAATGCCACGGAGTGTCAGCCTTGATCACCACAAATGATACATGAACAGTATCCCCCTCGTATTCCACGTTATGCGAGAAACACTCCTCCCTATCAATCACAAAGCGGATAGCCGCAGCCGGGTGCAAGAACGGCATGATGCAGAGGACCAAGACACAAGCCCTTGTCCAACTCATCCCCTCCATCGTCTATCAGCAGAGGAGAAATAGCAGATCGTACAGAGCTTCCTGCAGAGAAAAAAAATCTCAAAGCGTCAATTGATCTCTTAGACTATCCACACAAGCATGTGTCGCGTTGATGGGTGTGAGCTTTTGAGATCCCGTGACGTCACTGGACGCCAAAATTCTACCAGAACATGGTTGTTTAGATGGTCAAGCCAACAACAAGGCTAGATGAGTGTTTATTCGACGGGGGCATACAAAGGGAAGGACATGGTGGAACCGTACAAATTACTCATCAATTATCCTAACTTATGCTCTGGAATCATACAAGGAAGGGTGAGATAGATCAATCGATCGAGTTCTGACCAAGGCTTGCCTGCCAAGAGGTGAGAGTCCGGTTGGATCTGGCCTCTGGAAGCTCATGATTCCCGTCCGGTAGGAAGAATTGGGGGTAAAGTGGTGAAGAGGAGGAGGGGGAGCTTACTCAGTTACCGCCTGCAGGCGGCCGTCGGAGAAATCGCTGCTGGCGTTCGGCTCCGGTGGTTCCGGGCAGCGCTCCCCCTCCCTTCTCGGCGGAGGAAGAAGCAGTCGATACTCAAGATGTCAGGAAGAGCTGACTGACCTTGGGGAGAACGCGACCTTTCTCTTCTGTTGTTTTTCTCCGTGAGTTTCGAGTTGCGTATTAGCCAAAGAGGCCTTGGAGACGCAGTCGGCCTGTAGTAACCTCGCTGGCCAGGCCGAGGCCTGCCCCCTGTCGGCCCAATAATGTGAGCCTTTCAAATGATGATGACCTGTGTCGCCCGCGGCGAGCTCTACCATGGCTCGCCTGTAGGGCAGCACATTATTAGGTAGGCCCAGTAGCCGTGACTCTCCTGCTGATGCGGCTACACGTGGGGTTACGTAGGGTCCACCACGTCTAGGGCGACTCTAAGGGCGACGGGAGGCGATCGTTGAGGCGATCGTCAACTGGAGCTAGGGTTAGGGTTTCCTTGACGGGGGCGGCGAGAATACGATGGTGCTATGGGAGGCGACGGTGCCTCTCCGGGGCACGGATCGGCGAGTCAGCAGCCTGGCAGGGGTGAAGCCATGTCGGATAGGACTGATGGGAAGATGGCGGCGACATCAAAGGCGGCGGCGACACCAAGGGTAGATGTGAATCGGAAGAACATGCCGACGCCGGCGGCAACACCGGGTAGAGCTAGCCGGGGATCGTCCAGGTCGCCGGTCGAGAGCAAGACGTCGCATCCTGTTGCTAGTCTTTCGGCTAGGCTAGGGAGTTTGATACTGATGGATAAGGAAGCTGAGGGCTTCATCTTCGAGGCTCCAGAACAAGCGCCCCCAAAGGCGTCTAAGTGGACGGCGGTGGGCAAAACCTGTACGTCGAGGCCACTCAACAAGATTACGCTAGAGAAGACCATGCAGTGCGCATGGGGCCTCCACGGGGAAACATAGTTTAGGGATCTTGGGAACAATTTTTTTGCTGTGCACTTTGGAAGTAAGGGTGATTGGAAACATGCGATGAATAATGGACCGTGGCAGTACGATTTTAATGTGCTAATTCTTAAAGATTATGAGGAAGACATAAGGCCCTCTGAGATGGTTTTTGACAAGATTGAAGTTTGGGTACGTGTACCTGATCTGCCACCAGATAAGAGATGTGAAGCTTTTGGAAAAGCGTTGGGAAATTGGCTCGGAGAGGTGGTGAAAGTTGATGTGGACAAAGAAGGAGTAGCCGGAGGTAAAGAGCTCCGAGTGCGTGCAAAGATCTCTGTCTATGAGCCATTAGTGAGAGGGTTTTATCTTAAAGCCTCCAAGGAGGATAAGGAAAGAACCTGGTTTGATTTTCAGTATGAAAAAATTCCGCACCTTTGTTTTGAGTGTCGTCGGCTGGTACATATGCATGGAATATGTGACCCACCGGTTGATTCTACTTCACAATGGGGTGAATGGTTGTGTGCCTCGCCGGGTAGAAACAATGCAACAAAGGAAGGATCATGGGGTGGGGGTACGACCAGCAACAACAGTCATGGTAGCAGCCACAATGGTGGCAATGACAAGGGGCACCATGGACAGCCACGTGTGCGGGATCTTCCCACAAAACGTAACCTAAACAATCAGTTTTCCCAGAGCGCCAACTCACGCACTGGCGTGGAGAATAGGCTGGGGAGAGGGGAGGTGAACAGTCCGACCAAGGGAGGAAACATGAGGGATACTCCAAAAGAGAAGGATCTTAGGCAAGAAATTAAGCATAGAAGGGAAAGAGAGCTACGAAACAAGTGTGTTGACCAACAGATGCAGCGCCATGGATCCTGGAACAAGGAATGGGAACGAAAGGGCAGTGAGGATGTTGGTCCCTCTCATAGGACACCGTATAGAGAGCCTCGCGGGAGAGGGTATTATGTGCGAAAGCCACGACATAATGAAAATGACAAGCAGTACAGGAAGTCCGATCACTATGGGAAACCTCTTGACAGGAAAAGGGGGCAGAAGCAGATGTGGGTGGCAAAAGATGACGTTGACAGGAGAACTTATCTTGATACTTTCATTGGTGAGAAAAGGCAGAAAATTGCCTCAGTCTTTGAGCGTATCATTGAAACAAATGACCAATCGGCGGACACTGCAGCGCAGCAGGGCCGTCGAGAGCAATGAATATCTTGGCCTGGAACTGTTGAGGATTGGGATTGGACTCGACAGTAGGCGAACTTAGTGACCTGATATGGTCCTACAACCCAGCGGTGGTATTCTTATGTGAGACGAAGAAAAAAGCTCGTGCGATGGAAAGGCTCAAATGGAGTCTAGGGTTCAGGAGTGGGATGGCTGTAGATTGTGATGGACTGAGTGGTGGACTAGCATTATGGTGGAGGGAAAATATACATGTCAGAGTGAGATCATGGTGTCAGTATTTCATTGATGCGGAGCTAATAGTGGACGGCAAAACCTGTAGATTCACTGGTTTCTACGGGGAGTCGAGAACAGACTTAAGGTAAAAATCTTGGGATGCTCTCCGATACCTAAGAGCCCAGGATGATTTACCATGGATATGTGCTGGAGATTATAACGAAATTATTGTGCAATCAGAGCAACCAGGAGGGAACCCGAGGAACTTCGCACAAATGGAAGATTTTAAAGACTGTTTATCTGCTTGTGGACTAGCTGATTTGGGCTTCTCGGGATACCCATATACGTGGGAGAACAACAGAGATGGTGCAGAAAATATTCAGGCGAGACTCGACCGGGCAACATGCACGAGCAGTTTCATGTCTCTCTTCCCTGAGACGATAGTGGAGCACGTTATTATGGAGGAGTCGGATCATGCTGCTCTGGTTGTGTGCGCGGCGGAGACTGCTCCTGCCGCTAGGAATCGAGGGGACCGCCCCTTCCGATTTGAAGAGATGTGGCTGAGACATTAGGGATACGAGGATATGGTTCAACGTGCATGGTCGGAGACGCACGGAACTGCATGCAATATTGAGGCCATGTGCACCAAAATCGGTGCAGTCTCCAAGGACATGCAACGATGGGGATCAACAGTGTTTGGTTCAGTTAAGCGCCAAATAAATAAACTGAAGAAGGAGCTCACAGATAAAAAGAGAGATCGCTGGGCACTGGCTATACAGCGGAAGTACGGGACATAGAGGAGCAACTAAGGGAGGTTTATAGTAGAGAGGAGATTATGCACAAGCAAAGATCCCGTGTAGAGTGGTTAAAAGAAGGGGACCAGAATACGCAATATTTTCATAATCGAGCTTCTCATCGCAAGAGGAAGAATACTGTCCGTGCCTTGCGAAAGGAGGATGGAACTAGATGTATGGTTGATGAGGAGATGAGGGAAATGGCAGCTAATTTTTATGAAAAGTTGTTTGCTTCGGAAGGATCCGAACATGCCGAACGAATCCTGGGTCTCTTCGGTCAGGTTATCACGGAAGATATGAGTTCACGCCTAACAGCCGTGATTTCCGACGAGGAGATAGAAAGAGCCCTGTTTTAAATGGGACCGACTAAGGCGCCGGGTCCAGACGGACTACCTGCACTTTTCTACCAACGACATTGGTCGTTGGTCAAAGATGATGTTTGCATGGCAGTCCGTGATTTTTTGGCAGGGGCGGCAGCGCCAAAATCCTTCAACGACACTGTCATAGTGATGATCCTAAAGGTTAACTCACCGGAGTTACTTTTTCAAATCTGACCTATAAGTCTATGCAATGTTTTGTATAAAATAGCGGCCAAGGTCCTTGCAAACAGATTAAAGATGATTCTTCCAATCCTGATTTTCGAGGAACAAAGTGCGTTCGTATCGGGCAGATTAATCACGGATAACGTGTTAGTTGCATATGAATGTGTACATGCAATCCGGACAAGGAAGAGGAAGAAACCCTTGTGCGCGATGAAACTTGATATGATGAAAGCGTATGACAGGGTTGAGTGGATCTTCCTCGAGCAAATGTTGGTAAGGTTTGGTTTTGATCAGGGATGGATAGATATGATCATCAGGTGTGTCACAACAGCCAGGTTCTCCGTTAAACTTAATGGTGGATGTTCTCGTAGTTTTTCGCCTCCAGAGGACTTCGACGACAGGGAGACCCATTATCACCCTATTTATTCTTGTTTTGTGTGGAAGGTTTTTCAGCGCTACTAAGGAATGAGGAATGCTCAACGGGAGAACCTAATAGAGGGGGTATCTTTTGGGAGCACTGGCCCCCATGTCACTCACCTACTTTTTGCTGACGACAGTGTGATATTCTTGGAAGGCTCGAGGAGGAGTATGGAGACTCTAAAGAACATTTTGAATGATTATGAACTGGCTTCGAGACAGAAGGTAAATCTGTAAAACTCTTCAATTTTCTTTGGAAAGGGTTGTGATGATGAGACCAAGGCTGAGCTGATGCAGGTGTGTGGTGTTCACTCTGAGGCGTTAAGCGAAAGGTACCTAGGCCTACCAACACTGGTTGGTAGGTCAAAGGAGGGTACCTTCAAATATCTGCGTGAAAAGTGCGACAGGCAAAGTTTCTGGATGGAAAAGGCAAGGACTATCGAAGGAGGCCAGAGAGGTTCTCATTAAATCTGGTCTCCAAGCAACTCCAACTTACACCATGAGTTGTTTTCAACTCACGAAGAAAATGTGTCGGAACCTGACTTCTATCTCCTCAAAATTATGATGGGATGCAGCAAATGGTGAACGCAAGGTCCAATGGATTTCTTGGGATCGGATGGGCTTAGGGAAAAGAGACGGTGGAATGGGTTTTAGGGACCCGGAGGCATTTAACCAAGCTTTGTTGGCAAAGCAATCTTGACGTATCATGCATAACCCGACGTCTCTTTGCGCAAGAGTGTTGAAGGCTGGATATTTCAAAGAGGACTCGATCATGTCTGCAACATGTCCGAGTAGAGGCTCCTTTACTTTCCGGAGTATTTTGCATGGCAGGGACTTGCTGCGAGAGGGACTGCTGTGGAGGATAGGTGATGGATCTTCAGTAAAGGTGCACCATGACAATTGGATACCCCGGCGTGGTAGTCTTTCTCCACTTGGGCAAGTCTATGTTGCTGGTATTGATCGGGTCAGGGACCTGCTAAATGACCAAGGGACGGGCTGGGATGAAGCTAAAGTGGACCATATGTTCTCTACAGATGATGCTCACGATATAAAACAAATAGCAATCGGTGGCCCACATATGCAGGACTATCTAGCCTGGAATTTCACAAAAGATGGGCACTACACTGTCAGGTCTGGATATCATCTACGTATGAGTCAAAAGAGACTGAACTCCGGACGGCCGGAGCCTTCAGTTACATCTAGACAACATAAGGGGTGGTTAGCTCTGTGGGGAACCAATGCGCTGGGAAAAGCTAAGATACACACTTGGAGAGTGATAAAAAATGGGCTAGCAGTTGGTGCCTAGCTGCATCGGCGCCGAATAAAGCAGGGCATTTTCTGCACTACATGCGGGAGGGAGGAGTCGTTATACCATCGTTTGTGGGCATGCCCTCACTCCGTTTGCTTCTGGAAGTTTTTGTGTTCACAGCTGGGAGCCCTGGTGGTCCAACCGCCAGCTATGGACGGCTCTGTTCGTGCCATCGCAAGTTAGCTGCAGGACTGGTTCGCTGATGCAGGTGAAGCGGAGAGACAAACAATGATCCAGGGCATGTATGGTTTGTGGCTTGCTAGGAACGAAGCAAGAGACGGGAAGAGGATAGCTGATGCTCGTACTGTTGCAGAGAAGGTCCATTATCACATGCAGGAGTGGCTACAGGTCCATGATAAACAAGCTAAAATTCCTACGCAGAGACAGATAGAGCCATGGAAGCCCCCCGAGCTGGGATGGATAAAAGTTAACACGGATGGCGCGATGACGAAGACGCAAGATAAAGGAGGAGGGGGAGCCATTTTTCGGGACCATGATGGTGCATATAGGGGTGGAGCTAGCTGGTTCTTCCCGAGTACGTCTGATCCTGAAATTTCGGAAGTCCTCGCGTGTCGTCAAGCTCTGCAGATGGCAGTTGAGATGGATATTGAGAAGGTTCATCTAGAGCTGGACAACAAAGGGATTGTGGCGATGATCAATGGGGAGCACAAAAATCTCTCTGCAGTGGGACCGTACATCGAGGATATCAAACTGCTCCTCCATGGTCGATCGTCGGCCAGGGTGTCTTGGGTTAGAAGGTCAGCTAATGCTGCCGCTCACAGGCTAGCTAGGGAAGGGATTAGTTCTGAATGTTGCAGGGTCTGGCCTGGGGCTCCACCTGACTGTATTCTACAAATTGTAGCAGCTGAAATCCCGGACATGGGTTAAATAATTAAAGCTAAGTCTTTCACTCAAAAAAAGACTCTCCTGCTGATGTCATGTTACTTTCTCGGTTTTGTTTTCTTCCGTTTTTATGCACATTTTTGCTCTTTTTTGTTGCTTTAGTTTTACTTTCTTTATATATTTAGAAATATTATATATATATAATAACACTATTCACCACCCAGGATGTAAAATAATTTATTATTCACCATAGGTAACCTTACAATCATTTCATAAATAAGTTACATTTGGAATACAAATAGTTACATTTATATTTACTAGTAAAATGTCCGTGTGTTGTAACGAAAGAAAAAAAATACACATGTCATTAAGCATTGTTCAAAACTTTCGTAGGCCCACATCTTCTATTTTAACACGGTGCCACACATTTATGCAACATGTTATACGATAGTGGGATTGTTTGTTCCAGCACCTTATAAGCATTTTCAAATGAGGAAATAGTGTGGAATTTTGAATTGCCCATGCATTTAAAAACACTTGTAGTTACCAGTCTTGAGCATAGTGGACCTAAATTTATTTTCATGATTTATTCTTAGCAATTTCTTTTAATTTAATTCTACCATGTAAATTTTTGTCCATTGATGTAGTTATATTAGGTAAAATGCACCTATGGTCCTGCAAGTTGGTAGAATGTCCACAAAAGTCCTGAAACACGCGAATGGCATCAATACGCCCCTGGAAGTTGGAAATACAGCGGCAATACAATCCTCGAACTTGGACAACAGGACTTGGGCAACAGGTCCTGGGATACATCTCCGCATACAACGCATGTCGGCAGATGCCTACAGTAAGACGGGTTGATCATTCTGGTAAAAATCCCCAATTGTAACCCCACGATGCAAGCCCTAGCTCCAGCATACTCCCGCATCAAGCTCCATGGGCGGTCGCTACTGCGGCATTCTTGTTGCCTCCCCACCTCATTGCCGGTGGCTCGAGCCACAGCCTCCTTTGCCCGGCGACAGGCCATGTCCTCGCGCGGGTGCCTTCCATGAAGGCGCCGAAAACACACTACAGAGAGCACGTGCTGATGGCGTCGGCGTTCAGATATGGCAACAATGTGGTGACCACGGCAACACTTCTGACCACCATCGAGAAGCGTTTGACGTCCTCCCCTCCGAGGTGGGCATCGAGGTCTTGTGCCCCTGCACGACCTGTGGCTGTCATTCTCGAGGTCAAAGCAGTGCACCCATGTTCTAGAGGCGTCCATGAAGTTCAAATGTTGGCGCCAGTGGATTCAGCTCACCCCTGTTCTGCGCAAGGTTGGCTCTGGCTAGTTTGGTGATGTGTAGTGAATTTGTGACTGTGTCTTGTTAGTTGAGTGAACTTGGACGTGAGCTGCTGAATGTGTAGTGAGCTACATTCCTGAGTGAGCTCGTGGGTGTTGAAATTATGTGTAATTTGAAATTTTCTACCTAAGTTGATGTGTAGTGAACTTCAGTACTGTACAATTGAAGGGCAATGTGCTATCAATGTTGTTGTGGAATCACAGGGTGAAAGGTGGTTGAATACACAATATTTTGACAACATATTGAATTCTCAAAGAGGAACATATAAACTAATCTTCTAACTAAATTTGGGCACACATCTGCAAAATTTGGGCATATTGACAACATTTTGATAGAGAGGAACATATAGATGCAATTCGGGCACACATCTGACTAAATATGGGCACATTTTGACAACACTTCTCTGAGTTTTCATAACTGAGACCACATATAACTGAAAATGCTTGAAAAATAACACCGGTTAACTGAAGATAACAGAAAATACATCTAACTGAATTTTGTTTGACTGAACAACATATATGTAAATCTGCATGAAACACAACACATATCGACTGAAATTAATGAAACACATCATATACCAGCAGAAGTACATATCGTACGTTGGTGCAGCTACTTCATCCGGCCGTCGTATCGGGGCACTCATCGGCGCCACAAACTGCCACCGACGGTTGCATCTGGGGTCGATTCCTTCCTTCGCCGTCCCCGGGGTATCGGGGCACTCATCGGCGCCACAAACTGCCACCGACGGTTGCATCTGGGGTCGATTCCTTCCTTCGCCGTCCCCGGGGCACTAAGCAACCTGGCCTGCCGGCGATGATCACACCACCGCCTTCATAGCGCAGCGGCTCTGCTCCAAGCACACACACAAACATAACTGCACGAACAGAGGGGCAGATGGCTCATGAGACAGCTTTTTAGAAATGCCAGGGGGCGAACGAAAAAAGACCATCCAGTCGCACGATCCGCACCGGTTGCCTGTCAATCTTATGTTTTTCCCTCTGCTGGCGTGGCGGTCCTGGTGTATGCTATTTGTACACGGAAACGTATCCCAGGACCTGTTGCCCAAGTTTGAGGATCGTATTGCTACAGTATTTCCAGCTTCCACGACTGTATTGACGTCAGTCGCGAGTTCCAGGATGGTTGTGGACATTGCTACCAACTTGCAGGACGACACATGATTGTATTTCAACGCACGCATAAAATATTACAATGATTCCATTGGTTGGGTTTCTAGAGAAATAACGTTGCACTAATTAAATTCTGGTACAACAGTATGTGGTTATGGTAACATTTTGGAATACCATATTGATCCATTCAATAAACTACACTATAGACACTAAAGTCGAAGTCATTCAAATGTAAATCAAGCTATAAGCTTCAAATTTGTGTATAGATTATTATCGTCCTTCAAGAAGTCTAATGGAAAAATTTGAAGGGGAAACAGAGAAGTCAAAATTATCCTCTGTTTCCTCCGTTTCCCCGCCTTCAGTCACCCGTGAGATAATTTTGATTGCAGAGGAAGCAGAGCATCTTTTTTGTAGATGGAAGGAGAAAATACCAAATCCAGTCTTTATTAAAATTGGGCATGCACTTTAAGTATTCAAAAACTAAATCGGAATATGTAAGCTAGCAAATCTCAGTTCCTAACACAAATATCCATTGGTAAAATATGAAAAAAGAACATAGAAGTAATACAACATAATCAACAGTGCACAAAGAGATATACTACAGATATGATGCTCGTCGGTCAAGTAGGAATAGTACTTGCCAGATTATAAGAGGATTCTCATTGTGGTTGTTTCCTCCTGTGAGCAACTGATAGGTTATGTCATCTGTATCATCCCAGACAAAAGGAAATGAGCAAGAAACTTCAAAGATCAAGCACAAAGAGGGCATGAAAGCGGGGAACTTCAAAGGTCATGTCCTTATGTAAGAAGATCCTTGTAAATGTGTAAACAAACTGATGAGAGGTAAAAAGGAACGACTGCTTAAAAAAATAGGAAACCAAGTTCTTAGCCCCATTCCTCTTTATCTTGTTTTTACCTTGCTTCTGAAAATAAAAAGATTGTTTTCATGTAAATATATAGTTCAGATACACACTCTGCTCTTTTCCTGAACCATTTCGTAATGGCAAAAGAATTGCATTCAGAGAAATCACATTTACCTCAGCACAGCACCTTGATCAAATAGTCATCTCCATCATTGTAGACCAACCATCGTGCAAGGCACCTAGAATTTACTCTGTTATCATCACAGCATAGAAAATCTGCTCGCGCAAAGAACATTATACTTGGATGATATAATCACCATGAGAACAATATTCTTTCGCAATCTCAGCATAAATTCAATTGCAATAGAATCAGAACCAACACATCACAGGGCAGATCAAACAATTCCATGGTAAAGTTATTTGGAGCGAGTGTTTTTTCAGTGGAATACATGAATCATTTGGAGTGGAATTTTGGGATGCTTGCACATTGTACTATTTTCTGATGTATTATATCATATTCTTAGAAGCTAAATGTAGTTTGGATATAAGATAAGCCCAATGAGGCTACCTGTCATTGTGCTTTGCTTTCTCTACCCACATCTCTGTTTTCACCTCAGATCTGTAAGGAAGAGTGGAGACAGAAAATTGTACAGAGAGAAAAGATTTTCAGACACACTTAGCTTATCACCAGACAATCCATCGAAGTATAAGCACAGAGTGTGGAACTACAAATCTCCATCTCCACTTCACCAGTAGTTCGAAATCTCTCAGGACTTTTAACCTGACACAACATATGCTAATATACCTATACATGTATCAGTTGTAATCTAATTTTAGATAGCTAGGAGCAGAGGTAATTAAGAAGCAAGCTTGGAAAAGCTGATACATATCTCTGGTGTAGCACATTCGGATGACAGGTGTTCCTCCTGCGGCGAACTCAGTGGATGCGACATTGGATGGCTCGGTGGCGAACTCGGCGGAGGTGACATTGGATGGATCGACGGATGTTCTTCCTCCAGCGAACTCGGCGACGACGACAATGGATGTTGCCAAAACCACCTTGTCTGATCATATATGATGTGTGGAAGTTGTTTGTCACATCAACATCTCTCAAGCTTACCAGTGAAAATCAAAACCTTCAGTGGGGCTTCCTATCCCAAAACCTCCACAAGTGCTCAAATCTCCTAGCCCTAGTAATCTATTGAAGTTGTGGTGTTGCATGCTTCAAAGGTAAAGTGGACCTGCAAACCAATATCACAATGGACAAGCATGTGAGCAACAGCACGCCTGCTAAAAGCGGCAATACAATTTTCATCGTGTTTCTCTCCTTCTTCCTGCCTTGAGAGCAGATTGACGTTATCAGACAATGTTTGTGGTAGAAATTCCAACAATCTCACCATGATCGAATCTTTAGTTTGTGTGGTACCTGTAGTCGCCACGCCGGCGATACAGAGGTGTAGCGTGTCGCTGCCGGCGGCATTACCTCCCAACTTCTCGACGTCCATGAGGCCGCCAGCCAGACCACACGCCTGGTTGCGCCCCCTTGGAGCTGCTGCTCAGGTTGGTGCCCGCGTACGCGAGCAGTTGGGAGAGCACTTTGCCTCGCACCCGGCTGCTCCCGTGTTCGCGACCACCACGAACCTGTCTGGCACCTTCATGTGCGCGTAGGCAAGCAGTTGCGAGCGCACTCTGCCGCGCACCCGGCAGCTCCATTGTCGATGTCGCACCGTAGCTCATCCATCCATCGGAACCCCTACGAGAAACTTCACAGCTTCACTACTAATTAGGAATAATTGTACCAGAGTTGTTGATTCGTCACCGTCCCAAGCAGCCGCCGCCGCTCGCTTGCAGGTCGCTCCCATCGACCGGATCCAACCCTCCGCCGCTAGAACCTGCCCCTCGCCGTGGATCCAGTCCACCCCGGACAGCTGCACCAGATCCCGCCGTTTCCTTGCATCGCCTGGAGCCGCCGCGCGCTCTTCATCGTGCCCTGCGGCGTTGACTCGGCTGCATCACTGTGTCCTGCGCCTCCTCGCGCCCATGCGCCGCTCCCTCGGCCTCGCCTCACCGGATACAAGCCCACGCCGGAGGTCCCCGAACTCCCTCGTCTCCTCGCCGGAAGCCGGCCGGCCGACGGCGGCGCGTGCCCGACATTAGAGGACGGGAATGGATAAGCTGCCCTGGTGCCCGGTGGTGAATGAGCCAGTAGGGATTGCCAGGGGGATTTACGTAAAAACGAAACGTTTTCTTGACTTAAAATAGGACCGCGGGTTGATTTTTGAGGGACTTTTCTACAAATTTGCTGACGACGACCAGAAACCGTAGCTGCTTTATTATTAGATAGTAAAGAGCCCGTGCGTTGCTACGGGGCATATTTAATCTAGTTGTGAATATCAACTGTATAATGTATGCGCACTACTACGGGGACATATGTAATCTAGTCGTTCAATACCAATCGTATAATATATGCATTTCGGATTCTCTTGTGTTTCTTCTTCTTCTCTCACTATCTCACCCTCTCTCTATACAGTCCATTTCCAGCTTTGAGATACCAAAAAAAATATTATTTTAGTTTAACATGTTACTTGTGTCTTATTTCTCCATTGCTATGAAAATACCGATATAAGCTGGTTACATGATTATTTATATAAATTGCATGAAAGCTTAGTTTTTGACCATGCCAATAAACATTTTTTTTCACATTACTTCCAATAACTGCTCTAGAACACCCTCTTCCATCTGCAAGGTGTCCCTTCCTATCCTTGACCCACAATAAGATATAATGTGGGTCTCATCTTTTTTGCCACCACGAGTCATGAACCCAACCTGAAAAGTAAAAAAGGGAAACATGATATTACGAAGTCAGAACCTAGTACAACAAATTATCTGACACACATATATCAATGCTTTCTTTAAGTGAGATAGCGATGCCAAAGATTGTTCAAAAAACTATTAATACGAAATAAAGAGTAAGCTATTAGAGAGAAGAAAATAATGATGCAAAACCTCCCACTTGACATAAAGGTGGTATATGCAGATTAGGCAAACATCTCTTAAATCATTGAATTAACAGGAAATGTGAGTGCTCTTTTCGAGTGCCACAATGTATGATGCAGAAATCATTTTGTAACGTTTTTTCAGACCACAGACAAAAGGCACAATAATGTATTCACCGTAATCATAAGCAACGTATGCAGGTGCTTATCCTAGCATTCTTGTTTTTGTGAAACCATAGTCACCGTTAATGCAACCTATAATTAAAGAACAATGTAGCAGTCTTATCTCAAGCCACAGATAGAGCGAACATCAGAGCTACAAAGGCCTGCAACTTTCAGTGATTTCATCACAAACAAAATCATAAAGCTCACACTACAATGTCTAAAATCTCAAAGGCGTACCCATATGTGGATTAGATATGGCTACATCAAGCATTAAGAATATACATAATATGTAACAGTAGAATCAGGAACAAACTATAAGTCTCAATCGGCTGCAATTTTCCACTTAACGATACTACACTTTCCTGCAACTCATTACACAAATCAAAGTCGTTCTGTTGTTGTATTTTTCAGGATTCCATATTTGTAATGTTATATGTATTTTTAAATTTCAAATCTGTAAGCCTATTCATAGGTGCAGTCATGTTCTGGAGTGCAGAAAAGAGCCACTGTTTATTAACTTTATTTCATAAAAATTAATACTATTAAACATATTCTCTTTGAGCATTAATGAGAAGCAAAGACTACACCCTAATCAGTGATTCAGAAACATATTTCTTTGGGCATCTCAATAACACAACTATGAAAAATAATAAATTCTGAAACATTCAGTGGGCTACTATGCCAGAATGGTTAAAGAACGTGCATACCAGCAAATTAGAATATATATGGCCCATATGTTGCTTTTCATCCACGCTCCAGGTCGGAAATAGTTGCATTTCTATCATTTTCAGTGTTTGTTTCAACAGGGAACCTGCATGCATCACTGTTTAGAAAGTTAACATATGCATCAGCAATTATATAAACCAAACAGTGATATTAGTATAAAAGGCATGTGACTACTGTAACAGCAGCACATCCTTCTAGCTAACTGATACAGTAACCATGAGATATAAAAGAAAAATACTAACTATAAGCATGTATACAGTATATCTTCAGGCTTGGTTCAAACAACACCAAACAACTTTAAAAGGAAGCTGCGGCCAGAAAAATAAGGTAACTGAAAGAATTCATAGAATTTGAAAGAGAAGCTTGCTCTAGCTGGATGTGATCTCCGGCAACCATGCCATCATGTGAGCATCTCCTCAAGTTGGTAATAGTTCACTGTGACAACTACTACTCACCTCTGACCCATCATGTATGATCAACATCAATTTACTCAATGTAGACCCAATCTGTTCCTGAACATATAATCATTAATTTAACTTTAAGATTACTTCTATCTATAAGAAAAACAAAGTGGAGAAAAAACTGATAATAAACCAAACAATGATATAGGCATAGAAGGCATGTGAATACTGTAACATCACATCTGTCTAGCAAACTGAAATGATAACCATAAGATATTGGGAAAAAATACTAAGCCTTTAATAAAAGAAGTTAAAAACAGCATACAGAAAAAGAATATAAGTTAAAAAATTCATAGAACATGAAAAAGAAGCTTGGTCCAGCCTTATGCAACCTTCAGCAACCATGCCATCATGTGTGCATCTCCACAGGCTGGAAATTGTTCGCCATGACACTTGTTCGCTTCTGATCCAACCGGTAGGATCAGCAAGCAATTTATGTTAATTTAGATCCGATTTATAGCCACTGGATCGCTGAAGCTCGTAGTTGTCGCGGTCGTTGCTAGCTTTTCCCTGAGACAACCCTTCTATCAAAAGTAATTAGTCAGTTCCTCCACAATCTAGTGGCACTCCACCTAAGCACACCCACGAATTCATTGCACCTAGGTATCAATAGAAACTTCATGTGTACCAGCTGCCTTTGTAGAAGGAAGCACACTCCTTGTGTACAAGTTGTCTCTGTAGAAAGAAGTACTTCAAATTAAATAGATCCCACCAGAAAAAACACGTGACCTAAAGAAAATGTGTATATGAGAGAACATGACTATGAAAGAAAATATGATTCCTTTCCCCTCAGTTCACATGTACCCATAAAATATGTGAATTGTTAACAGGTCTGTAGAATCATAATACAAACTACAGACAGAAATATCACCAATGCAACAATCCCTATATAACTCGCCAGTATTATCATGGTTTTCTAAACAAGTGCATAATTGTCTCGTCCATACACAAATGTTGGTATATATTTTCTGTGAAGCACTGGAAGAGAGCATCAACTCTACGCATGCAGCAATCTCAACCTAATAATACTTGAACCAAACATGAATGACAGGTTTGTCAAGGGGATTAAAATGTAAGGGGTAACTAAGTTCAGATTTGGCTAAAAAATTATAGACGAATCAGTGGAGGTCCTGCACAACCAAACAAATAACAGTGCGGTGCTTTACTCGTGTCATACTAATCCTAATCGTCTTCTGCCAACAGCAGCAACCTCCTTTGCCTAAAACCACTCACTTCCTTCCTGTAAAGCTCCACACACATGAACACACACGCACATCCAGTTGCACACACCCACAAGTAGCCGCAGGGAGCACAACACATACGCCAAACATTCAGAGATGTACTTCTAACCATGGCAGTACTGAACCAAAAAGAGATCTACTCAACTCGGTTGATCAGATTAGAGGATTCAGACATGGAGCTAGGGGACAGAAAAATCAAACAGGGTCAGTGTGATACATACCTCTGATGGCAACAGAAAAATCAAACAGCAACAGCCAGCACCCGAGCAAGCCAGCACCCATGGTCAATGGGCTTCTCCAGCCAGCGCACACGCTCCTGCCCGCGGCTTCCCCCAGCATCTACAGGCGCCCGAGCCCTCCTACTCGCGCGAGGACCTAGCTGCGCCATGGATGGCCAATTGGACATGGAGCTCCCTGTCCAGCGCTTCAGCCTCCTCTCCTCGCCAACCAAGTCTCCTCCATCCAGTGCCCGATTGCCTTGCCAAGTCCTCGTTGCGTCTGCCCTTAGCCCGTCGCCGGAGCTCCCTTGGCAGGTGAATCTGGTCGACCTCCTCCTCCCCTCTCCATGGACCTGCTGCTGCAGGCCGCCCCACGCGCCACTATGCCCGAGGCCGCCCCTCCCCGATCCGGCCCGGCCATCCCCGTCGCCGCGCCGCCCAGCGTCGGCCCGGCCGTCCGCGTCGCCCTCTCCGCCTGTGCCCGGCCCTCTCCGCCTTCGCGCGCCCGTGCCCGCGCTCGCGCGCTCCGCCCCCTCGGCCTTGCTTCGCCGGCCACAAGGCCCCTCCGTGGGGCTCCTCGAGCTCCCTCGCCTCCAACCTCCATCGCCTCCTCGCCCGTCAGCCCGGCGGTGGAGGACGGGAACGGGAATGGATAAGCCACCCGGTGATGATTGGGGGGGGTCTTTACGTAAAACTGAATCGTTTTTTAACTTAAAAACATACTGCGGGTTGAATATCAGAAAACCGAGGGGCTTTTCTGCAAATTTGACCGCGACGTACGACGACCAGAAGCGATACCTGCTTTATTATTAGGGAGGGATTAGATAAAAATTCACACGTAAAATTTGACATAAGAAAACAAATATATATGTCATAAGACCAGAAAACTTACATTTATGTATTACATTATATTTTATGTTTGTAATTTTATGTAATAAAAAATACTTTTTACGACGATCATATATTATCTTACGTCTTCTTTTACGTATGAAATAAGACAAAAATTACAGAACGTAAATTATGGTACATTAATGTTAAAATATAGGAGATGAAGAATAACGATGTCTCCCCGGAGTAACGAATAGTAAATCCCTATATATAGTAATATATATTAGAAAATATTTAGTATAAATTCTTAAAAAAGGTTAACCTTCCATTGAAAAAAATTAACATATATGAAAAAATATTTTTATGTATATAAAAAAGGTACAATGTGCATCGACAAAAGTTGAGATGTTAATCATGTATACGAACAATGTTTATACATTGTCAAAAGATGTTTTTGTCATTAACGAAATGTGTTACATTAAAAAAATGTTCATAAGTTCCAAAAAATGTGTTCCGAACATTTTAAAAAATTATTTGTAAAATGTTAAAATAAGTTTGCATAGTTCTGAAAAAAATGTTCAATAACTAAACAATGTTCAATTATATTTGAAAATGTTAACATGTAGTTGAAAAAAATGACCAAAGCATGTCTTTTGTAAATCTGTTTTTGAGAAATGTTCAACATTTCCGAAAACCATTTTACATGTTTTTTAACATAATACAGACACAAGCGTTTATATAGACGCGCATACAATCATCAATATGAACACACACGCACACCCTACCCCTATGAGCACCTTCGAGAGACTGAGCCGACATATCATCTTGAAATTTACGAAGTAACCATAGTGAAAGTGCATTATTACCCTTAACGGTTTTTGACATCTATGGTAATTTCATTTGTTTTTCTAACCACATGCTCTAGTGTAAACAGCACCTTCAAAATTGAAATGAAGCATGGATGGTTATTCTCCCTCTACTTGGAAAAAGGAAAAAGCGGATTGCCATATTGTTATCTTTTTCTTTCTTAAGTCCCTAGGGCAGCCGCACTATTAAGAGGGTGTGCATCATGAAAAACATCTGGAAATCAACTTCACACACACATATGATCTGGCATAATCAACTCCTTCATTGGTCCGTTTTACACGGCGCAATGTCTTTGCCGAGGCCGGAACTTCCGGGACGGCCGAAACCTACGGGAACGAGAAGGTCCGGGAAGCTTCCGGACCACCCAGGGAAACTACTCTTTGTGCAATATCTCTGTGTAGCCTGGAACCTTTTCGGACCCTAGCCGAAACTTCCAAGCGTCGGAACTTCCGTCCCTGTTCTGGCAGCTTCCGGGGTACTCTAGAGAAGATGCAAACTCTCTATGTAGCCCGGAACCTGCCCGAAACTTCGCCGGAACTTCCAGGGTCCGGAACCTCCGGGCATGGACGGAACTTCCAGTCCTCGCAGGAATTTGGCCCCAATGGCTGGATTCCATCCCCACCTATAAATAGTCTTCTTCTTCCCCATGGAGATGTTGACGACTCCATTTCTCTCTCCACCATTTTCAGACCTCGATTTCTTGGAGTTCTCCCTCCTTAGACAACTAAAGCTCTTGATCTTTTGAGGAGTGAAGGAGGGGTGCTTGATCTACACATTGATCAAAGCAAAAGTTGATTCCCCTTGTTTTTCGTGCTGCATCTTGTTACTCTTGGAGGTTGGAGACTCCTAGGCGGTAGGAGTTCTCCGGCGAGGAATCGTTCATTGTGATTACCCCCGGAAAGTTTGTGAGGGTTTGGAGACCACCCCAAGGTCTACCACTAGTGGTTGGTAATCACCTTTGTGGTGATATCTCAAGGAGAGAATAGGGTGAGCCTTCGTGGCGTTGGTGTGCCTTCGTGGTAACATCCACCTCTCTAAACGGTGACGTAGGTTCCCTCCAAGGAAGTGAACATCGGCATACATCCTCGTCTCTTGGAGTGCGGTTATTCCTAAACCTAACTCCCTACTTGTGGTTATTTTTCTCTTAGCCTTTACTTATATCATATTGTGCTTGCTTACTTATATACTTGTGGTACTTGTTTACCTTGCTTAACTCTTAGCATCATACTTGCAATTGTTAGGCTCACTTTCATATTCCGCATTATTGCCTAAAAATTGCTAAGTAACAATTAAAATTTGTAATTGTCCCTATTCACCCCCCTCTAGGTCAATCTCGATCCTTTCAATTGGTATCGGAGCCTCGTGATCTATTCGTGTGGCTTAACCGCCCTAGAGCAAGATGAACCCCGACGCGACTCCTCTTGTTGCGTATCCGAAGGATAAGGGCACGACTTCCACACAAGCCAAGTCTTTTACTTCTGAGGATCTGGAACGGGCTCTTGCTAAGAAAAAGAAGGAGCATGATGCTTCTCTTTAGGCCTTGGTCCAAATGAGATTAGCCACATTAACCACAATGCTTGCACCACTTTCGGGTGGTGCGGCCTCGAGGCCAACTGTACCTACTCCTTCACTTGGCCAACAACCTCCTAGCAATGATCACTCTAGTGTTCCATGGCTTTATGCAAGACCTCAAGTTGAGAAACCTAAGTATAATCCTGGAGGAAAACCTCCTTTTCTTGATGACAGTTCCGATTTTGCTTTGTGGAGAGTAGGTATGAAGGACCATCTTAGGTACGCCAATGATGGAATGTTGGAAATATTGGAGCATCTACAACCCTGTCGACCCGAAGAATATCACTCCAAGAGAGACATATGACAAGCATCTCAACGACACCGCAATCATGTGCATAAGAAAAGGAATGAATGATAAGCAAAGGAGACCCTACATACATATCACAAGTGCTAAGGAATTATGGGACACCATTGTAAGGACCAAGAACTGGTACCTCCACTCTCCGACTTGCTCGGTATGAAATTGCCAAGGGTCAAGTGCAAAACTTTTGTATGGAGAAAGGTGAATCCCCCAAGCAGCTCCTTGAGCGTCTAAGGACTCTCTCCGCCGACACTGAGTCATGTGATTGTGAAAAGACACAAGATGGTTTCAACTTGACTAAGCGGTTTCTCGTGGACAAGCTACTTCATGCTCTTGCTCCATATCATCACCAAATGGTGTGGGACATAAGACAACATCATGGATTCAAGGAAATGACTCCGGATGACATCATATCCACTTTCCAACTATTTGAAGAGTCAAAGGAAAATGCTACAAAACATCTTGCCATGCATGGTACCTCAACATCAAAGATCAATCTTGCTTTGAAGGCCAAGCATGTATGTGAGGAAGAGCAAAGTGAAGAAGAAGAAGAAGATGATGATGATGAAGATGGTGATGAGATTGACTCCATTGAGAGCCCTTCATATGAAGACATTGCCCTCTTTGTCAAGAATTTTAGCGCGGGAAAATTCAAGGGAAGATTCCAGAAGAAGAAAGTGAGAAAATGCTACAACTGTGAAGAAACCAACCACTTCTCCAATGATTGCCCTTATGAGAAGAGAGAAGATAAACCAAGGTTTCCCAAGACCTTTCCTAAGAAGAAGTTGCCAAATACTATGAACTCCAAGCTCAAGAAAAGAGATGGGAAAGCAATGGTTGATCACGAAGAATCCGATCTAGTTGATGTTTCAACTATATGAAAGACTACAAGGGCAACGCTCACAAGTGCTTAATGGCAAAGGCCGTGATAGAAGATGGAGAGGACCAAAACTCTCCTGACAAGGTCAAGGTAACCCCATGCTCAAATCCTCCTCTTTTTACTCCGTCTACTTCTTGTGATGAGGATCTTGATGTGGAGGATAATGATGATAATGATATAGATGATCCTATGCTTGCTAAACTAAATAATTTCATGTGCTCCCTTAAAGGAAAGAAACTCACTATGTTTCGTATGCTTATGGAGATGGTGAGTAAGCACACCATTACCATTAAGGAACTCGAAACCCTCGTCACCGAGGAAAAGGAAAAGTATGAAATCCTTGAGCGGAAAGTCTAATATGAGGAAGCACTAAATGATGAACTATGCTTAAAAATCGGTGCAAACATTGATGATCATGCTAAAAACGTACCTCCTTGAAAAACGCCAAGAACTCTTGCAAGGAGATGATGAATGATAAAAGTAAGCTTGTGGAATCTCATGCTTCTCTCTCTAAGGATTGTGAGCTTCTATCTGTGTCCCTCAAGACTAAGGAAGAGGAGCTCACTCTTCTTACAAAGATCTTTGAGACGCTCAAACTTACTTATCTTGAAACTCTATCCAAGGTTTACTCTTCACCTATTATCAATGTTGATGCTTGTACTACTAACTGTAGTGGTGACCTAGCATCTATTCTTGAGGAAAACCGCTTTCTAAAGGCACAACTCGAGAAAGGACTCATGACATGTGCTCAAGGACAAAAGAACCTTAATGAGGTGTTGATCCAACACAATGAGGTGTTTGCCAAGGAAGGGCTCGGGTTTGACCCAAGCACAAGCAAGAAGAAGACACCTTCTCACAAGTGCACCACCCCTCTCAAAGAGACATTTGTATGTGAAGGGCACAAGGAGAAATGTAAGGTTGTGAGTGGGAAGGCCACTAGGGGCATGCCCACTTTCAACAAGCCAAAAGAGTTCATGCCTCCATCCTATGTACTTTGTAAAACAAAGGATGGAGAAGTTTATGCAAAATTTGTTGGTCCTTATAATGCATTCTGGTTTTATGCTATTTGGGTCCCTAAGACCCTTGTGACTAACTTGATAGGTCCCATTGCAAAATGGGTGCCTCTAACGAAGTCATAAAATTGTGTGTAGGTTGCTTTCTCTGGTGGAGTCAAATGGGTGATCGATAGTGGATGCACCAACCATATGACCGGAGATAGCAGATTGCTTTTCGACTTCATGGAAGCTATTCAACCATTTATGAGCATTGTGTTTGGTGGAGGATCAAAAGGACAGGTACCCGGGTTGGGCAAGGTGGGTATCACAAATGACACGTCTCTTGCAAATGTCATGCTTGTCCAATCCCTTAAATACCATCTGCTTTTTGTTCGCCAATTGGCTTCCGTTGGTTATGATACACTATTTGGACTAACAGATGTGAAAGTCTTTAAGAGAGATACTCTCAAAGTGGCATTTGTTGGAGAGTTGGATGACAACCTTTACACGACTGATTTCTTGAAAGAGAGCACATTCCATGCAACTTGTCTAATGGACAAGGCCGACAAGGGGTGGCTATGGTATCGCCGGCTAGCCCATGTCGGCAGGAGAAATCTTCAAAATCTCTTAAAGGGTAATCACATCCTTGGACTAACCAATGTATCCTTTGAGAAAGATCGTGTGTGTAGTGCATGCATAGTCAAGAAGCAACATTAATCAAAGCACCCACCCAAGAATATTGTATCTACTTCAAGGCCTTTGGAGCTCCTTCATGTGGATCTTTTTGGGCCTCCGTCATGGGATAGTCTTGGTGGGAAAAAGTATGGAGTTATCATTGTTGATGATTACTCAAGATATACATGGGTGTTTTTCCTCAAGTCCAAGGACGAGATGAATATCACCTTCATTGATTTTGCCAAGCAAGCCCAACGCAAGTTTGACAAAGAAATCATGGCAATAAGAAGTGATAATGGCTCTGAGTTCAAGAACTACACCTTGGAAGAATTTCTTAGTGATGAACGGATTGAGCATCAATATTCCGCATCCTACACTCCTTAACAAAATGGTGTAGCCGAGAGGGAGAACCGTACACTTGTGGAAATGGCAAGGTCCATGTTGGATGAATACAAGTCACCACATAGTTTTTGGGCCGAGGCTGTCAACACCACATGCCATGCATCAAACCGGCTCTTCCTCCGCACGATATTGGAGAACACTCCATATGAGCTCCTAACCGGGAACAAGCCAAATGTCAAGTACTTTCGTGTATTTGGGTGCAATTTCATCCTCAACAAGAGAGAACGGTTAGGAAAATTTCAATCCAAAACAACTGAGGTGATATTTGTTGGTTATGGATCAAACTCTCACGCCTATAGAGTCTACAACAAATCCAATGGATGTGTTGTAGAAACTTGTGACGTGGTGTTTGATGAGTTTAATGGCTCCCATGGGTAAGTGATGTAGGTGAAGAAGATCCCTCTCAAGATATTTTGTCCATGGGTGTTGGTGCTCTTCTTCCAATGGAACAAGAACCTCATGATGATGAAGAAGAAGATGGAAGTTTCTCTCATCCTCAAGCCACTCCAACACCCATACCTCCACAAGATCCTATTGCTCAAACTATGCCTATTGTTCAAGATCAAGAAGGAGAACAAGTCCCTCACCATGATCACATTCAAGAACAAGATCATCACCAAGAGCATGAACAAGAAAGTGCACTCATTGATGATGAACCTCAACAAATGCAACATGAAGAAGAAGATCATGAAGAAGAAGATCTTCCACCACACGTTAATGATCCATATGTTGAGGATGTGGATGATAGAAATGAAGTTGAACCTCGTGAAACCCTAACCTCCATCATGCCACGAGTGGTCGATCGTGTTGATGTTGATCAAATTCTAAACGGCATATCGAAAGGTAGAGTCACTCGTAAAAAATTGACAAACTTTGGTGATCACTTTTCGTTTGTCTCTAGTGTTGAGAACTCAAGGTACAAGATGCATTGATGGACAATGATTGGCTCGTTGCTATGCAAGAAGAGTTGAACAGTTCTGAATGCAACAAAGTATGGTCATTAGTCAAGAGTCCAACTAAGGAACACAATGTCATTGGAACAAAATGGATTTTCAAGAACAAGAAAGACGAGAATGTCGTAATCATCCGCAACAAGGCAATGTTAGTGGCACAAGGGTACTCACAAGTTGAAGGTTTGGACTTTGATGAGACCTTTACTCCCGTTGCCCGTCTTGAATCTATTCGCATCTTACTTGCGTATGCTGCTTTCAATGGTTTTACATTACATAAAATGGATGTTAATAGTGATTTCCTTAACAGTCCTCTACAAGAAGAAGTATATGTATCACAACCACCTGGGTTTGTTGATCCCAATCACAAAGACTATGTGTATAAACTTCACAAGGCTTTGTATGGCCTCAAACAAGCACCTCGTGCTTGGTATGATCATCTTAAGAAGTTTCTACTTGATGATGGCTCTGTGAGAGGGGTGATCGATCCCATTCTTTTTACTAAGAGGGGAAAAGGTTATTTGATCTTATGCCAAATCTATGTAGATGACATCATTTTTGGTTCTCCTAACATTCATTTGTGAAAGAAGTTTGCGGCCTCCATGACCAAGACCTTTGAGATGTCACTCAATGCGGACTTGAAGTTCTTTCTCGGATTTCAAATACAAAAATTTCAAGAAGGAATTTTCTTGTCTCAACCAAAATACCTCAAGGAAATTCTAGAGAAGTTTGACATGACAAATGCTAACCCATGTAAGACACCCATGCCTACAAAACTTGTTCTCACTGAAGACACCAACGGTATTCCTTTTGACCCACCTATTTACCTCTCTATTATTGGTTCATTGCTCTATCTTGGTGCTTCTAGACCAGACATCATGTTAAGTGTAGGCATATGTGCAAGATTTCGAGCTTCCCCTAGGGAAAGTCGTCATAAGGTGGTTAAGCATATTCTTAGATACCTTGTTGACACCCCAAAGTTGGGTCTATGGTACCCCAAGAATGCCAAGTTTGATCTCATTGGGTGCACGAATGCGGATTGGGCCGGAGACAAAGTGGGAAGGAAGTCTACATCTGGTGCATGTCAATTTCTTGGACGCTCCTTGGTAAGTTGGTCCTCGAAGAAGCAAAATTGTGTCTCCCTCTCAACCACTGAAGCCGAATATATTGCAACCGCAAGTTGTGCAACACAATTGCTATGGATGAGGCAAACTTTGAAGGATATGGTATCACCTATAGACATGTGCCTCTTCTATGCGATAATGAAAGTGCCATCAAGATTGCTGAGAACCCCATTGATCACCCTCGCACAAAACACATTGATAATATGTATCACTTCTTGAGAGATCATGTGCAAAAAGGTGACATGATATTTCTCATGTTGGTACAGATATGCAACTTGCAGACATTTTCACCAAACCATTGGATGAAGCAAGGTTTTGTCAACTGAGGCATGAACTTGGTATCTTGGAGCTTGATAACATTATGTGAAATCTTGTACACCTACATACATTTACTTCATGTCTTGTCTAGGTGTAGGCATGTATTTAGTGGGAGACATTCAATTCATGAGTTCTCTCACCCTATATGATGACACTCTCAAAGTTACTATGTCTCACTTTTGTGACTTAGTACTTTAAATGATGGAGTTGTGATGTTGGACTCAAGGTTAATATCTTTGTAGTGCCAAGTCATATATACTCAAACATGGTGGATCCGTCCATCGCATTCTCTCTCTGAGAGGTTGGACTATCTTCATTTCTCATGGTTTTTTATTTGATATCTACACTCGTATTTGGGGGCTTTCTTTCCTTGATTCGTTTTCTTTTGCCAAGTGAGTGTAGTCGATCTATATGACCATAGTTCAGGTTCTACCTAAGCCTATCTCATCTTAAAACCCTCTGATTTTTCTCTTAGTTCACAAAGCTTCTTCCATACACATAAATGTTTATTGGGCTAGTGGTGGTCCTGGTAGATTTCGGACTCTCTCCCTCAAGTTCTCAGGATTTTAGAGACACCGTGTTCTCTCTGGATAACCCGGAACTTCTGGGTTTGACCGGAACTTCCAGGCATCACGGGTTTGAGCCACTTAACAGTGGGACGGGGGTTGCCAAAGGGGCTTTCCCCATTTGTTCCCCTGCTCCTCCCCTCGTCTCCTCTTCCTGCGATGCCCCCTCTCCCATCGACGACTTCCAGGCGAGATGCCGTCCCCCGAAACCTCTGACCTTCCTCCCTTCCATTGTCTTTGGAGGGCATCTCGTGTGCTCCTCCCCATCTCCATGGAGAAAGGTAACCTAAGCATTCTCTCTACCTTCTCTCCGAGTTCACTCCTAGGGATTGTAGTTGCTTATGGTATTAGGATAACATCAAACACTAAAAATCTCATGTACTGCATCCACCATAGATCTGTAGTCCGTCTTCCGTTCAAATCCATTTGCACGATTTATCCTTGTTCTCTCCTTGGATCTGGATGGAATCCTGCAACTATACTGGTGCCCGGAGCTTCCGGGCAGGCCGGAACTTCCGGCCTCGTTGGGGTTTCTACGTCCGGGCAGGGGCGATACTTCCGCCGACTGGAACTTCCATCCACCGGACCTTCCGGCCCTGGCCCGGAACCTCCGGCCTAAGCAAAGTCCTGGCATACTTTCGCACAATCAGATTCTTTGATTGTTTATTTTTTCGAAGCTAGTGAAATTATTCTATCCTCTTGCTATTTCTCTCATCTCCTTCAACATGTGGTTTTGGTTCGCATGCTCGACCGTCTCAGGTGTATGAACGGTAATCCAAAGAGAGGGTAAAGAAGACCAAAGTTGTTGTGCTAGGGCTTGAGAATATGTTTGACTGCCATCCTGAGCCTGATCCCGAGTCTGAAGACCGTGGCTCCCCTCCTCCTACTCCCAACCAGTCAAAGAAACGCAAGATGGTTTCCAAGAAGGGCAAGCCAGTTCATGTTCATCCTCCTCCTCCCGTGCCCATCACTATGAAAGAGTTGCCTGCACCAAAGTGGGTTGCTCAGCGCAGGGTTAATCCGTATCGTGAAAAACGTGAACATGTGGCTGACTCCAAATTCTGGACTCTCTTTCCGCAACGCACTTATGAGGAGATTTTCACTTAGTTTGTCAACAAGTGTGTCATTTATAACAGTATCAACATCGCTCACTTTGACAAGAGTCCCATCAACACTGCATACTTTGCTGGGGTTCATAATATGTGTGTCGAGCTCAACCTTCTTCCTCTCATGAATTTTCAGCATGACGTGTCCCCACCTCTTGTGGCTCATTTTTATGCCACGGTGCATTTTGGGACTGATATTCACTGCACTCTTACCTGGATGTCTTGTGATGAGAAGTTCTCGGCTCCGTTCTCTGTGCTAGCTCGTCTTTTGGGCTATACGTACACTGACAGTACTGTTGATCGTGGGTACAAGATCCATGACAAAGGAGTCTTTCAGGTTCATCACTTGGCTGACTTGTACCCTCCTGGTGGACATGTTGGCTCTATTGGTGACCTTCTGCCCTTCTATGATATCATGCACCAGATCTTTCGCGAAGTGCTAGCAGTCAAGGTGGGTGACAAAAACAAGATTCGTGGTCATCTCATCAACCTCCTTCACTACACCCGTCACACCTCTAATACAGGTCCTATTAATGTGATGGATTTCATATGGCATGAAATGTATAGTGTTTTTATGAACCACAATGTTCCGATCTATGCTCCCTACATCACTGCCTTGATTGCTGAGATTGCTCCTGATGCATCTGCTGGCCGGCGCCTGACCGTTCACTCTAGTGTTAACTTGTTGGTTAAGAAAGGCAAGGCTCCCATTCATGAGGGTGATGATGATGATGAAGAGGATCTTCATGCTGGGGGTTCACATCACTATGAACTCCGCTCTCACTCTCATGCTTTTTGTCGTGGGGAACCTAGTGATTCCGGGTCTCGAAAGAGCAACAAACTTTGGCGTCTTCTGAAGAACATGTTCTGTGTGCAGCAAGATATGCACAAGAAGCAGTGGGAGGAGCACAAGTCTAGGAAGGAGGGCATGAAGGCCCTTAAGGATGGCCTGCGTGCATCTGGTATGACCATTGCTCATGGTTCTGAGTCTCATGTGACTCCGTTTGATCAATACCAGTCCAAGTTTGCTCAGTTTGATGTCGAAGCTGGAGATGAAGCCTCTTCTCATCGCCCTCACGGCCCAGTGTCTTCTAGAGAGTCGTCCGATGACTCATTTGCTTAGGGGCTGGAGTAGTGCATTCCTCATTTTTCCTTTTTCCATCTTGATGACAAAGGGGGAGATATTGTATTGCTTGATATGGGCGTTGTCTCATCGTTTTATCGTTTACCTATTTTATTTGAACCTTCATTGAACCTTTGCTGTTATTTGCTCCTATTTGATCCTTAGCTTGGTTTCGTACCTTACCGTTGTGTGTTCGTTAACTATCTATCCTCGTGTGAGCACTTTATGGGTTACACCGTGTTGCATGGTGTCATATTTCATATTTTTTCTCAGAGCGACATCTATCATAATTGACATATCCATATGAAAATCAAGGTTAGTAAATCATTATATGTCGCTTTATTATCCTTGTGTGGGTAGCACACTATGAGGGGGAGCTTCTTTCAAACGTGTCTTTGGTATTCAAATACAAATCTAAAGTAAGGCATAGGTTGTGGGGGAGTTGTTTCCTTTCATTAAAATTGCTTTATATTCTACATGCATTGTGTGGTTACCCTCTCAAGCATTATTGTCATCTATGTCAAAAAGGGGGAGATTGAAAGTGCATTATTGCCCTTAACATTTTTTTACATCTATGACAATTTCATTTGTGTTTCTAACCACATGCTCTAGTGTAAACAACACTGTCAAAATTGAAGTGAAGCATGGATGGTTATTCTCCTTCTACTTGGAAAAGGGAAAAGGCGGATTGCCATATTGTTATATTTTCTTTCTTGAGTCCCTAGGGCAGCCGCACTATTAAGAGGGGGTGCATCATGAAAAACATTTGGAAATCAACTTCACACACACACATATGATCTCGCACAATCAACTCCTGCATTGGTCTGTTTTACACGGCGCAATGTCTCTGCCGAGGCCGGAACTTCCGGGACGGCCGGAACTTCCGGGAACTAGAAGGTCCAGGAAGCTTCCGGGCCACCCAGAGAAACTGCTCTTTGTGCAATCTCTCTGTGTAGCCCGGAACCTTGCCGGACCCTCGCCGGAACTTCTATTCCCCGGAACTTCCGTGCTGGTTGGAACTTTCGGGCGTCGGAACTTCCGTCCCTGTTCTGGTAGCTTCCGGGGTACTCCAGGGAAGATGCAAACTCTTTGTGTAGCCTGGAACTTGCCCGGAACTTCGCCAGAACTTCCGGGGTCCAGAACCTCCGGGCATGGACGGAACTTCCGGTCCTCGGAGGAATCTGGCCCCAACGGCTGGATCCCATCCCCACCTATAAATAGTCTTCTTCTTCCCCCACAAAGGTGTTGACGACTCCATTTCTCTCTCCACCATTTTTAGACCTCGATTTCTTGGAGTTCTCCCTCCTTAGCCAACTAGTCTTCTTTTTTGTCAGTTTTTGTTGTTTCTTTTCTTTTATTTTTCTTTTTTTCATCATTTTTCATTTCTTTCTCAACTTTTATTTGATTTTTTAACAGTTTCTGCTCTTTTTTTGGTGCTGGTTTTCTTTTTTCTTTTTTTCTTTGTTTTCTCATGGATTTTCACAGTTTGCTTAAGGATTTTCGTTTTTCCTTGTTTTTAAGTTGTATCTTTTGTTTGTTTCTTCTAGTTCTTCTTCTTCTTCGTTTGTCTTCGACGCATTATACATTTTTATACCTATTTTTACATTTTATACATATTTGACATTTTCAGATATGGATTAATATTTTCAGCAACTTATTTTTCATGCCTATTTTCTCATACACATTATACAGTTTCAGTACATACCATGAAAAAATCTCGTACATTTTCCAAATATGGGATTAACATGTTTTTACACCATCAATATTTTTCTTATTGATGTTAAAAAATAATTAAGACTCGTTCTACATTTTTCATATACATTAGGAACAATTTGTTATACACGTTTGACATTTTGGATATAGATAATTACCATTTTTCGATTTTTTGTGTTAGACATCTAGTTTTTTCGTAAACATTGTATATTTCCGGTATATATGAAGAACGTTTTTCTATACACGTTTGCCATTTTAAAAATATATGATTAAAATTTATTTGGTACGTAATTACATTGTTATGTTCAATATTTTCATTATAAGCTCTACATTTTTGGTATACGTCTGGAACATTTTTTTATTATACACGTTTGAAATTTTATTACTCAATGATAAACTATTTTTTATTATACACGTTTCAAATACATGATCAATGTTTTCATACACATTGTATTATTATTTTAAAAATACTATATATTAGAAACATTTTTTTTGTACGCATGTAATAATTTACAAATGTTTAATAGAGAGCTTTTTTTATACTATATTTAAATGTATGAACAAAAGTAAAAAATGAAAGCAAAAAGAAAAAAATGTAAACAAATAGGGGGGAGAACAACCTCCCCTAAGCTGGTCCGGCCCAATCTGACACTCCGTCGAGCGAGGCTGCCCTAAGACTCGTGTCAAGTGAGACATAGGCGTGCCATCACAAAAGGTGATTCTGATATCATCTATGCGAGCGATTTGGTATCCTATAACAAGAATCCAGGGGAAAACCGAGCGCTCTCAGAGCTCAGGCACTCTCGGCCGTCGGATCGACGTCCTGATTGTTCTCAGCCGTTGGATATAATGGATGGATGGAGCAATGAGCAGTGAATTTTTCCTCTCACCACAGGGATATTGGGCCTGCCTCTCTGATCCGTGGGGTGCTCGGCTGGTGGGCCACGCCTGTCTGTGGCTTGGGTGCGTAGACGCCCGGTGTGGGTCGCCCGCGATCAAAAAATCCTGCCACCGCCTATAGTTTCCAGATCCCGCCGAGGGCATTATAGAGATTTCACGTAATTGCCCTTGCGTGGCGTGCTGTGGGTGGGTCGTTTCTGTGTAAAGCAGAGAAGGGAGCCCGATAGGACGAGAACCCTAGCCGCATCCCCATCCGCATCGCGCCCCCCTCCTTCGCAGCAGCCGCCGCCGCGCTCCTGTCCGGTTCTCCTCTCCCGTTGTCGAGCTCGCCTCTGTCGGCACACCCCCTGCCGCCGCGCCGCCGCCACCGTCGCTGGCGCTCGCCCCGGCCCCCATCCTCGACCTCACGTCGCCCATCGTCTCCTCCCCACCTCCTCATGCCTCCCTCCTCCTCCTCCCCATTGGGACCGAGCAGGAGGACGAGCACCCTCGCTCGCATGGGGGAGAGGCACCCGGAGCTGGCCCGGGGCTCGGCAAGGCGCCATGGTGGCTACTCGTTCCCGTGCCGCCTCTCCCGTGCTGCCCTCGCCCCATCTCCTCTCACACTTCTCGTCGCCGAGCTCGAGCTGCAGAGGCACGCCGCTATAGGGATGGACGAGAAGATCTTAGGTCAGCCCACCCCCTCACCTTTTCTTGCTTGCACGCCGCCGCCTGTGAGAGCCAGGAAGATGAGGAGGAGGCATCGAAGGAGATGGTCCCCTTTGTTTACTCGTCTTTCATTGATTTGGGATCTCGTTTGGTTGCAGGTCCTCTCTTTCTTTCAATCTCTCTGCCGAATCTGCTGATGAACTCATTGATCTCTAGGTATGTGTCTACTTTCTCCCGTTCTTGGTGATTGGGTGCTGGTCATCTCTAATTTTCCCTTTGTTATACCTGCAGATTGGTCCTCTGTTGCTCGATCCCCCACCTCAAGATTACAGTAGAGCTGGCCTTCCTCCACATGATTATAGAGGACCAATCTTCCCCTTTTCGCTCCTCTTCTACCAGAGTGCTAGGTATATGGCAGCATGGCCAAGTGCTTTTTTATGATTGACTATGTGTTTGGCCAGTAAGGGCCATTTGTTATTTGTCTTGCCTCTGGTAAAGGCCAAATGTGCTAACGGTTGTTTTTGGTGGGGTGTGGATTTATGTCTTTTCCTCTTTGTCTGGTCCTGGTAGGGCATGCAATTGTTGCTTCTCCCTTGGTGGAGAGTGTTGTTGGTTTTGTTGCTTTTAGTGTAGCTAGGTTCCAAGGAAGGGGATATTTAGATTTTTAATGAGGATGGTCAGGTAGATGGCTCGAAGAATTCAGAGGTAATTCTTGTCTGTTACATCCATTTGAACTTTTTGATTCTGATTTGTCATTGTTTCATATAAGTTGAACTTGTTATTTTTTATGTGATGCTGACGGTCCCAAGGCATAAATGCTGAACTGGGACTTGGTGCTACTATGGATATTGCAATAGACTTCTTTGCTGAAAAAGCTGAAAGGGAGATTGTTTCATTATGGACCATTTCTATCAAAACTCTGCAGGAACCTGACTTTGCTGCAAAAGGTTTGTATTGTATTGCCTTCCTACATCTTTGAAACATTGGATTCCATTGCGCTCTGTGGTTTTGGCATGATGGAATAATATTTTGTGGGTGTAGTTCCCGGAGTTACATGCTTCTGCGATGCTTGCGCTTTGCAAACTAACGATTATTGATGCAGAATACTGGTATGCAATTATATTTCAATTTCCACATGATTCTGCTTGTTTAATATTGTCGGTAGCATCCTGTTTTATCTACAAATTTATGATGAGACTGAATCTCATTATACTCATTTTTCCAGTGAGGCCAATCTTCAGATCCTATTTATTGTCGTGGAAAATGCGTCCTCTGAAATCATCCGATCTAACTGCACTATAGAGAAATCACCATGTTTAGAACCACACAGGAGCTTAGCTCATGCTGGAAGAACTTGGAGGAGCGGAAGGCCAATGCCTCGCTTCGTTTGAGTCCTCGTAGGCTCGTAGATCCTACATGAGCTTCATCCTGCGCCACCGCTTCGCCGTCGCTAATGCTCATGGGGCAAAGAATGCCAAGATATGACACTCTTAGTTCTTAACCTAAAGATTAGTAGATTATCAAAATCAAAATGCCCCTAGACTGTATTAGTATTATGTGTCTAGGGTGCAACTTTGAAAAGGCCAGCCTTGCTCTCTATCTGATTGTTGATTTATATATTTTCCTCTAGAAATGAAGAAGTTTACTTTATGTTTTGTATCCACCACCCAAATTGACTATTTCATTAGTATTTTGCATGCCTTGTTATTATAGGTTTGTAAAAATGCAGTCTGTGAGATGGTACTTCATTTTATTTATTACCATGCTTTGATTTTTTTCTGTGCTTGGATTATAAAGGGGACGTGTAGTAAATTTGAATTGCACACCTATGAGTTGATTCTTCTAGGGATTTATTTTTCAGAACGAGCTTTCAGTTGCGCTTCACAAATATGTTGCTAGCTGAGGTTTAGAATTTATTTGGCAGAAACTGTTCTAGGATTACTATTGTAGTATCTCCGTGAGGAATTTCTGTTAATATACAATCATTGCCAACAAATTCAAAATAAAAAGCATGGAAATGATTGTTTGGAATGGATACTACTTTTCTGCTTAGGTCCGTCTCTTTTCTTGCATACCTTATTTTTCTTACATGTTTACTACCAAACTTCTGCAAGGTCCCTTTTTAATTGCGTAGACAACAACACATCCCTAATCTATTTTTTCTATGTGAAATGTTGTGAGTAAACTGTTCTCATCCAATTAACAGCTATCGTTTTTATCCTCCCTCTAAACTCTTACAATATCGTGTTGGTTATTTCTTCCTACATTGGAGTGTGTTGTTATGGCGATTTCGATTCACTTACGAGTGCATGCTGCTATTCACTGTTTTACATTTTCCTGCCTTTAACAGGTTTTCTTTTTCTTTTCAGGTTGTGGTATGAGTGTTTTATGAGGGCGATGCTTGGGTGTTTCTAATCGCTGTGATTCAATGGCATCGATGCACCATGAGGTTTGTTAAGGTGGCCTCTTCTCTCGGATCCAATTTTTTTTGTTGTGGTCGTGCTTGACTAATTTTAGATCGGGTTTGTTGCAGGTCATCTGTTCTAGTCGTCTGTGCGCCGGATCTGTTGCTGTGACCCTCCATATATATGTGCTCATTTGTTTTCGACCGTCCCAGTTCTGGTTGGCTGGAGCTCATCCTTGATTTGCCTGTTTTCCTTTGCAGGTTGGTCCACTGTTCATTTATTTGGTTTGTTTGTTTCATCCACCTCCCAGGTACTAAAGTTTAACCTGGGCTAGGGACATTGGGTTTGTTTGTTCAATCCAAATCCCAAGTATAAAGTTTTTCTCTAGAATTTATTCTGTTGAGAGCTTGGCAACAGTTGAATCCTCGATATTACCCTTCCTTGAACTGTCCTACTTCACTGCTCTCCTCCAAATATCTTTAAGTTTTGAATCCTGAGAAGGAGAGGAATTTGCATCATAATAAGTTGAGCCATGTGGTAGATGTTATTTTTTTCTTGATCATGCTCTTGTACTGATGTTCAGGGTGAATTTTCACTATGAGCAGCAGCATGGTGGATGCGGCCGATGGAGAGCACGGGAGGATGATGCATGGTCACTCCTTCCTAGGATTCCTCTTAAACATGGTTGGAATACGATTCTAAGATCGAAGGTCCCTAGCCCAGGTTAAGGTTCTGCTCCTTCAATTGTTTTTATCTCTAGGTTAGGACTAATCTATCCCCTTCACCATGATAAACTGCTTTTCGCCTCCAACCATCCATGTCACAAATTGGTTTATTTATTTCGATTTTGGTTTGCTTGTGCTTCAGTTCGGATAATTCAGTCTGAAGTTGACATAGCCATAGTTGAGATGATAAATTGCGATGATGGAGTAATTAAGGGCAATTCCTACCTCGACAAGTGTCTGTAGTCTTTTCTTTATAAGTTTTCCTTGCAATATGACATTTTGTATCCAATCATTAGCCCTTGCTGCCGTCCCTTCAAGCTCTTAGAACATTTCATCTTTGTATGTTTTTCACATTTCATTTGCTCTTGTTTTCATGGGATAGTTCATTGATGGTTAATTTTTTTGGCCGCAGTGGCTACTCCCACTGCATGTTGAATATATCACTTGTGTAATTAAATACTTTCAAGATGTTAATGTATATCTTTAATGCACTAATTATTTGCTCCTTGTTTTTTGGTCTGTAGTGTATAGGTGACCAGTTCTTGGTGCTAGTTATCTCATCCTCTTCTATTTTAAGTTTGTAACTTTAAGACACTACCATCATATGAATTTTGGCAGTTCTCTCCCTTTGGCTACATTGGACCTCAATGACACCTTCTCGACCTACAAGTTCGTATCGCTCTTTCCCTCTCTCTCTACAGTTTCTTTTCATTCTCAACCTAATAATAAATCTAAATGACTCTGGTAGAACTGCTGCTCTATCTTGGACTGGGTCTGTGACCATATGTTCACAAAAATAGTTCAGGTTCATATCTATGCTCAATGAGAAATTAAATATTGGACATACTTTTCGATCTGCAATATTTCCAGCATGTAAATTTTACTTGTGCTTTTAAATATGCAATATTTTCAGCTTGTTCTGGTTGTATGTTTGAACAGAATAACTCAAGTTTGTCTTTACATGTGGTAGCAAAATAACTAAGAGAAGCATGTGTTATGTATGAAGCAACAATCGACTGTACGCATTGGATGATTTTTCCTTATCATACGAAACCAATGAGACAACCCGTTTGTTTTGAATCTCATTTATGAATTTCTTCTTTGTTCAGAGCATGTTTCTCTCTCTCTCATGTCAAGCTCGATTCCCTGATATATATTGTGTGATGGAAGTATATTTTTTCCTGTCTTTGGCGGCACTATTTCCATGTGTACTGCAATATTTATTCAATGTAAAATGCAGATTTTCAGAAATATCAAAGCTTGAGAGAAGCATATTTAGGAATGAAACTTCATCTTGAAAAAAACTTCTATGCATATAGCGGCTTCGTTGAATTTTTTCTGCTTCTAGGAGATAATAATTGTTTTGAACTTGATCACATTTATGAAGTTCTATTCATTATGAAGTTTTATTCTGCTTTAGTTCATGTTTTTATCCTAAAATGAATTGGCTGGTTAATTATTTTGTCTATATGGAACATCATGGCAGATCTGTGGATGGCATCACCACAACCATATCGATAGTCTAATCTCGAGGTGAAAATACTCTCTTTGTCTCTCATTTATGTTATTTGAATAGTTACTTGATTTGATGTTGCTTAGGATTTGTGTGGAGTGAGCAGATATTCATTTATTTCTTATGTATGTAAACAAAGAAATGTTTATGCTGGTATAACTGATGGGCACCAATTGATTTGGTGGAGGAAGACCTATTCAAAGAATGAAAACCAGAAAATATTCCTATCTAGTATGGAAATTTTTGCCTAATATGCCATGTAAAAATATTTTACATTAGTCGGTATTCGGATGAACGAGTTGTATCCATGATGTAAAGTCGCTTCATGTATACTTGTCATGAGTTCGTGTGCACATATAAGCTTTGATGTATTGTCCATACTATTGTTTATTCCTGTCACTCGTAATCCGGAGATATTAGTTAATGAATGATTAATCGTGCAAGTCGTGCCTTTCTTTTGGTATAAGGTACTTAAACTTCCTTTTGGTATATCATGCTGCATTTCCTAAGAAAATGCCACACTGGTATGTAATAGACTTTGATGCTCGGAACCTTTTCATTTTTTTACATTTGGAGTATAAACCATGGCTTATTGGGCTGAATATGGCTGGGGATGTTGGGACCTTTTCTTTTATTTAACATTTGGAGTATAAACCATGGCTAGGGCTGGATATCGCCAGGGTGGGTGGGAGTGCGTCGAGTATTAGCGTGTCTTATTCGGTTGGATATGTCTGGAAATTATTGTGTGCCGTGCGTTGAGTTGTTCTCATTCTCGTATAAATGCTTCATGGGTTATTGATTATTGTTTTCTAATTTGAATGTGCTGCTACGGTTTTTGATATGGACTGCTATACCTCTCTGGTTAAGGTCCCATTGGAATCTAGAGGCATCATATTTTGTAAATTTTCCTGGGTAAGTTCATAGATAGTTCTTTAATGTATTGTACTGCTTGGAACCTCTATCATGCTATGTTATATTTTATATGTACATCTGACAAGGGCGTGTCAAGCCGCACTTCCTATATATGCACTTCCGATATATGCATTTCAATTAAACATTTCCCTATGCGAGATCAAACGACCTGAGCTTTACATTGAACTGTTCCTGTCATCAAATATTATGTTTGCGAGATGAAAAAGACTTACATCCCTCGCGGACAAAGAATAGCATGGTCCTTAAATACCCTACTAGTTCTTACAAGTACAGTATTGTAGTACCCAGTTGTGATCAATGCATGTTTTTTTGCAGTACTTCTCGTGTTGCTTCACAAAACTGCATCTAAAGGACCATCTCAGTGAACCGGTTGAGGACATGGTGGTTAGTCTCAGCACCGGAGATGTTACGAGGAAGGTTTGGATGATGATGGGTACGCACAAGAGACCAACGATAACAAACAGTTGGTCAGAATTTTCCAAAGTGGCAGGGAATAGAGAGCATTAGATATGTGTCTTTGCTTTCAAAATTGAAAAGGAGAAAATATCGCTCATTGTACATGAGCTTTAAAAGGCTAAGGTACAAAACCGCAAGTGCGTTGTATACACATAAATCATTTTATGCAATGCATCTGCCAGATTGTTGGCATAATGTTAATGTGACGTGTCACCTATGAAGTTGATCTACAAGGCAACCGAATGAAACAACTTATTATAGTATGCCTAATAGCTTTGGCTATGTAGTTTTTATTACATTTTTATTCTGTTCCTTCTCATGGTACTTCCTCTCTCGTGTTTGCGCTCTTAGTATCAAACTTAATATCAAGTGGTTACCTTTTGTATATCTCATGACGATGTTGAACTCGATGATGTTTTCTTCTATTACGTGTGAATGTTTCTTCTCCTTTTAGTTTGTTATATCATGTTTGGATATGCCCGCTAAACCTGGCTTACTACTAAATTGAGTGTTACCTGTTTGGAACAACGTTGTGACCGGCACCCTCGCGTCAAGGCGCGTTTCCGATCTAGTCACCTTTATAGAAGCTCATTTTGGTTGAGCGTCGCTACTAATGACTAGACCAAATAGCTTCTTGCAGGTTAGTTGAATTTTCTTATTTTTGTACTTTTTTTATTAATTGCCATTTGTTCATATTTTGGATGTATTTTAACATATATGTTTCAGAATTTGAATTAACTTAAGCAAATCAGAACCATGAATTTAAAAAAGGATAACATAGTGCAAAAATATTTGTTAGCGTAACTTGAGAATAATGTTGATATCATTCAAAACATGTTTGACATTGAAAAACATTTCCGCGTTTCAAAGATATATGTGAATTTCTTTAGGTAAAACTGTACAATGTAAAATAATTGTTTAGTTAAAAAAATGAATGTTACATTACAAAATTGTACGCGCTTCTAAAATATCTTCGTGAACATTAAAAATATAATTATACAATGAAAAAAATGGTCCTGTAGTTAAAAATATTTCTACGTGAATTCTATAAATCTTTATCACGTATTTGAGAAAATGTTTAAAATCATGTATTTGAAGAAATGATAGTCATATATTTTCAAAATATTAAATTACTATAAATCATGTTTATATATATATATATATATACTGAAAATATACATTACACATAAAAAAGTATATATCAAAATATTTTGCTTAAATGTGACATATTTGAATAATTTTAAACATGTACTAATTTTTTTTTGATGTATAAGAGAAATGCACATTGTGCATGAAAAATTAGACGTGTGCCAAAAAACCAACTAAAGAAAAATTGGTAAAGAAAGACAGAAAGCCAAAACAAAAAAGAAAACTGTTGAGAACCCAAACTGAAAACCAAACGAAAAAATAGAAAAAGAAACAAGAGAACTTCTAAAGAACTACTTAAAAGTGTAAACCCGGCAGAAAAGCGATGAAAGCCAACACGAAGATACACAGCTCCTAAAACCCAGTCACACAGGAACCCGAACTGTTCCAGCTTATAGCGTTCTCGTCTTTTGTGAGACATAATCTGTCTTGCATTCGGCGAGAAATAGCTCTGGCAGTCGTGTATCGCTAGTTCTCCCTTAACTACAATTACATTGATGTATCCCTGCCATTGTTAAGAAAATGAGGAGATAAAAAATAATCTTAAACTTTTTGTGTAAACAAATTATGGAGACCGTATGGGCCAGCCGACTGAGAGAAACTTAATCCTCAGTCGACCAAATGGAAAAACTTAATTCCTAGTCGACGAACGTCCTCCGGTGCTATGCACCGTACAATTAATTTGTTTTTGCTTGTTTTCATGTTATAATCTGGCGACCTAGGCTGTTGTGCTAGCTTCCCTTCAATACTAAATTGTGTATGCTAGGTGGAGGGTTCCACATTTTTTCTAGAAATATGTGAATCAAGTTTAATGAAAAGTGGGGAATAGTCTGCCAGAAAAACATATAAAATCAACTTCAGTTATTAAAGAAGTGCAACTAGCATATGATTGAAAAAAATTGTATGACATAGAAAAGCATTTGCGCTTTATAATAGTGGGCAGTTGCACATTTCTAAAAGAGTGCAACTTGAGTACATTAGAAGTTCAATTATGCATAATCAAGAAAGAAAAACTAAATACATATAACATGCAAAAAAAAAAAACGGTTGCACATTATATAAGTGGTGTAGTTGCACATTTATTTAAACAATACAAATTGTCTTTTATGAAAAGTGTAACTAGTGCATAATCAAAAAAGGAAATTAGTATAGAATGTAAAAAATCCTAGTTGTACTCAGAAGTAGGTAGTTGCATTTTTTGTAAGTCCAACTTGAGAATATTTTAGAGTGCAACTAGGGCATAATTAGGGAGGACATACATATGGGTAGTTCCGCATTTACCAAAAAAGTGCAGCTTGAATTTATTGAAAAGTGTAATTTGAGTAATCATACAATGTGCAGCGTCAATGTATCAAAAAAATGCAACGTGTGTTGCAAAAAAAGTGCAACACAAATAAAAATAAACACAAGAAAAATACAGTACACAAGGTATAATTCAGGAATTTTATGCAATTCTATGATGCAAACATAAATAATAGATATTTTTAGAAAGAAATTTAAAGAAAACATTTCATGACTTTAGATAAAAAGTAATGCAAAATAGTTGTTTTAATTTCTTAATATGCTCATTATTAGACTTAAAATAAATAATCAGTAAATGGAAAGAAGAGAAAAATAAACAAACAAACAAAAGAAAGAATAAATAAATAAATTAAAAGGGTGCCTAATAAATCACATAACATGACATAAAATACTCCAAATTAAAAGGTTCAACTCTACCAGCTAAAAAACCTTGACTAGTACGTATCTTTCTTCTGGAAATAAATGGCAGTGAATTGTCCTTTTCCAAGCACATACATGGAACTTTGACCCAAATCCGATGTTGGAAATGAGAGGACATACTGGGCCCAAAATAGGTACAAGAAAAAGGCCGAGAGTAGATTGTTCCTCTAACTCATAGCAAATAGACATGTTTTCCTGCACAAATCTTGCCACTAATCTGATGGTTATGAGCTCGACTGAGAATTATGAAATGCTTAGTGAATTGAGAATTAGCAAGTCCAAAAAAAAAACGATTCATGCAAGAAAGAAAAAAACCATAAGCACCATCACCCACATTCCCGGTTCTCTCGTCTCCGGTGACAGATCCCAGAACAAAGAGACAGCCAAAAGACCAGGAAACCACAAATAACATTTGGGGTGAAGTTCAAGTATTTTTTATTACAGTTGATGTGAAGGCCATCACATAAATCCCCGTGGGACATATGGCATATGAAATATAGGATTGGAAGCTTGAAAAGAATGGACATTTCTCATTTCGCTCGGCCTATAAACCTTTGGTTGATCGGAGGCACTAGGATGGAAACATAATTAGCTCAAATGCAGTTGATGAGAGATACTTGAAGAAACTTTGTAAGCTCCAGGTGTGAGTGCTAAAACCGACGGATCTAAGGTAGGGAGTCCCGAACTAGTGATATTGACTAGATGGTAACATGGTAATTTAGCTAGGTTCGGGCTCTCTCTAAGAGGTAAAATTCTACATCTTGCCTCTACAAACTAAACCACTTGATTTATATAGGCACCGTGGGTATCTAATGTACAAGTATGTAGGCTACAACTAGGGATAACATACCGATCATTCAAATACATCTTAAAGTGTACGCCAAGTCTTCGAAGGATTCCATCTTGAGTACCCCGAGGGAAAGGGCTCATGTGACCCATTCTCTAGTTGTCGGTGGGTCATTGACCCAGCGCAACAATGGCATGCTGACGTGGTGTGCACCCCCTAATCCAGTACACTGTTAGTAGCCCTTGAACTTGTCTTCAAGCTGAGTACTTTGATTGTTTCCTCGGAGCAACTTCATGGTCTTCGGCTTCGTAGGCGAGTTCTATCTTTCACGTCGGCTGGTGGTCGAGGACATATCCGGATCCAAAGTCTCTTCTATTTGTTTGCAGCCATATAATGTTTTACTCCAGGTGGTAAGGGGCATCTTTTGACAAGGCCCTTTTTATTTTTTACGAGGCCCGAAGACTCCTTTAGCTGAACAACGAAGGTTTCGCCAAGTACGCAGGGCAGGCTGAGCGGCTTGAAACTTATAATTTTTTGGCTGAAAAATGTTCACTTATTATTCATCGAGGAACTGAGTCGTCTTGTCAACAATTATGTCATGGCATCTCGTGCCCCAAGGCCACCTCTATTGACATGTCCCTTCAATAAAGGAAACATGCGCCAGATTTTTAGCACTACCATTAACCAAATCCCTTAATCCTTGTGCGCATATACTGGACGTCTTTATCAGGAACCAACGGTTTTCTTTTGCGCGGCCTGGCAACCCCTGGCATTTTACTGATCTATAAGAAGAGGAACGATAATTTTTACCCAGGCTCTCAGTTCTCGCACCATTACATCAGCCTCCGAAAGCTTAGAACCCTAGGATATACTTCTTGATACAATATCCCCATACTTTCCTCTCTTCTCCACCGGAGATTGCTGGGAACGGAAAAGGCGTCGCCGTCCCAGCTTCCGAAGCTGCCAAGACAATGGGCAATGTGTGCCCTCTAACGTCACAAATGACAACATCGCCAAACTCCGGGCCAACGGGTACATCCCGGCCATGGCTGGATGCAAATCCCAGGTGGACGCCGGTGAGGTCCGTTCTGCCTTGTCCATCCTTGCTTCCTAAAAGGGAGAGACAGACGTCTTCATCTGTCACCTCGTTCGAGGTCACTCTATCCCTTTGTCTGGGGTATTCTTTGTTTCTACGGGCTAGATTTCCATCACCTAGCCCCAAACTCTATCCTCCATATTATCGCCTTCATCACCTTCTGCGAGGCCTTCCTCCACATCGAGCCCCATTTTGGGATGTAGTTGAAGGTATTCAGCATCAAGTCAAACAACATCTGCTCCAAGCTCGTGGACTGCGATGGGGATATGATTATCAAGATTCCCAAAGTCATCTGGCCGGAGGGGACATTCGTGGATACTGTGAAGCTATGGTAGCAACAATGGTTCTACCTCACTGACGAGCCAGAGGTAGTTTCCGACTTCTCAACGACACCCCTTGATAGGTTGTGTCGTGGGGGAACTAGAAAGAGGTGGAGGAATTCCGAGTTAAGGTCAAGGCCCTGGTCAGGACGAGTATATCAGTGGTGGATGTGGTCCATGTCATGCTCCATAGGCAGATCCTTCCACTTGGCTCGAGTGACTCTAATGTGGAGACACAAATCGGAGGACGAGGGGGTGATCCAAGGATTCCTCCGAGGAGTTGACCTTGACAGGATGTGGAATCTCTTATTCGGTCTCAAGAGCAACACCTTCCCCAGCCAAGGCGAGGACATCGACTTGAGCAAAGATAACCCCATGGTCAAGGTAACTCTTCTTTTGTAACTCATTTATGGATTCCTTAATCATTTCATTATTAATTGGATAACCATTAGTACAATACCTCAAAAAGACTTGGCGGGAGCGTGGCAGGACTATCAAGTCCCCTGCCCCACAACCCGAGGACCCTTAGTGCCCTAAGATTGAAGGTATCTTGACCATAGATACTACAAGGTCCCTCCTAAGATGAAGAAGGAGGAGAAGAAGGCAAGGGCAAAGAAGGGACAAAATACTAGGGCCAAGAACCTGGCCATCCAAGGAAGTACCTCGGATGCCCTTTCAGAGAGCCAAGGCTTTTATCCCAATCCAGCGCTGAGGAGGAAGAGGAGGCGAAGGAGCTCGGCAGGCTCACTCCCCTCAAGGTGAGAAGAGGTCGGCATCCGAAGATGCCAAATAGGTAACCCCTCCTCGCACATTCAAACTTCTAAGGAAGGCACACATCGCTCCGACGGGCCAGATGGAGCATATCTTGGTTTTTTCATGGCTGATGTCCTCGTGTGAGGACTTAGGTGTGAGTCCATTGCAACTAGGTGGCGACTTGGACGGGGTTGATAGGGAACGAGAGATGGGGATTTACCCAGGTTCGGCCCCTTTGATGGAGGTAAAAGCCTACGTCCTGCTTTGGTGTTATTGATGATGATGATCTCAATTACAAGGGTGAGAAATCACTAACCTAGCTCTCGAGGATTTCTTACTTGATTTTCTACATCAGGGGGTCCCCTTTATATATAGGTTGAGGCCCTGAGGTTACAATAGAGTCTGGGTCGAAACACAACTCGTGACCTAGTCTACTTCCTATTATCTTGTCGTCCAAGTAAAAGAAAATCCTCACGACTCACATCTTGCAGACGGCCCGCTAACACCGCTCATGAGCTGACCTTCTTCAATGGGTCGCTTCTTGAGCCTTGAACTTCAGGGCTCCCACGGCCCATATGATGACCTACTTATGAAACGCCTCCAAGTAGCCGAGTTTTATATTGGGTGGGTCATTCCGTGGGGCATATCCCCAACATTAGCCCTTCGTTTAATTTGGATTTATTCATGTTAAACTTCATCCTGAAACAGACAAACTGAAATGTGAAGGTTTTTAGTTCAAATTTAAGCTTGTGAGCCGGCAATCCATCCGAGTCAATACTCTGACAAGTCATTTTCCTTGTTCTGGACTTAGCTTCTTTTCATCCATCACCTCCATGACGTCATCTTGCTGACCACCGAGACTTGTATGTCATCATGGCGAATCTTTTTAAACATTCATCAAATTTGGTCACGCACGGGAATCGAGGCATCTTTGTAGCCACGAATTACTGCAACAGTCCGCATTTCCACCGTGCCATTTTGGGTCTCTTCGCTTATAAATAATCCAGCCGATCGTCCTTTCCATTTTTACATCATCTTTGTTCTCTCACCTAAAATTTTTTGCCCGAAATCGGTGAAGTCCAAATCGCTCAACGATGTTCAACTGCGCCACCGTCTTCATTGGATCCCATCTGGATCATCTGCGGCCGTCCCAAGGAACACGACGCTTCCTCATCTTCTACTGCTTTGAATCCAGTAAGTCACATTCCCCCCATTAGGGTTCGAGTATTCTTTGTAATTCACAAGAGCCTATTGGAATTCATGCTGATGGTAGATACATATCTAGTTTCCCATGTGACCTTTACTGATAACATGTACTTACACCCCACCCCCTGCATTATTCATGCAACATCGTAGATCTGCCTCAATCCTCTGACGAATCTATTGTGGTTTCATATCAGTGTATCCGCCATAGTTAGGACCCTTTATTTTTGTTTTCTTCCATATTACTAGATCCATTCATCCTTGTGTTTCAAGAGAAAGTAGTTTATGCACATGAAAACTTGCTAAGTCTTTTTAGACCTTGTGTTCGCCTTTAGCCGGCTCATTGACATACTAACTCATTTTATTGCGCCGACCCATCAAAATTTGATCTGGCTTACTTACCGGCTTATCAGGGTGTCTTTGCTTTGTTTATTGATTTTTGCGACTTATGCTCCTGTATTTGGTTCAATTATATGCCGAATTATTCCTTTTACTTTCACCTTGTAGTTAATCTATGGAAAACGTGATGGCCCCAAAGACCAGCAAAGCCTATGACTGGGCCAGATCACAAGTGTTAGTACTCACGCTAGAAGACCTTGTAGGTCAGGGTCTTTTGCTGGCTCAAACTGAAATCATCTAGCAAGCACCCAAAGAAGAATCTTCCCCTCAACCCGATCAAGGGAAGGTTATTGTCTTTACAGATCATTTGCATAGGGGCTTCCGACAACCCGAGTCAAAATTCTTCAGAGATGTGCTCAACTTTTTCAACCTTAGGACACAAGATATTGGCCCTAATTCAATGACCAACATTTGCCGATTTCAAGTTCTTTGTGAAGTATATCTTGAAATTGAACCAACCGTCACTCTTTTTCGAGAATTCTTCTACATCAACCATTAGACTGAAGTAAAAAATTGCCCCAATGTAGAATTTGGCTAAATTTATATCCAAAAAAGGAAGAACAGTGCTTTCCCTGAATCAAAGGTGGTGAGACATCCCAAGGGTTGGAATAAAACCTAGTTTTATTGAAAGAACACTGCTTCTCAAGGCCAGAATCCATTGTCGGGTTACAAACTGGAGCGGCTTAGTGCCTCAAGTGAATTTCTGGGTTGGCCAACTGACGAAGAGAAGAAACAATTGGCGCCCATACTATTGAGATTAAGATCCTTAACTGCTCACGGTCTCACCAAAATCGACCTAATCCAATCCTGGATAAGCTGGCGGATTCAACCCCTTAGTTTGAGGGGCGACATGATGTGCAACCACTTTGGCGAGCTGGCAGATGTACAACGCTTGAGTCAAGTTATTTTTTGTGAAGCTGACATCAACAAAGCCACCAAAAAGTTTTTGGCAACTCAAAGGAAAAATGCAACATGACCGGATTGGCTCATTTTGCTTGACCAACCCGGTTCCTCTAGTAAGTATTCTACAACTTGCTCATTTTAGTTTCTTTATTATGAGCTGTCTTATTTGTCATGCTCATCTTCCGACTTATATTATACCTGCATGCAAACTCTGAGTGGTGGCATGTTAGATCCAGAACTCCTATTCTCCCTCGAACTAAGCAAGCTGATGATCCGGCTGATGAAACCGCCGCGGGAGAAGAATCCGAGGTTGAGCTTGACTCACTTGGATGCCTCTTTATTGAACTTGCTGACGCATCCTCTTCTCAAGGTAATACTAAAACTAGTCAAGCCAACAATGTTGAGGTAATTTCATTTCCCCCCAACTCATCAGAAACATATATCCCGAGGAGGATGAGACAAGACATTGGAAAAGTTAAGTTTTCGCACCCAGAGGCTTACTTAGATCCTAACTTTCTTTTCAAGAAAAAACAACATATCGCCCCGTCGAAACGTAAGACCCAGAGTATCTCCGGTGAGTTACCTGCTGGCTTATCTCTTGATCCGGTCGCCCGCAAGCAACGAGTTGAGGTGCCTCATAGTCCAACTATTTCTCGTCCATGAGCTGGTATTTATACGCAATCACTCAATCCTTCCGACTCAAATTATCAGGAAATGTCTCCCTCCTCTAGAGAATTGGTGGCGTCTCAACTTCTTGCCTTTACCATAAATCGCGGGTAAGAAATGTTGAATCATGTTTTCTACTTTGTCGTCATTATTGTCCTCTCTGAACTGATCTCATTTTTATGATTTGTAGAGCTAAAGCTTTAGCGAAGAAGAAAACTGGTGAGTCATCTTCTGCTGCTGTTTGTCTTGACATTCAAGAGATGCAAACAACCGATACAGGAATCCAAGCCAAACCGGTCAACCAGCATAACTCGGATCTAAAGGTTGAGGCGACTCATGATGACGAGCCGGTTCAAGTTGAAGAGTCGGTTATAACAAAAGGCCCAGAACAAACTGCGGTTGATGACACAACCCCACATGCTGACCTGCCATGCCTTGCTTGCGCTTCAAGCCCCATGCATAAGGTGAACAATAGTGACCCGTCACCTACCATGGGTGATACAGATATGACCATTGTCGGAGAAGCTTTCAAGGCTCCCGAAACTTCAACTACGTTGGCCAAGTTCCTGGCAAAAGACGATCCGGATGCGCTAGATAAAGGGATGGCCAAATTGGAGCTTCTAGATTTTGCCAATCTTCTGCATCAACAATATCTGACCCGGTTGTCTGAAAGTTGCGATGCTGAAATGAGCTTCATCAATACGCTCAAGCAAAAATATGAGGTATGAAAATCCTATCCTTATTTCCTTTATCATGCACACACTTGATACGTCTCCAACGTAACTATAATTTCTAATTGTTCCATGATATTATATTATCATTCTAGGATACTTTTTGAGTAATAATTTACCAATTTATATTATTTTTGAGCACTAACCTATTGACCCAGTGCCCAATGCCAGTTGGTGTTTTCTGCGTGTTTTTTTACTTTTCAGGGTTATAGTACCAAACGAAGTCCAATTGCCCAAAAGCTTTCTTATGATTTTTTCTGGACCTAAAGAAGACGTGGAAGCTTCAGGAGAAGATCGGAGGCTGCACGAGGGGGCCACAAGCCAACAGGGCACGCCTAGGGGGCTGGCCGCGCCCTGATGGCTTGTGCCTCCCCGGCGCCCCACCTGGCTCCGTTATTTGGCCTATAAATGCTCATATATTCCAAAAAACCCGAGGGACATCACGAAATACTTTTCTGACCACCGCAAGTCTTTGTTCTATCGTGATCCCCTCTGGAGCTCCGTTCCGACACCCTACCAAAGGGTGGGGGTCGATCATGGAGGGCCTCTTCATCAACCTTGCTGCCCTCATGATGATGAGTGAGTAGTTCACCACAGATCTACGGGTCCGTAGTTAGTACCTAGATGGATCTCTCTCTCTCTCTCTTTTGATCTTCAATACAATGATCATCGCATCTTCGCTTTGATCCTCCGATGTAATTCTTTTGTGCGATGCGTTTGTTGGGATCCAATGAATCATGGGTATATGCTCATAATATTCATTAAAAGTATTTGAGTCTTCTCTAAAATTATTTTGATTCTTAATTTCATGATCATTAGATCTTCATAATTTTTTCCGCTCTATTGATTTGTTTTGTCCAAGTATATTGATCTTTCTTTAGTGAGAGAGGTGAATTGTAGTGGGTTCAATCTGACGAGTTTCTATATCCCAGTGACAAAAGGGGACAAGATGCGTCTTTGTGTTATTGCCACTAAGGATAAAATGATGGGGTCTATTCATATTAATTGAGTTCACTTTGTCTACATCATGTCATCATTCTCCAAGCATTACTTTGTTTTACTTAATACTATAGATGCATGATGGACAGCGGTCGACGGGTGGAGTAATAGTAATAGGTGTAGGTAGGAGTCGGCTATTTGTTTTGGACATTATGCCTATATACACATGATCATTGCCGTGAATATCGCATAACTATGCGCTTTTCTATCAATTGCCCAACAGTAATTTGTTTACCCACCGTATGCTTATTTTCACGAGAGATGCCGCTAGGGAAAACTATGGCCCCCGGGTCTATTCACTTATATATTTACAAACTTATCAGTATTTTGTTGTTATTATTTACCTTTTATTTTATTTTTCAATTTATAATTATCTACTATTATCTACACACTTCACTTTCTTGCAAATAACGAGATCAAGGATTAACAACCCTCTTGCCCGCACTAGGTGCAAGTTGTTTGCTCTTTTGCGTGCAGCCGCTGAAGACGGTTGTGGATTGATATTCCTATTGGTAAACCTTGGTTTCATAACTGAGGAAATACTTATCCGTATTGTGATGCAATTAAGCGTTCCTCTTCACGGAAAACCCAACACAGATCACAAGTATCACGAATGATTTCTGGAGCCGCTGTCGTGGAATATGATCACCAACTATCAAGTAACTTCCCACGAATTATCATTCACTTTTTCTTCTTTTTATTTGATGTTATATTTAGTTTGCTTCATTGAAAGAAAAATACAAAAATATTTCTATTTTCTTGCTTGCCTTGTTATGTTACTCTTTATCTTTGTCACACCAAAACAGAAAGTAAATGCATTTTAAAGATAAATGGATCCTCATCCGCTAGCTAATCTTTTCAATAAACCTGATTATGTTGAAACAATTGCTAGTGAGTGTGCACTAGATTATCTTTATGAGGTCTTGCTTGAAAATCATGAATCTAAAAACTGTGAAATTTATAAAGTGATTCATGATAGTTCCTTGAATGAAAAGCATGATTGCCATATTGCTAGTATAAATTCCATGGATTTAAATTGTGCTAATGATCATGATTGGGGTTATAATCATGATGTTTCTTATGATATTTATAGTTCTATGCTTCATGATGAATCTATTATTGATTATCATATTTGCAACACTACTAAAAGTGCGTTTGAAAGAGCATCAACTTTAGGTAATAATGATCCCACTACCTTGGAAGATTATAAGACTTGTATGTGTATCGATCATAAAGAGTGTGTTTCACATTATAGTTATATTGTTGAGTTTGAATATGATACTATATGTAATTATTATGAGAGATCAAATATGATTATAGTCATTTTTCCTGTTACTCAATTATGTCTCTTTGTGTTGAAATTATCAATGCTTCACTCTTCCTATTTTCTTGTGCTAGATATTAATTTTCTTGATAATTTTCTTTCCTATAAAATTCCTATGCATAGGAAGTATGTTAGACTTAGATGTGTTTTTCACATGCTTTATATTGCTCTCATTGTGCTTCAGTTCTTGTCTTGTATGTGAGCATCATCGTTATCCCAAGCCTATCTTCATGGCTATAAAGAAAGAGCTTGTTGGAAGACAACCCAATATTTTATGTCTTGGTGTGATAACATGATTTTTTCTTGTGTAATGATTGTGTTTTTATGTTTTAATTAGTGTTTGTGCCAAGTAAAGCCTTTGGGATGACTCACATGATGAGTAGAATTGATACGGTGCAAAAACAGAAACTTCAGCGTCCAGTGCAGAATTTCTATGATTTTACTAGAACCTCTTTTTTATCTGATTTTTTTACAAAGTAATGATATAATTTTTTTTCAGGTTGTACTACTTTTTTAGATATTTTTGATTTGCATAAGTATAGGTTGTTTACATATCATTACAGACTATTCTGTTTTAGACATATTCTGTTTTTTGCTTGCATAGTTTGCTTGTTTTGATGATGCTATGGATTGTATCTGGTGGTATAAGCCATGGAGAAGATGGAATACAATACCTATTATGCAATAAAGAAATATGAATTAATTTATAATAGTACCTAAAGTATTTGATATGTTGCTTACACTAACAAATCTCATGAGGTTTTGTTGAGTTTTGTGTGTTTGAAGTTTTCAAGTTTTGGGTGCTAACACGATGGATAATGGAATAAGGAGAGGAAATATCCTATGCTTGGGGATGACCAAGGCACCCCAAGGTAATATCTTAGGAATACTCAAGTGTCTAAGCTTGGGGATGCCTCGGAAGGCATCCCCTCTTTCATCTCAATCCATCGGTATGTCACTTGGAGCTATATTTTCATTCATCACATGATATGCGTTTTGCTTGGAGCGTCATTTGCTTTTGTTTGATTTTTTTGCCACAATCATATTTTGCTGGATACACCTATTTGAGAGAGACACACCTTCATCATAATTTGTTAGAATACTCTATGTGTTTCACTTATATCTTTTGAACTTAGTAGTTGCTCTAGTACTTCACTTATATCTTTTTTTAGCACGGTGGTGTATAGATTTTATAGAAATAATTTCACTCTCGTTCTTCACTTATATTTCTTTGAGAGTTAATAAATAGTGATGGTAATTTGCATGGGTCATAAGACTAGTCCAAAAATAATAGGTATTCAATGAGTGATAATCAAAACCATCATGTAGCACATAAAAGAGAAATTGTGGGTTAATGATATTGATGTGCTAATATGAAAAGGTGTGAGTGCATTATTGTTGATTCATAGAAGTGACGGTATTAAGAGGTGTTCACTTATTATTTGTCTAAAAATTTAAAAGGCATGGTGAGTATGTGTGAGCATTTCTATTCCTCGTTAAAATCCTAGTGTTGTTTCGGGTCGAAGGCGCGCGATGGTTAACTCCTCCCAACCTCCTCCCTAGGGGCATGCGAGTAGTACTTTGATTTGTGATAAAACTAATAAAACTTTGCAATAAGTATATAAGTTCTTTATGAATAATGTGAAACCATGGACATATGCAATCTCACCTCCTCATATTTTGCTACCTCTTTCGGTACCATGCCTTGCCCATTCTCACCTTGAGGATCGGTGTAGACTTTGCTGGTGCATCCAAACATCGTGACATGATATGCTCCGTCACACATACACCTCCTTATATCTTCCTCAAAACAGCCACCATACCTACCTATTATGGCATTTCCATATTGCCATGCAAATTTTATCATCACATCATATGACTAGTTCGATCATCATCATATTGCTTTCCATGATCATGTAGAGTTGACATAGTATTTGTGGAAAAGCCACCGCTCATCATACTTTTACATGTCATGCTAGATCATTGCAAATTCTGGTACACTACCAGAGGCATTCATATCGAGTCGTATCATTTCATAGTTCTTCATATCGAGTTTTTCTAATGAGTTGTAAATATATAAAAGTGTGATGATCATCATTATTAGAGCATTGTCCCAGTGAGGAAATGAAAATGGGGGAGTCCAAATGAGCCCACCATATAAAAAAATAAATGAAAAAATGAAAAAGAGAGAAAAAGAGAGAAGGGACTTTGCTACTATCCTTTACCACACGTGTGCCTCAAAGAGGCACCTTGTTTTTCATATAGAGAGTCTCATGTTATGACATTTTCATATGCTAGTGGGAATCAATTTTTCATTATTATAGACTTGGCTTGTATATTCCGATGACGAGCTTCCTCAAATGCTTGAGGTCTTCATGAGCAAGCAAGTTGGATGCACACCCCACCTAGCTTCAGTTGAGCTTTAAATTCACACACTTATAGATCTAGTGCATCATTTTCATGGAAATCCCTACTCCTTGCATTGAATTCTATCGATGACCATCTCCATAGCCCACTGGTATGCCTAGTTGATGTAAGATTATCTTCTCCACTTTTGACCCCTTTGATATCGACCACCATATTCTATTCCACCCGTATTTGTCTATGGTTCACGCTCATGTATTGCGTGAAGCATAAAAAGTTAATGCATACTGAAAAAGTACAATCCAATTGCCTGACTTGGACACTGTGGTGCTTGACATTTGTATTAATCTAGTGAAGATGGAGCCATGCCTTGCTAAAATAATAAGATGAATGGGGGTAAACATTCTTTGAGGATCGTATAATTTGAAAGATTGATGATTTTATTGCTTGTGCTTATAAGTATTACTATGTTAATCTTTGTTAATTCATCATGTCACATAGTAATACATGCAAAAGATTACATATTGGGTATCATGTCACATCAAAAATTCTATTTTTATCATTTACCTACCCGAAGATGAGCAGGAATTAAGCTTGGGGAGGCTTGATACGTCTCCAACGTATCCATATTTTTGATTTTTCCATGCTATTATATTATCATTCTAGGATACTTTTTGAGTACCAATTTACCAATTTATATTATTTTTGATCACTAACCTATTGACCCAGTGCCTAGTGCCAGTTCCTGTTTTCTACGTATTTTTTACCTTTTAGGTTTACAGTACCAAATGAATTCCAATTGCCCCGAAACGTTTTTATGATTTTTTCTGGACCAAAAGAAGACCTAGTAGCTTCGGGAGAAGATCGGAGGCTGCACGAGGGGGCCACAAGCCAACAAGGCACGCCTAGGGGGGTGGCCACGGCTTGATGGCTTGTGCCTCCTTGGCGCCCCACCGGACCCCATTCTCCGGTCTATAAATTCTCATATATTCCAAAAAACCCGAGGGACATCACAATATACTTTGTCCATCGCGCAAGTCTCTGTTCTGCTGCAACCCCATCTGGAGCTTTGTTCCGGCACCCTATCGGAGGGGGGGGCGATCACGAAGGGCCTCTTCATCAACCTTGCTGCCCTCATGATGATGTGTGAGTAGTTCACCATAGACATACGGGTCTGTAGTTAGTAGCTAGATGTCTCTCTCTCTCCCTTGATCTTCAATACAATGATCATTGAATCTTGCTTTGATCCATCCGATGTAATTCTTTTGTGCGGTGTGTTTGTTGGGATCTGATGAATTGTTGGTTTATGTTCAGATTATTCATGAAAGGTATTTTAGTATTCTCTTAAATTATTATGATTCTTAATTGCATGATCATTATATGTCGGTGTACTAAGAACTGGGGGCTCTTCGTACCCAGACTCGTGCACGGGTGACCATTGCCCACGAACCGGCAAGTCCTCGTTGGGCTCGTGTTGAATCCCAAGGGATGAGGGAAAGCAAGGGACAAGCCCCCTGGGCAACGAAGCCGCCTACAAGCAGCACCCGGCAAGATCCTAGCCCGACAAGCCACCAATCCACCTCACCAGGGGGCTGATTGTCTACATCAGCTGAGGTGTCGGGCGGACAGGCGGACTGGTGGAGCTGGTGTCAACGTCAAATACGTCATATCTAGTAGTAGGGGTCCTAATCTAGGCATCTTGGAGCGAGGGTACAATGGACACAAGATTTTACCTAGGTTCGGGCTCTCTCAAGGAGATAATACCCTACGTCCTGCTTTTGATTGTATTGATATGAGGATAGTACATAGTACAAGTATCTACCACAAGATTGTAGTAATGAATATAAGATGATCTATCGACTAGCCTGGCCTTGGTTTATATATGCGCCGTAGGCCTAGGGTTTAGAGGAGTCCTTGTCTTGGGCGCCAAGTCTTGTGGAATCCTCCTTGTATTCGGCATGGGCTGCCCGAAGTGGCCCATTAGTGAGTCGCCCTGGGGGTCCTCGGCCCGACCCACTGGTCGGGAGACAACATGGTGAGTACCCCCTAGTCCAGGACACCATCAGTAGCCCCATGAACAGGTCTTCAAGTTGGGGATGCTCCTCGGTTCTTCTGAACTATTCTTTGTCTTTGATCGTCGGTCTTGAAAACCGGTTCAACAAATCTGCCCATCTTCGATCTTGAGAATCACTGATGTGTATCCGAAGAGTTCATACGTCGGACATCCGAGGAGCCCCTTTAAATTATCGGCTTTTATCAATGCCTTGTAATTTACGCCACACCTCGGGTAATTTTTTCCCGTGGGGCGATATCCTCTTGCATTCGAGCTCCAACGCCGAACTGCATCCGAGGTGTATTTTTAGACGAGCTCCAACGCTGGTCGGCATCCGAGGTGTCATAGACTACGTTGGTCATGAAAAGTTTGGAGGAGTTCAACCAAACATAATGCCAAAAAATCCCTCTAGGGAGACAACCACTCGCGTCCGAGCTTGATGCTGAACTGCATCTGAGGTGTCTTTTTCTAGCCGAAGTTTAATGTTGATCGGCATTTGAGTGCCAATGACAGACTGTGTCCGAGCCCCAATGCCGGATTGTATCCGAGATCCAACGCTGGTCAGCATCCGAGGTGTCATAAATTACCTCGGTCTCTGAAAATTTGAAGGACTTCATCCGAGCTTAAATGTCGGAATAGTATTTTATGGAGCAAGCTATTCACATCCGAGATTTTATGTCGGACTGCTTCTGTGGCGTCTCCGATCTTGAGCTTTATGCCAGACTGCTTCCGAGCTCCAATGCTAGACTGTATCCGAGCTCCAATGATGATCAACGTCCGAGGTATCATAAACTACCTTGGACCTTAAAAATTAAAGGAATTGATCCAAGCTTAATTCCATAAATGCCCTCTATGGGGCCAGCCATTGGCGCCCAAGCTTTATGCCAGACTTCTTTCGAGGTGGTGCACCACCCCGACCGTGGGCTGACGTTTCAAAGATATTTTCGATTGGTGCAATTTATTCTCTGCCGAGATATATAACCAGTAGCCCTCAAGGTGTGTGTCGGTCTAAAACCCGAGATGCACCTCAAGGATGACATAAAACCGCTGATCCCAGTAGCCCTTGAGACTCATGTCGATTCACTAGATCGGCATGAGGATCAACTCCTAGCTCGACTGCATACATCGGAACACAAAAGCGGTGTGCACAGACCTCGAGACTCGGGTTGGGTGCGGCCGACCAATCTGAGGATCATAATCTCCTCGGAAACTGTATTGCACTTAAATTTTCTGCTTTGAATTGTCAATGTAGTAGCCCCCGAGACTTGGGTTGGGCAACATGGCCGACCCTAGGATCGCACCTCCTTGAGAACTAGTTCAACTGTCATGTATGTTTTGACAATACAGAGGTGAAGTTCAGCAGGAAAGATGTTGAAGTGTAGTTTAGAAAAGAGTTTCACGCCGAACACGTCAACCAAGAGAATGTCCCGCTTCCTAAAAGGAGAACATAAAATAGGTGAGAGATGTTATAAGCTCAAAAGACCAAAAAATGTGCATAAAAAACTTTACGTCTAGATTGAATCAAGTTTTTTTGGTGCCAATATGAAATTGGTCTTAAAATTGTACCGTCGTCGTGCTTTGACATGACATATCCGATCTCTGAACTTTGAGTGGGCCAACCTTCGGCTTCAACCTCCCTATCCCGAAGGTGGAGTGTTTCTCAGGCTAGTTTAGTGAACTAAATGTGAGAGGCTTTAGAGAGAAACCAGGCTACCCTGCTATTGATCATACACTTGAGTCGAGAAAGGAGTGGTTGAAAAAGACTTTGCAACGACTAAGAAGAAAACATATATTATACTCATATTAATTTAAGAGCCCCCAAGTGACTTGGAAAAAATAATTTTATGTATAATGATTGAATGTAACGAAGTACTTATATCATATATGTGTTCGCCCGAACTTTAAACACGTCTTAACCGACCATCGGCCTATCCCTCTTCCGCCAAGGGCCAAAAAGTGTTATCGACTGCGCCTACAGAGAATATCGGCGGCGTTTCGGATAACCAGGCAGTCAGGCCATGAGGCTATAACATACAAAGCACGCCCCTGGAACTTATGCCGTATTACTTATGTAACGTAAGAAGCATCTTCAAAGAAAATAGTGCCCCAACGATACCTTTCTTTGGTCGCTCATGATTACTATGAGACTTGTGCATTAGATTTGTGTACGCGTGAGTTCCGTCATGTGCCGACCATAGTTGAAAACAAAAAGAGTGCTAGCTTTCGGCTTCACCGGTCTGAGGTTCGAGTTTGGATGACCCGATCGTAACAATCGCAGAGGTGCTCCCTTTACTCCCTAGCCGAACAATCAGGAACGTAGGGGTAAGCATAGGATCTAGGCAACCTAGCTTTGCAGAACACTTAAGTCAATATGATGCATATTTTGGCATAATACACGAGCAAGGAAAGAAGCTGTAAAATAATAATCACATGCAAAGAGAAAAGGTTTCATAAAGGAAGACCCCAAGTAAACGAGGTATTTGAATTTGTTTGTAACAAAGAAAGTTTTGACAAAGAAAGTTTTTCACAAACAACTTTTTGTCAAAAAAGTATAATGCTTGGTCGAACCGAACAAAATTTAAACTGAAAGTTTTTGAGCATGAAAGCGACTTAGTTGGTTAATGTGCTCGGTGTTGATGACGCGATTCGGGCTTGTGGCGGGACGAGGACGCCCATCAAACTTTTGACAGATCCAATGTGGTGCATAGTCTTTGGCATGACCGAGGTCCCAACCCCCAATCCCGAGATGACCGAGCGAGGAGCTCGGCATTCTAAAGTAGTGACACAGCTCAGCCTATGTGGTGAGGCGAAGCCCCCAGTCCAGTCGAGGTGGCGGAGTAGGTCGGCCAGGTGACGCCGAACTGACCACGCGATGCAGCCAAAGCCGATTACCTGCACACATAAAATAGTGCGAGCAAGAGATAATAATAATGAATAAAGGTAATACTATATTAAAAAATTCTTCTACTTAGTTAATTTAAGTGAAGCAAATAAGTAAAGGAATATGGCCTGGGCACCGAGGTGCCTGAACGAAGAGTTCGGCTTGACGAAGTGGCGATGCTGCACGTTCGATGTGGCGAGATGAAGTCCTCGGTCCAGTTAACATGGCGGAGTTGTGATCGGCGGACGCCGAAGTCTCGTGCAGGTCGGCTGGTGACGCCGAAGTCTCATGGCAGCAAAAGTGTTAAAGCAAGTCGGTTGATGACCCCGAAGTCCCTGGAGTAGGTTGATGAAGGGATGCCAAAGCCCCGGTCTAGCCGAGGTGATGGAGCAGGTCGACTGGTGACGCTGAAGTCTCAGGCCAGCCGAAGTGTCGAAGCTGGTCGGCTGGTGATGCCGAAGTCTCACGCCAGTCGAGGTGTCGAAGCTGGTTGGCTGGTGAGTCCGAAGTCTCATGCCAGCAGAGGTGCCAAAGCAGGTTAGCGTGTTGGACATCAGCTTGAAAAAGTAATGGCATGGCGATGCCGACGCAGGTCGGAATTTGTGATGAGGTCAATGCTGGCTTGATGAAGCAACGGAGCGCCCGACTCGTACAACCCGCGGATGACGAGGTTCGCTTGATGATTATTCGGCCCTTGCGATGCCGAACTCTTGGTCAGATGACCGAGATGATGAGAAAAATTCCTTCAAAAAGGACGTCCGACAACCCGTTTAGGAAAAAGATGAACTCGGGTCGGATTCGTTTTCGCACAGAAAATAGATCCAAAATTCTGTGTACTCATCGGACATTTTCTAGAGTTTGAATGGTTGGATCAAGCCGAAATTTTGAGGGCTGCTCAATATAGGAGTGCCACAGGAGATGAACGGTGGGATTTGCCAACGGAAGTCTGAGCTAGATATTGGACACCTCGCGCTAAACTCATCTAGATTCCCGTCTAGATTCGATAGGCCTCCGGTATATTGCAGATCGCCGGAGATTCCTTTATTGGAACACGACGAAAATATGCAGGGTTGTTCTAGACTCAATTCCACACAATTCCACCGAAGCAATCGTCAAAAAGACACTCGAGGAGGCGGGGATGACGAACACGAATCTGTTGTCCAGAAAAACTGCATGATCGTGCGAGGGCAATGTTGACGTTGAGCCCCCGAGCACCATGGAGGATTCTTCCATGATCTTGGTTGAGATTGGAGTTTATGTTGCTGAAGACCCCTGTCCGATCTATATGATCCGACGTGGATCATAGTCTTCGGCATAGCTGAGGTGAACAGTCAAGACGGCGACGAAGATGCCGACATTGACGATGTAGCTCTGTTCTGACGCGTAGATCGCGATGGAGCCGATCTGAATTCCCATCGAACCGTGGCGACTACCCAGCAGGCTACCAATGAAAGCACCAATGTCGGCGTCAAATCCGGCATATCTCGTAGTAGGGGTCCTAAGCTAGGCGTCTTGGAGCGATGGTAACATGGACACATGATTTTACCCAGGTTCGGGTTCTCTCAAGGAGGTAATACCCTACGTCCTGCTTTTGATTGTATTGATATGAGGATAGTACATAGTACAAGAATCTACCACAAGATTGTAGTAATCAATATAAGATGATCTATCTACTAGCCCGGCCTCGGTTTATATATGCACCGTAGGCCTAGGGTTTAGAGGAGTCCTTGTCTTGGGCACCAAGTCTTGTGAAATCCTCCTTGTATTCGGCATGGGCTGCCCGAAGTGGTCCATTAGTGAGTCGCCCTGGGGGTCCTCGACCTGACCCACTAGTCGGGAGATGACGTGGTGAGTACCCCTAGTCCAGGACACCGTCAGCTAGCCCGGGCACGTGGCCCCTGTGGCGGGCCTATGGCAGCTTTAATGACACCCGTCCCACGGCGTGGCAGAAGAATAGGAGGTAGCTAGGCAAACGTCACAGAAGGAGAGGCAATCCTTGCCGAGGAACGTTGCCAGCACGCCACCTCATGGCGCATTCAATGCACCTGTCCTAGTCCGTCAGAGTTAGGTATTTCCCACTACCTCTCCTAACAGGCGGTATCGATAGCCCTAGTACGTACTGTACTTGTAGGAAAAGACCATCATAGCCCTTGTGGTGACCCCATTGACTATAAAAGGAGCCCCGTGGCTACCTTAGAAAAGGTCGACAGTCTTTTCAATTGCACAAGCTGCTACATATCCCGAGCATCCTTGTCGGGTTGTAGTGCGTCTGTATTTGGACTCACATAACCAACCAACCATAGACAGAATGTAGGGTTTTATGCTTTCGAGCGGCCCGAACCTGTATAAACCCCTCGCGTGCAGATTGGTCAACGGATGCTCTTTGCTCACCCGAAACCCTCCTTGCTGAATCGAAAAGGGGACCCCTAAGGTCCCATAAATCGTCGTCCCCGCACCAACATCTTTGGCGCGCCAGGTAGGGGCTCTTTCGGTGTGTGAAACTTCACCGATTCTTATGCGCGTCCTCAATGATGCCCATGGCACCCAAGAAAGCCAAGGGTGGCCCAAGGGCCACCGCATCGACATCCAAGCTACCCGCATCGGCCGGAGTGGACAGCGAAGACGATGGCATACACCACACGCACCAAGCTCGAGAGCGCAACCACAACACCGTGCAGAGCTCCACGAGCCGCGACCCAGACACTGCCGCCCTGGCGACCCAGTTGTAGGATCACTAGAAGAGTGTCTAGAGGGGGGGGGTGAATAGACTACTAGCAGGAATTTAAAACCTAACCTTTTCCCAAGTTAATTGGTTGGCAGATTTTAACAGTTTTAGCAAGTCTAGCAAGTCTAACAGCCCTACACATGCATGTCTAAAAATATGGTAGCAGAAACTAAAGACATTGCAGATGAAGTAAAGAGATGAGATAGGAAGATCAAACGCAATAGGAGACGCAAAGATTTTTCCCGTGGTTCTGATTGGTGGTGCTATCGTACGTCCACGTTTATGGAGTCTTCAACCCACGAAGGGTAACGGTCACGAGAGTCCATAGAGGGCTCCACCCATAAGTGTCCACGAAGTAGCATCCTTGACTATTCCATATGGCTCCCATCCACGGAGGACTAGCCTCACTATGGGTAGATCTTCACGAAGTAGGCGATCTCCTTGCCCTTACAAACTTCTTGGTTCACTCCACAACACAAAGTAGGAGGCTCCCAAGCGACACCTAACCAATCTAGGAGGCACCACCCTCCAAAAGGTAATAGGCTCGGTAATGACAATGAACTCCTTGCTCTTGTTCTTCAAGATGATAGACTCCTCAACACAAAATTACTCTCTCACAGATTTGGCTTGGTGGAAGAGATGGGATTGGTGGAAAGCAACTTGGGGAGGCTAGAAATCAAGATCCATATGGTTGGAGTGGAAGATCTTGATCTCAACACAAGGGTAGGTGGTTCTCTCTCAGAAAATCTGATAGGATAGGTGTGGAATAGTTTCGAGTGCTTCTTTTCGAGTAGGTGGTGGTGGAGGGGTATATATAGGCATCCCCAAAAATCCAACCATTACACAAAAATGACCAACTCGGTGACACCGATGTGTTAATCTCGGTGGTACCGAAGTGATAAAAAGGTGGCAACTTTTGAATCTCGGTGAGACTGATATATGAAACTCGGTTGCACTGATAAGGTGATCAACGATCAGATTTTCAATCTTGGTGACGCCGACCTAACAATCTCGGTGGTACCGAAGATGTGAATTTGCGTAACATAAATTTGGCAACCTAAACTCGGTGGCACCGGTATGGAATCGGTTGCATCGAAGTGGCTAGGGTTTGTCTGAGTCTGTCTAGGTTCTGGAATCGGTGGCACCGGGATAGGAATGTTGGTTGCATCGATTTTGAATGTTTGGCTATAAACAGACTTTGGTGGGAGAGCTTGTGGATGTTTTTTGTGACTATCACTTGTGCACGTATGAGCATTTTGTTCACCAAAAAAACTTACCACCTTTTAATAGTATTGGCTTTCCTATGGACTCAAAGTGATTTCTCACAAATGTAAAACGTAGAGTCCTCTTGCTTGAAGCTTGGCCAACCTATTTCCTTGCATCTTGGGGTAATTACACAATCTCCACAATCCTTTATGGAGACTATTATCTGAAATACACTAGATAGAGGTGTTAGTCCAAGAGACAATGTATGTTGTCCTGAATTATCAAAACCACCAAGGGAGCATGTTGTGCTTTCAATCTCCCCCTTTTTGGTAATTGATGACAACATACAATCAAAGCTTCAAATAAATATATGCATGGATGTAATGAAGACTTTGAGAAACACATGACTTAGATTTGCTCCCCCTAAATGTGTGCAGTCCTTTAAAGGATAGTTACTTTGGAATGCATGGACACACAAATAGTAGAAGGGATATGAAAGCTCATGTGTATCTTGGCTATTTGCATCAAATGTATATGAATGAGGTGTATCCTCGATCAAGACTTCACTCTTGCAAAAAATATGTACAATAAGCAAGAGATCATATTGATCAAAGATATGATGGATATACTTACCTTGAGTTCTTGAGCATTCTAGTAGTAGAGGCACACTTGAGAAAACATTGTTAGGAAACACAAGAGTATTCTACTAAACAAAAGCAATAGAACTCAAAGGATACCAAGATATGGAGAACATATAAAATATGATAATCCTTAAGATTGATATGTCTCCTCCTTTAGTATTAATCTTTTATATCTTTTCTCCCCTTAGATATGAAAGTGGTAGTTCATCCTCTCCCCCTGAATCTCAGCATGTAGATATTGGGATTGGATAGGGTGAGAAAAAGTCTAAAGTGAACAGTCAAATAAGATAAAATAGTCTGCAAATTTTTCTCCAAAATATTTTTTCTCCCCCTACATTGTTCTCACCTTGTATAAGTATAAACTTTCGATATTTTCCTCTCCCCCTAAATCATATATCCCCCTTTGCATAAGCATGTAACACTCCCTTGAGCATGAAGCTTTGATATTCTCCCCCTTTGGCGTAAATTACCAAAAAGGTTAAACTTAGGAGTAGTGACAGGGATCATTGACAAGGAAGGGATCCTCGAGAACAAGGGTCGTTGAAAGTAGGGTTCATAGAAACGAACTAAGGGAATCATTGAATGTAACTCTCCCCCTTTTGCAAATTTTAGTCTTCTTCTCCTTGGAGCTAGGGATCCTTGAATGAAGAATTTATCCCCCAAAGACTAGCTTGTTATTCTCTCTCCCTTTTTTTAATAAAGGGGTCATCGAAGGAACAAGAACATCACAAGAACATATACCAATTTTTTATTAAAGTAACACAGATTTAGAAAAGAAGGAAAATCGGTGAATCCGGGATAAATAAATCGATGGTACCGAGATCGTGTAGTGCAACTCGTCTGCAATTTTGGTAGAACCGAGTTATTTATATCGGTGGATCGGAATGAGAGACCATGTTTCTGTTTTCACCAAGACAAAAGAAATAGTTTCAAAAAGGGAATGCGAATTTTTTACAAAGGACATCAATTAGATAAGATTTGAGTGGTTACGAGAGATCATGGAAATAGAGAGCAAACCACACAAGATTCTTAACTAGATGATGGGCGGTGACTAGGTCACCTATATTAGAGTATATTGACTTAGGATCCAAGCAAGAATACTTTATCATAGGTCATACTCTACGTTAAGCTCAAAATAGGGTTACCATTTTTCGATTAAGCATTTTAATGTATTCATATCACTTGAGTTGCTTTAGTCCATGACTTGGAGTAAAGCCTTTTCAAGGATATGAGTACATACCTTTGAGTGATTTTGATGACGTTGCTCATAGGTGAACTTGTTGAGGATGCTCGAGGTTGATGAAGATCATCTTGAATTGGGAGCAATCCTTCTTGTTCTAGTACACTAGTCACCTACAAAGGTTGGTCATGCAAGGAAGAACAATGGATATATCCAATTGACATGACACCACTTAAGATTTTGCAACTAAGATCAAGTATATGTCAAGTATATGTTTTTGTTGTCTTCTTCCTTCCATCATCAAGAGGGGTTGTGGATACTTGCTAATGACAAGATTGCTTATGATTGGAGTTGATGGCAATCTTGTGGAATGAAGTTCTTTCAAGTACCTACAAAAGGTTAGATGCAATAAAAGGGAGCATAGAATTCCATGGCATACGATAACGAGTTACGGGAAGATGGAAATAACAAGAAAGCTCATGCCCTTGCTTGCAAACGAGTGAGTCTAGCTCAAGTTTGAAGCACCAATGATGTTCAACTCACTCCTCAAGTGACAAAATGTTTTCTCATCAAGTGGCTTGGTAAAGATATCGGCTAATTGTTTGTTAGTGTGAACATTCTTAAGATTAATATCTCCTTTCGCAACATGATCATGAATGAAATGATGTCAAACTTGAATATGCTTAGTTCGAGAATGTTGCACATGATTATGACCAATTTTAATAGCAATTTTATTGTCACAAACTAATGGAACATTTTTAACATAAATTCCATAATCCTTAAGCATTTGTGTCATCCATAGTAATTGCGCACGACAAGATCCAGCAGCAATATACTCAACTTCGACAGTAGATAGCGATACTGAGTTTTGTTTCTTGGAGGACCAAGACACAAGAGATCCAAAAATTGACAAGTACCCGAGCTGGAGTTTCTATCAACCTTGTCACGAGCATATTTCGAATCGGAATAGCCAACAAGATTAAAAGAAGATCCCTTGGGATACCAAATGCCAAAGTTTGGTGTTTGTATCAAGTATCTCACAATACGCTTCACAGCCAAAAGATGACACTCTTTAGGTGCAGCTTGATATCTAGCACACATGCAAACACTAAGCATAATATCGGGACGAGATGCACATAGATATAGCAATGAACCAATCATAGGTCGATAAACCTTTTGATCAACCGGTTCATCCTCCCTAGTAAGATCAACATGTCCACTAGTGGGCATGGGAGTTTTCATACCTTTGCACTCCTACATGTTGAACTTTTTGATAAAGTCTTTGGTATACTTAGTTTGAGAGATGAAAGTTCCTTCTCATGATTGCTTGATTAGCAAACCAAGAAAGAATTTTATCTCACACATCATAGACATCTGATACTTCTCGGACATCAACCTTCCAAATCTTTCACTAAATTAAGGGTTAGTGGAACCAAAGATAATATCATCCACATAGATTTGGCACACGAATAATTCACCATTACCTCTCTTAGTGAACAAGGTTGCATCAATTTTACCAATTTCAAAACCTTTTTCAATGAGAAACTTTGTTAAACATCTATACCAAGCACGAGGGGCTTGCTTAAGACCATAAAGAGATTTACGAAGCTTGTAAACATGATTTGGTTTCTTACGATTCACAAAACTAGGTGGTTGCTTAACATAAACCTCTTGTTCAATTTCACCATTTAAAAATGCACTTTTGATATCCATTTGATAAAGCGTGATATCATGCTGATTAGCATAAGCAAGAAGAATATGAATAGCTTCAAGTCTAGCGACGAGGCATAAGTCTCACTATAGTCCATACCTTCTACTTGCGTATATCCTTGGGCTACGAGACGAGCCTTGTTGCACATGACTTGACCGTCTTCGTCTTGTTTGTTTCGAAACACCCATTTGGTTTCGACGATGTTTTGTTCGTCCTCGGGCTTCTCCACGAGTGTCCACACTTTATTCCTCTCGAAGTTGTGTAGCTCTTCATGCATGGCATTCACCCAATCCGCGTCCTCAAGAGCTTGTTCTACCTTCAATGTCTCAATGCTAGAGATGAAAGAATAATGCTCACAAAAGTTAGCTAGATGGGTTTTAGAGCGAGTGATTCTCCCTGTTTGTCTATGACCAAAGATTTGGTTTAGGGGATGGTTCGTGGTCACTTGAGCTCGAACTCGGGTCAGCTTCCGATTGTTGGATGGTGGAGCTTTTTATTCGTCATCACCATCTCCTTCATCTTCGTTGTTGTTGAAGGTGTCGTTCCCTTGAGGTGGTGGTGAAGGTGGTTGTGGTGGATCTTCATGATGCACTTCCTCCTCTTCATCATCTCGTCGTGTATGCCTCCATGTCGTGTTGAGGTTCACCTTGAGGTGAAGTAGGGGCTTCCACTTGAGTTGATGAAGTACTTTCCTTCACCTCCATGGGACGAATCTTGCCGATGGGTAGATCTAGAATAGCTTCCGAAGGGTCTTTATCACCTACATCATTTGGCAATTGTTCAACTAGTGAACCATTAGATTTATCAAACTTCACATCTACCATCTCTTCAACTTTTCGAGTGAAGTTGTTGTAGACACGGTAAGTGTGAGAGTTCGATCCGTAACCAAGTAGGAATCCTTCATGAGATTTAGGAGCAAATTTAGTACGACAATGCTTATCAAGAATGTAGCACTTTGAGCCAAATACCCGAAAGTATCCGACTTGGGGTTTGCTATCGATGAGTAGCTCGTATGTCTTTTTACCGAGAAACTTTTGCAAGTAAAGTCGGTTTGTGGCATGACATGTTGTTTCAATGGCTTCTGCCCAAAACTGTCTTGGCATCTTGTATTCGTCAAGCTTCGTTCTTGCCATCTCAATGAGCGTCCAGTTCTTCCTCTCAACAACTCCATTTTGTTGAGGTGTGTACGTAGCCGAGAACTCATGTGAGACACCTTCTTCATCAAGAAAGGTATCCACATGGGTGATCTTGAACTCCAATCCCTTATCGCTTCGAACCTTCTTGATCTTCACTTCAAACTGATTTTGGGCTTTGCGAGCAAAGTTCTTGAAGATCTTTTGAACCTGCGACTTATCATCAAGAAAGAATACCCATGTAAATCTGAAAAAATCATCAACTATAACTCGACCATAGGAATTTCCACCGAGACTCTTGTAAGCATTAGGACCAAAAAGATCCATGTGAAGTAACTCGAGTGGTCTCTTAGTAGTCATGATATTCTTAATGGGGTGACTTCCACCTACTTGCTTTCCAGCTTGACAAGCACTACAAAGTCTATCTTTGTCCAAGATAACATCTTTAACACCAAGTATATGATCACCTTTGATAAGCTTGTCTAAATTACGCATGCCAACATGTCCTAGTCTTCTATGGCAAAGCCACCCTTTAGAAGATTTTGCAATAAGACAAGTACAAGGTTTGGATCTCTTAGTGAAATCAACAATGTATAGATCACCTCTACGGAAATTGGTAAAGACCATTTTATGATTATCTTGACGAAACACTTGGCAATATACTTTCGTGAATAACACATTGAAACCGAAGTTGGCAAGTCTAGATACGGAAAGAAGATTGTAGCCAAGAGATTCAACAGGCATAACATTTTGAATAGAGCTGTCATGGGATATGGACACCTTACCAAGACCAAGTACCTTACCTTTGGAGTTATCTCCAAACGTTACGTACCTTCGCGGTCCATGGCTTGGTGTGATCTCTTTGAACATTTCTCTATCCCCATTCATATGATCGGTACATCCACTATCAAGAATCCACTCTTTTCCTCCGGACATGTAATCCTTGAAGTTTGCCATAAGACTCAAATTCTTCATGATCATTTCATGCGCGATGTTGAATAGCTCATCTTCACCAAAGTAGTCTTGTTCCACATTGTCATCATCAAGTGGGAAATCATCGTCATAAGGAACAAGAGATCCGTTAGAATTGTGATCATGACAATGTTCAAGTTTATGAATAAGAATGGCTTCAAAGATATTGTTGTTGATAGTGGTGACATCTCCTTTAGCACGCATAAGATCATGGAGCTCAAATATGCATTTATCAAAGTTTGGATCACTGGGCTTCATTTTGTGAAAAGCAATGGTTTTATGAAGAATTTCATCAATATTTCCTAACGAAAGATTCAGATAACGTTTCTCCAAATCAGTCCACAAGGTATAAGCACATGCAAAGTTCTTCAATTGAGAAAACACGAATCTTTGTATGCCTCTAACAATAAGATTGACAATCCTAAGGTTACCAAGCATGTTAATTTCCTCTTCGTGTGTGGGATGCAATTCATCAATGGGGGGCACATAGGGATCTTCAATATGTTTTTCCAAATGGAATTTATCAAATATATCAATCATGGCATTTTTCCATTGACTATAGTACTCTCCATCAAGAATGGGCACTCTACAACTCAAATTCTCTACACTAGACACATCCATCTTCCTCCACGGTGATTAAACCGAAGCAATGGAGACCAATGCTCTGATACCACTTGTAGGATCACAGAAGAGTTTCTAGAGGGGGGGGGTGAGTAGACTACTAGCAGGAATTTAAAACCTAACCTTTTCCCAAGTTAATTGGTTGGCAGATTTTAACAATTTTAGCAAGTCTAACAGCCCTACACATGCATGTCTACAAATATGACAGCGAAAAGTAAAGAGACTGCACATGAATTAAAGAGATGAGATAGGAAGATCAAACACAATTGGAGACGCAAAGATTTTTCCCGTGGTTCCGATAGGTGGTGCTATTGTACGTCCACGTTTATGGAGTCTTCAACCCACGGAGGGTAACGGTCGCGAGAGTCCACGGAGGGCTCCACCCATAAGGGTCCACGAAGTAGCAACCATGACTATTCCATATGGCTTCCGTCCATGAAGGACTAGCCTCACTATGGGTAGATCTTCACGAAGTAGGCAATCTCCTTGCCCTTACAAACTTCTTGGTTCACTCCACAACACGAAGTAGGAGGCTCTCAAGCGACACCTACCCAATCTAGGAGGCACCACCCTCCAAAAGGTAATAGGCTCGGTAATGACGATGAACTCCTTGCTCTTGTGCTTCAAGATGATAGACTCCTCAACACACAATCACTCTCTCATAGATTTGGCTTGATGGAAGAGATGGTATTGGTGGAAAGCAACTTGGGAAGGCTAGAAATCAAGATCCATATGGTTGGAGTGGAAGATCTTGATCTCAACACAAGGGTACGTGGTTCTCTCTCAGAAAATCTGATAGGATGGGTATGGAATAGTTCTGAGTGCTTCTATTTCGAGTAGGTGGTGCTGGAGGGGTATATATAGGAATCCCCAAAAATCCAGCCGTTACACACAAAATGACCAACTCGGTGACACCTATTTGTTAATCTCGGTGGTACCAAAGTGATCAAAAGGTGGCAACTTTTGAATCTCAATGAGACCGATATACGAAACTCGGTTGCACCGATAAGGTGACCAACGGTCAGATTTCCAATCTCGGTGGTACCGAAGATGTGAATTTGAGTAATAGAAAGTTGGCAACCTAAACTCGATGGCACCGGTATGGAATCGGTTGCATCAAAGTGGCTAGGGTTTGGCTGAGTTTGTTTAGGTTCTAGAATTGGTGGCACCGGGATAGGAATGCTGGTTTCACCGATTTTGAATGTTTGGCTATAGATAGACTTTGGTGGGAGAGCTTGTGGATGTTTTGGTGACTATCACTTGTGCACGTATGAGCATTTTGTTCACCAACAAAACCTTACCCCCTTTTAATAATATGGACTCAAAGTGATTTCTGACAAATGTAAAATGTAGAGTCCTCTTGCTTGAAGCTTGGCCAACCTATTTCCTTACATCTTGGGGTAATTCCACAATCTCCACAACTCTTTTTCCAACCCAACTCTCCATGGACTATTATCTGAAATACACTAGATAGAGGTGTTAGTCCAAGAGACAATGTTTGTTGTCATGAATTATCAAAACCACCAAGGGAGCATGTTGTGCTTTCACCAGGGCGCGACGGCAACAGCCGAAGGCAACACTTCGGCCATGGCTGTCACCGCAGCGGCGACATATGCGATCGGACCTCCACCGTACCCAGTGTGGGACAATCGTGTCCCGTGCCCGTGAGATGGTGACTCGTAGCAGCGCACATGCCAGACCCTTGCGCAAGGGACACAAGGCAAGCTCAAGTGCCTCCCCCTCACGAGGATGGATGACGGGCGAAAGCGCAGGAAAGCACTCTTTCTGGCACCGTCAGGAGCAAGAGCGCCACTCATGCCTCACCTCGTCCGATCCTGAAAACCATGGAGGAAGCTTTGGCGCAGGCCTAGCTGCTGATGAACTTTCCTCTCGCTCTAGAGAAGATGGAAGAGTGGAGGGCGACTTTACAAAGCCTGCTGAGCTTCGCTAACAAGGACAAACCAGACGCGGTGGGATCCTCGTGCGCGTGGCGCGCAGCCTCCATAGGACCCACCATCGTGCGCGGCGTCGGCAGGGCATGCATAGTGCAGTCACCCCCACAACAACGAATTTTTTCCCGCGGGACCGATGCGGAGGACAAGGTGTCTCAAGCCTCGACGAACCCGCAGCTGAAGCAAGACCAGTGCCACGTGCCGAGGGACAGGCGCAAGGAGGACGCGTGCATCGCCATCAAGAGGCAATGAGAAGCGCATTGTCAATCTGATGGTCATGCTGATCCGGCCATCGAGGAAACCATGCCAAGGGCGCCCGACAACCTACATTAAGAGGTGGGATGCCCAGCGTTCACCCGTGAGCTGCGGCAGGTTCGTTAGCCGTTTAGTAGGGCCTTTAAGCCGGAATTGCCAGACAAATACGACGGGGCGATCAGACCATTGGAGTTCCTGGGCATCTATACCATCGGGGTGCAAGCTACCGGGGAACATGACGAGAAGGTGCTCGTCAACTACTTCCTGCTGGCGCTCAAGCCCAACATGAGGAGTTGGCTGATGAATTTGCTGGAAGGGTCCATTTCTTCTTGGGCAGACCTGTGCGGTCAGTTTGTTGGAGCTTACCACGGGGGCCACAAGCTCCCGGGTCATCCCAGGATCTGCACGTGCTTCTCCAATGAGACGGCAATACCCTTCGCAAGTACATCCAGAGGTTCAGCCCAATGTAGCACAACATCCCGGACATCCACCCTACCACGGTGATCTCCATGTTCCACACGAACGTACGCAATCGCCGCATGCGCAAGGAGATGAGCATCGACAAGGTGCGGGACGTCGCCGAGCTCCATGCTCTGGCAGACAAGTGCGCGCGGGCTGAGGAAGGAAGAAGGTTCTTTGGGAGGACGCAGGTGCAGAGATCGACTCTGATGACGACTAAAATGCACCCGCCTCCTCGAAGATGGGACACAAGCGCAACAAGAAGCACAAACAAAAGGCCATGATGGCTGTCAAGAGCTCTAGCGAGCCTAATGTCGGCAAGAAGGCTAGGTCTAAGGGGTCTCGCGAGGAAGCTGCCACATGCTCAGGAGACGACGAGGCCATGGAGGGCGAGAAGACCGGCAAGCCATACTTGAAGATCCACCTCACCAAGGGCCACGATATCACCGAATGCCGCCAAGTAGAGCAGCTTGCCGAGAAGCAAAAGCAATAGTATGAAAGGCGTGACAAGGAGAAGGGAGTGAACGGAGCTGGTGGGTCTCACAAGAAGGGTCATAGTGGTCGAAGCGACCCCGTGTCAAGGCCAAGCAGCAAAAGGAGAAACCTGCTAGAGGCCGAGACGACAAGTCTGACAGTGATGAAGACGACGATGATGAAGGGGGATCTGATCGACAATATTTCTAGAAGGCCATGGACGCCATGTGTGTTGACGGAGGAGCATCTTTGCATTCATCCCGTAGGCAGCTTAAACAGTGGGCCCGAGAAATCAATGCGGCAAAACCGGCGACAGAAGCAAGGAAGCCCCTCAAGTGGTCCAACACTCCCATCATCTTCGACGATGAGGTCCACCCTGACCGCACCACTGTAGTGGGGTGTGTGCCATTGTTGGTCTCGCCAATAATCCGCAACCTCAGGGTCACGAAGATGTTGGTCGACAGTGGGGCCGGCCTGAACCTTATTTCGCCTGATGCGATCAAGTGGCTGCAGATCCCCGATTCACACCTTAAACCAACGGGTTCCTTTCAAGGAGTGGACGGGGGTGATTTCGGCCAAAGGGGAAGACAACCCTTCCAGTCACATTCGAAAGCGAATTCAATTTCAAGACGGAGGGGATTGTCTTCGATGTCACCAAGATGTCGCTGCCTTACAATGTAATCTTGGGCCGTCCGACATTGGCAAAGTTCATGGTGACATCTCACCATGCCTACAACACACTCAAGATGCCAGGCTCGATGAGCATCATCACCATCCACTCCGACAAGAAGGACGCGGTTCTTTGCATTGACAAGCTCTACCGGGAGGCAGTGACAGCGTTCGCCAATGAGGCGCTCGCTCCTGCCGGCAAAGATCCCGGGGGAAAGAGCAAGGACAAGAGCTCACATGAATCTCGCAATAACTCCGGGAAGCGCACACCAAGGTGCGGCACACCCGTCGAGGACTTGCGAGAGACCTCCCTCGCCAGGAGCAAAAAGGAGAAAGTAACCGTCCCCAAGATGAAGCAGGAGGCTGCGCGGGAGGACGGCGAGGGCGACACTTTCTGTTGGAAATATGCCCTAGAGGCAATAATAAATTAGTTATTATCATATTTCCTTGTTCATGATAATCATTTATTATCCATGCTATAATTGTATTGATCGGAGACTTAGATGCATGTGTGGATACATAGACAAAACCATGTCCCTAGTATGCCTCTAATGGACTAGCTCGTTGACCAAAGATGGTTAAGGTTTCCTAGCCATGGACATGAGATGTCATTTGATAACGGGATTACATCATTAGGAGAATGGTGTGATGGACAAGACCCAAACTACAAACGTAGCATATGATCGTGTCAGTTTATTGCTACTGTTTTCTGCATGTCAAGTATATGTTCCTATGACCATGAGATCATGCAACTCACTGACACCGGAGGAGTGCCTTCTGTGTATCAAACGTCGCAACGTAACTGGGTGACTATAAAGGTACTTTACAGGTATCTCCGAGGGTGTCTGTTGAGTTGGCATGGATCAAGACTGGGATTTGTTACTCCATGTGACGGAGAGGTATCTCAGGGCCCACTCGGTAATACAACATCACAACAAGCTTTGCAAGCAATGTGACTAAGTGTTAGTCACAGGATGTTGTATTACGGAACGAGTAAAGATACTTGCCAGTAACGAGGTTGAACTAGGTATCGAGATACCGACGATTGAATCTCAGGCAAGTAACATACCAAAGAACAAAGGGAACATCATACGGGATTAACTGAATCCTTGACATAGAGGTTCGACCGATAAAGATCTTCGTAGAATATGTAGGAACCAATATGGGCATCCAGGTCCTGCTATTGGTTATTGACCGTAGAGGTGTCTCGGTCATGTCTACATAGTTCTCGAATCCGCAGGGTCTGCACACTTAAGGTTTGGTGACGTTTCGGTAGTATAGAGTTGTGTACGGTGGTGACCGAAGGTTGTTCGGAGACCCGGATGAGATACCGGACATCACGAGGAGCTCCGGAATGGTCCGGAGGTAAAGATTCATATATAGAAAGTCCTATTTTGGTCGCCGGAAAAGTTTCGGGCTCATCGGTAGTGTACCGGGAGTGCCGGTAGTGTACCGGGAGACCATCGAGAGGGGTATTTCGACCCAAGAGGCTACATGGGCTGTGGGAGAGTGAATACCAGCCCTTAGTGGGCTGGTGTAAGTCCCACACAAGGCCCATGCATCTGGGAGAGAAAGCCCAAAGAGAAAAAGGTGGAAAAAAGGCAAAATAGGCAAAAATAAGGAGGAGTCCTAGTCCTACTAGGATTGGAGGAGGAATCCTCCAATCCCACTAGGTTCGGCCGACCCAAGGGCTGCCTCTTTGGCATCCAAGCCTCCTCCTCCTCTCCTCCTATATATACTAGAGGATTTTAGGGTTTTGGCATAGAATTTTCAGCCACGTGCTGCCCGTTCCTCCAGTGCATAGTTTCTCCTCTAGATCGGATTTCTGCAGTGCTTAGGCGAAGCCCTACCGGAATAGCTCCACCACCATCGTCGGAGCGCCATCAAGCTGCCGGAGAACTCTTCTACCTCTCTGCTCCCTCTTGCTGGATCAAGAAGGCGGAGATCGTCATCGAGTTGTACGTGTGTTGAACGCGGAGGTGCCGTCCGTTCGGCGCTAGATCGGAAGGACCGTGATCAAGATTGCGAGACGGATCGTGATGAGTTCGCGGGACGGATCGTGATCAAGATCGCGAGACGGATCGTGACGAGTTTGTGGGATGGATCTTGATGAGTTAACGGGACGGATCGTGATTGGATCGCGGGACGGATCGTGATGAGATCGCGGGACGCTCGGCGATTTGGATCGCGAAGACGTTCGACTACGCCAACCGCGTTTCTTAAACGCTTCCCGCTTAGCGATCTACAAGGGTACGTAGATCCACTCTCCCTCCCGTAGATGCTCATCACCATGGATAGGTCTGCGTGTGCGTAGGAAATTTTTTGTTTCCCATGCAACGTTCCCCAACACTTTCACCATAAGTGCCACCCTCGACAGGAAATAGGAAAGCGCGATTGTCTCCTTCCCGCGGTCAAATGTCGACGTGTTTGCGTGACAACCATATGACATCCCCTTGTGTTTCCAAGGAGGTGATTGAGCACCATCTTGCTGTCTGTCCCCATGCATGCCCCGTCAAGCAGAAGATCCACAAACAAGCACTGGAGCAGCAAGAGTTTATTGTCGAGGAGATTAAGAAGTTGGAAGCAGCACAGCTAGTCAAAGGCGTCCTCCACCCGATGTGGCTAGAAAACCCCGTGGTGGTACGCAAGGCAAGTGGGAAATGGAGGCTTTGTATTGACTTCACTGACGTTAATAAGGCTTGCCCGAAATACCCTTTCCCTTGCCGCACATGGACCAGATAGTGGACTCGATTGCCGGCTGCGACCTGCTGTCATTCCTCGACGCCTACTCTGGTTACCATCGGATCTTCATGGCCGAGGAAGATGAAGAGAAGACGGCATTTATCACCCCCTTGCGACATATACTACTTCAAGTGCATGCTATTTGGCTTGAAGAGTGCGGGTTCAACATTTGCAAGGGCTGTCTAGATTGGCCTTGGACCGTAGTTGCGTAGGAATGTGGAAGCATACATGGATGACATTGTGGTCAAGACCAAGGACAAGGACACGCTGGTCCAAGATTTGGAGTAGAATTTCGCGAAATTGCACAAGATCAACTTGAAACTCAACCCAGAGAAGTGCATATTCGGAGTCCCATCCAGCAAGCTCCTCGGTTTCTTCATATCTCAGCGCGGGATAGAAGCCAACCCCGTCAAGCTTGAAGTAATCAAGTAACTGGAGGCATCGAAGTGCGTCAAGGTCGTGCGCAAGCTACCAGGCTGTGTCGCTGCCCTCAGCAGGTTCATTTCCAAGTCCGCAAAGTGTGCACTGCCATTCTTAAAAATCCTGAAGAAGGCAAGCCCCATGACATGGACTCTAGAAGCAGAAGCAGCATAACAAGGCCTCAAGGAGTACCTGTCCTCAGCTCCAGTCCTAGTTGCACCCAAGCCTGAGGAGCTGCTGCTACCATATCCGACGGCAACGAACCAGGTGGTTAGTGCAACACTAGTGGTAGAGAGAGAAGGCAATGATGGGGAAACAACGGGACCAACGGTCAGCGGAATCGGGGCAATCCTGGTGAGCCCGAGAATCAGCACGGATGTGGCACAGGAGACGGAACAACGAGCAGTGCAGAACAAGAAGATTGTGAAGCGACCGATTTACTTTGTGAGCTCCCTCCTCCAGGGGGCTCGGTCGAGGTACTTCGAAATCCAGAAACTACTCTTGGCCTTCTAATGGCCTCCAGCAAGCTACACCACTACTTCCAAGCGCACTGCATCACAATTGTCACTTGTTTCCCACTATAACGGATCTTGAGGAATCCAGAAGCGACCGACAAGATCGTCGAGTGGGCTCTAGAACTGGCCAACTTCGACCTGAACTTTGAAAGCACAACAGCCATTAAGAGCCGAGCATCAGAGTTCATTGCCAAATGGACACCAGCCGCAGATGAGGAAACCCTAGAAATAACTCTTCACGACAAGGAAACACCTCAGGCATGGGTCATGTACTTCGACGGGGCTTTTTTGCTACAAGGCGCTGGTGCCAGAGTGCTGCTCATAGAACCCACTGGAGAGCACCTCAAGTACGTGATCCATATGCACTTCCCTCGGGAGGTGTCGACCAACAACACAGCTGAGTATGAGGGTTTGCTCACTAGGCTATGGATACCAGTGGAATTGGGAATCAGAAAGTTGGTGGTCCAAGGGGACTCACAGCTGGTTGTGCCCCAGGTCAATAAGGATTACCAAAGCCCCCTGATGGAAGCGTATGTTGATGAGGTGAGGAAGTTGGAGGAACGTTTCAATGGTCTTTAGATGGAACACGTCCCCAGGGCGGAGAACGACATCCCCGATGACCTATCGAAGCCAGCAGCCTAGAAGTCGCATGTGGAACCACACACCTTTGATCTCAAGGTAGATCAACTCTGTAACCCCTTACACCATCAATACAACCAAGCAGGACGCAAGGTATTACCTACATTGGAGGCCCCAAACCTGGGTAAACTCGTGTCCCCTTCGTCTCCTGTTACCGTCGATCCAAGTCTCACAGTTCGGGACCTCCTACCCGAGATCTGCCGGTTTTGACATTGACATTGGTGCTTTCATTGAGAGTTCCTCTGTGAGCACTGAAGGAAATGATGGCCTGCCCTATCGCAAATAGCGAGATCTGTATCGAGTAGGATCTCGCCCTCGATCATAATTTCGCCGACAACGACACCTTGTCGCATGCTGGCCTGGTCGCCCGTCATGGCCAGATCGGGAAGTTCCCCCCAGCCAGTTCATCAAGTTCGAAACCCTAGAGTTCATGGCTGATTCCAGGGAACTCTCGTTCCAATGGAACCCTCAACCTTCGTAGAAAACCTGTAATCCCGGATGCTTTGACATCTGATACATCAGGTCTTGCGGTGGAACGGAATACAGATCATCTTAGGCGTAACTCTAGAGCCGCCACACCGCTTGACGAATCCACTCATATCAGCAACACGCACCCTGCCATCGCCTCGTTCTTAAACGAGTTGTTCGATCGGATCGAAGCTATGTGCATATCGGATGATCAAGTTCCGATCTATGATCGGCTCGGTGTTAGACCTGACGACAGGGAGATCAATATCCCTCCGATCACCCACCTTGTTGCCACCACCGAGTGTCCGGCCGCTGATTCTACCCGGCAGCCGGAATTGAGAACCGTCTATACCCCCGTCCGCGATCTCCAAGGCTCCGTCGGGGAATCAGAGACGGAGAATCGCTTTAGAGCCGCACCGTCACCGGTCGAAGACCCGTCACACGATCAGGAAACTATAGTTCCGAACACTTGTCGCGGCAGGGAGCCAAATTTCCTCCCACCCACCGCCCAACACGATTATCCAAGTACCACGCCAGAGCCCATATCTTCGGATTTTTGGGATATCAAGCAAAGTTAAGGAGAATCAGTCCACCACTTCTGAGAAAGACTCCTGCTCGCCAGGAGCAGAGTAAACGTTCTTAGTGACCAAGATGTAATGGCAATTTCATTTGTAACTACCATAATGAAGGGATTGTTAATGCCCTGGCCCGACGACACATAAGCGAATTCTCGGAATTGGCTGAATTGGTATAGAAGTACTGTGCCATGGAGAGCGTCTGGCAATCTGAGCGATTGTTCTCGGAACCAAATTTCTCCGAACACCCTCGAGGAGCTCAGAAAAAGAGAATACCTCCAAATGGGCCGGCCAGGTATGACCTCATAGAAAAAAGAAACAAGTCCCTTCTCGGGCCTGGCACCGTCCTCGACGTACTTTTGGATAAACCATGCCCCATTCACTCCGTACTGATGAACACAAACCCTACTCATAGCCTTCGAGCTTGCTGGGTCATCAGGCAAGTCGCAAAAAGTGGCAAGGCCATCCTCGACACACCTCCACCGAATAGGATTCGACAACAAAGTCCTGACGGTCTATGAGATCTTCCCCTCAAGGAGCAGGCGTAAAAGAGCTCTTAAGGAGCACGATCAAGTCTACCACGTGACAGCTATCGGCAAATGGGCAGACGTACCGATTACTTTCGGGGACACTGACCAGCCGCTCATCCTTTCTGGTCATTCACCAACCACTCTAGTCTTGAACCCCATCATTGATGGATACAGACTACATAAGGTGCTCATGGATGGCGGGAGTGGTTTAAACCTCATATACGAGGACACTTTGGATAAAATGCAGTTCGACCGATCTCGCATCAAACATAGCAACACAACCTTTTGGGGAATTATCCTAGGGAAAGAGGCACGTTACTCCGGATGTATCATCCTGGATGTTGTTTTTGGCACGCCCAAAAATTATCGATTCGAAGAGCTTCTCTTCCATATGGTCCCCTTCCCAGTGGCTATCACGCCCTATTAGGACGCGACGCCTTCACAAAGTTCCAAGCTATACCCCATTACGGGTACATGAAACTCAAAATGTCAGGACCAAATGGAGTGATCATGATCTCCAGTGATCCGAATATTGCCCTTCGGGCCGAAAACAAAACGACAGCACTCGCCCTAGAGGCATTAGCAGAAACTTTTGCCACCGAAGAGTTGACCGCTCTACGGTCAATAGTAAATAGGGATGATGTGGTCCTCAGCAAAAGGCATAAGTACACATTATTTAAACCCGCAGGTGCATCCAACGGACCATAATAAAACAGCCTCCATCGGCGCGTTGTAGAATTTCCTCCGTGCAAACTGGGACATCTTCACTTGGCATTCGTCCGATATGCCCGGAATCCCACGTCGGCTCGCCGAACATGGCTTGAACATTATTCCAGGCTTTAAGCCCGTGAAATAGACTCTGTGCCATTTCTCCGAGCCCAAACAGCAAGCCATGGGTGAAGAATTAGCCAAATTGCTCGAGGACATATTTATTCGGGATATTAAACAACCTGAGTAGCTAGCAAACCTGGTGATGGTACCTAAGAAAGACAAGTTCTGGCGGCTATGTGTTGATTTCAAAGACCTTAACAAAGCATGTCCCTAGGACCCTTTCCCGCTACCACGCATAGGCCAGATCATTGATGCCACAGCCGGACACTTTTTGGTTATGTTTCCTCGATGCTTACTCCGGATACCATCAAATCAAAATGAAGGAATCCGATCAAGAGGCCACTACATTCATCACTCCCTACGGTCCGTTCGGCTTCAACATGATGCCCTTTGTGTTAAAAAATGCCAGGGCCACATGCCAGCGCATGATCCAAACCTGCCTCACTACACAGGTCGGAAAGACTGTCGAGGCATACGTGGATGATGTGGTAATTAAAACCAAAAATGTTGATCAGTTGATCGACGACTGACGCCAAACTTTCACTAATTTGCACGAATATGATATACGACTCAATCTGGAAAAATGTGTATTCAGAGTTCCCTCGAGTAAGCTGCTTGGATTTATCGTCTCCCATAGAGGAATAGAGGCCAATCCAGCTAAAATCCGTGCTCTATCAGAACATGCAATCCCCATAGAGCTGAAGCATGTCTAGATGCTAGCCGGATGCATAGCCACGTTAAGCCGCTTCATCTCTCGCCTCAGAAAAAGGCTTTGCCGCTCTATAAGCTGCTGAACGGACAAACAATTTCGAATGGACCGATGAAGCAGCGGCCGTGTTGGAAGAAATCAAAACCGTACTGGCAACTAACCCCATACTAACAGCACCAGGCACCGGTGAGCCCATGTTGTTATACATATCGGCCACCAACAAAGTCGCCAGTGCGACGCTCGTCGTCGAACGAGATGAGGAGAGACATAAATTCCGGACTCAAAAACCGGTATATTATGTGTTAGAGGTACTAACACAGTGCAAGTCCAGATACCCACATTATCAAAAAATAGCCTACACTGTATTCATGGCATCGAGGAAACTCAGACACTACTTCCAGGAATGCGTTGTAACGATGGCATCGGAAGTCCCCCTGAATGATTTAATCAACATTAGGGATGCCACCAGGTGCATAGCCAAATGGGAAACCGAGCTCCTTCCCTTGGAAATAACCTACAAGCCGCGTTGTGCCATTAAATCTCAGGTACTGGCGGACTTCTTAGCTGAATGGACAGAGGCCGAGCTCCCCAAAGAGTATAGTACATACTCCCATTGGACAATGTACTTTGATGGATCCAAGACCTTGGTCGGTCTAGGGCTGGAGTTATCCTCACATCCCCCACAAGTGACAACATTAGATACGTGTTGCAGGTCATGTATGTTGACTCCAACAATGCCGCCGAATATGCCGCTCTTCTTCATGGTCTTCGGATGGCGGTGTCAATGGGCATACCACGGCTAGAGGTACGGGGAGACTCAAACTTGGCCATATCCCAAATTAACGGCAAGTTCGAGGCCAAAAATCCGAAGATGGCGACATATAGAAACACCGTCCTTAAGATATCTGCTTGGTTAGAAGGGTTAGAATTCCACCATGTCGCTCAAGATAAAAACCATACTGGCCCGTATGGGAGCCAAGCGCGACTACGTCCCAAGGAACACCTTCTTGGAGCAGCTTTTCAAGCCCTCCGTGGTGTGGTAGGACAACGCGAATGGCGCCGGTCCGAATACGGCGGACGAGGTTGTTCCCCCTATAAACGAACCAGATGATGACATTATCGGCAACTCCACTATGAATGAGACGCCCTTGGCTCATGAGGTCATGGCAATAATCGCGCCATGGACAGAGCCCTTCCTTGCTTACCTCCTGCACAAGGAACTCCCCGACGATCAAACTGAGGCACGATGCATAGTTCGGCGATCCAAGGACTACAAAGTACACGAGGGTGAGTTATACAAGAAAAGCACCATTGGAGTATTACAGAGGTGTATATCCGAGGAAGAAGGATGGGAGCTCCTCACCAAAATCCATGCAGGCATGGGCGAGCATCACGCCGTGGCAAGATCCCTTGTCGGCAAGGCCTTCCAAGCTGGTTTCTTTTGGCCCACAGCTCGGATGGACGCCTAGTCACTTGTTCAATGTTGTGTAGGGTGTCAACCCTTCGCAAATCAAAGTCACATGCCCCCAACAGCTCTTCGGACTATCCCGATCACCTAGCCTTTTGCGGTCTGGGGGCTGGACATGGTTGGACCCCTCAAAGGGGGAACCAAGAAAAATAAATACCTGCTGGGCATGGTTGACAAGTTCACCAAATGGATAGAAGAAAAGCCTGTTAAAACGGATAAATCCGAACTAGTGATCGAATTTATATCTAGTGTAGTACATCGATATGGTGTCCCACATAGTATAATAACGGATAACGGATCCAACTTCACGGCCCAAGAGGTAAAGGACTAGTGCGCAAAAATGGGCATAAAGCTTGATTATGCATCGGTCTATCCTCCACAGACCAATGGGCAAGTCGAGCGAGCAAACGATCTCATTATGAGTGGCATCAAGCCACGTTTGGTCCGATCTCTTCACGAGTCTGACTATCATTGGGTGGAGGAACTTGTCTCCGTTCTATGGGGCCTGCGTACCACCCCAAATAGATTAATGGGTTACACGCCGTTTTTATGGTATATGGGGTAGAGGCAATTCTCCCCTGTGATATTATCCACGACGCGCCTAGAATGTGCATGTACGAGGAAAAGGAGGCCGAGCTAGATCGGCAGGATGACTTAGCTGCCTTGGAAGGGGAGCGGGACATAGATATGGCCCGATCCACTCTTTATCAACACCAAGCTCGGCGGTACCAAAGTAGGGAGGTTAGGGCACAAGCATACAACATAGGAGACGTCGTCCTATGGCTTCCGAAGAAACAGAAGCACAAACTCAACCCCAAATGGAAGGGTCCTTTCATCATTGATGAAGTGCTCATGGGAGGGGCCTATCGTTTGTGGAGACCATCCGATAACCGCCTTGAACCAAACGCATGGAACGCTGCTTGTCTTCGACGCTTCTACGGATAAACCGGTGTTGTGTAAACTCCCCCGCATTTTTCCCTTTTTTTATTCTTTGCCTATTTTGCCTTTTCCCTCCCCACTTTGCTGCTCGATAGGGACAAGTTCTTTTAGCCTTTGTTCGGCTGAACCTATCTTCGTACTACAGATAATCGACATACACCATAAGTGTTAATCCCGAACACAACACGTGTCAGCTTCTTTCAATAGCCAAGATTTTATTTTGCTCATACTTACCAAGCGTGCATGTTTCTTTTTTCATGTTTAGCCATTGTATGCATCAATTCGAACTAAGATTTTGCCAAGCTGGGTTGTCTACGTTCCTGATTGTTCAGCTAGAGAGTAAAGGGAGCACCTCTGCGATTTTTATGACCGGGTCATCTGGACACGTACCTCAGATGGGTGAAGCCGAAAGCTAGGTATCTTACGTAGACAATTGGTCGGCTACGACGTAAACACCTAATACGGCTCTGGTAGCTATTACAGTTGTTTGGGTTCTTTTCTTCCCAAAGGACATTTCGTTGTATACTACAAGTATGCAGATCTCTATCTACGTTCTTCGTAGAGCCCCGACGAAAGGTATCGATTGAGGTAGTATTTTCCTCGGAAGATGTTTCTTACGCTTTGATGTAATATAGCATATCTTTCTATGTACTTTCTGTCTGTTCGCATGACATGGCCGGATTGCCTGGTTCTCCGAATATAGCTCGCTCTTTTTCAAAGAAATAATATGGAAGAACACTCCCGAGCTATTCACGCGGGAGGAAGAAGCCAATGGCCAGTTAAGATAAAGTTTACAAACACGAGTTGTTCATACACATGTACATATAAATTACATGTGCGGCTGCTGGTCGAGACCATCAATTATTGTGGTGAGGGGGCAGTCTGCTTGCGAAAGACGGGCGGCTGGCATCACCTGGTCATATACCAAGTGGAGTGGCACTTCTTTTCCATCCAATCGCATAGGACCAACCCGCGCCATATGCTCGGGGTTAAGTCCGGTGAAATAGGTCTTGACCATTGCCCACGCCCCCCGTGCTCCCTCGCAGCAGGCCGACGTCTTCCACAGCTCGGACCTACCCCAAGCACCCCTAAATCGATCCACAAGTGCGGCTAGCCCTTCAGGTGGCTGTTCGGTGGGCCATAGAGCCTTCATCATCCCTTTCATCGCTTTTTGCACGCGCTTATGGAGAGAGGTTAGCTCCTTCAGCAGGTCCCCTTGGTACGATTCGATCTCCTCTTCCGGACGCCCGGACAGGAGACCTGCACATGAGATAACAAGCGCGATTACTATCATTCCCTGCATCGGAAAGAATTTTTTGCCCATAGCGGAATAGTACTTACCGAATACACCCCTCCGAATATTTTGATTTTCTTCCTGAGCTTGGGCCAACTGAGTCTTTACACTCTTTATTTTCTTGGCCTGCTTCTGTATTGTAAGGCAACCGGCCTGATACTGGGATTCTGCATACCTTTGGGACTCACGGGCTTCTTCCAGCTGCCTTTCCATATGTCCTATTGATTCGACTGCTACACAAAATCCATATGTCAGGCACAATGATACAAAAGATTAGCGGAAGCAGCATACTCACCATGGGCCTCTCGCGTGAAGCTCTTCACTCGCGCTAGTTCGGCCTTCACGGACTGCACTTCCGTATGGCTCTCCTGGAGGGCCTTGGCCAATTGCTCGGACTGTTGCTTTGATGCCCGCATCAGCAGTCAAGCCGTGTGAAGATCCTTAATTCATTTATTCTAAACCAAATTAAGGCTCAGGGGCTACTAGGCTTACACAAATATTCAGATTCTATAAAGTCTAATCTCTTACCTGAATGTTGGTTGTTATCAGCTTCATAGCTTCGCCGAATCCAGTTCGGGCGGCCCCGAGGTGTGCATCCACCGAGCGTAGGGCGTTGAACTCCTGGTCGGAGAAAATTGGGTGCGGCATGGCCTGCCATCAGTGCCAATGATGAATGGTGATCTCCATCGCAGGTTTGGTGACGGATACGCCATCGCCAGACTCGGCGAGCGCCGGATTGGCCATGGGGAATTCTGTAGCAGAAGCCGCTTGGGTCATGGCCCGGGAGCTTCGAGCTCCTCCTGACACCCTGGCAGCCCCCTCGGTAGGAGAAGGTTGGGTGTTTTTCCTAAGTATAAAGAAAGTGGCTATAATATTCTACTAACTATAGCGATAAAATGGACATCCGAACAATGTACCTTCGGGATGAACGGATGGGTGGATTCGTCCCCATGTCCGGCCCCTCTGCATGGTCTCGGGGGCCCTCTAACTCGCCTCCGGCTTTGGCTGCTGTCGCATGGCGCGTTGATCGGCGGTGCTTGGGGTTTGAGACCGGCGCATCTAGGGTGCTTTGGGTAGCAGATCTCTTGCGGGAGGAACTTTTCTTCTTGCCCACAGATGGAATGGAAAATGATTCAGCGTAATCAATTATTATAGCCACCAGGGTCTGGACGATGCTATCCTGGTAATAAACTCCGTTTTCGCAGTCAAGAAAAAGATCTGGGTCATCGTTGAAGCCCGGATCGTTTTCACATGAGTGGTTCTCGGGCCGAGGAGCCAAGAAACTGACTGCCACGACGAAACTCCTCCATTCATGTTCACGCCAAGACCTTGGTCAAATAAAGTGAGGAATGAAGCCCCAAACTATTCTATGATTAAAAAGCAAGGCTTACCTATTCGATGGGATTATGGGTCGTGTACCCTTCCTTGGGTGACTGCCAAATAAAGTCATCTTGCTCTCCCTTGTACAGGTCGACAAGCGTGGTGGCCAACGCTGTTGGATTAGCGGGGCCTAATTTTCGGGAGCACGTGGCATCGCTTGTCCCGTTGTACTCACACAAGGGGTGTACCCTTTGTTGGAGGGGCTGCACACACCGGGAGATTGTTGGGAGACGTAGTAGTAAATCAAAATTTTCCTACGTGTCACCAAGATCTATCTATGGAGAAACCAGAAAACGAGTGGGGAGAGATTGGATCTTCATACCTTTGAAGATCGCTAAGCGGAAGCGTTGCTAGAACGCGGTTGATGGAGTCGTACTCGCTGCGATTCAGATCGCGGTAGATCCGATCAAGTGCCGAACGGACGGCACCTCCGCGTTCAACACACGTGCAGCCCGGTGACGTCTCCTACGCCTTGATCCAGCAAGGAGGAAGGAGAGGTTGGGGAAGAGCTCCAGCAGCAGCACGACGGCGTGGTGGTGGTGGAGTAGCAAGGTATCCCGGCAGGGCTTCGCCTAAGCACTGCGGAGGAGGAAGAAGCAGAATAGGGCTGCAGCGAGAGAGAAAGAGTTCGTCGTCTCAAACCTGCCCAAACCCTTGCATATATATAGGAGGAAGGAGAGGGAGGGCTGGCTTGGCCCCTCCTCCAAGGAGGAGGGATTCGGCCGAAGTGGGGGGAGAGTCCTCCTCCCACACGGGAGGTGGACCCCCCCCCTTTTAAAATCCCTTTTGCCTCTATCTCCAGATCCCTGGCGCATGGGCCCTTTCTAGAAGGTATTGGCTGGCCCAATATGGGCTGGCACACCTCCTCTAAGGGCCCATGAGGTCCTTTGGTCGTCACCCCCTCCCGGGGGTCCTCCGGCACCCTCCCGGCACTCCCGGTACAATACCGATGAGCCCGAAAACTTTCCGGTGACCAAAACTGGACTTCCTATATATCAATCTTTACCTCCGGACCATTCCGGAGCTCCTCGTGACGTCCGGGATCTCATCCGGGACTCCGAACAACCTTCGGTAATCACGTATACCTTTTCCCTATAACCCTAGCGTCATCGAACCTTAAGTGTGTAGACCCTACGGGTTCGGGAGACACGTAGACATGACCGAGACACCTCTCCGGCCAATAACCAACAGCAGGATCTGGATACCCATGTTGGCTCCCACGTACTCCACGATGATCTCATCGGATGAACCACGATGTCAGGGATTCAATCAATCCCGTATACAATTCCCTTTGTCTATCGGTATGGTACTTGCCCGAGATTCGATCGTCGGTATCCGCATACCTTGTTCAATCTCGTTACTGGCAAGTCTCTTTACTCGTTCCGTAATACATCATCCCGTGACTAACTCCTTAGTCACATTGAGCTCATAATGATGATGTCTTACCGAGTGGGCCCAGAGATACCTCTCCGTCACACGGAGTGACAAATCCCAGTCTCGATTCGTGTCAACCCAACAGACACTTTCGGAGATACCCGTAGCGTACCTTTATAGCCACCCAGTTACGTTGTGACGTTTGGCACACCCAAAGTATTCCTACGGTATCCGGGAGTTACACAATCTCATGGTCTAAGGAAATGACACTTGACATTGAAAAGCTTTAGCAAACGAACTACACGATCTTTGTGCTATGCTTAGGATTGGGTCTTGTCCATCACATCATTCTCCTAATGATGTGATCCCGTTATCAACGACATCCAATGTCCATGGTCATGAAACCGAGACCATCTATTGATCAACGAGCTAGCCAACTAGAGGCTCACTAGGGACACGTTGTGGTCTATGTATTCACACATGTATTACGGTTTCCGGTTAACACAATTATAGCATGAATAATAGACAATTATCATGAACTAGGAAATACAATAATAACCATTTTATTATTGCCTCTAGGGCATATTTCCAACAGTCTCCCACTTGCACTAGAGTCAATAATCTAGTTACATTGTGATGAATCGAACACCCATAGCATTCTGGTGTTGATCATGTTTTGCTCGTGAGAGAGGTTTAGTCAACGGATCTGCGACATTCAAATCCGTATGCACTTTACAAATATCTATGTCTCCCTCCTGAATGTAATCACGGATGGAGTTGAAGCGGCGCTTGATGTGTCTTGTCTTCTTGTGAAACCTGGGCTCCTTCGCAAGGGCAATAGCTCCAGTGTTGTCACAGAGTAGAGTCATCGGGCCCGACGCATTCGGAATCACTCCTAGGTCGGTGATGAACTCCTTCATCCAGACTCCCTCCTTTGCTGCTTCCGAAGCAGCTATGTACTCCGCTTCACATGTAGATGCTGCCACGACGCTTTGCTTGCTGGTGCTCCAGCTCACTGCCCCTCCATTCAAAATATACACGTATCCGGTTTGCGACTTGGAGTCGTCCGGATCTGTGTCGAAGCTAGCATCGACGTAACCCCTTACGACGAGCTCTTCGGCACCTCCATAAACGAGAAACATGTCCTTTGTCCTTTTCAGGTACTTCAGGATATTCTTGACCGCTGTCCAGTGTTCCGCTCCGGGATCACTTTGGTACCTCCCTACCAAACTTATGGCAAGGTTCACATCAGGTCTGGTACACAGCATGGCATACATGATAGAGCCTATGGCTGAAGCATAGGGGATGGCACTCATCTCTTCTCTATCCTTTGCCGTGGTCGGGCATTGAGTCGTACTCAATCTCACACCTTGAAACACGGGCAAGAACCCCTTCTTGGACTGATCCATATTGAACTTCTTCAATATCTTTTCAAGGTATGTGCTTTGTGAAAGACCAATGAGGCGTTTTGATCCATCTCTATAGATCTTAATACCTAATATGTAAGCAGCTTCTCCAAGGTCCTTCATTGAAAAACACTTATTCAAGTAGGCCTTGATACTTTCCAAGAGTTCTATATTATTTCCCATTATCAGCATGTCATCCACATACAGTATAAGAAATGCTATAGAGCTCCCACTCACTTTCTTGTAAATACAGGGTTCTCCATAAACCTGTACAAACCCAAACGCTTTAATCACCTCATTAAAGCGAATGTTCCAACTCCGAGATGCTTGCACCAGCCCATAGATGGAGCGCTGGAGCTTGCATACCTTGTTAGCATCTTTAGGATCGACAAAACCTTCCGGCTGTATCATATACAGTTCTTCCTTGAGGAAGCCATTAAGGAATGCCGTTTTGACGTCCATTTGCCAGATCTCATAATCATAAAATGCGGCAACTGCTAACATGATTCGGACAGACTTTAGCATCGCTACGGGTGAGAATGTCTCATCGTAGTCAACTCCTTGAACTTGTCGATAACCCTTAGCGACAAGCCGAGCTTTATAGGCGGTCACATTACCGTCTGCGTCAGTCTTCTTCTTAAAGATCCATTTATTTTCAATGGCTCGCTTATCATCAGGCAAGTCCACCAAAGTCCATACTTTGTTCTCATACATGGATCCTATCTCGGATTTCATGGCCTCAAGCCATTTGTCGGAATTCGGGCCCGCCATCGCTTCTTCATAGTTCGAAGGTTCACCGTTGTCCAACAACATGATCTCTAGGACAGGATTACCGTACCACTCTGGTGCGGAACGTGTCCTAGTGGACCTTCGAGTAGCAACTTGATCTGATGTTTCATGATCATCATCATTAACTTCCTCTCTAGCCGGTGTAGGCTCCACAGAAACAACTTCCTCTGCTGCGCTACTCTCCGGTTCGAGTGAAGGTACAATTACCTCATCAAGTTCCATTTTCCTCCCACTTACTTCTTTCGAGAGAAACTCTTTCTCGAGAAAGGATCCATTCTTGGCAACAAAGACTTTGCCTTCGGATCGTAGGTAGAAGGTATACCCAATAGTCTCTTTGGGATATCCTATGAAGACGCACTTTTCCGCTTTGGGTTCGAGCTTCTCAGGTTGAAGTTTCTTCACATAAGCATCGCAACCCCAAACATTTAGAAACGACAGCTTAGGTTTCTTTCCAAACCATAATTCATACGGTGTCGTCTCAATGGATTTAGACGGTGCCCTATTTAAAGTGAATGCGGCAGTCTCTAATGCATATCCCCAAAATGATAGCGGTAAGTTGGTAAGAGACATCATAGATCGCACCATATCCAATAGAGTGCGATTACGACGTTCAGACACACCATTTCGCTGAGGTGTGCCTGGCGGCGTGAGCTGTGAAACAATTCCACATTTCCTAAGGTGCGTGTCAAACTCGTGACTTAAATATTCTCCGCCACGATCAGATCGTAGGCATTTTATTTTCCTGTCACGTTGATTCTCGACCTCACTCTGAAATTCCTTGAACCTTTCAAAGGTTTCAGACTTGTGTTTCATTAAGTAGACATACCCATATCTGCTCAAGTCATCAGTGAGGGTGAGAACATAACGGTAGCCACCGCGAGCCTCGACACTCATTGGACCGCATACATCGGTATGTATTATCTCCAACAAGTCAGTTGCTCGCTCCATTGTTCCGGAGAACGGAGTTTTGGTCATCTTGCCCATGAGGCATGGTTCACATGTGTCAAATGATTCGAAATCAAGTGACTCCAAAAGTCCATCAGCATGGAGCTTCTTCATGCGTTTGACACCAATATGGCCAAGACGGCAGTGCCACATGTAAGTGGGACTATCGTTATCAACTTTACACTTTTTGGTACTCACACTATGGACATGTGTAACATCACGTTCGAGATTCATCAAAAATAAACCATTGACCAGCGGGGCATGAGCATAGAACATTTCTCTCATATAAATAGAACAACCATTATTCTCGGATTTAAAAGAGTAGCCATCTCGTATCAAGCGAGATCCAGATACAATGTTCATGCTCAATACTGGTACTAAATAACAATTATTAAGGTTTAAAACTAATCCCGAAGGTAGATGTAGAGGTAGCGTGCCGACGGCGATCACATCGACCTTGGAACCATTCCCGACGCGCATCGTCACCTCATCCTTTGCCAACCTTCGCTTATTCCGCAGCTCCTGCTTGGAGTTACAAATGTGAGCAACTGCACCGGTATCAAATACCCAGGAGCTACTACGAGCGCTGGTTAGGTACACATCAATAACAAGTATATCACATATACCTTTAACGTTGCCGACCTTCTTATCCGCTAAGTACTTGGGGCAGTTCCGCTTCCAGTGACCGGTACCCTTACAATAGAAACACTCAGTCTCAGGCTTGGGTCCATTCTTGTTCTTCTTCTTCCCGGCAACTTGCTTACCGGGCGCGGCAACAGCTTTGCCGTCCTTCTTGAAGTTCTTCATACCCTTGCCTTTCTTGAAACTAGCGGTCTTGTTTACCATCAACACTTGATGCTCCTTTCTGATCTCGACCTCTGCTGATTTGAGCATCGAGTACAACTCAGGAATGGACTTCTCCATCCCCTTCATGTTGTAGTTCATCACAAAGCTTTTGTAGCTAGGTGGAAGCGACTGGAGGATTCTGTCAATGACTGAGTCATCCGGGAGATTAACTCCCAGCTGAGTCAAGCGGTTGTGAAGCCCAGACATCTTGAGGATGTGCTCACTAACAGAACTGTTCTCCTCCATCTTACAGCTGAAGAACTTGTCAGAGATGTCATATCTCTCGACTCGGGCATGAGCTTGGAAAACCAGTTTCAGCTCTTGGAACATCTCATATGCTCCGTGTTGCTCAAAACGCTTTTGGAGCCCCGATTCTAAACTGTAAAGCATGCCGCACTGAACAAGGGAGTAATCATCGCAACGTGACTGCCAAGCGTTCGTAACGTCTTGGTCCGCTGGGAGAATGGGTGGGTCACCTAGCGGTGCATCAAGGACATACAATCTCTTGGAAGCTATGAGGATGATCCTCAAGCCACGGACCCAGTCCGTATAGTTGCTTCCATCATCTTTCAGCTTGGTTTTCTCTAGGAACGCGTTGAAATTTAGGTTGACATTTGCGTTGGCCATTGGATCTACAATATAGATATTAAAGGCAATTTTAGACTAAGTTCATGATAATCGAGTTCACATAATCAAATTATTCAATGAACTCCCACTCAGATAGACATCTCTCTAGTCATCTAAGTGACACATGATCCATGTCAACTAGCCCGTGTCCGATCATCACGTGAGACGGACTAGTCATCCATGGTGAACATCTCCATGTTGATCGTATCTTCTATACGACTCATGTTCGACCTTTCGGTCTTCCGTGTTCCGAGGCCATGTCTGTACATGCTAGGCTCGTCAAGTCAACCTAAGTGTTTCGCGTGTGTAAATCTGGCTTACACCCGTTGTATGCGAACGTTAGAACCTATCACACCCGATCATCACGTGGTGCTTCGGAACAACGATCCTTAGCAACGGTGCATAGTTAGGGTGAACACTTCTCTTGAAATTTTATTGAGAGATCATCTTATTTACTACCGTCGTTTTAAGCAAATAAGATGTAAGCATGATAAACATCACATGCAATCAATATAGTGACATGATATGGCCAATATCATCTTGCTCCTATGATCTCCATCTTCGGGGCACCATGATCATCATTGTCACCGGCATGACACCATGATCTCCATCATCATGATCTCCATCATTGTGTCTTCATGAGGTTGTCTCGCCAACTATTACTTCTACTGCTATGGCTAACGCTTAGCAATAAAGTAAAGTAATTACATGGCGTTTGTGATTGACTCGCAGGTCATACAATAAATAAGACAACTCCTATGGCTCCTGCCGGTTGTCATAGTCATCGACATGCAAGTCGTGAACCCTATTACAAGAACATGATCAATCTCATACATCACAATGCATCACATCACATCCTTCTGGCCATATCACATCACAAGGCATATGCTGGAAAAACAAGTTAGACGTTCTCTAATTTGTAGTTGCAAGTTTTTACGTGGTTGCTATAGGTTTCTAGCAAGAACGTTTCTTACCTACGCCAAAACCACAACGTGATATGCCAATTGCTATTTACCCTTCATAAGGACCCTTTTCATCGAATCCAATCCGACTAAGGTGGGAGAGACAGACACCCGCTAGCCACCTTATGCAACTGGTGCATGTCAGGCGGTGGAACCGGTCTCACGTAAGCGTACGTGTAAGGTTGGTCCGGGCCGCTTCATCCCACAATACCGTCGAATCAAGATAAGACTAGTAATGGCAAGCATATTAACAAAATCGACGCCCACAACTGCTTTGTGTTCTACTCGTGCATAGATTCTACGCATAGACCTAGCTCATGATGCCACTGTTGGGAGACGTAGTAGTAAATCAAAATTTTCCTACGTGTCACCAAGATCTATCTATGGAGAAACCAGCAAACGAGTGGGGAGAGATTGGATCTTCATACCTTTGAAGATCGCTAAGCGGAAGCGTTGCTAGAACGCGGTTGATGGAGTCGTACTCGCTGCGATTCAGATCGCGGTAGATCCGATCAAGTGCCGAACGGACGGCACCTCCGCGTTCAACACACGTGCAGCCCGGTGACGTATCCTACGCCTTGATCCAGCAAGGAGGAAGGAGAGGTTGGGGAAGAGCTCCAGCAGCAGCACGACGGCGTGGTGGTGGTGGAGTAGCAAGGTATCCCGGCAGGGCTTCGCCTAAGCACTGCGGAGGAGGAAGAAGCAGAATAGGGCTGCAGCGAGAGAGAAAGAGTTCGTCGTCTCAAACCTGCCCAAACCCTTGCATATATATAGGAGGAAGGAGAGGGAGGGCTGGCTTGGCCCCTCCTCCAAGGAGGAGGGATTCGGCCGAAGTGGGGGGAGAGTCCTCCTCCCACACGGGAGGTGGACCCCCCCCTTTTAAAATCCCTTTTGCCTCTATCTCCAGATCCCTGGCGCATGGGCCCTTTCTAGAAGGTATTGGCTGGCCCAATATGGGCTGGCACACCTCCTCTAAGGGCCCATGAGGTCCTTTGGTCGTCACCCCCTCCCGGGGGTCCTCCGGCACCCTCCCGGCACTCCCGGTACAATACCGATGAGCCCGAAAACTTTCCGGTGACCAAAACTGGACTTCCTATATATCAATCTTTACCTCCGGACCATTCCGGAGCTCCTCGTGACGTCCGGGATCTCATCCGGGACTCCGAACAACCTTCGGTAATCACGTATACCTTTTCCCTATAACCCTAGCGTCATCGAACCTTAAGTGTGTAGACCCTACGGGTTCGGGAGACACGTAGACATGACCGAGACACCTCTCCGGCCAATAACCAACAGCGGGATCTAGATACCCATGTTGGCTCCCACGTACTCCACGATGATCTCATCGGATGAACCACGATGTCAGGGATTCAATCAATCCCGTATACAATTCCCTTTGTCTATCGGTATGGTACTTGCCCGAGATTCGATCGTCGGTATCCGCATACCTTGTTCAATCTCGTTACTGGCAAGTCTCTTTACTCGTTCAGTAATACATCATCCCGTGACTAACTCCTTAGTCACATTGAGCTCATAATGATGATGTCTTACCGAGTGGGCCCAGAGATACCTCTCCGTCACACGGAGTGACAAATCCCAGTCTTGATTCGTGTCAACCCAACAGACACTTTCGGAGATACCCGTAGCGTACCTTTATAGCCACCCAGTTACGTTGTGACGTTTGGCACACCCAAAGTATTCCTACGGTATCCGGGAGTTACACAATCTCATGGTCTAAGGAAATGACACTTGACATTGAAAAGCTTTAGCAAACGAACTACACGATCTTTGTGCTATGCTTAGGATTGGGTCTTGTCCATCACATCATTCTCCTAATGATGTGATCCCGTTATCAACGACATCCAATGTCCATGGTCATGAAACCGAGACCATCTATTGATCAACGAGCTAGCCAACTAGAGGCTCACTAGGGACACGTTGTGGTCTATGTATTCACACATGTATTACGGTTTCCGGTTAACACAATTATAGCATGAATAATAGACAATTATCATGAACTAGGAAATACAATAATAACCATTTTATTATTGCCTCTAGGGCATATTTCCAACAGAGATTGCAGCGGCCATGACATCAATCATGGTCAGTCTGCGGTGGGCAAGCATCCACACTTGTCCGGCCAGGCGACACACTTCGGCGCTTTCCTCCTGAGACAAGCTTCAGGGGCGCCAGTTATACCTATTCTTTGGGAGGAGGTCGAAGTATTCGGGCAAACCCATCTGGGTTGGCTTGAACAGGGGGACATCTTCGATGTAAAACCACTCCGAGGTCCATTCTTCGGATTTCCTCGGTGTGCCAGCCGGATACCCCATTCCCGCTAGAAGACACACTTTGGCCCCACCGACCTTTAAGATGGTCTTGTCCCGAGTTCGGGGGATGAGGAAAAAGTATTTCCTCCACGGGTCGAAATGAGCTTCGCACCCTAAGAACACCTTGTAGAGGGCAACAAAGCCCGAGATGTGCAGAATTGATCCTGGAGTGAGATGGTGGAGTTAGATCCCGTAGAACTCCAGTAACCCCCTTAGGAATGGGTGAATGGGAAACCCTAGACCCCGGATGAGAAAGGGGATGAAGCAGACGTGCTCCCCTTGTTTGGATTAGGGAAGCGCTTGTTGAATACCTCGTCGCCGTATTCAATCAGACCCGCGTGGGTCGCCGCCAGATCTGATGATGGGAGATATCCCTAGGTCTCCCAGTTGCGGAGCCGCAGGAGGGTGACGGAGCAGCTGGCCCAGTCCCCTGGACGTAGGCCATAAGTGCTTGCGGAGGAGCTGGGAGCATTAGCCATGTTTTGCATCGAGCTTCCGCTAGGAGTTTTTGACGATAAAAAGAGAGAGAAGAAGAAGATGTGGTCTGAACCACGATTTTGTTTGATTAAATCAATTGGTACCTCTATGGCGGAGGGGTAAGATTGTAAAAAATCATTGCCCATTCACCTCCCCGTGATGCGCGAAAGTCAAGGAACTCCTGTAGTTATTGTAATGAACCCGCGCCCGCGACTCTTGGGATCTTACCGAAGATTGGTCGGTTGCCAAACAAAGAAGGATGAGAGACTCGCCTTGCAAGCCGAACAAAACGACATGAAGAGAGCGACCGAATATATATCGGCGTTGAAGTCCAGTCCGGGGGCTACTAAGGGAGTCCTGGATTAAGGGGTCCTCGGATAGCCGACCTGTTACTCAAGGGCCGGACTATGTGGGTCGCGAAAAAGTCATCGTATGATCGAGGACCACCTATGCTAGATGGAAGCTTTGAGGAGTTAAGACGTGTTCTCCAAGTTATTTGCTGTAGATAGGCAAGTTATCTCTTTGACATGTAACCGACCATGTGTAAGCCAAGGGCACCCCCGACATCTATATAGGCCAGAGGGTTTTAGGGCATAGAGGTAGGACAACTCATCTAGGGTTATACATATGATCTCGAGGTAGATCAACTCTGTAATCCCTTACACCATCAATACAACCAAGAAGGACATAGGATATTACCTTCATTGGAGGGCCCGAACCTAGGTAAACTCATGTCCCCTTCGTCTCCTGTTACCGTCGATCCAAGTCTCACAGTTCGGGACCCCCTACCCGAGATCCGCCAGTTTTGACACCGACACTCATGTTGGGACTCGGCATACCTCTGAGATTCTCGGGCTGCATCTAAATATTTTTGCAACTGCCCTATGGATTCAGCTGCTACAAAGTCCCCTAGCATCAGCATTGGATTATATACTAAGATCAACATAACAGATATACTCAGCATGAGCCTCCCGGGTAAAATTCTTCACTTAATCAAGTTCGGCCTTCACGGTTTCCACCTGTGTTCGGCTCGCGTCCAGCTCCTTGGTCAGTTTCTTGTTTTGTTGTATTGAGGCCTGCATCATCAGTAAAACAATACGCGGACCCTTAATTCGGTTGTTCCAGCCAATTTAAGGCTTGGGGGCTACTGGGTTTACATGTGTGTTCGGATTCTTATAGCCGATCACTCACCTGTAGGCTGGACAATATCAGCTTCATGGCTTCCCCAAACCTAGCTCGGGTAGCTCCGATGTGTGTGTCAACCGAACATAGAGCATCGAACTCTTGTTTGAAGAACACCGGGTGGCGCATGGCTTCTCGTCGCCACCAGTGATTCATAGCGCTTTCTACGTCGGATTTAGTAACTAATACTGCGTCCTCGGAGTCTTCAGGGGCCTGATTGACCACAGGGACCTCCGCAGCGGGTTCAGCATGAGCAGAAGATCTAGAAATGTGAGCACTGCTGAACACCCTGGCAACATCCTCGGCGGAAGATGGGTGAACTCGTTGCCTAAGTATTTTGACATAAGATCTCTTGTGAGGCTCTATCAATCGTAATAATAAATTAAGCAGCCGAACAAAGTACCTTTGAGCTGAACGAGTGGTCAGGCTTGTCCCCATGACTGGCTCACTTGACATATCCCTGTTGCTACCCGGTCCGAGCATTACCACCGTAGTCGATGTTTGTCGCGCAGACCGATGATGCTTGGGAGCAGGAGCCAACGCGTTTGGGTTGATGGAGGGTACTTGCCTTTTACAGGGCAAAATTTTCTTCTTCTTGACTGTAGCAGGGGAAGGGAACGATCCGGGGTAATCGACTATAATATGCACCTTGGAGCGGCCAGGGCTCTCTTGGTAGAAGACCCTGTATTCGAACTCAACTGACAGCTCTGGGTCGTCATGAAATCTTGGATCGTTGTCACGAGAATAGTTCTCGGGTTGGGGGCCAAGTAGTTGACTGTCTCGACAAAGCTCCTCCATTCCTATTCACATAGATTAAAGGCTTCAGTCAAAAAGGGACAAATATAAAACCCAAATTCGGGTCACAGAGTCGAAAAGCTCACCCATTCGATGGGATTATGACTTGAGTAGCCCTCCTTGGTCGGTGGCCGAACAAAATCTTCTTTCTCCCCTTTGTATAGGTTGGCAAGTGTGGCTGCCAATGTTGCTTGATTGGCAGGGTCCAGCTGTCCGGAGCGGGTGGTGTCGCTTGTCCCGTTGTAGCACCACAGGGGGTGTGATCTTTGCTGAAGGGGCTGAACACATCGAGTGATGGCGGCGCCATCACGTCTATCATGGTCAATTTGTGATGAGCTAGTAGCCTCATGTGGGCAGCCAAGTGTTGCACTTCGGCGCTGTCCTCCTAGGATGAGCTCTTTAGTCGCCAGTTGTACCTTTTCTTCAAGGGGGCGTCGGAGTATTCAGGCAAACCCCTCCGAGATAAATCAAATAGGGGAACGTCCTCAATATAGAACCATTTCGAAGACCATTCTTCAGACTCCTTCTTCAGTGTCCCCACTGGATACCCCGTCCCGGCTATGCGACATATTTTGGCTCCTCCGACCTCTAGAATTGTCTTACCCCGAATACAAGGGACGAGGCATAAGTACTTCCTCTACAATTCAAAGTGTGCCTCGTAGACCAGGAACATCTCGCGAAGGGCGATGAAGCCCGAGATATGTAGAATGGACCCAGGGGCGAGATGATGGAGCTGGATCCCATAGAACTCCAATAACCCCCTTAGGAAAGGATGAGTGGGGAACCCGAGACCCTGCAAGAGGAAGGGCACGAAGCATACTCGCTCTCCCTTTTGAGGATTAGGGAAATTTTCTGCGAAGGCTTCGCCATTGAAAGAAGTCAAACCGGTGCGGATAACCGCTAGATCCGAGGAAGGAAGATACCCCTGGGTCTCGAGGTTGCACAATCGAAGGAGGGATACAAAGCAAATTGTCCAATCCCCAGGATGGGAGCCATAAGGGCGTGAGGAAGAGCTAGGGGCACTCGCCATGTTATTGTGCTGATCTCTTGCTGAAGGTTTTCTTTTCTGATGGGGATTAAGAAGAAGATGTGGCCTGTACCACGATTTAGCCAGTTTAAATAGGTGGTGCCTCCTTTGTGGGAGGGATAGTCTTGTAAAAAGATGCTGAACTGCTCGTCTCCCCTGGGCGCATGAGGATCGAGAAGCACTGACATTTATTACAATGGACCCTGCAAGTTTGTGACGCTTGGGATTTCGCCGATGATAGGATGGTTGCCAAACAAGAAGGGATAGAGGGACTCGCCGCGCAAGCCGAAGACTTGGACGTGCAAGATTGTCCGGATATTATACCTCGGCATTAGAGGCTAGACCGGGGCTACTGAGGGAGTCCTGGTTTAAGGGCTCCTCGGATGGCCGACCTATTTCTCATGGGCTGGACTATATGGGTCACTTGCTGAGCATTGGATTAATCAAAGGCCCTGTCGCCAGGGAGTAAGCTTCATGAGTCGTGGCGTGTCCTCCAAGTTTGGAATAGTAGATAGGCAAGTTTTTCCCTTCGATGTGCAACCGATCATGTGTAAACCCTAGGTACCCCCGGTGTCTATATAAGCCGGAGGGTTTTGGATTGTGAGGCAAGGAAAGTCATCTAGGGTTTAGCTATTCGATCTTGAGGTAGATCAACTCTGTAACCTTCATACCATCAATATAATCAAGCAAGACGTAGGGTTTTACCTCTAGAGGAGGGCCCGAACCTGGGTAAACATCGTCTCTTTCGTCCCTTGTTACCATCTATCTTAGTCTCACAGCTCGGGACCCCTACCCGAGATCTGCTGGTTTTGACACCGACACCGGATACATTGAGAGCCCACATTCTAGAAGGAAGTCCTGAAGGCGCATCATGCACTCCAAGTCAAGATGAGGAAATCGACATCTCCATCCTCAACATGAGACCTACCATGTGTAAACCCTAATACCCCCCGGTGTCTATATAAACCGGGAGGGTTTTAGATTGTGGGGCAGAAAAACTCATCTAGGGTTTTAGATATTCGATCTCAAGGTAGATCAACTCTATAACCTTCATACCATCTATATAATCAAGCATGACGTAGGGTTTTATCTCCATAGGAGAGCCCGAACCTGGGTAAACATTGTCTCCTTCATCCCTTGTTTCCATCGATCCTAGGCTCACAGCTCGAGATCCCCCTACCCGAGATCCGCTGGTTTTGACACCTACATTGGTGCTTTCATTGAGAGTTCTGCTATGATCGCCAAAGGAATCGATGGCTCGCGTTGTCATCAACGAAGAAGTCCACAACATGGACACTTTTGTCCCTGGACAAGTCTTCGCTTTCGGCAGCATTGTGCTGCACGCTGACCCGACCGGCCGTCTTAGCCGGGTCAGGAGTTTTTCCCCTAATCAAGAGGTCAAATTTGGGAACCTAGAGTTCTTCATAGATTCTCGGGGCCATCTTTCTCTAACCGAGCTCGCAGTCTTGCTTGCCGTGCCTGAAGACTCCGTGGCCTTAACCTCGGATTCCACTTTCGGTCCCATCCACGGGATCCACCCCGGCGATGACCTGGCTTTGAGTCCGGGTCTGGCCATAGCGCCAGACGTCCGGAGACCAGTTCCTGCCAAACACTCCCCTCACGCGGACGTATCAGAGGTCAACTCCGAAAGCTCTGAGCAAGTTGACCCGATCGAGCTCTCAACACTCAACGGGCCCTAGATCGGATCTTGTCGACGAAAATTACCGATGACCCAACCTTGATCCATGCTCAGAAAGGTCTTAAGGCGGGTCAAGAAGAATCTTTCATCCCACCCACCACCCACTTGATAGGCATTGTCAAAGACTTAACCGACGTGTTGGACTATGCCTCCGAGGAGGCAGAATATATGGATGAGGAAGATTGCGCTCCCACCCCCGATAACACCGGGAGATGGGCTGCCACCTCCACCTATGACGTCTACATGGTGGACACTCTAGCCAATAACTGCGAGCACACACCCAAAAACGATGGCGACAAATCGGGTGAAGCACCGTCAAGGCGCCGGAAGCCGCACAAACGATCAAAGGCAAAAAAGGGAAGAAAAGCTATCGCTGGCACTGGGAACGAAGATACCCCGGAAGACCTCGGCGATCCTGATATCCCTGAACATCCATTAGAGGATCAGGAGAGGCCAAAAGATCAGTGCAACCCCGATGATCTAAAAGATTCCGAGAACGACAACTACATCCCCTTGTCGAGGAGGAGGACATCCCGGAAGCCGATGACTTCGCCATCCCCAAAAACCCTAAAGATCAGGAACAATTCAGGCAATAGCTTATAGCCACGGCCCCAGCCTAAAGATAAAAGAACGACAACTTAATGCCAAACAAGACAACCTCAACAATAGATGGATGAGGGTCCTATCAGCTGAGGAAGGATACGATATGGTATATTGGACCAACCCAAAAGCTATCCACGCCGAAGGCTGCTTCCACAATTCGATGACGAGCTTACTGATACAGCATCTCCCAAACATACTCCATATGACAAGCTGGACCGCCCTCATTGAGGACTACACAGGATGGCTGACGACACCGGTTATAGGCCGACGATACCCCGAAGATGAGGGAAAGAGCCAATAGAGCCCGATGACAGGTTTGACCTGTGACACGACCTGGACTATAGAGAAGGCCGTACGAGGTCCATCTACGGATTTAGAGGGTACTCACCCGATAGATGGGAGGGGTACCAGCCTTGGCTCGACCGCAACAATAGAGGCCGGGAACGAAACCGGGCCAGAACAGACGCCGATTACCGGCGCGACATAGCTCGGGTTAGAGGCGCTGCCCACCCACTGTTCTTCACCAACGAGGTGATGCGGCATCAATTCCCGGAGGGATTTAAACCCGTGAACATAGGGCAATACGACGAAACAACTGACCCAACAGTATGGATCGAGGAGTTCCTCCTCCAGATCCACATGGCACCAGGAGATGATCTCCATGCCATCAAGTATCTACCCCTAAAACTTAAGGGGCCAGCTCGAACAGCCTCCCTGAAAATTCCATCAGGTGCTGGGAGGATCTAGAGGATGCATTCCGATCTAACTTCCAAGGGAACTATGTTTGTCCGTCGGACTCCTCTGACCTAGCAACATCGTCCAGAAAGCAGGAGAGTCCGTTCGGCAATTCTGGAATCGGTTCTTGACCAAGAAAAACCAAATCGTTGATTGTGTGGACACCAAGGCAATATCCTCCTTCAGGCACAATATTTAGGATGAATGGCTGGCTCGCCAGCTCAGTTAGGATCAACCTAGGACAATATCCACCCTTACATCACTCATGACTCACTTTTGCATGGGCGAGGATAACTGGCTAGCAAGATGGAGCCACAACCCCGAAGACCCCGAAACCTCCAAAGTTCGGGACGGAAATAGGAAAACCAAAACGCAATAAGAATAAGCGCTGGCACAACAATAGTGATGCCAATGACATGGACATTAATGCCGTCTCTGCTATTCCTGAACCAGGCAGCAGAAGAAGCCTCCTAAAGTCAATCGCGATGGACCTACCGCGCTGGACAAAATCATGGAGAGGCCTTGCCCGATCCATGGCACTCAAGAGAAGCCCGCCAACCACACCAACCATAACTATTGGGTGTTCAAACAGGCCAACAAACTCGCAGCTGAGGATCAAGGCAAGGGCCCACACAGCAAGGACGAGGATGAGCCCCGTGGTCCGATCAGTGGCGGACAGAAGCAGTTCCCTCCAGAGGTAAAAACCGTGAATATGATATACGTTACACATATACCCAAAAATGAGAGGAAGCGTGCCCTTCGAGAGGTCTATGCCATAGAGCCTATAGCCCCAAAGTATAACCCATGGTCGGCGTACCCGATCACCTTCAATCGACGCGACCACCCGACCAACATCCATCATGGGGGTTCAACCGCCCTCGTCCTAGACCCCATTATAGATGGGTATCACCTCACTAAAGTCCTAATGGATGGAGGAAGTAGCCTTAATCGGATTTACTTAGACACGGTGAAAAAATGGGTATAGATCCGTCAAGGATCAAACCTAGCAACACTACATTTAATGGAGTGATCCCAGGCATCGAAGTGTGGTGCATAGGCTCTGTAAGCCTGGAAGTAGTGTTCGTTTCGCCCGATAACTTTCGAAGTGAGGACTTGATCTTCGACATTGTACCTTTCCGCAGCGGCTATCATGCCTTGCTAGTCTGTACATTGTTCGCTCGCTTTAACGCTGTCCCACACTACGCATACCTAGAGCTCAAGATGCCCAGGCCCAAGGGGATCATTACTGTCAACAACAACATAGAGCCCTCCCTCTGAACTGAGGAACATGCGTTGGCCCTGGCGGCCGAATTCCATTACAACGATGATCGACAAAGCCAGCATCTACCATAAAGGCATGTAAGGTTGAGAAGCAAGCTCAGTTTTAGCCTGAACTCCCACAACCTTATTCTCCCCAGAAATAGGGACTCGCCCCCCATTGCACAGCCCTAATGCCAGCAAAACACATGCAAAGAAGGCAAAACTTTGCACTTGATATTCCATGGGTAGCAGTGGGGAACAACTATCAAAGCACAAGTGTTCGGATGGACCGAACTACCAGCAATATAAGTCTTCGGACATACAATAGGTACAATCAAGGACCTGCTAAAGCATAAATCCCATCAATACTTTGGCGACTTCTCAAGATCCTCTTTCCAAGCTCCGCTCGCTGACAACATTACCCATAAAGGAATGCAACCCCCCAACACAAGAGTGAACAAGCGACAGGGCATATCGAGGACATCAGGCCACCCATCGAAGACCCTTGGTACAACCCCTCATGTAAACTTTATATTTCATCTTCAAGTAAATGTAAACAGTTGCTTTGGAAATTTGAGCTATTAGAGTTATTGAGCAAAATAAGACCATTATGCATGGCTGCTTCGCTGTCTTTTTTGGTACATACTCTATTTCCTCCCTTCTCAATGCTTCTTGCAAAACTGTTTGGTACACTTTACGACGCAACTCGCTAATAGACCGGGGGATCGAATTTAAAATATCGCCCTAAGCACAATCGATCATGTGTTTGGCGTCTCAGAGTTTTCTTTATATGAATTGGTTTCGAACTATGTCTTGGGTCAATAGTTGGGTTGCCTGGATCCTGTGCTTGCCCCTTTACATTTCGCTCGTTCGGCTGAATGGGCAAAGGGAGAACCACTGCGATTGTGTTTCTAGCTAGCCTGGTCAAGCACCTCAGGGGAGAAAGCCAAAAACTGACTGTCATAGTGATACGTCTCTAACGTATCTATATTTTTTTGATGATGGCAGGCTATTATATTATCCTTTTTTGATATTTTATATGCATTAATTTGCTATTTTATATTATTTTTGGGACTAACCTATTAATCTAGAGCCAAGTGCTAGTTTCTATTTTTTTGCTTATTTTTGAGTTTTGCAGATATGGAATATTAAACGGAGTCCAAACAGAATAAAACCTACGGAAGGAATTTTTTTGGAAGGAAACAAGTCATCCAAGCTTGGAGTGCACGTCAGGGGAGGTGCCAGGGCGCCACAAGCCTGCTAGGCGTTGGCCCCCTAGCCGTGCCTAGCTGGCTTGTCGCCTCCTGGTAGGTCTCCTAACCCTAATTCTTGGCCTATAAAAACCCAAATATTCCCCCAACATCAAAGAAAGCAACACAAATACTTTTCCACTGCCGAAAGCCTCCGTTCTCGAGAGATCCAATCTTGGAGCCTTTTCTAGTAATCTACTAAAGGGGGTTTCGATCACGGAGGACATCTACATCAACTCCATTGCCCCTTCGATGATGCGTGAGTAGTCCACCACAGACGTACATGTCCATAGCTAGTAGCTAGATGGCTTGTTCTCTCTCTTTGATCATCAATACCATGTTCTTCATGATCTTCATGGAGATCTATCCGATGTAATCCTCTTTTGTGGTGTGTTTGTCAAGATCCGATGAATTGTGAGTTTATGTTCGGATTATCCACGAATCTTATTTGAATCTCCTATGGTTTCTTATATGCATGATTTCATATCCTTGCAAGTCTCTTCGAGTTATTGGTTTGGTTTGGCCAACTAGATTGGTAATTCTTGCAATAGGAGAAGTGCTTGGTTTTGGGTTCAATGTTGCGGTGTCCTCACCCAGTGACAAAGTAGGGATAGCGATGTACGTATTGTATTGTTGCCATGAAGGGTAACAAGATGGGGTCTTCATCATATTGCTTGAGTTTATCCCTCTACATCATGTCATCTTTCTTAATGCGTTACTCTATTCTTCATGAACTTAATACTCTAGATGCAGGCAGGAGTCGGTAGAGGTGTGGAGTAATAGTAGTAGATGCAGAATCATTTCCTTCTACTTGTCACGGACGTGATGCCTATATGCATGATCATTTCCTTGGATAACTACATGATTATTCGCTTTTCTATCAATTGCTTGACAGTAATTTGTTTACCCACCATGATATTTGCCTTCAAGAGAGAAGCCTCTAGTGAAGCCTATGGCCCCCGGATCTATGTTCCATCATATATTTTCAGATCTATACTTGCTGCAGTTTATTTACCTTTTACTTTCCGCACTCATTACATCTATCTCTATCGTATCTAATACTTGCAAATAACCATGAAGGGATTAACAACCCCTTTATAGCGTTGGGTGCAAGAGTTTGATTATTTGTGTAGGTGCATCCATTGGTGACTTGCTTGTTCCTCCTACTGGATTGATACTTTGGTTCTTAAAAACTGAGGGAAATACTTATATACTTTGTTGCATCACCATTTCCTCTTCTAGAGAAAACCAACACATGCTCAAGAGGTAACAAGAAGGATTTCTAGCACCGTTGCCGGGGAGGATAGATAGCAAGACAAGACAAGATCTCTCCCGTCAACTTGCCAATTTCTGGCGCCTTTGCCGGGGAGGATACACATCAAGCCTACCAAGTACCCATCACAAAATCATCTCTTACATTTACTTTATTTTCCATTTGCCTCTCTTTTTCCTCTCCCCCACTTCTAAAACGATTTTCAGAAAATACCAAAAAGATTTTCCTTTTTATTCGCCCTTCTCTCGTTCGCCTTTTCATTGCTATGTTTGCTTGTGTTTCCATGTGCCTTATATTTGCTTGCATATCCTCATCCAATTTCTAATATTTTCAAAAGACGAAATCACGATGAACCAATTGCTAATGAGTTGAGTGCACTTGATTATCTCTATGAAGTTTTATTTCAAAATCATGAATCTGAAAATTTTGATGAAGTGTTGAAAGAAGAAATTTATAAGGTGATTCTTGATAGTTCCTTGAATGAAAAGCATGATTGCCCTGTTTTTAGTATTAATTATTTGAATATCCATGATGCTAATGATATGCAAAACCACAAGCTTGGGGATGCTATGCTTGATGAAGATGATATTTTTTGTTCCCCAAGTTTTGGCGATGCCACGTATGCTATAATTGATCATGAAAAGAATGATTTATGTGATAGTTACATTCTTGAATTGCTTCATGATGCTACTGAAATTTATTATGAGGGAGGAATTTATGCTTGTAGGAATTGCAATAATATCAAGTTTCCTCTCTATGTGTTCAAGGTTTTGAAGTTATGCTTGTTTTGCCTTCCTATGCTAGTTGATTCTTGTTACCATAAATTGTTTGCTCACAAAATCCCTATGCATAAGAAGTGGGTTAGACCTAAATGTGTTTTTAATGCTATTCATGATGCTCTTTTGCATATCTAAATTACTACTTTTACGTGAGCATGATTGAAATTGTTATGCCTAGCTAGGGGCGTTAAACAATAGAGCTTGTTGGGAGGCAACCCAATTTTATTTTTGTGTTCTGTTTTTGCTTCTGTTTTTGCGTGTTTCACACATTATTATTTCTGTAGTAATTGTATTTTGGTGTTTTAATTAGTGTTTGAGCCAAGTAAAACCTTTGGGGTGATCTATGGTAGTTGTTGATATGATCTTGCTGAAAAACAGAAACTTTTGCGCTCAGTCCAGGAATTTTCTAATTTTTTAAGAGCGTCGAATTGATCTGAAATTTTTACACAAGACTTATATATAAATTTCCAAGGTTTTCATAATTTTTAAGAATTTTTTGAGTTACATAAGTATATGAAGTTTCCAGATTGCTACAGACTGTTCTGTTTTTGACAGGTTCTGTTTTCTTTGAGTTGTTTGCCTATTTTGATGAATCTATGGGTTGTATCATGTGGTATGAGCCATGGATAAGTTAGATTACATTAGTAATAACACCAATATAAATAAATAAGGATTTCACAACAGTACCTGAAGTGGTGATTTATTTTCTTATACTAGCGGATATCACGAGTTTTCTGTTAAGTTTCGTGTTGTGAAGTTTTCAATTTTTGGTTAAAGGTTGGATGGACTATGGAATAAGGAGTGGCAAGATCCTAAGCTTGGGCATTCCCAAGGCACCCCAAGTCATATTCATGGATTCCAAAGATCCTATGCTTGGGGATGCCCCGAAAGGCATCCCCTCTTTCATCTTCAATCCATCGGTAAATTTATTTGAGGCTATATTTTTATTCACCACATGATATGTGTTTTGCTTGGAGCGTCTTGTATGCATGAGTATTTGCTTGTTAGTTTTCCACAATCATCCTTGCTGCACACATATTTTGAGACACACACGCTGAATCGTGAATTTATTAGAATACTATATGTGCTTCACTTATATCTTTTGAGTTGGGCAATTTTTCTCTATATGCTTCACTTAGATGTTTTAGAGCACAATGGTGTTTTCGTTTTATAGAAATACTTGAACTCGCGTACCTCACTTATATTATTTTGGGATTTTATAAAAACAGCATGGTAATTGGTCTAGGTTATGAATTTAGTCCTAATATGATAGGCATCCAAAAGGGATATAATAAAAACTTCCATATTAGGTGCATTGAGTATTTATGAGAAGTTTGATTCCTTGAATAAAGTTTTGAGATATAAAGATGGTAATTTTAAGAGACCTGTTGGGAAGTAAATTGTGATTTGGTAAAAATACTTGTGTAAAGGTTTGTGATTCCCGTAGCATACACGTATGGTGAACCGCTATGTAAGGAAGTCGGAGCATGACTTGTTTAAAGATTGTCGACCTTTGTGTGAGGATCAGGGGGCGCGATGGTTAACTCCTACCAACCTCCCCCCTAGGAGCATGCGTTTAATGCTTTTCTTCAATGACTAATAGACTTTCACAATAAGTATGTGAGTTCTTTATGACTAATGCTGAGTCCATGGATTATACGCACTCTGACCCTTCCACTTTTGCTAGCCTTTCTAGTACTGCACAACTTTCGCTGGTGCAACAACCACCTTCCACAAAACAGCCACCATATACCTTCCTCAAAACAACCACCATATATCTATCCTCAAAATAGACACCATACCTACCTATTATGGCATTTCCATAGCCATTCCAAGATATATTGCCATGCAACTTCCACCGTTTCCTTTTATGACAAGCACACCATCACTTCCATATTGCATATTGAGTCATATTTTGTCATAGGTATCGAGTTATAATTTCCTTTGAGTTGTACGTAAATAAAAGTGTGATTATTTTCATTATAGAGTACGTCCCATGTGAGGAAAGGATGATGGAAGCTATGATTCCTTACTAGTAGGGATGAGAGTCCAGACTTTATGAAAAATAAAAGAGGCCAACAAAGCCCAAATAAAAAAAATGAATAAAAGAGGCCTTGGATGCCCAATAAAAAAATGAGAGAAAAGAGAGAAGGGACATTGCTACTACCTTTTTTCCACACTCGTGCTTCAAAGTAGCACCATGATCTTCATGATAGAGAGTCTCCTATTTTGTCACTTTCATATAGCTAGTGGAATATGCTTCTTCATGATGCACGTCCACTTAGTTTCTTTTTGAGCTTTCATACACTTATAGCTCTAGTGCATCCGTTGCATGGCAATCCCTACTCACTCACATTGATATCTATCGATGGTCATCTCCATAGCCCGTTGATACGCCTAGTTGATGTGAGACTATCTTCTCCCTTTTCCTTGACAACCTCCACCATATTCTATTCCACCTATAGTGTTATACCCATGGTTCACACTCACGTATTGCGTGAGGGTTGAAAAAGTTTGAGAAAATAAAGGTATGAAAACAATTGCTTGACTTTTCATCGGGGTTGTGCAAGATGTAAATACTTTGTGTAGGGAAGACGTAGCATAGCCACACCATACGATATTGTAGGGATAACTTTCTTTTGCCATTATATTTTGAAGAGATACAATTGCTTTGCTAGTATGCTTGAAATGTTATTGTTTCTATATCAATATTAAGCTTTTGTTTTGAGTCTTACGGATCTGAATATTCATGCCACAATAAATAATATTACTTGGATAAATATGTTAGTTAGCACTTCACATAAAAAAATCTGTTTTTATCATTTACCTAGTCGAGGACGAGCAGGATTAAGCTTGGGGATGCTGATACGTCTCCAATGTATCTATAATTTTTTATGATGGCATGCTATTATATTATATGTTTTTGATGTTTTATATGCATTAATAAGATATTTTATATTATTTTTGGGACTAACCTATTAATCTAGAGCCTAGTGCCGGTTTATGTTTTTTCCTTGTTTTTGAGTTTTGCAGATATGGAATATTAAACGGAGTCCAAACGGAATAAAACCTTCGGAAGGAATTTTTCTGGAAGGAAACAAGTAATCCAAGTTTGGAGTGCACGTCAGGGGAGGTGCCAGGGCGCCACAAGCCTGCTAGGCATGGCCCCCTGGCCGCGCCTAGCGAGCTTGTCGCCTCCTGGCAGGTCTCCTAACCCTAATTCTTGGCCTATAAATACCCAAATATTCCCCCAACATCAAAAATAGCCACACAAATACTTTTCTGCCACTGTAAGTCTCCATTCCAAAGAGATCCAATCTTGGAGCCTTTTTATGTAATCTGCCAGAGGGGTTTTTGATCATGGAGGGCATCTACATCAATTCTATTGCCCCTCTGATGATGCGTGAGTAGTCCACCACAGACCTACGGTTGCATAGCTTGTAGCTAGATGGCTTCTTCTCTCTCTTTGATCTTCAATACCATGTTCTTCATGATCTTCATGGAGATCTATCCGATGTAATCCTCTTTTGTGGTGTGTTTGTCAAGATCCAATGAATTGTGAGTTTATGTTCAGATTATCCATGTAGCAACCCGACTCAAAACGAGTCAAGCCTCTGTGTTTTCTGTGCCATCCCTAGATCAGTATGCTGGCACACACAGTACATCAATGTATATATCAAAGTGCAATCACATGTAATTAACATAAAACTGATATATACCTTAAAATAGCAGCGGATACAGTCAACGGGAGTGGAGTCCCAATAACGCCAACGGCAAGTTGAGTGCAGACCGCAACCCTGAATCGTACTCTTACCCGTCGTAGAAGAGTATCTGCAACATGGTACGTTGCAGCCATATAGGTCAGTACATTGAATGTACTGGCAAGATCACCATGGTAGAACAGAAGAATAAAGACTATTCTATATGCAAAGGCTTTGTGGCTCTGTGTCTAAGTTTTTGCATAAAAGCTGATTTTATTTTCCTACAACAAAAGGAATATCAGGAATTTCACTATGGAGTTACCTATCATGACATGGTTCCGCCAACCAATGTCTCAATGCCCATAAGTATCATTAAGTTTCCCACAATTAGTTATCAGTCCAGTGTTGAGAGTTCAGAGATAGATCCAAGTCTAGAAGCTCAAATTGTCCGTAACCGGGGACACGGCTAATCGATTAGGTTTAACTCTGCAGAGTGTTGTGTACTTTACCCACAAGATTCTTTCCCTCCTGGTAAGTCCTCGCACTGCCTGGTGTTTGAGAACATGATGAAAGAAACATGGTCTTTCAGAGTGTTTCCCTGACTGTCCGACAGTGCCCATCCAATCCTAACGTCGACTACATCTCATAGCACTGCCCAGCAGAGTCACAACAAAGATCAACCAAGCCAGAGCCCATATTGACTTGTGTCTACACAGGTAAGCTTCTGGGCATGAAGTATTCATCCTTCTCTTTGAGTCTGGGTGAAGCTTTCCGCAAGATGTCATGGCGCTTCTCCATGCATCCCGGCCACTCACTGGTTTCTCCAGGGTGCCCAATCAACCATCCTTCACCCAGTAGTGTGTATTGAAAACTTGTCTTCTCGAGTCTTGAAGTCTTGAGGTCTTGAAGATGCAGGACTTGAAGATGTCTTCATGAAGTTGTCGTCTTGACGTAGAGTCCTTCTTCACACCACTCACGAACACTCATACCAATCCCCGTCTACTTTAGCATAGCATAAAAGTAAGTAACGTTCCCGCGGCTTTAGTAACAAGTGGTGGGTTCCTACCTCATGCATTCTACTCAACTACAAGAATTTCAATAACACTACAGGAGGGATTTGTTGAATGATATCACTATATGCAATAAAAACATAGGTATGGTATAAATGGTCAAAGTGAACTTGCCTGTACTGTTGATGAAGAGAAAGATCGCTCTCAGAAATAACTTGATAGACTATACGTTACTCTCCGATGAAACTCTATATAACAAACATTGCATTCATAAGCAAACACTTCTAGCAATCAAAACTAACAATCACAATGTAACACAAGAACAAAAACAACAAGGTTGATGAAGGAAACACTTAAGACAAAACTCAAAGTCAAGAAAGTTTTCATAAAAACAACTAAGGTAGTTTTCCTCTACAACAACTAGTAACAAAACAAAAACAAAGTAAAATACAACAAATGGATATTAGTAAATATTTTACTATCAAAAAGAATTACTTTTTGAAGAACAAGTAAAACTATTAAAACATCATCTTAAACAACATAAGTGTTTGCCTAATGAACTCAACCTTAAACTAAGAGAAAGAAAATTATGAAACAACTAAGTTAACATAAAGTAATTAATAAAAATCTATATTATAAAACAGAATTGATTCATCTAAAACTTTTGTGAAAAGGATTTCTACTAAAACTAAGTTGTTTTATAAAACATTACCTAATGATAAAGAATATAGTTTCCTATAATAGAGTAAAACTAAACCATTTTTATTAACAAACATTTCTTAACAGAAAAGATTACTAAAACTTTTTCTTAGAAAACAGAATTTAATTATATAAAACTTTGTTGGAATAAACTATTACTAACTAGTTTATTTTATAACAAATTAAACCTATTTGAAAAGGAGTTGAGATTCCTATAACCATAAAGAAATAAACTAAGCAATTTTATATTTCTATTAACAGTAAGTAAAACACCTAAAGTTTAACTAACAGAACCTACTAAATCAAATTAAAACAAACTCAGATTTAAACTAACAAAATAAAACTAATTAAACTATATTAACAAACTAAACAGATTCTGTTTCTAGTTAAAACCCTAATAAAATTTATTCTAAAAATTCTCAAATTTACCAATTGATAACTAAGATCACTAGTGACAAGTAGCAAAAAGAATCAATCAAAAATGTATTTTTAAACTCAAGTTATTCAGAAAACAAAATTTAAATCAAATCTGTTTAAATTCAAATTTAAATGTTCAAACATGGTCAAACTTGGCATCTACAGAAACTAGAATGAAATTGTGACCTAATGCAAAAAGAATCAATAAAAAACACTTAAAAACATAAAAGATATACTAAAAACAAAATCAGGACTATTCTATTTTTAAAACAAAACAGAAAATAAAATTCCTATAACTAACAGACAGGGGGTGACGTGGCATCTTTCTAATTGGTCTAGGGGTGTGCGCTAGAGAGGTTTCGGGCGGCCGGCCGGCAATTAACGGAGAACATTTCGGCTAAAATCTAAACTAAAAAAAACCAACCGGTTCACTTAAAATAGACCGAAGGGGTATAATTGATCTAATCTAAGCCGTTCAAAGGAGATCTGACGGAGGGGGAAAGAAAGGAGAGCTCACAGGGGAGGGTTATCGGCGATGGGCGTCTCCGGCGACGGCGACGGCGGTGGCGTGACGTAGGTGAGCCCTTTGGTGGGTCTCCGACGACGGCGAGGGTGTCAGTCGACGGTGGCGAGGATGACGAACACGGCGGTGGCATCAGAGGAGCGAGGAGGCGACGGCGACGATGGCCACGAGCTCTCTGGTGGGTCTCTGACGACGTCGAGGGTATTAGTCGACGGCGGCGAGGATGGCGAGCACGGCGGTGGCGTCAGAGGAGCGAGGGGGCAACGGAGTCGACGAGCACGAGCCCGGGGCGTTTCGGTGGAGGTGGGGCTCCGGCGAGCTCTGGCAGCGGCGTTTTGGCGAGGGAGGAAGAGGGATCTAAGGGGGGAATGGATGCGGGGGCAGGCGCTCTTATATAGGCCGGAGAGGGAGCGAGGGAAAGGAAGGAGAGCGCGGATCCGGCGATGGAGAAGATCCCGGCGGCGGCGCATGCGGAGGAGGGAGACGACCGATGCGGGATTCCGGGCGGTCGGGTGGGGCCTAGGGGTCAGCGAGAGGAAGGGCGTCGGTGACGCGTCGATCGGCCGGTAATCTAGCGATTCGGCATTTAAGAGGTGGGTCGGCCCGATCCGTTATTTAATTCCTTTCCTTTTTTTAATAATAACGAATAAAAATGCTTTCATTGTAAATAATATATTTCCAAATATAGGATTATTATATATCCAAATCATCAGAATAAAATATTCCATTTAATGAACATTTTTATTCTGTTATTTGATCATTTTGAAAAAATATTATTTTTCAGAAATTGCCTAATTGGCTTTGTTTACTTTTGCAAATATTTTTCAAATAACCCTAGGGGTTTTATGGTTCAAAAACTTCACAAATAACCCCTGGTTTTGGAGTGTCATATTACTCCTCTGAAAACATTTGACAAGGGGTTTGAATACTTTGAAATTTGAATAGGATCCAATATGAAATGGATTCCTATAATAATTTCAAAGGCATTCTCAAATCCTTCTTTTGAACTCCCAGCTCATATTTCATATAAATTGAAGAAGTCATATTTTCTTCTCTCATGAAAATCATTGAGTTGCCTAAAGTTGCTGGATTTGAAATATTTCCCAAATGAAATTCAAATCATTTTAAATTCCCTTTTCATTCCTTTGAATGGAAGAAGTCATGTCATCTTCACTCTGGGTTTTGTGATGAAATGAATTTGAATTCCTGATGATCAAAATGCAGGGTAAAAGATTTGGGAAAGTCATTTCATTCCCTCTCATTCAACTTTCAAAAGTTTCAAAAAGTTTCAAATTTCACTCACTTTCAATCACTCAAACAAACAAACAATAATTCTAATAATTATTATAACATTCCAAAGTTTGGGATGTTACAATCCATGAATCTTATTTAAATCTCCTCTGATTTCTTATATGCACGATTTCATATCCTTGCAAGTCTCTTCAAGTTATTGGTTTGGTTTGGCCAACTAGATTGGTAATTCTTGCAATAGGAGAAGTGCCTGGTTTTGGGTTCAATCTTGCGGTGTCCTCACCCAGTGACAAAGTAGGGGTAGCGACGCACATATTGTATTGTTGCCATCAAGGGTAACAAGATGGGGTTTTCATCATATTGCTTGAGTTTATCCCTCTACATCATGTGATCTTTCTTAATGTGTTACTCTGTTCTTCCTTAACTTAATATTCTAGATGCAGGCAGGAGGCGGTCGATGTGTGGAGTAATAGTAGTAGATGCAGAATTGTTTCGGTCTACTTGTCATGGACGTGATGCCTATATGCATGATCATTGCCTTGGATAACTACATGATTATTCGCTTTTCTATCAATTGCTTGACAGTAATTTGTTACCCACGATGATATTTGCCTTCAAGAGAGAAGCCTCTAGTGAAACCTACAGCCCCCGGGTCCATTTTGCATCATATATTTTCAGATATATACTTGCTGCAATTTATTTACCTTTTACTTTTCACACTCATTACATCTATCTCTATCGGATCTAATCCTTGCAAATAATCGTGAAGGGATTGACAACCCCATTTATAGCGTTGGGTGCAAGAGTTTGATTATTTGTGTAGGTGCATCCATTGGTGACTTGCTTGTTCCTACTACTGGATTGATACCTTGGTTCTCAAAAACTGAGGGAAATACTTATCTACTTTGCTGCATCACCCTTTCCTCTTCAAGGGAAAACCAACATATGCTCAAGAGGTAGCACATAGTATGTGAGAATCGGTCTGCGAATCCTTGCATATGTGTTATACTACAAACTTCGTTAGAGGTTATTCCGGGTCATATGATGTGTTTCATATTCGTACAAACCATGTGATGTTGGCTTTAGCCGCGGTTCATCCGAACATCAGAAACCACTAGGGGCTAGTCATCAGCCCCGCATTCGTTTTTCACGCTCCTATGGCTAAGTGAAAGCAATAAAGCATTATGGTCCGATTGCCTTGTCCCCCTCACACTACTGCCTTCAGGTACCGATAGATCAGCTAAGGGTCATAGTGTGGAGGCAGAGACAACTCGCGTAGTATCTACATGGGGGCTGAAGCCGATGACTCGCAACTTTCAGTTTGAAATGGCCACACAGGAGTTATAGCAAATGCAAAACATAAAAGACATGATAAACCATGTATCGTAACCATAAAAGTGTTAAAAGGTCTTCGGACACATTACAATGCATTTACTCATAAAAGTTATCTTTTGGGCACTGAGCCTCTATTGCCCGAGCACCCTCCATCACTATGGAGAAGTATCGCTCAGGGCACCTATGCTCCTTGCAGGTGGCGGAGGAGCAGTAGCTATCTTCGTCGGATCAAGCCCCGGCCAGTGCACCTTGGCCCTTGCAAAGGCCATCCGAGCTCCCTTGATATAGGAAGAACGCCTTAGCGCGTTAATCCGAGGCGAAGCATCACTCAGCTTCCGCACCAGGCCGAAGTAACTGCCTGGTAACGGCTCGTCGGACTATAGCCTGGGAACAGCTCATGGCCGGCTCTGCCATTCGGTGTAGCTCCATCAGCTACTTCATCTGCTCGATGAGGAGAGGAGAGCACTAGGAGGCTTCAAATTGCACCCAAAAGACTCGAGCCTCATCTCCCTCTTCTCGCAAAGAGTAGAACTGGTTCACGTCCGCTACACTCTTCAGGAGGTCCGAGCTGGCGCTTGTGGAACACCACACCTAGGTGAGCAATGCGAACTTGCTATCACCGAAGGCACACTGTAGTAAATACGGCTTACCATCCGTGATAGCCTTGACTTGGCGAATCTGTTCTTCAAAGAACCGCCTGTCCACCCGCTCCTTCTGGAGGTCACCTTTCAGCGTGGATAGCTCGATGACTTGTTCCTTTCCCTTCTGCTAAAGGTCCTCACATTTTTAGCTATCGTCCTTGAGCTCCTACTGAACCTCCCCCACCCAAGCCTTGTGCTTCTCGCTTGGAGTTTTTAAGGCGGAGAGCGCGACTGTCGCCTGTTCGGCGGCTGCCTTCTCGTCTGCGGCCTCTTGCTTTATCTACTGTAGCTCGGCCTTGAACTTCTTGACCTCCTTTGTCGAGGCTGTGTAAGAAATAAACATGTAATTATACAAAGTCAATAATGTAATCGCTAATGATGAAAAATCCGAATATTACAATTCGGCTTACCTTGCGCCTCATCGAACCTCTTGTTTAGAGCATCAAGCTCTTCTTCGGAGCTCTTGAGCTTCTGATTTAGCTCGTCAAGCTCTGCGACATTCACAGATGCCGCTGATGATGAAGCCTGCAAATAGCACATATTTATCAGTTTATATGGGTTCAAACACCTGAACTGTCAAGACTTAAGACCATGACCCTATGTTCGGTCCTCTTAAGGACTGTTAGAACATTATAGGATGAATTATGTCTCATAGATTGTTTGGTCATTTCTTTGTCTTTGACCCCCGGGTGAGTTTTTCTAAAATCACCTAGGGCTCGGGGGCTGCTATATATAACTATAGCACAAACCTAATAAATTAAAATTTCAGGAAAAGAACATTACGTGGCTCACCTGGAATCCCGTCAGGAGACCATTGAAGGCCTTCTTCAGTCCGCTATCAACAGACTAAATGCCTTGCAAAACCGCACCCATAAGGGTGCAGTGATCCTCGGAGATGGAGGCACTTGATAGAGCCTCCTCCATGACCGGCCACCTAGTCATCGGTGGCGCCGGTGGTGATCAATTAGCCCGATTTCCAACCAGGGATTGAACCGGTGGCTTTGGAGGCGTGGTGCACTCCGGAGATGACCTCAGTGGGGACTGGACATCCCCTTGTCCGGTATCCTTAGTGACCGAGAGGGGCTCCTCCTCCCGGTCTTTGGTGGCCGAGGCATTAACCTTGGCCATGACATCGTCACCCCCACCGCCTGTGTTCGGCTCCAAAGGATCCTGGTGGGATGACATCTCTGTGGCATCCTTCGCGCCCCTTGAGGTGTGGGATGCGACATGGTCCCACTCTCTGCCAGCTCAGCGCGTGGAGTCTCCACATCCGAAACTTGGTCGGTGGGGAGAATGTCTGGTGGGCCACGGATCAAAAGGCGCTCACACATCTATATAATTAAAAACTTGGCATAAATAGCTAGGGGGTCTTTGTATTCTTACCTTCAAGCTGGGGGCTTGACCCTTAGGTTCCTTTTTGAAGTCCTTGGACTCGGTATCCGAGTTCGAACTGTCGTTGGGCAGGACCAACATCGGCCGAAATGCCCTTTTTGGGGCAGGAGGAGGTACCTCCTCCGCTGTGTCCGATGGCACCACCCTCTTTCTTATGAGGGGTGAATCCCCCTCCTCCTCGTCCTCACGCTCTTCATGGAGGAGGTATGGGTTTCCTCGGACGCAACGTCTAGTTGGTCCATTATGCGGAGACCTCCTCTGCTCTTTCTTTTCTAGCGCCTTGTATGGTGCCACGACGAGCATCTCCGATAACAGCTTTGACCTGGGGTTTTCGGGCTGTGGTGCCTGGCAGTTGAATCCTGTGGCTTTGCTCAACCATTTCTGCAAAGATGAGGGGAAAGGTGTTTAGATCTTTTTGTCGGAAAACAGAGCCAATCAATTGAAATTGTATTATACCTGGGTAGGAGGGTTGTCGACATGTAGGCCTGAATCCTCCTCCTCGACTGGCCATCTCTTCCGAGGCTTGAACAACGCCTTCCATAGTTTCCCCAGAGTGGTGCGGAAGAGCTGATGGATGGTAGGCACATCATCAAGCTGATAAGCCCACATGGGGGAGCCCCAGCACTGGAAGGGAAGGATGCGGCGTTGAAGCATGATCTGTACCACGTTAACCAGCTCGATCTTGGCCTTGATCATTGAGGTGATGCACTTCTACAGCTTGTCCACCTCCGCATCTGACCCCCAGTCAAGGCCCTTCCGGAGCCATGAGGTCAATCTTGTGGGGGGGGGGGTCGGATCTAAACTCGGCCAGAGCAACCTGGCCTTCTTCCCTTGGCTCGGTGATATAAAACCACTCCTTTTGCCAGATCTTGATGGTGTCAATGAAGGTGCTGGTCAGCCATCCGACGCGGGGAGCTTGCTGATGACCACCCCTCTGCAGTCCTCGTGCTCGCTTGCGATGGTCTTTGGCTTGACGTTGAAGACATTGAGCCATAGGTTGAAGTGCGATTCGACCCGCAGAAAGGCCTCGCAGACGATGATGAATGCCGATATGTGCATAAAGGAGTTTGGGGGGAGGTCGTGGAAGTCTAGTCCATAGAAGAACATGAGACCCCTAACAAAGGGATGGAGCGGAAAGCTTAATCCCCAGATGAAGTGGGTAACGAATACCACCCTCTCACCTGGCTTGGGGGTGGGAACCACTTGGTTCTTCTCCGGAGCACGGTGGAAGACGTTGGCTGGGAGGTAACGGGCCTTTAGGTCCCGGATGTCTTGGTCGATGACTGTGGAGGCCTCCCACTTGCCGTTGGAGCCCGAACCCACCATGGCTACAGCTCGTAGGAGAAGTCGAGGAAGAACTAGATCTGGTCTCTCGAAGCTTAGGGAGATTGAGGAAGCAGAGGATGCGAATGGGGAGCATGAATAGGGCTTGAGTTTTTCCATTTATGAGGCGTGATGATGATTAGCCTCCCTTTACTGCACCGCAAATCCTTCCGCTTTCCAAGACATGTGTGCCATTATACACACGTAAAGAAACTTGATATGATTAATCATATCCCGTGTGAAACGGAGCACGATTTATGCATTGATGAATCGTGCTAAGGTAAAAACGGCCTCGAAGCGCGAATCGAGTTTTCATAACTGGTTCAGTGGTCGTGGTGGGTCGCGACCTTTCGCCAGAAAGGTTGCCAGTATATAGTGTTTACATTTTGACGTTTGGCCTTCGGGACTAAGTGACTCACGGTGTTCGGTCGATCATATGATCGGGAAAATTATGCGTCATCGGATGCCGAACTAATCTCAGCCGATCATTAAATGGGAAGACGAACTCACCCCGCAAGCCGAAGACTCTAATCATGTGGAGAAGCCGAAGCTAAGACCATTGGCGTTGGGGGTTAGTTCAGGGGATACTAAGGGAGTCCTAGACTAAGGGGTCGTCGGGCCGTCGGCCTATCTCCTAATAGGCCGGCATGGTGGGCCATTCTCCCATTGTCACAGGAAGGGTCGGATACATTGAGAGCCCACATTCCAGAAGGAGGTACCAAAGGCGCATTGTGCACTCCAAGTCAATATGAGGAAATCGGCATCCCCATCCTCGGCAGGAGACCTACCATGTGTAAACCCTAGTACCCCCCGGTGTCCATATAAACCGGGAGGGTTTTAGATTGTGGGGTAGAAAAACTCATCTAGGGTTTTAGCTATTCGATCCCAAGGAATTTTAAATGGAGTCCAAATGGAATACTGTTGGGGAACGTCGCATGGGAAACAAATTTTTTCCTACGCACACGCAGATCTATCCATGGTGATGAGCATCTACGAGAGGGAGAGTGGATCTACATACCCTTGTAGATCGCTAAGTGGGAAGCGTTAAGAAACGCGGTTGGTGTAGTCGAACGTCTTCGCGATCCAAATCGCTGAGCGTCCCGCGATCACATCACGATCCGTCCCGCAAACTCATCACGATCCGTCCCACGATCTCGTCATGATCCGTCTCGTGAACTCGTCACGATGCGTTCCGTGAACACATCACGGTCCTTCCGATCCAGCACCGAACGAACGACACCTCCGCATTCAGCACATGTATAGCTTGATGACGATCTCCACTGTCTTGATCCAGCAAGAAGGAGTGGAGAGTAAGTAGAGATCTCCGGCAGCCTGACGGCGCTCCGGCGATGGTGGTGGAGTAGTTCCGGCAGGGTTTCGCCTAAGCACTGCAGAAAACCGATCTAGAGGAGAAGCTATGCACTAGAGATTAGGGTTTGCACGTGGCTGAAAAATCTATGCCAAAACCCTAGATATCCTTTAGTATATATAGGAGGAGGGGAGAGGAGGCTGCGCCCAAGGGGAGGGCTCCCTCTTGGCTTCGGCCGAACTGGTGGAGGGGGAGTCCTCCTCCAATTGGGAGTCCACCTCTCACACGAGAGGTGGAACTTGGGGAGGACTCCACCCCAATTCGGTTTGGGCCTCTCTCCCCTGCGCCTAGGCCACCTTGGCCGACTCCACCAGCCCACTAGGGGCTGGTGGGTCGCCACTTTGGCCCATGGAGTGGGTTGGCCCCACTGGTGGACCCCCGGGACCCATTCGTCACTCCCGGTACACTACCGAAAGTGCCTGAAACCTTTCCGGAGTCCAAACACCACTTTCCTATATATCAATATTTACCTCCGAACCATTCCGGAGCTCCTCGTGACGTCAGGGATCTCATCCAGGACTCCGAACAACCTTCGGTCACCACCATACATAACTCTATACTATCGAAACGTCACCAAACCTTAAGTGTGCAGACCCTGCGGATTCGAGAACTATGTAGACATGACCGAGACACCTCTACAGTCAATAACCAATGGCGGGACCTGGATGTCCACATTGGTTCCTACATATTCTACGAAGATCTTTATCGGTCGAACCTCTATGTCAAGGATTCAGTTAATCCCGTATGATGTTCCCTTTGTTCTTCGGTATGTTACTTGCCCGAGATTCGATCGTCGGTATCTCCATACCTAGTTCAACCTCGTTACCGGAAAGTCTCTTTACTCGTTCCATAATACAAGATACCGTGACTAACAGTTAGTCACATTCCTTGCAAGGCTTATTGTGATGTTGTATTACCGACTGGGCCCTGAGATACCTCTCCGTCACACGGAGTAACAAATCCCAGTCTTGATCCATGCCAACTCAACAGACACCCTCGGAGATACCTGTAGAGCACCTTCATAGTCACCCAGTTATGTTGCAACGTTTGATACACACAAGGTACTCCTCTGATGTTAGTGAGTTTCATGATCTTATGGTCATAGGAACACATACTTTGACATGTAGAAAAGAGTAGCAATAAACTGACACGATCATATGCTACGTTTGTAGTTTGGGTCTTGTCCATCACATCATTCTCCTAATGATGTGATCCCATTATTCAAATGACATCACATGTCAATGGCAAGGAAACCTTGACCATCTTTGATCAACGAGCTAGCTCACTAGAGGCATACTAGGGACAGTGTGTTGTCTATTTACCCACACATGTAATGTGTTTCCATTCAATACAATTATAGCATGGATAATAAATGATTATCACGAACAAGGAAATATGATAATAACTAATTTATTACTGCCTCTAGGGCATATTTCCAACAAATACAACCTCCGGAAAGATTTTTTCTAGAAAATATGGAAGCCACGAAACTTGAGAACCAAGGCAGAGGAGCTGCCACAGGGCCACAAGCCCGCTTGTTGTGGCCAGGGGGGCACCCACGCCAGGCAGGCTTGTGGGACCTTGGAAACTCACCTAACACTAATCTTCGGCCTATAAATACCCACATATTCGATCATTGTCAGAACAAGCCACAAAAACACTTTTCTGTCGTCAAAAGCCTCCGTTCCTGAGAGATCCAATCTTGGAGCCTTTTTCGGTAATCTACCGGAGGGGGATTCGATCACGGAGGGCAACTACATCAACGCCATTGCCCCTCCGATGATGCGTTAGTAGTTCACCATAGACCTACGGGTCCATAGCTAGTATCTAGATGGTTTATTCTCTCTCTTTGCTTCTCAATACCATGTTCTTCATTATCTTCATGGAGATCTATCCGATGTAATACTCTTTTGCGGTGTGTTTGTCGAGATCCAATGAATTGTGGGTTTATGTTCAGATTATCCCTGAATATTATTTGGGTCTTTCCTGAATTCTTATATGCATGATTTCATATCTTTGCAAGTCTCTTCGAGTCATTGGTTTGGTTTGGCCAACTAGATTGGTAATTCTTGCAATAGGAGAAGTGCTTAGTTTTGGGTTCAATCTTGCGGTGTCCTCACCCAGTGACATAGTAGGGGTAGCGAGGCACGTATTGTATTGTTTCCATCAAGGGTAAAAAGATGGGGTTTTCATCATATTGCTTGGGTTTATCCCCCTACATCATGTCATCTTACCTAATTCGTTACTCTGTTCTTCATGAACTTAATACTCTAGATGCAGGCAGGAGTCGGTCGATGTGTCGAGCAATAGTAGTAGATGCAGAATCGTTTCGGTCTACTTGTCACGGATGTGATGCCTATATGCATAATCATTTCCTTGTATATCTTCATAACTATTCGCTTTTCTATCAATTGGGCGACAGTAATTTGTCACCCACCGTAATTCTTGCCATCATGAGAGAAGCCATCTAGTGAAACCTATGGCCCCGGGTCTATTTTCAATATTATATTTTCAAATCTAAAACCAAAAACACCAAAAATACTTTATGCATTGTTTTTTTACTTTTAGTTTTACTTTCCGTTCAAGCATCCTATTATATCTATCTCTACTAGATCTCATCCTTGCAAATAACCGTGAAGGGATTGACAACCCCTTTATAGTGTTGGGTGCAAGAGTTCGACTCCTTGTGCATGTATATCTATTTGTGGATCGCTTGTATCTCCAACTGGAATGATACCGTGGTTCTCAAAAACTGAGGGAAATACTTATCTACTTTGCTGCATCAAACCGTTCCTCTTCATGGGAAACCAACGCATGCTCGAGAAGTAGCAAGAAGGATTTCTTTGCTGGGGAGGTACATAGCAAGTCAAGAATACCAAGTACCCACCACAAACTCATCTCTTGAATTTACATTATTTGCCATTTGACTCTCTTTTTCCTCCCCCACTTCTAAAACGATTTTAAAAAGATTTGTGTTTCACCCTTTTTCGTCCGTCTCCTCGTTTGCTTCTTGCTTGAGTGCTTGCTTGCTTGCTTTGTCACGATGACTGAACATAATACCAAGTTGTGTGACTTTTCTAATACTAATAATAATGATTTTATTATTACTCCGATTTCTCCTGCCACTAGTGTGGAATTTTATGAAATTAATGCTGCTTTGCTCAATCTTGTTATGAAAGAACAATTTTCCGGCCTTGCTAATGAAGATGCCTCATCCCATCTAAATACTTTCATTGAGTTGTGTGACATGCAAGAGAATAAAGATGTGGACAATCATATTGTTAAATTGAATATATTTCCGTTCTCACTACGAGATCGTGCTAAAACTTGGTTTTCATCTTTGCCTAAAAATAGTATTGATTCATGGAATTAGTGTAAAGATGCTTTTATTTCCATGTACTTTCTGCCCTCTAAGATCATCTCCCTTAGGAACGATATAATGAGTTTTAAGCAACTTGATCATGAACATGTTGCACAATCTTGGGAGAGGATGGAACTTATGATTAGGAATTGCCCCGCGCATGGCTTGAGTTTATGGATGATTATACAAATTTTGTATGGTGGATTGAATTTTGCTTCTAGGAATCTCTTAGATTCCACCGTGGGTGGAATTTTTATGGAAATCACATTAGGATAATCTACTAAACTCCTAGATAATATTATGTCAAATTACTCTCAATGGCACACCGAAAGATCTCCTACTAGTAAAAAAGTGCGTGCTATTGAAGAAATTAATACTTTGAGTGAAAAGATGGATGAATTGATGAAATTGTTTGGTAGTAAGAGTGCTCCTATTGATCCTAATGGTATGTCTTTGTCTTCTTTGATTGGAAATATTAATGAATCTATGGATGTGAATTTTGTTGGTAGGAACAATTTTGGTAATAACACCTATAGAGGTAATTTCAATGCTAGACAGTTTCCTAGTAATTCCTCTAATAATTATGATAATTCCTACAACAATTCTTATGGAAATTATAATAAGATACCCTTTGATTTTGAGAGTAATATTAAATAATTCATTGGTACATAAAAAGGTTTCAGTGCTATGATTGAAGAAAAATTGCTCAAGATTGATGATTTGGCTAGGAACGTTGATAAATTTCTCTTGAGATTGATTCTTTAAAAAATAGATCTATTCCACCCAAGCATGATATTAATGAGTCCTTAAAAGATATGAGAATTTCTATTGATGAGTGTAAGAAAACAACTGCTAGAGTTCGTGCTAAGCGTGAATGGCTTGAAAAAGTATGTTCTCGTGATAATATTTATGAAGATCTTAAAGTGATTGATGTGAATCCTATTGAATACTTGTTTTCCAATATTAATCTTGATAAGGAAGGGACTGGAGATGAGTCAAATTTAGTTAAAAGGCATCCCAATGATTCGGAGTTTTTAGATCTTGATGCTAAGATTTATAAAAGTGGGATTGAAGAGGTCAAAACTTTAAATAACAATGAAACCACTCCTTTGGATTTCAAATACTTTAATCATGGTAGATGCTCTTTTCTTGATTGTATTTCCTTGTTGCAATCCATGTTGAACTCTCCTCATGGTTATAATCAAAACAAGGCTTTTACTAAACATATTGTTGATGCTATGATGAAGGATTTTGAAGAAAAACTTGTGTTGGAAGTTTCTATACCTAGAAAGCTTTATGATGAGTGGGAACCTAATATTAAGATTAATATTAAAGATTATGAGTGCCATGCTTTGTGTTATTTGGGTGCTAGCGTTTCCACTATTCCAAAAAAATTATGTGATGTGTTAGGATTCCGTGAATTTGATGATTGCTCCTTAAATTTGCATCTTGCGGATTCCACTATAAAGAAACCTATGGGAATAATTAATGATGTTCTTATTTTTGCAACTAGGAATTATGTGCCTATAGATTTCATTGTTCTTGATATATATTGCAATCCTACATGTCCTATTATTCTTGGTAGACCTTTCCTTAGAACAATTGGTGCAATTATTGATATGAAGGAAGGGAATGTTAGATTCCAATTCCCATTAAGGAAGGGCATGGAACACTTTCCTAGAAATAAAATAAAATTACCTTATGAATCTATCATGAGAGCTACTTATGTATTGCATACCAAAGATGACAATACCTAGATCTATTGCGTTTTGCCTAGCTAGGGGCGTTAAACAATAGCGCTTGTTGGGAGGCAACCCAATTTTATTTTGCTTTTAGTTTTTTGCTTCTGTTTTGGTGTGTTTGGAACATTATTAATTCTGTAGTAATTGTGTTTTTGTGTTTAAATTAGTGTTTGAGCCAAGTAAAACCTTTGGGGTGATCTATGGTAGTTGTTGATTTGATATAGCTGGAAAACAGAAACTTTTGCGCTCAATCCAGGATTCTTTTGTTTTTTTCAGAGTGTCAAATTGATCTGAAATGTTTTAAAAGTATTTATATACAAATTTCCCTGGTTGTCCTAATTTTTCAGAATTTTTACAATTCGAGAAGTATTCGAAGGTTACAGATTGCTACTGGCTGTTCTGTTTTTGACAGATTCTGTTTTCTTTGTGTTGTTTGCTTATTTTGATGTATCTATGGGTCGTATCGGGGGGTACGAGTCACAGAGAAGTTAGAATACAGTAGGTATTACACAAATATAAATAAATAATGAGTTCACAACATTACCCAAAGTGGTGATTTTTTTCTTATACTAACGGATCTCATGAGTTTTCTATTGAGTTTTGTGTTGTGAAGTTTTCAAGTTTTGGGTGAAGATTTGATGGACTATGGAATAAAGAGTGGCAAGAGACTAAGATTGGGTATTCGCATGGCACCCCAAGTCATATTCAAGGATACCAAAGAGCCTAAACTTGGGGATTCCCCAGAAGGCATTCCCTCTTCCGTCTTCAATCCATCAGTAAATTTACTTGAGGGTATATTTTTATTCACCACATGATATGTATTTTGCTCGGAGCGTCTTGTATGATATGAGTCTTTGCTTGTTAGTTTCCACAATCATCCTTTCTTCACACATCTTTAGAGACGCTGATCGTGAATTTGTTAGAATACTCTATATGCTTCACTTATATCTTTTGAGCTAGGCAATGTTGCTCTAGTACTTCACTTATATCTTTTTAGAGCATGGTGGTGTTATATTTTATAGAAATTATTGAAATCTCGTTACTCACTTATATTATTGTGAGAGTTTCTTAAAACAGCATGGTAATTTGTTTAGGTTATGAATTTAGTCCTAATATAATGGCGTCCAAGAGGGATATAATAAAAACTTTCATATTAAGTGCATTAACAACTATGAGAAGTTGGATTCCGTGCATATAGTTTTGAGATAATAGGGATGGTAATATAAGAGTCATGCTAGTGAGTAGTTGTGAAATGAAGAGATACGTGTGTTAAATCTTGTGATTCTCGTAGCATGCACGTATGGTGAACCGCTATGTAATGAAGTCAGAGCATGACTTGTCTAATGATTGTCGACCTTTGTGTGAGGGTCGGGAGCGCGCGATGGTTAACTCCAACCAACCTATCCCCTAGGAGCATGCGTCTAATGCTTTGTTTGATGACTAATAGACTTTTGCAATAAGTATGTGAGTTCTTTATGACTAATGTGAGTCCATGGATTATACACACTGTCACCCTTCCATCTTTGCTAGTCTCTCTAGTACCGCGCAACTTTCGCCGGTACATCAAACCCTCCTTCCTCAAAACAGCCACCATATATTCCTCAAAACAGCCACCGTACCTACCTATTATAGCATTTCCATAGCCATTGCGAGATATATTGCCATGCAACTTCCACCATGTAGTTTTTCTATGACTTGCATCATCACTTCATATTGCATATAGAGTTTTATCTTGTCATAGGAATCAAGTTGTAATTTCTTTTTCTTTGAGTTATAAGTAAATAAAAGTGTGATGATTTTTCATTAATAGAGCATTGTATCATGAGAGAAAAGGATGATGGAGGCTATGACTCCCTCACAAGTTGGGACGAGTATCTGGACTTTACAAAAGACAAAAGAGGCCAGTGAAACCCAAACAAAAAAATAAAAGAGGCCAAAGAACCCACCAAAAAAATGAGAGAAAGAGAGAAGGGACAATTGCTACTATCTTTTTCCACACTTGTGCTTCAAAGTAGTACCATGATCTTCATGATAGAAAGTCTCCTATTTTTTCACTTTCATATAACTAGAGGGTATTCCTTTTGCACAACCACTTAGTTTTCTCTTTGAGCTTTCATACACTTATAGCTCTAAGTGCATTTGTTGCATGGAAATCCCTGCTCACTCACATTGATATCTACTGATGGGCATCTCCATAGCCCGTTGATACGCCTAGTTGATGTGAGACTATCTTCTCCTTTTTCCTTGCACCCCCACCATATTCTATTCCACCTATACTGCTATATCCATGGCTCACGCTCATGTATTATGTGAGATTTGGAAAGGTTTGAGAATACCAAAAGTGTGAAATAATTGCTTGATTTGTTCATCGGGGTTGTGCATGATTTAGATACTTTGTGTGGGGAAGATGGGAGCATAGCCAGACCATATGATTTTGTAGTGATGACTTTCTAAGGCCATGTTATTTCAAAAGGACACGACTACCTTGTTGGTGTGCTCAAAGTATTACTGTTTTTATGTCAATATTAGACTATTGTTTTGAATCTAATGGATCTGAATATTCATGCCACAATAAAGAATATTACATGGATAAATATGTTGGGTAGCATTCCACATCAAAATTTCTGTTTTTATCATTTACCTACTCGAGGACGAGCAGGAATTAAGCTTGGGGATGCTGATACGTCTCCAACGTATCTATAATTTTTGATTGTTCCATGCTATTATATTACCTGTTTTGGATGTTTTATATGCATTGATATGCTATTTTATATTATTTTTGGGACTAACCTATTAATCTAGAGCCTAGTGCCAGTTTCTGTTTTTTCCTTGTTTTTGAGTTTCGTAGAGAAGGAATATTAAACGAAGTCCAAACGGAATAAAACCTCCAAAAATATTTTTTCTAGAAAATATGGAAGCCACGAGACTTGAGAACCAAGGCAAAGGAGGTGCCACGGGACCACAAGCCTGCTTGTCACGGCCAGGGTAGCACCCGTGCCGGGCAGGCTTGCGGGCCCCTGGCAACTCCCCTAACCCTAATCTTCGGCCTATAAACACCCAAATATTCCATCATTATCAGAACGAGCCATGAAAACACTTTTCCGCCACCAGAAGCCTCCGTTCCCGAGAGATCCAATCTTGGACCCTTTTCCGGTAATCTGCCGAAGGGGGATTCAATCATGGAGGGCATCTACATCAACTCCATTTCCCCTCCCATGATGCGTGAGTAGTTCACCATAGACCTACGGGTCCACAGCTAGTAGCTAGATGGCTTCTTCTCTCTCTCTTTGCTTCTCTATCTGATGTAATACTCTTTTGCGGTGTGTTTGTCGAGATTCGATGAATTGTGGGTTTATGTTCAGATTGTCCATGGATATTATTTGAGTCTTTCCTGAATTCTTATATGCATGATCTCATATCTTTGCAAGTCTCTTCGAGTTATTGGTTTGGTTTGGCCAACTAGATTGGTAATTCTTGCAATAGGAGAAGTGCTTAGTTTTGGGTTCAATCTTGCGGTGTCCTCACCCAGTGACATAGTAGGGGTAGCGAGGCACGTATTGTATTGTTTCCATCAAGGGTAAAAAGATGGGGTTTTCATCATATTGCTTGGGTTTATCCCTCTACATCATGTCATCTTACCTAATTCGTTAGTCTGTTCTTCATGAACTTAATACTCTAGATGCAGGCAGGAGTCGGTCGATGTGTCGAGCAATAGTAGTAGATGCAGAATCATTTCGGTCTACTTGTCACGGACGTGATGCCTATATGCATAATCATTGCCTTGGATATCTTCATAACTATTCGCTTTTTGTATCAATTGCTCAACAGTAATTTGTCACCCACCATAATGCTTGCCATCATGAGAGAAGCCATCTAGTGAAACCTATGGCCCCGGGTCTATTTTCCATATTATATTTTCAGATCTAATACCAAAAACACCAAAAAATACTTGCTGCATTGTTTTTTTACTTTTAGTTTTACTTTCCATTGAAGCATCCTAGTATATCTATCTCTACTAGATTTGATCCTTGCAAATAACCGTGAAGGGATTGACAACCCATTTATAGCGTTGGGTGCAAGAGTTTGATTCCTTGTGCAGGTATATATATTGGTGGCTCGCTTGTATCTCCGACTAGATTGATACCTTGGTTTTCAAAAACTGAGGGAAATACTTATCTACTTTGCTGCATCAAACCGATCCTCTTCACGGGAAACCAACTCATGCTCGAGAAGTAGCACCCGCCAAGAAAGTTGTTAGAGATGACGAAATGCTTGATGGTGAGAGCCAGACTCCGGCAGGACAGGCGGTCTTTGCTGTCGAAACTGGCGCTCTCGTGGCAGAAGAAATGCCTTGGGTCCTTGCCATCGAGCCACAGGCTCCGACATGGGCGCAGCAGATTGTCAAGTACCTTCAGACGGGTGACCTCCCAAAAGAGAAAGAGGAAGCCAAAAGACTATCCCGACGGTCGAGCATGTACCAGTTCATGGATAACAAATTGTATAGGAGAAGACCCAATGGGATTCAATTAAGGTGCATCGCTCAGGAGGAAGGACAACGACTATTGGTGGAGATGCACGAGGGGCCCTGTGGCTCCCACGTAGGATCAAGGGCGCTTATCGGGAAGGTGTTCCAGCAAGGCTTCTACTGGCCCACAATCCTTCAGGATGTCTTGGTGGTAGTGACGACATGTGAAGCATGCCAGTTCAACGCCAAGCATATACATGAACCAACACAAGCCTTTCAAACCGTACCGCTCTCCTGGCCATTCTCGGTCTATGGGATCAACAATGTTGGTCCCCTCCCCCGTGCTACTAGGGGCTTCGAGTTCTTGTTCGTCGCTATCGACAAGTTCACGAAGGGGTCCGAAGTTGAGCTAGTGAGAAAGGTAATGGTGCAGGCAGCAGTCAAGTTTCTCAGAGGGATTGTTTGCCGTTTTGGAGTCCCGAATAGGATCATCACCGACATGGCATACGATTCACTAGCAACAGTTTCATGCAATACCGTGAAGACATTGGTACCAAGATATTCTTTGCCTCAGTTGCTCATCCCAGGAGCAACGGGCAAATGGAGAGGGCAAATGTTGAAGTGCTGCGGGGCCTCAAGACGAGAACTTTTGATAAGTTGCGCAAGCATGGAAGGCACTGGATTCACGAACTACCGGTGATTCTTTGGTTGATCAGGAGGATGCCAAATCGAGCCACCGGCGAGACACCCTTTTCCCTGGTCTATGGGGCGGAGGCAATTCTCCCCATAGAACTCAAGAGTGTGGACCATTGATGAGGACTAGCAAGAGCGGCTACATCATGATGATGCCACGCTCCTCAAGGAAGATCGTCTCTAGGCTGCACTGCGTGCCGCTAGGTATCAGCAGGCCTTGTGCCGCCACCATAGCCGCAAAGTGCGCATCATAATTGTTAAGGAAGGCGACCTTGTCCTTCTACGGATTCAGTCCGCGAAGGGATCGAACAAGTTGACGCCAAAGTGGGAATGCTCTTACTGGGTGGTACGAGTCACTAGGCCCGACGCTATCCACATGGAGATTGAAGATGACACCCCAGTGCAAAACTCGTGGAATATCGAGAAGCTTCGAAAGTTCTACCCGTAAGGCGCGGTTGTCGGGCTCCCTGGTAGCCACTTTTGTGCAAGTCTCGTAGCAATGTGTGTAATCGTCTGTACAAAGCGAGGCGACGACCTTGTGCGCAGCCAATAAAACTAGATTCCTCGCAATTTCCTTTTCTCAAGTACATATTTATGATATGTTCATTGTGCTAACAATTGCGGTAGATCATTCTCAGTAGGGAGCCACTGTTGAACCACGTCAGCGCTAGCGCGCTTTGCTTGTCTCTTCTTTCTTTTTCTCAAAGAGAGCAGGGTCTTCCCTTCCGCGCGCAAGCTGTCCGGGGAAGGAGGAGCTACAGAGGCGGGCGACTGCGTTCAAGGCGACTACCATGCAACAATGAAGCCGACATACGGAGGAAAAGATAATTAAAACCCTCCCCTACCGCAAAATTACCGCCTACATAAGAGACTCGCGTGCGGATGGGTCCTTGAAAAAACTGTTGCACGCCAGGGAGTTGGAAGCATGCCCAACGTCCCAGGCAGTCACGGCGAGGATAACAAGTCGATCTTGTCGAGTATGGCACCACCGAAGGGATGCTCGGGACCCGTCCCTAGAAGCGTCCCGCGGCAAGGAAGTACACACCAATAAGCACCCCCGTCTAAGTGTTGAGATCACGAGGCGTCAAAAACTAAATATATAAACTAGCATACATAGACACAAGGAACAAAACAGATTGTCATACATCAGTGGCGCCCAACTTTTTTTGATTATATTTCAGGACTTCGTCGGGTACAACCTGGATACAAGAGGCGAGCCCCGAGTCAGATGGCGGCGGTAGTGAGGTCAAGTCGGTGTACGATTTCCTGTAACACCGCCGCCACCGTCCGGAGGGAGATTGATTGCTACAACGCGACGATCGGTCCGGAGGCAAGACCCCACAAGCGAGGCCTTGCCTTCCGAATCCCTCCAGGGTGCCGACGCGCCCTGCAAATCCATCTAGGATGCGTGTGTGCACACTACTTGTTGGGGATATACCCCACGGTATGACCCGGCCTAGTGACTCACAGGAGACCCGAAAAAGACATGATATTTTATTAATGACCTGGCAGGCGGATCACAGGACGACCAGGCCCAAGACCCGGCGTGTAAGCCGACGTCAGGCGGCTCACAAGAGAAGGCTCAAAGAGAGAAAGACTCCCTGCCGAAGGTTACAAGACCCGGAATAGGATTCTAGAGAGACTAGTCCTAATCCTATTCCTAGTAGGACTCTATTTGTAAACCTACCCTCTCCACTTATTTAAGGAGGGGTAGAGCACCCCTAGAGGGACAAGTTCACAAGTCCACAAGTTTAGACAGATTAGAGGCTCTCGGGATTAGAGGTAGCAAACAACACCCTTGTAACCGAGAGATCTCCTTCATCATCGATACCAGACAAGCAGGACGTAGGCTTTTACCTCCGTGAGAGGGGCCGAACCTGGGTAAACTCCGTGTCTCTAAATTCCGATCAACCCCTTCAAGCCGCCACGTAGTTGCGTCTTCGCTCCGAACCTAAGTCCGTTCACCCGGACATCTGCCGTGACAAATCCACGACAGTTGGCGCCCACCGTGGGGCCGAGCACGGTGGTTTGTGTTCTTGAAGGGATCTCTCCCAAGCCACCACCCCTGCTAATGTGAGCCACCACCGGCTGCTGCCGTGAGCTGCCTCCACCTTGTTCCAGTTCCACTACAGGCCCCGGCGCTATTGAGCCGCCGCCTGTTCTGCTACTGTGAGCCACCGATTTCCTCATGCACGAGCCGCCTCCACCATGGTTCACACTACCACCCGCGTCGCCGGGTCACAGCCATCACAGGGTAAGGAGAAGTGGGAGGTGGTGGATAAGGACGTGGGGAGCCGGTTGGGAAGATAAGAGGTTTAAAAAAATGGGACCCGCCTTGTCAAACACGCCGTGGTCCTTCACCACCTCGAGTCACCCTGCTGGACTTCTTTGATGAAATGTTGTCACCACCGAGCTGCCCTGGTCTAGCGCCATGTCGGAACCGCTGTGGCTGAATCGTCACCTCCGCTGCGGCCTCGAGAGAGTGCCTCAATTGCTGTTGAAATTACGGGAGGCGATCCACGGACAATGTATATGACACAGCTGGTCGTCGAGACGAAACAGGTGCTATCCACCCAATTTATTTTATCTATACATTTTGATTCCTTCGAAGAACAATTGCTTCGTCTTTGTAATATTTTTTACACGGGAAAAATTTATTCATTACCAAAGTGGCATCATATCGCGGAGATGGAGGCACACCAGCATCGTTTAGCACCGGCGTCCGTACCGGATTACAGCGCCACAGCCGTCTCTCACGGCCGCGCCGGCTCGCAACGTCCACGGCCGAGTCATCTATCCGCGCCGGCTTAAAATACTCGCGGCCAAGTCATCCGTTTGCGCCGGCTTACAATGCCCATGGCTGATTCTCCTATGCGCGCTTACAACACCACTGGCGACTCGCACGTCCGTGCCGGCCTACAACGCCATGGCCGTCTCTCATGGCTGAACCAGCTTACAACACCGTGGCCGTCTCTCGCCACCGCTCCGTCTTACAACACCGTGGCCGTCTCTCGCCGTCCGTGCCGGCTTACAACGTCGTGGCGTCTTCCACAACAGCAACGGCTTACAATGTCACGACTGGTTTCTACGTCTACTCAACGCGCCGGTACCACTCGTGCTAACCCGGAATTATGAGCCGCCCAATGGACGCGCTGACTTCGGCGTCTACATCAAACCCGCCAGCGACCGCATACACCAGTACGATCCGCCCAATTGACGCATGCAAGCCGCCGCCCACAGTTTGATCTACATCAACATATCAGTGCAGTGCTCGTCGATACGAGCCGCCCAACAGACAAGCGTGCAAGTCGCTGCCATTACAGTTTGGTTCACTTCAACAACCAGCCGGGACGAACCATCGACCGGATCATTCAAACAATTCATATGGGATCATCTATAACCCACCATGGTCAACCTCAACCATCAGTGGAGACTCTCAAAACCGCCTCTTCGAGTCAACTTAAGACTCGGGGGCTATAGACATGGCGAGAAACATTTGGTCATTTTCAACGAGAACCCCAGGTCTTTGCAATAGAAAACCCAATCCTAGGGGCTATTACATTATTGGCGGATGATTATAAGCTGCCCAAGAGGACGAACCGCCGTGATGCACCATTCAAACATGGGTACCCGGATCTATCGGATCATCATAAAGTCACTTGGAGTTTCTGTCATTTCTTCAAAAAAGTTGGCGACTTACAAGATGGCAACTTACAAAAAGAATTCACAAATATTCCAGTTGACATGTCAACTGTTAGCCGCGGGCTGAGGGCGGCTTCTTACCTTCGGGTATCGCTTCTAACGCCTTATCGGCCGGCTTTATGCCAAATCTTCCGGTTAACACGATTAGCCATGGGCTGAGGGCAGCTTCTTACCTTCGGGTATCGCTTCTAATGCCTTATCGGCCGGCTTTATGCCAAATCTTCCGGCTAACACGATTAGCCACGGTTGAGGGTGGCTTCTTACCTCCGGGTATCGCTTCTAACACTTTATCGACCGGCGTTTATGCCATATTGCTGAAGGGGTCTTCTTACCGACGGGTATCACTTCTAACACACTATCGACCGGCTTTATGCCAAATCTCTGGCTAACATGATTAGCCGCGGTTGTAAGGTTTTTTTTACTAACGGGTATCTAACACCCTAACAACCGTCGTTTATGCTATATTGCTGAGGGTGGCTTCTTACCTCCGGGTATCGCTTCTAACACCTTATCGGCCGGCTTTATGCCATCTCCGGCTAACACGATTAGCCATGGTTGTCAAAGGGGGCTTCCCACCTCCAGGTGTAGCTTATCTAACCCTAACAACCGGCATTCGCACCATACTGCTGAGGGTTGCTTCTTACCTCCGGGTATCGCTTCTAACACCTTATCAGTTGGTTTTATGCCATCTCCGGCTAACATGATTAGCCACGGTTGACAAAGGGGGCTTCTCACCTCCGGGTGTAGCTTATCTAACCCTAACAACCGGTGTTCACGCCAAAAATACTGACAAGTCAAACATTGCATCATATATTGCATCAACATTGCACCGTACATTGCATCAACATTGCATCATACATCAAATCATATTCACATGACATGCCGGCTTAACAAGCCGGGTCAGAGCAAGATTATGAAAGAAGGAGCAATGTTATAACATCTCCGGGTTGTGATTTTTCAAGCCGCCCTTACAACAATGCAGAATATATTCTGTCTTGTTTATTTTTGCAGGTTTTATCTCTTAAAGATGAGCCGCCATTAAATACTCCGCAAGAGCAAATGGATCTTTAATAGCCAAACCTGGCTAGATCTTCATGGTTTATCATAACCAGTACTAAATGATTGAGGTTTTTAAGCCAACTCAGAGAATTCATTATTTTTCAAAGAGCCGCCCTATCAGATATAATGTCGTGTCATCTAATTGGTTCTCGGACTTCTTCAATTGTGCTTTGTGGTAATCTACAATGCTCATGGATTTCTCCAATATACATTTGTCGGGTTACATCACAACCACGAGCAGGGATTTCATGTCAAAGACGAAGGAATTATTCCAGGATATTCATGCCGGGGTCTATTACAACCACGGTCAGGGATTCATTCAACAAATTGTGCGGAGTCATATTATAGTCCCAAGTCGCCGCAAGCAGACGACCCAGCACTTGGGGGCTACATTATTCAAGTTCAGTTTATATCAAATATGCAAGTCCCATGTCGCTGCAAGCATGCACCACGGCACTTGGGGGCTAATGCAAGTCGGTTTTTCAAATCATTACATTGTCAGCAAGACCCTATTATCTCAAGGAGATGAGCCATTTTTTTATATTTTCCTAAGTCCCAGCCCAGTAATTCTTGCTGACCCGACACTTGGGGGCTACAGTATTCAGCTGTTCCAACAGATTAAGAGATTCAAATTGAAGACCCGGGGCATCACGTTCTGATGAGCCGGCCCTTGGAGGCTACACCCGCTGAAGCTTTATAAAGGTATAAGGCAGTTATAAGTCCCAGGTTGCTGCAGGCAGGACAACCTGGCACTTGGGGGCTACACAGTCCAAAATATTATTGCAAAGCACCAAGTTATCATGGATAATCTCGGAGCTTGGGGGCTACAGGTAATATGCAGATATCAAAAACTTTGAGGAGAATTTTCAAGATGTTAATTATGGAGTTCAGTTGTTAGACCTAGTGTCACCAACGACAATGACCCGACATCATCAATGATTATGACCTGGCATCATCAATGATTATGACCTGGCGGAGATGACCCGGCTTCATCAATGATTATGACCTGGCGGAGATGACCCGGTATCATCAATGATTATGACCCGGTAGAAATGACCCGCCAAGAGTATTGGAAGCCGACTCAATGGCATATGGGTGTTCTATTCTCAATATTTTACAAAGGACATTGAAAAGCAAGATGATTATCAAAGACGACTATTTCATATGCAGAAAAGACCCGGATTTCTGAGGAGCCATTTCATATGCCGGCCAAAGGAGCAAGCCGGCTACTTAACATATTTGTTCTTCTTATTTCAGGAGCTTAGCATGAACAAATTCAAACTAATCAGGGGGCTAATGTCGGGGATATACCCCACGGTATGACCCGGCCTGGCGACTCACAGGAGCCAGAAAAGACATGACATTTTATTAATGACCCGGCAGGCGGATCACAGGACGACCAGGCCTAAGACCAGGCGTGTAAGCTGGCGTCATGTAGCTCACAAGAGAAGGCTCAAAGAGAGAAAGACTCCCCGCCGAAGGTTACAAGACCCGGAATAGGATTCTAGAGAGACTAGTCCTAATCCTATTCCTAGTAGGACTCTATTTGTAAACCTACCCTCTCCACTTATATGAGGGGTAGAGCACCCCTAGAGGGACAAGTTCACAAGTCCACAAGTTTAGACAGATTAGAGGCTCTCGGGATTAGAGGTAGCGAACAACACCCTTGTAACCGAGAGATCTCCTTCATCATCAATACCAGACAAGTAGGATGTAGGCTTTTACCTCCATCGGAGGGTGCTGAACCTAGGTAAACTTTGTGTCTCTAAATTCTGATCAACCCCTTCAAGCCGCCACATAGTTGCGTCTTCACCCCAAACCTATGTCCGTTCACCCGGACATCTGCCGTGACAAATCCACGACACTACTCGAAGTCATCACCCTCGATCTAGACATCGAGGATGACAACATCATCATTGCTGCCATAGAAGGAGCCGGAGCTACCGCCTCTTTAACCATCCACATAACACGCTAGGCAGGACCCCAACGTCCCGAATGGCTTCATGGAGAGGGTGGCGGAGCGGTCGAACTCAAAGTGAAGAAGATGCCAAGGCCCGATCCCTCTGGAATGGGAAAATGACCTCCACCCTCGTGCAGTAACATGGCGCCTCCAGGGGAAAGGTCGACCACCACCCATGTGGTCCCATCGTGGCAACCGTTGGCATGGAGCCACATGCCTCGTGGGTGGCGGGCCTCCATGGTCCTCGCAAAAAGATTGAGAAGATGCAACCAGCTCCATCCCCATCGGGGGACCACCACGAGGAACTCCTACACCTCCACTCCAGCGAGAGTCCCCACATGGGGCCTCGGGAGAGGTACGCCTCCGCATCTACCGCGGCCCTATGGAGCCGCCCCCGCGCATCCCCTGGACGCCTGCCAGCCGCGGGAACTTGGCCTGGCCTCCTCCGCCATCATCACGATGCACATCGGGCTTCAAGGGCCACCCCTCCCGGCGCCCCTAGGACCCCGAGGGCGACCCCTCACCATTGCGGAGGGAGCGCACTAGGAGAAAGTACGGAAGGAGGAGGGAAGGAGCACTAGGCAGCTAGAGAAGAGTATAGGGTCATGGATGAGCGATGCCCTCCTTGCCCCCTCCCTATTTATAGGGGTCAAGCCAGAAGGGAAGAAGAGGAGGGGCGACTCTCTGTGAACCACAACAAGCGCATGTTCGCACACCAACGGCTTCACCAACCGCCTTCCCTAGCCAATGACGAGCACCACGCGTGCCACGCATCACCCGAGGCGCAATCAAGGTGGAAGGAGGAGCAAATCCAATTAAAAGACGAGGGGCAAGTGGACGACGCATCGTTTCCTCTGCTGCTTACCCCGAGGAAGGCTTGGGGGCTGACCGCGCATGCATTGATGGGACCACTCACTGTCAAGTGTGTTGCTTGGGCGACCGCCCCTCTCCACCAATGCAGCTCCTCAGGGGACTGCGCGTCGTGAGAAAGATCAACAAAGGCAATCATAACTACCAGGTAACGTGGCTGCGCACGGTTGAACACTGTTTTAGGCCTAGCCCAACGACGCTGCCCGCGCGTGCGTATGGCCCAGGCCCGGGGGCTACTGTTGGTGTACTAAGAATTGGGGGCTCTTCGTACGTAGACTTGTACACAGGTGACCGCTGTCCGCGAACTGGCAAGTCCTCATCAGGCTCACACTAAATCCCAAGAGATGAGGGAAAGCAAGAGGCAAGCCCCTCGGGCGACGAAGTCGCCCACAAGCAACGCCCGACAAGATCCCAGCCCAACAAGACACCGCTCCACCTCACCAAGGGATGATTGTCTACATCAGCTGAGGTGTCGGGTGGGCAGGCAGACTAGCGGAGACATGGCCCCTGCAGGGGCCTGTGGCAGCTTTAATGGCACCCGTCCCATGATATGGTCGAAGAATAGGAGGTAGCTAGACGAACGACACATAAGGATAGGCAATCCTTGTCAGGGAATGTTGCCAACACGCCACCTCATGGAGCATTCAATGCGAGTGTCCTAGTCCGTCAGAGTTAGGTATTTCCCACTACCTCTCCTGACATGCGGTATCGATAGCCACAATACGCACTATACTCGTTGGAAAAGACCATCATAGCCCTTGTGATGACCCCTTTGACTATAAAAGGAGGCCCGTGGCTACCTTAGAAAAGGTTGACACTCTGTTCAATTGCACAAGCTGGTACATATCCCGAGCATCCTTGCCGGGTTGTAGCGCGTCTGTATTTGGACTCACATAACCAACCACCCACAGACATGACGTAGGGTTTTATGCTTTCGAGCGGCCCGAACCTATATAAATCCCTCGTGTGCGGATTGGTCGACTGATACTCTTTGCGCACCCGGACCCCCCCATGCTGAAACAAAAGGGGCCCTGAAGGTCCCTTAGATCGTCATTCTCGCACCAACATTATAGCTTTGTAATTTTCTTTGATCTATTGATTTGCTTTAGCCAAGTAGATTGATCTTTCTTCAGTGAGAGAGGTGTGTTGTAGTGCATTCAATCTGACGAGTTTCTATATACCAAGGACAGAAGGGGACAAGATACGTGTTTGGGTTGTTGCCACTAAGGATAAAACGATGAGGTATATTCAAATTAACTGAGTTCACTTTGTCTACATCATGTCATCGTTCTCCAAGAACTACTCTGTTTTATTTAATACTCTAGATGCATGCTGGATAGCGGTCGATGGGTGGAGTTAGAGTAATACGTGCAGGCAGGAGTCGGCCTATTTGGTTTGGACGTGATGCCTATATACACATGATCATTGTCGTGAATATCACATAACTATGCGTTTTTCTATCAATTGCCCAACAATGATCTGTTTACCCACCGTATGCTTATTTTCATGAGAGATGCTGATAGGGAAAACTATGGCCCCTGAGTCTATTCACTTATATATTTACAAACTTATCAATACTTTGTTGTTCTTATTTACCTTTAATTTTATTTTGCAATTTATAATTATCTATACACTTCACTTGCTTGCAAATAACAAATCAAGGGGATTGACAACCCTCTTGCCCGTGTTGGGTGCAAGTTGTTTGCTCTTTTGTGTGCAACCACTGAAGACAGTTGTGGATTTACATTACTGTTGGTTCGATAAACCTTGGTTTCATAATTGAGGGAAATACTTATCTGTATTGTGCTGAAATTACCCGTTCCTCTTCATGGAAAACCCAACATAGATCACAAGTATCAACACTCATAGCCCCCAAGAGCCGGCTCAGTAGGATAAGTGGTAAGCTTGGTCTTGAAGTAATAGATATAAAAAATGTAATTACTTGTCTGTATCCCCCAAGGTCCGGCTCATATTTCTGAGATGACCAGGTCTTCAGCAGGAATAACTTGTGATTTTTTGAGACCTGACCGTAGCCCCCAAGGATCGAGTCATTTTAAAAAATAATGAGCCGGTGCTTTGAAGAGCCCTTTAATTTACGGTGATAAATTTGACCATGTAGCCCCCAAGGTCCGGCTCATATTTTTAAGACATCTATGTCTTATCAATAAGAAAAGTAAGAAATCTTGCGTTAGCCCCCAAGTGTCATGTGGATTGCTTGCAACTGCACGGGACTTTTTGAAATTTAATCAAACTTTTGCATCCTGTAGCTCCCAAGTGTCAGGTCGTCTGCCTGTGGCAGATCGTGACTTCTTAACTGGTGCTAAGATCTTGTAATGTGTAGGATATGTTGGATGAAGCCGAGTCATGTATGGCCAGCTTACAAAAGAAACTCAAACATTAAAGAGAGATGAAGAAGGAAACCAGAGAAGATGGTGGTTGATCTTCAGAACTCTTTGCGCTTACCAGCTGGAATGTTGCAGAATACCAAAGCGGAATCTGAGCAGGAAAATGCCACTCTGCTGAAATGCGCAGAAGATGATGGGAAAAGACTTGGCCCAGTGGCTGAAAAATTAAAAAACTTTGAAGCAACACATCACAAATATGACCCTTGCTATCTTGCGTATGTCGAGACCATCAGTATGTTCATAATTTGGGTTATAACTTTTTCCAGCTTATAAATGTGTCTCTTCCTTGTGCGGGAAGGAGAAGTGATAACGCTATCTAGTCGCCAGTAGTAAAACTAAAGGCTATATTCACATACCTGG